>CAJGYO010000001.1:68167735-68887039 GCA_904845875.1 Miscanthus lutarioriparius | reverse complement strand
GGACGAGCAGCACGCGACACAGGGAGGAAAAGGAGGAAAGCGGAGTAGCTCCGTCCGGCCTAAGGAGCCCGAGGCAGCAGACAAACGCACAAGGCCGCGCGTGGGCTGCTGGGGCCTCCATGTGCGGTGCAACGAGATGATAGACAGAGAGAAGAAGGTGCACAGCAGGCGCAGCGTAGAGACAACGTAGAGACCGATAGAGACAGCGGAGGCAGGACTGACTCGGTTCACTCTGCCATGGCGCAACGTTAATAATTCGGATGACGGATTTATTCAGAACAAGGGAGACGTACCACTGTACTCAAACGTCCAGAACACAGTGCAGCAAGGACAACAGCGCTTTTAAATATAATCTCATATGTTGACGCGAAAAGCTGGTTTTTATTTATTTTATTTTAAGTTTTAACACGATTAACTCCCAATTTTTATTTCAGTTCTAATTACAAGTGATATTTTATTTTGTAACAAAAATTGTTTTCATGCTCAATCCAACAGAATAAGCCATTCACTCTTTACTTGCTAGAATCGCTAGCGGATATTTTAAACATAATTTAAAATTTTAAAATCCGACATAATTGTTTCGGTAAATTATATTAGGCCTAAAACGCGGTGCCAAATACGATCGTAACACCGGGGTGTTACAGCGATGGAGATAGATGCGTGTGGTGGGTGGGAGAGAAATAGGTAGGCAGGTTTGTTGCCCCAGCAAATTTAGGTAGTAGGAGGGAGAATTTGTTTGGCCAATAAAAGTAGGTAGTTAGATAGGGAGTGCTTTTTTTGCCCTCCACTACCTAAATATAGAATAGGTAGTGGGTTTAGGTAGGCTGCTGGAGATGTTCTAATATGACTAAACTATTTTAGTCTTGTTTTAGTCAGTTTGTTTGGTAATTTAGGCTTTGTCCGTTTCGCTGAAAAACAAGCCGAAATACTATTCCGGCTGATTTGTTGTGAGAGAAAAATATTGTTCTGGCTGAAAAAATAAGCTGAAAAGTACGGATTATAAGATAAACGAATAGGACATTAATACCTAAAGTGACTAAAGCCGGGGGAAACCAAACAGGCCGTTTGTTGTAGTTGTTCCGCGATCAAGGATTACTCGTGAGTCAATAATTCCGTGCATGCAACAGAAGCATATTGTTCTGGCTGAAAAAATAAGCTGAAAAGTACGGATTATAAGATAAACGAATAGGACATTAATACCTAAAGTGACTAAAGCCGGGGGAAACCAAACAGGCCGTTTGTTGTAGTTGTTCCGCGATCAAGGATTACTCGTGAGTCAATAATTCCGTGCATGCAACAGAAGCCATTTTCACGAGCTTGAAACGCACGACTCGTCTGTCGTGTGCCCAGTGGCCAGAGTGGCCAGTGCTTGTTGTCAGTGTCAGACAACCGGAGTGAGCAGCGGCTTGCTGAGAGCATGCGCCTCCAGATTGGCGAGCACCAGGTCCGACATGGCCTTGCGGGTCTCGCGCGTCCCGCTCCCCATGTGCGGTGCCAGGACGACGTTGTCGAGCGCCATCAGCGCCTCGGGCACGTCTGGCTCGGCCTCGAACACGTCCAGCCCCGCGCCGCCGAGGCGGCCCTCAGCGAGCGCCGCGACGAGCTCGGGCTGGTCGACGTGCGCGCCGCGCCCGACGTTGACGAGCACGCCCCTGGGGCCGAGCGCCTCGATCACCTCGCGGCTCACGATGCCGTGGCTCTGCTCGTTCAGCGAGCAGGCCACCACGAGGACGTCGCTGTCTGCTGCGAGTTGCACCACGGTTGGGAGATAGGTGTAGTTGGGGTATGCCTGCTGCTGCCTTGTTCTCTGGTAGTAGCTGACTGGGCAGCCGAAGCCTTCCACTCTCTTGGCAATGGCAAGCCCTATCCTGCCCAGCCCAATGATGCCAACTCTTTTGCCACTGAACTGCAAACATAATAACAACCCATGACATGAGAAAACTAATTAAACAAGGAAATAAACAGCTAGCAGATAATTATCGTGCGCATGCCCTAAACGACCAAGGATTGCAGCTAGCTCGTTACTTTTGTTTTACTAGGTAGCGTGCCCATACATTACTACGGAATAACTAATAATTTATACTAAAAACACATACACGATAAGATAACAATACTGTTAAATTAAATACCAACATTAAAGTGACATTTAATCCAAAAAGCAAAGTTTATAAATTTAACATAGTCACAGAGTGCGCGGCGTCGTAGGCTCACAAACTCTAGAGCTTCCAGAGATTGGGTCGAATCCAATCTAGAGCCTCGGAACCCTGCATCTTTTCCTAGACGAGCTTCACTTCTGATGCGCCGGTAGCAATATCAATGATCTCCGGTCGATGAACCAAATCGTATGGATCCTCATATAATGGCTCAGATATGTAGATTTTGTTCTCCTTGTACTTGGATACATTTGTTCCACTGAAGCTTTCATTGAAATGTTTAGACACGAACAGTGTCTGATCACCGATGTCCCTCACCCTGGACCACTCCGGCGTACGGTCGTGGAGATTGCACTTGTAGATCGCGCTGCTGTAAGTGAAGCTCTGTGTCTCGTGGAACGTGCTCACCATGGCACCCATAATGTGCAGCTCACCGTTTGATTCCAGATAGCTGCGGTGGCAGAGACCCGCAGGTGGCGACAGCGATGGCAGCAGCGTCGCGGTTGGAGTAGTGCCAGCGGCGTTGCTGCTGCAGACGGAGATTTCTCTAGTGCAGTCGATCGTCAAGAACTTGTCTTGGCAGTAGACGATGGACCCCACAGAGAACTCTAGTTTGATGTCGAGCAGCGTCCATGCGTTGTCGACTCCAACCCGGCAGAACGCGACCTCCGTGGAGCACCCAAGCATGGCCATGGCCACGCACTCGCGGCGACGTCAGGCGACGCCGAGAGCACGATCTCACGGAAGAACACGTCCCTCGTGTCTTCTAGCTTGATGGCTCTGCCTGCGGCATCCGCGTCCTCGTAGCCGTTGGTGGGATAGAGGACCCACCAGCTGTGGACCCTAGACACGCGTTCCGATGAGGACACCGCCGCGACGTGTTCGCCTACTAGCGGGAGCTCAACGCGGGGGGCACGGGCACCGGCGAATGGATTCAGCAGCGTCACGGGCGCTGCCTCGTCCATGAGCGTCAGCCACCCACACGAGGAGCCGCACGCCACCATGCCGCGCACGTCGGGCAGTGTCTTGGATAAGACCTTCTTCTCCGAAACGCAATAGAAGTCGACGCGGTCCGAGTCGAGGTCGAACGGGAGCAACAGGAGTGGCCCGAGTCGCGAACGAGACGGCGGCGCGCCATGGGGAGCAAGCGGATCGGAAGGACGCCGCGTCGTGGCCTGACGCGAGTCGCTGCCCGATGGACTCGAGGAGATCCTCTGGCAGGCCGGATCTCCAGTCCGGGAGAGGTAGGGACCTTCTCTTGGGATTGGGAGGCTGAGCCATGGAAGACAGATGACATCAACTATGGTTCACGTAAGAAACAGTAAGCGAGGGCGATGGAACACGTGAGCGTGAAACCAAATGAAAGGAGGAAAAAGCTGCCCATTTTGCAAATGCAAAGAGAAGTAATTAAATGTAGGCAGATTTGGCAAGGTTCTCAGAAATGCAAAGAGTTCTTTTTGTCTTAATTCTCTTTCCTTCTATATAAATTCTCTTTCTTTTGCTCGTTGGCATGTATGTTGGTGCATGCAAACATGCAATGTGTATATGGATAGCACAATAATTTTCTACTTCATCTTTTGCCATAATTCCTCTATCACATGACAGACAATATTCAATCAAGGAGAATGGCACGATCAATCAGTAATTAAGATGTCGTGAGATCGCAGGCATGGGCAGACAGACGAACCAAAACAAATATCACACCAAAAAATGTTCACACTTTGTTTTTTTTAGTTGTATATTGTAGAAGATACTATACTACCTCCGTCTAAATTTTATATCGTTCTAGCTTTTTAGATATATAATTTTTGTTATACACCTATATTTACATTATTTTCTAGATACATAGCAACAAATATGTTTCTCTAGAAAAAGAACTAGAACAACTTATATAATTTAAAATTCAAAGAGTAGCTTTCAATTTGTATTTTAATACAAGCGATAATCGAGCATGGAATATATTTAATTTGTTGCCCCGATAAGGCGATAAGTCGTCTGTTTCAAACAGTAGTAGTCCTAAGTTCGAGCATGACGCGGTAGTAGTGCAGAAATGCATCACGCTGCCGTGCCGTGCCGTGCCGCCCTTGCCTATGCTGTTCACAAGTTATTCAGTCGTACGTGTAACGGGCGCTAACTGCTAAACATCAACGCTGCCATCGATCAAGGACGACGACGAAATTTCGATCCATCGTAGACCAACCATAGAAGAGAACGAACTTGGAAAAGGACAATATGATGAGTTAGCGCGGATGATGATGGAACCAGCGACGGGTCAAAATATACAAGCGAATGGGGGGAATGCAGTTCACTGGGCAGTGGGCACCACGCCACCACCAGTACCGCTTGCCGGCTTTAAGGTTTGTCAAGTGTTGGGAGACAGCGATGCTTTTGAAAAATATAATCTCTCTGTCTAAGAAATATACATCTTATTTTTTAGAAAGTCAATCGATCTTATTAAGTTTGAATAAATATATAAAAACGTTAATACCATATTATTTGGAGATTTATATACCTATATATCTATAGTTACCTAATAACGAAGAACGAATTATTATTTTATCTGTCTTTTTTTTACTTTTCAAAATACCCTAGCATTCTCTGTGTTCCACTTGTGACCAGGGCGCACCGCGATTGCGTGCAATGATAATATGGTGTTCGATTTCAAGACTGTATTAAGTTTTATTGCAAGCACTGACACGTTTAATACTATTTTCTATAAACCTAGATAAATTTAAAATTTGTTGACTTAAAAACAAGATGTGAATTTTATTGGGACCGAGGGAGTGTATATATAGCTTAGGGCATGTACAACCCAGAGACAGGGTGTCGTCTCTAAGAGACCAGAATCTGATATACAGACAATTAAAAAGACAGCTTGTACGACCCACAGACAGGAGATCGTCTCTAAGTAGTTTAATGCTTTGCACGTAGTGAAGATCAGTTATGAATATCAATTTGTATATCATTGTGTTGCCGTTTCTATTTAACTGGAAGCAGATAGCTCATCAGGTAACAGATTTAGAACATAGAAGCATTCAGATAACCCATCACGGCCACCATCCGCGTTCAGGTAGCTAACTTCAGAACATGAATAGAACCATGACCAGGTCCTGAACGCGGCATGCTAGATGAAGCAAAGATAATCCTTCAACATAAATACATAATCATCCAATCCATCTATATGGGCACTCATGTAACTTGCAGACAGGAACTGAATGAACGGCTTTTGCTGGCAGCTGCCCTTAGGAATCAGCAGAAGAAGAAATAACACGAGCCGGCCGCTGAGGCAAAGACCCATGAGGCCCCCGACGGACGCGCCGAACATGAAGCACCGCGACGGCTCCATGGCCGGACTCTGCGGCCATTGGGCGAGGAGGAGATGAATCTGCAGGCGTCAGGCTCTTCCTAGATACGTGGACTTCGAGGCGCCCGGCATCTCAACGCGTCGACGGGAAGTTGACATCGGCTTAGCCGTTGAAGGATGGAGGGCTACGACACCAGAGCGAGCGAAGGCGATGACACCGGTGGGTAACGATTTGGCGCGAGATTTCTCTCAACGCGCGCCAAAACTGGAACCTCCGCACGCCGCCGACCCGTACAACGCTGCTGGAGGAGGAGTATCGGCCTCGGGCAACGGGACATCCCCGTCGCCTCGCGAGACGACGCTAACCCTGTCTCCTAGCATCGGCGAGGTGGTTTTTGCGAAATTAGCATCGTAGAGACGGGCTCAAGGGACGCGTTGTACTTGCCCTTACTAGTCTGTACTTCACAGTACATGTAAATAAATGTGCATTAGTTAGGTACGGTTACTCAATCAGATGGTCAAATCTAGCCCTTGTATATTAATTATATGATTAAATAAATGGCTGTATACACGACGCATGACCGGCCAGACAGTAGAATCAAATAATTCAAAGTGCAGTAGTGCACCCGAACATGGTATGCGTACCACCATATATTTTTTTTCATGGAAGTAGCAGTTCACAATTGCACGCAAGGGTTGACGGCAACTAAAAGGTTTTCTCTCCAATGACAAAAACAATCAAGCATATATCACTATATAATCAACGTACTCCTATATAGTAATAACATAAAGCAATACGCAACAGCAGATGATTTGCACGTACGAGGGCAGGAAAGTGATCGAATAGAAGAGAGACAAACCTGAGTGGTGAGACCATAGTGGCCATTATTGGCCTTCCACAGGCCGGCGCGGACGTAGCGGTCGGCGTGTGGGATCCTGCGGAGAGCGGCGATGGCGAGTCCCACGGCAAGGTCCGCGACGTCGTCGGTGAGCACGCCGGGGGTATTGGTGACCCGGAGCCCGCGCTCGCGGCACCTGGTGAGGTCGACGCGGTCGAAGCCGACCGCGTAGCACGCGATGATCTCGAGCCGCGGGAGCGCGTCGATGAGCGCCGCGTCGCCGCCGCCGCCGCTGCCACCGCCGGTGACCACGGCCCGGATCGACGAGGCGTGGGCGCGGAGGAATTCGCCACGGCGGTCAAGCGGGGCGTCCCAGAGGCGCAGGAGGCGGCAGCGGCGGTCGAGCTCCTGCTCCAGGTACGTGTCCAGCGGGTGCAGGAGCAGCACGCCCAAGGATTCCATCGCGCCGCTGAGGCAGGAGTAGTGTTAGAGGTTGGGTGGGCAAGTACAAACAAGACACGGCAACCGGGGGCAAGAGTCGGCTTGTGTGTATTGCTAACGTCTCCAACGGTTCACATCTGAGGACTTTGTTGAGGGAGCGAAATATTATTGGTGTCTCAGTCTCAGCGGTGGTTGTTGCCTTGTGGAATTGAAACGCAGCAGCAGCCTGCAGCCGGCCACTTCTTTTATTTAGCTGGCATAAGCGTTGCCATTTTTTTTAGCTGACGACGACTCTGTCTATCTAAAATAAACTCAAAACATGCTATAATTTTAAATTATTGCAGCAAAGGAACAAAATGAAACAATTTGACGGGAACTGGAGCCATCATTTTTTTTCTCAATCGGACCATTCATCCGTTTTCATTAAAAGGATAAAAGTTTGTAAAACACAAGTGATCGACCACGGTGGCGAGGGGCCATCGGAGAGCCGAACAACTCCTATCCGACAACTCTTATCTACTGGATTTTCATTTAGCTATTACATTGAAGCCATCATTTTTACTTTTTTCCTTCGAACAACGTAGAAGAACTTCATGTCATTTCAAGATAGAAAAAACACAAATACAAAAAGTTAGACAGAGAGCCCAATCCAAACACGAACACACACCCACAAATGGTCCCACTGCAAGAAAAAAGAATCGCCACAAAAGTAACAGAAGGCCTGACCAAAGACCATCCAACTATGGGCCTGAATCATTCTTACCTCTCTTTTTATTAATCGCAACATTGGCAAATTTGGTGTAACCGATGTATATGTTCACATGTATCCGATGTCAATTGCTCTATGTTTGCAGCTACATTTTTATTTCACTGGCATGCGAGCTAAACGAGTTGGTCAACATGCCTAGATGAATCAAACTTTTAGCTCGTTATATAATATTAGTCCTAACAAGCTAAGCCGAGTCCAGCTAAGCTGGCTCGATATCTGCTAGCCCTACCTCACGACGTCACATTAACCTAGCAATTTCGGATCTAATTCAAGATTTTCTTGGGGCCCAAGCGCTGCTTTCTAATACTGTATTTGGAGCAGTCCTTAGAATAGAAGAGATCAAACGAAAGAAGTGACTACTTGGAAGTTCCTAAAAGCAGGGAAAACGATAGTTGACTTTTCCTGAGAAGTACTGAGTAGTGACCCAAGTATCACGCATTGCATGTAGACATCCATAAGCGCAGGCGCAGTGGTATGAGCTAGTTACTGGCTCTACAATCTCTCTAATGATATTAACTTTTAGCACATAGCTCATAACATAAATAGCTTCATATGACATTCTCATGTAATCTTGAAACATGTGTATGGGACTAGCTCTTGATCAAGAGCTAGTTTTTTCTCTTTTCTTTAAAATATGAAACAATATGCTATGAGTTAGCTCATAAGTTACCATTGGAGCTCCCCTAAAGACCTTTTCTTTTAAGAAGGCTTTTCCGGATAATATGATGGCTCGAACGCGAGTTATTTCTCTACTTGTAAGATGATGTTAAGTCAACCATACCTCAAGACTTATCTTAGCTATATACTCCCTCCATCCCAAATCATAAGTCATTCCAACTTTCTTAAAGAATCAAAGCATCTCAAGTTTGATCAAATTTATACAATAAAATAATAATATTTATGGTACCAATAAGTATCATTAGATTCTTCATTAACTATATTTTCATATTATACCTAGTTGTTGATGTCATAAATCTTTATAATTCTCTCTATAATTTTAGTCAAATTCGAGATGTTTTGACTCTTAAAAAAGTTCGAATAACTTATAATTGGAATGGAGGTAATACCTTTTATGTGAACTTAGCTAAATTTAATGTAGTTTGACTTAGCATATGCCAAAATTATATTATTTTAGAAAGTAAGGGAAGATTTAATAGTTGCACGTGCAACTAAATTTTCAAGAAATTAAAAAATTAGCGTGCAACTAAATTTTTAAAAACATGAAAATTAGTTTTGCACAAGTATCTAGGAACTGACATCGTCCTAAATCGTCACCGAAACAGACCAATATGAAATTACAACAGTCCATCTACCGTTGGTAACACAAACATAAATGCTTTAAAGCTGCGGACCTTACCGGTGGGAGATACGATTGAACTAATTTTCTTTATATCTGCGTTACTGGGGAACCAATCAAACAACACGATATATGTTACAGAATATTACGTTATATAAGGAGATCGGCAATAAATTAGCTACCACTAGTACAACAGTCCCTCACTAACATTATAGATATACATACCCTCAAAAAAGCATTATTATAGATATATAATAGCAAACGTGCATATGTGTTGTAACAAAATTTACATCTTAGTATCTTATGCCATCTACTATAATACATTTTAGAATCAGACTACATACTTTTATTGAACATATGTATCCTAATTTGTATAAGCACAAGTCATATGAGTTTAGACCATGGATGAGACAAAAATAAATTAAAACTCCAATTTTTTCAAATACAGAGCAACACTATCATTCTTGTAAACCCAGCTATGACTATATTGTTCTGAAGAGTGAAGGAACACAGGGACAAAGAAAGAGAGAGGGAGAGATGGATCAAAATTTAGAGATAAAAATTCACTCTGATATTTATACTAACAGACATGCTCATGCATTGCAACAGATCATACAACCTGTCCCAATATGTTTTAAAATCGAACATTATAACCGTGACCGAAGACACACTATTCTAACTTCTATAAGCACGAGTCATGAATTCAGGTCATAGACTAGACATTAAAGCAATTAGACTCTTATCTCTAATTCATAACCTCTAATTTATTACATACTACTACTCTAGTAAAAAAATGATATGACACTTTGGTTCTATGGAGTGAAAGGACAAACGGACTCAAAAGAGAGCCAAGGACAAAAACTGAGAGAAATTGTCGCTCTTTAAGTATAAAAAAGGTATAGATTACACGACGATATAAGGAATAAGTATGCATATAACAAATCACGACTTACGATATTTGATAGTCTCATCCTCACAGAATACAACACATTTATAAACATCCCCATTATTCCTCCGTGGCTTGCATGTAAATTGTGGATCTTTTTATGGTATGTTTTTGTGTTATAGGTGGATGAAATGAGAACTGGAAATTGTGAAAAAGAAAAGGTAAGCCTAGTTCTAACAGAATCTTCTGTACATGACAAGAAAAGTATCAACAAATAATTCCATTTCAAAGCAAGCAAAATGCTTGTGGTATTTACAGTAAGCACTATTGGAAGATCTGTTGGATGACTGTCTCTGCATTTCCATTGTACTGCATGAGGAGTTGGATGGCGTCCGCCCTTGGCAACGCAAGGAATTCCTAAGTATATAGAACATACACAGTAAGTGATAAATAGCCAATTAAATTCAATCTCACATGTTATTGATATCTTAGGTGCTGACGATAAAATATTCTGATCTCTAAACAAAGTGACAAAAAGTGCAATAAATTCCACTACGGGTACGTTCAGTCCTAGGCAATACCAATTTGAAAAGTAGATTTCAAAAACCTAAACTAGTTTGAGACATGTTGCCAAAAACTACAACCTTGGTGCCCACTGCAGAAATTTACCCTATTTTGACACTTGATGCAAAACAAACTCACCATGAACATCCCTAGTGTGCTTTTAAAGGAAACTTTTATTGACAACAGGGTAAAATGTTAAACACAGCTAGAAGTAAAAATGATTTTTTTAACTTTAACCTTAAAATACTGTAACTAGTAACTATTTTTTTTTAACACCAGGAGAGTCGCATCCTTTTATACTGAGAAGGAAAAAAAAAAAGGTAAAGAACCCTTGCAACACACCGACGCCCAAGCTGCACCTTTGTTAGATTAGAAGTACCAAGACCAAAGCAGGCCACAATTAACCATCTTGTGATAACTAATGAATATCAAACATAGTTTTTTTTTCTATGTACATAAGAAATACGTTGCCACATTACACTGTAAACCCCATAGATAGCAACAATCATCCTCACCAAGAAGATATAGGACATGTTTGGTGTCATCCCTACAAGAGGGGCAAAGAAAACTGCACGTGGAGAGCCAGTCCATTGCCTGTAAAGGCAAGAGGATCCTTGCTCACCTTGCCAAAAACAAAGGCCCAAGGGTAGAGAAAGAAATCGACACTTGTCCTGACTGTGGTAGGCAAGGGAACCAAACATCATAGTATATTACTTACCATAACCTTCAGTATAGCATTTTCATCACAGGAAACTTCTGATGAGACTTGAGGGCTACTACCTTCATCTGGCACCTTGCCACTTGAACATGTTGTGATTTGAGATGATCCATTTCCACATTCATCTGTAAGGACCTTGGACATACTGTGACTCCCCAATGATGGATCAACCTCTTTCAGAGAACCAATCTTCAAAAAGTGCTCAAAACGGTCCTTGCACATCTGAAGCTTAAACCATTCAGTGTGTGTATGGATTGTTGTTCTGACTAGCTTCATTAGCTGAGGCTCTTCAATACCAAGCCTTCTGCTCATTGCAACCTACAAAAGAGACTACGCTTGATACCATACCACATCACTCTAAATAAACATAATAAAACTCATGCTCATTTCTTTGATTAAGGAAACTAAGATCTAAAGCCAAGTAAATTTTCCTTTTACTGTCACTAATAGTCTATCACAGCAGCTATGTTGACTCGCTATATGCAGACGTCGAACAAACCTGGAGAGAACTGGCAAGTACTGGCAATGATAATGCATTCATTAGTACATCTCGATTGGGTTGAATTAATGTCACCAAAGTTTCCTTCAAGGGCTTCAGTAGAGCTTCGTTATTGGCAGCAAGTGGTCCCAGATGAGTGGATGCAACCATGAGAGCAGATACATGATCACCAGCAGCTACCAGCTTAAGAAATTCAACCTGAAATGGATAAATATATTAAGTAGGTATCGATTCCTATCAGAGCTGCAGATAAGTATGGGTTAACGGTTGGGCTTACCTGTTTCAGTTGAAACAGAAGAATAGGGTTCTGTTGAAAGAAATCAGGATCTATACTGCTTATTTCCTCAACAACTTTGGAAGCCATCCCTTTTCGCGTGAGGTCCCGCATTTCCAAAATAATTTCATATTTCTGGTCTTCCATGTGTATATTATCAGACAAATTAAAATTTACCACCAAGTCCTAGTGAAGGGCGTACAAACATAAATCACTATTTATCGATAATCTAGTTTCCATGAAAGGAAAAAATAATTATGAAAGCTCACCTGTTTTTCTACCATAGTATCTTCGTCCATATCAAGGGTAGTAGACAAACGATCATGCTTACTAGAATCCAACAACGCGTCACAAGCGTAATCAAGATCATCTAGCCGTCCTCTCCATCTCTTTCGTCTTCGCTGCCCAGACGTACTATTTCTAACCCTATGTAACCTCCTGGACCAAGAATCGTCGCGAGTGATACTGCTGGTGCTACAATGTCCATTCTGACTGTTGGTCATTTCACACTCAAGCTGTGTTTCGTTATTAACATCATTATTTTGTTTACATTTCAAGTCAGCAGTTCCTACACACACAAAAAAAAAGTTTTTATTAGAGCTAGGCAACCAAAAAGCTACTTCTAAGAGTTAGCTTAGCAATAGAGAACTACACAAAATTACTTATTTGCAGTAAACAAAATTTTCTTGTAGCCCGTAGTACAGGTTCAGCCATTTACCAGAAAGAACATGCGAACTGCCTTCAACTATTCCCCTGTATACACAATACTCGTGTACAAGTTTATCCAGAAGTGTCAGGTCCAGCTTCATCCGACACAATTCGTTCTGGCATTTTTACACAGATAAGCTTACATCATGAGCGTCAAACCAAGGAAGCAATAAGGGAACACTTGTTGAAACATAAACAAGTTCATGCCGTATCAAATAACAATCCAACAAATGATGATTGACACATACATTATTTCCTTATATTTAGTCAATGAAATGAAATGAAAAGGCAATGTAATCTTTTGGCCCCTCAACAATGGACCAGGAGATATATAGCCTTCAAATATAACTACAAACAGGAAAACAGGACTCCCAACTATTTACACTGTTGTAATGCTGTTCCCTTCCCTATTTCATTATGATCATCTTACAAAAACCTAACCAGCATGTATACATATTGGTGAACCACAAACTGGTTGTGCAGAGCAGAAATAGAGATGCACTACAAAACTACAAAACATATGTGTGTAACAGAAAGAATCAACTTTAGGCAAAACCAGAAGTAGACCCCCAAACGTTGATACAAATGCTAGACAACTCTCAGAAAGGTATGATTCCCAACACTCCAGTGGGCATATCAGACACGATCAAACAAAGAGAATTCCAAAGTACGACATGTCATCTGCAAACCTTTGAAAATTGGACAGGATAAGCTGGCCAATTGTAAGCCCAAGAGGCAGGAGGTGTTGGGAAATGAAAACAGTGGCAATATGGCCTCATGACAGGCATGGATTTGGGTTTCAGGACAAAAGGGGTGGCCTATTTTGATTTGCTGTTCTCAATCAGGTATAATGGTACACCAGTAAGGTCCCCTGCACCACTAACTCCTCTGTATAAGTCTAGCAAAATGCCTATTTTGATTTGCTGTAGAAGGCTGTCAATGCTGAGATACTGGCAGTGGCAGGTAAGATACAGAAAGCAGCATGAGGTAGGCTAAGATAGTACCTGGTGCTGACGATGGAAATGAGGGTAATTTAGTATTTATATATATGTATGGTGATGGCTTCGATAGTGAAACCATGTTAACGTGATGGAAGGACTGAAAATGGGGAAACAACAAACAAAAATGCACTAGAGGGCCAGTCATGAAAATGCAAAAATGCAAAATTCAGTGGCAAGTTTAGATAGGATTTATGAAGACAACCAGTCTCCACTGGGATTTTTTGTGGTGGAACTTCTCAGAAATGACCACTTTGGTGTGGTGCATTCCAAAACTTTCTGCTTTTTTAATTTTTTTTATTCAAGCAGCCAGTTATTGGCTGGTATATATCATCAGAAGCTTGAAACTTGACTCTTGTGACAGGGGGAGAAATTCAACAGAAAGTTTTGGAAGGAAAAATTTTGGATTCACAGCATAGAAAAGGAAATGTCCATTGCCAAAATTTTGTACGAAAACCAAATAATTATGTACTCCCTCTGTCCTTAAAAGAATGCGATTCTAGCATAGTATTGAGTCAAACATTCTGAGTTTGACCAAGTTTATACAAAAGATATCAATATTTATAATACCAAATAAGTGTCATTAGATTCATCATGATACTTATTTTGTGTTATAAATATTGATACTCTTTTCTATAAACTTGGTCAAACTTTAAAAGATTGACTAGGGGTAGAGCTAGAAATGCATCCTTTTCTGGACGGAGGTAGTATTTCTAAACATTTATAGCAGGCTTAAAAAGTAACAAGCCATTAATAAGATCAACAATGCTGCTTAAGTTGCATGAAAAATAAATTTGCATGTTTCACAAAAACTATTAAAAACAAAAGTTTCTTTTCAGTTAAGAAATCAGCACAAATGGCAACAAAAATTCTATGGTCATGGTTGAATAATTTTATACCAACATTTTGTAATTATAATACAACCTGAAATGCTTGGTATAAATTTCCTTTTGCAAACTTCAAGCTATCCACAGCACCTTGTCTTGTCAACTCCACAGCATGCGCTAGGGCTTGAACATCAACCTAATATCCAAATATCAAAAGCTGGTGCAAAAAGAGTATAGTATATGTATATTTAATAATTACTATGGAGTGCTTGCCTCATCAAATGGTGGTGCTTCGAGTAAGCATTCCTGAGGAACCACAGGGGGATCACGATCCTCAAATAGCAGTCGCTCAGTGAGATCAGATATAGGTGATGAAATTCCTTGGCGCTTGCAAAATGCCTTGTGAATGCTATTCAAGTGTTGTAAAATTGTTAGAATGGCATAGAAGATAATTTGACCAAATATGATTGGAAAAACAGAACGTATGTACTGTATAAGGTACCTGATTAAGTATCTTAACATCAGCGATAGAATAGGGTCATAAGCTTCTAAATGAGCTCTTAGTATAGATGATAGTAGACCAGCAAGTTCAAACCTCCTCTTTATAGACCACTGTAGAGCAAAGGGTTTAAGAAGGAAGAAACGATTAATACCAGAAACATTAATAACTTCCTTACAGTACATCGTGAAGTGCTGAAAGATATAACATAGCAATAGCAACCTCTATAAAGTTGAGAAACATATCTTCCAAGAAGCAATAAGCATAATAATAGTTCCCAACATAGAAGTTCTAACATGCAAAAAGTACAGTATTTTTTTATTGGTCATAATTGTTTTGTTCACGGGCGCTGGTTGTGGCTAAGGTTTTTTCTATTGGTGAATCCTTTTTGTAACTTCTTTGCCCCTATAGGGATTGTACAAGTCATCTAAACTCCTTTCTTCTTCTAAATAATGATGTGTAGTTCTCCTGCGTGTTCGAGAAAAAAGAAGTATATTATTTTAAAGGTAAGGCACTCATGGGTAAGTGCAAAGCAGTGTATTGTCAAATAATTCAATGACAATCAAAGCTACTTAAGTCTTAAACTCTGGAGAAGTTGATTCCTTACTTTTTTTTGTCAAACAATTGAGTGACAATCAAAGCTACCTAAACTCTGGAGAAGTCAATACCTTACCAAGAAATATTATAAGCTGTCTTCTTGAGTGTATTAATTCGTCTATGTTGCTATCCACTATTTAAAGAAGTAATGTCACCAAATATACAATGTATGAATAATTAACATATCCGTGCCATTATTCTTAGATGATAAGCTCATGAAGCAGAATATGGACATAGGGGACCCTGCATACCTCATTAACAACTGGGGAAGATTGATCATCTTTGTCATATATCAACACAAGCATTATATGCTTGAACTCCTCATAAGCTTCCTTCAGGGCATATTAACATATCAATATTCAGTAAGAAAGCTCCAAACAAGCACAAAGAAACTCAATTAAACATGCTAGGATAAATGTGTTTATTCAGGTTTAGCAGTCTAATATATCCTAGGTGCTGTGTGATGCTCTTTTAGTGTTATGTTCAATATATGGCTCTCTAATACATTTGAAATTTGCCCTCCCAAGAATTGAACAGGAAAGAATTAAATGAGCACCGTAACCTTATCAAACAGGAACAGGGTAGTAGAGAAAGCCAGGCAGTATATTCATTCATTGTGAATTGAATTGAAACTGTAAAATGCACCAACAGTCCCTAAGGCCTAAACTTATAAATAACCTTTCATGATGGAAACATTTTAATGACAAAAAGAAAGTCATTTGTTGCATGCTTTGAATTAAAAATTATAAACTAATTTCTGAGGAATTACCACTTAGCCATGTCAAGTTTCAAAAAACATACGTTCCACAACAATCAAATCGTTTTTGTAAAAAGTACGTTGTATGTTCCTGTAACTTGTTTAGTACAGGTTAACTGTTGTAGAGCCAATGATCATAACAGTAAGACCATCAGAAGCACCCTTTCAAAATAACATCTTGGAGCTCAGGCAAATTTTAACCTATACTAATGTACCAGTAACTAGTGCTTTTCTAAATATCAGCTGCTACAACATAAGTGGCTCTACCTCAACAAATATACACATAATCACATGATTCAGCTGTTGAGTTAGGATATGCTTGGTTGGATACCACAGTACCACATTTAGCTGCAATTACCTCTGGCAAAGTGTGGCAAGACAGTCATTGTGCTGAAGGGGTAGATTGTGACAACTTAAGCAAAATACAGTATGCCACATCAGTGCAAAAGTAACCAAAGAAATGTGACAAAAAGTAAAACTTTCCAGCTTTTGTGTATTGCAACATGATAGACGTGCAACCTTAGCTCTTAGGGCACTGGTATTGCACTTAACATCACCTAATCCCAGTCACACCACAGTTTCCCACATAGCTGCGTGTTTGACTGACACAATTGTGGTCGCACACATTTTCCTAGCACCCTACCCTACACATCATATGTTCAGTTGTTGACAAACTTTGTGACACTTGTGGGTAACAATATGTTGGATACATTTTGCCTACATCACAGCTCGAGAAAGAACCTCTTTCATATATTTTCCTTAATGCGATAGCTCAAACTAGCAGGGATAGTCTCCTAGCAATATGTCCTCATATGAAGCAATATATTACCTCCAAAGTTTTTTAAAAAAAAAAAAAAATCCAATTTCCATAGCACAGATTTCATGGCTGCATACTGCAATAACCAAGGGGTAAGCACCCACTAAGAACTGGATGCCAGAGTTACCTCCACACCTATGTCCAAATTGTTCGGACAAATTGGACACTCTGAATCCAAATCAGATTCTGAAGACTATATATGACTCCATGTAGTATTTTGCACAGCCATACTTATTTGCCAAGCCAAACTCCTGAATACATGTGCCATTTGAAACAAGGGATCCTGACCACCAGGGCCATCAACTGGCAGGGGCGAGGTGGCCAGCTGCACAGGCCCCAAAAATCTAAAGCCACTTTTTTTCTTCAATACACACAAGAGC
Source organism: Miscanthus lutarioriparius (assembly GCA_904845875.1). NCBI lineage: Eukaryota > Viridiplantae > Streptophyta > Magnoliopsida > Poales > Poaceae > Miscanthus > Miscanthus lutarioriparius. The sequence continues at coordinate 68,869,712 of CAJGYO010000001.1, read as the reverse complement.
TACATATCATTGCATTATTACAAGGATACACACAAAAAAAAAACATTTTATTCAATACATGAACGTGAAGTGAAACTGTGAAGGAATATCGATTGTGATCATTGATCGGCATCAACAACTGGTTCATCAAATCTGATCAATTTCTCTCTGTTTGTCTCCCAGTCCCAGGTCACCGCCCACCCAGTGAGGCAGCAACACAACCCTGCTAGTCTGCCAATGCAGTGCCACACCTGCTGAGTGCCAATACGGAGACGGAGGACACACCCTGTCACTGCTGCAGTCAGGGGCGACGCCGCACTATGTTTGGGTGGTGCACTGGCACCAGGCAAAAAAAAAAACATATTTACTACTAAATGGCCTACTTTTACCATACAAATTAGTTGAAATCAGATATATTTCTACATGGCTATGAACAATGTGCACCACTATGGATTTTAAGGTGGCTTCGCCCCTGGCTGCAGTTCCACACCTACCGACACCCAACACATCATGGTAAGTGGTAACCTGAGCCTGCTAGTCGATACTAGCGTACGGAGTGCAAAACATGGAACAGCTTAATTTGTAATGTGATTTCTTCTTATGATTAGGAGTCAATAAGATGCATTGAAGTGGTATAATTAAGTGAAAGCATGATTTGACTATATGATTTTTTCCAATTTTAGGGCCCCATCTTGCATTTTCTACCAGGGCCTCAAATTCCAAGAGACAGCCCTGCTGAGTTAGAGGAGACTCATCCCCTGCTGGCCACCGAATCAATCCTCACTATACCAAAGCCACAATTGTAGGTTCAACCCATTCAGATCCAACAACAAGCCTGACAATTCCCACAATTCACCACTTCATGATCCACTACTCATATTATTAACTAGCCTATGCATGCTTAACTTGTTGCTCGATTCCAAGCCACTAAATATCCATTCAACACTGTTTTCAGCATGGTATGAGCCACCACGGAGGTTCAGTACACAGTCACAGTACTTAAACCGCTATCCGCATGAAGTAAATTTTAATTTGACGCTTGAACACCTCAACTTGAATCAGAGCATCATGTCAGGCATGAGGAGGGGAGTCACAGCAGAAGCACTCACCGGGTAGGCGTCGAGCGCACAGGGCGCGAGCGCCGTGCGGAGGCAGTCGAGCGCGGCGTCCCTGTCCGCCTCCGTGCCCCTCCTCACCAGCTCCACAAATCTCTGCAACGCCACGCAAATTGAATCATGTCTCAGTTTGAACCACAAGCGCCGGAGGTATCGGGAGACCCGAGGGAATGGCACGCACCTGCTTGTGGAGGTAGAAGAGGAGGCGGTGGTCGGCAAGAGCGGTGGGCGCGTGGGCCCGGAGGAGCGCGAGGGCCGCGTCGACGTCTCCCAGCTCGAGCGCGCGGCGCGCGCAGCGGATGAGGAGGCGCGACCGGTAGGATGAGGAAGAGGACGACGAAGACGAGGATGGGGCCGAGGAGGTGACGGTGGTAGTAGAGGAGGAGGGTGAGGACGGCGGCGAGGGGGAGGCTGGGGCGGGGGCGGGTGCAGCGGGAGGATGGGCGACGAGGCGGTCGGATCTGGCGAAGTCGAGGATAAGGGCGTCCAGTGCGTCCCAGTTCACCGGCGGAGGAGAATTCGGCTGCGGCCAGTCCATCGGCGGCGAGGCAGTAGCGAGCGGTGGCGCGGGGATTAGGGGGAGGAACAGTTGAGGTGGTCGGGACTCGGGTGGAGGTCGTTGAGACGACACGATGAAGTCGGTGGAGCCGTCGAGGGCGGCAGCGTGTGCGAGTACGTGTAGCGAATTGGGGCGAGGTGTGACCAACTTGATACGCATTGAAGGGATGATGATCAGTGCGTAACGTGTTGTTTGGAGTCGATAGAAAATACTACGACATTTTCTGAAGCTTGGTTGGTTTAACTGAGTCCCTGCATCCTTTATCAGATTTATTTAGGGTACGGGAGTGCGTTTGGTTTTGAGATAAAAAAAAAGATAGGATAATTATATTCTTGTTTTCTATAGAATACGACACCCAATTTGATTCTTTTCTCCCCTCTACCATCTCTACACCTAAAAAGATCTATCCAGTAATACCAAGTTCCGTTCTCTGCTCATGCGTCCGCATCCGATACGAAGTTCTCAGATCTCACGTATCCGTGTCCGATCAGTGAGAAATCAAGCATATATCTAGTTTAGCTAAAGGCACAGGGCCCTTCCTATTATCCCTGTTAAATTTACTCATCCATCGATCCACATGTCATTTTCTCTATACTATCTGTTTCCAGCTATGCTTATCTCGTTCATACCTAAGGAGTACATTCGAACCTTCCAGTCCTTGCCGCCACTCAGAGGTGGAAGGAGTGCCACCACTAGCTAGAAAAGGAGCTCGACCCCAACCATGCCTCCCACACCACGTTGCTCGCCCTGCGGCGCACCTCCCATGCCATGCTGTGTCGAGAGGAACATGGGCCTTGCTGCTCGGCATCGTTAGGGAGCAGGTTCGTCAAGTGAATCCATATCTTGGATGCTCGGCGTCGTTGAAGAGCGCAACCGTCGGGGCAAAGTTGGCCTGGCTACATGGCGCCGGCGGGAGCGTGGCCCTTGGGGCAGAGTCGGCATGGTTGTGCGCTAGTGGGGAGTGACCCTGTCTCTGTTTAGTTGACCCTATTTCTATTGGGGCTCTTACATCAATACCCCTATTTTATATCGATATTATGATTTTACCCCTATTTTTTTAACTTTGTGAATTTGCCCCTGCTTATTCAAAACGAAGCACCACTTTGCCCCTATTCTGTCATCCTGTCCTAATGGTGTTAACTTTTGTACCAAAGGACAAATATGCCCTTGTGATTTTGCCCCTAGTTTTTAGGGTTATTTGTGATTTTACCCCTAACTTGGAAAAAGACACATATATTGTATTTTGAAAAAAAATGGTTATTATATTTGGTCAATTCAAATTTAATATTGAAAAAATTATTCACAAATCACATGTTGGGTGTCTATAGTAGTCCTGTCCTGACTATGATACCAAAAAAGTTAGGAGCAAAATAACAAACGAAATCAGTAAGTCAAGTCCATTGTTGCATTCCGACGAACACCTTGCCTGTAGCCTGTGTTACTTGCCAATGCCGTTTAGGCGAACATCGTGCTCTCGTTGCCATCTGTCGGCACGAAAATGTCGACACATGGCAAGCCGAAAGGATCTGCTTAGAATGAGCCTAGAGATCCGTTTGGCTTCAACGCAGGATTAACCCATTCTACGAATTCCTCCCGAGGCGTACCAGTCAATTTGACCTGCAATTGATAGGAGAGAAAGTTTATCAGTAATTTAAGGTGGAACATACCGGTCTTTGCCAAGACAGTTCCAAGTGTGCCGCTTCGGGAGTAGCCAGACGAGAAAATTGACTAAATAGCTGATAAGCACAGAAATCAGTTGTTACGAATAGTAGAGCTTATGGATCGCGATTGATTTTATGTTGATAAATACAATGCTAGCAGATATAAGTGAAATCATCAGTTATGTGGATATTACCAGTGTGAATCATTGAGCCGATGAATCTAATCGAGAAAGAATATCACATGCAAACAAATCGACTGTATAGTACAAATGGATCTACAAATGCTCTGAATCTAATATATTACCATCAACAGTGAGGTTCGACCAGATCGATGGTAGCTATGATGATAATAACAAACTAAAACCTTAGAATCCATAAAACCATCTACACATCGACAGGTTTTCCGAAAGACACGCTATATATGTGAAAGTTCAAAGCGGATCGGCTGAAATAGCCGATTCGGATGAAAAGGGACTACGGCGTGTGAACAATCAACTATTTCACGTGGACAAACTTATGAACTCATCAGACCTAACCTGCTATCTCTAACAGTGAGGTTCGACCGGATCGATGCAGTCGTGATAAAGACAACAAATCAAACTTTTAAAGTAGACAGATCTATTCATGTTTAACAGAATCATGGAGACACACCGTAGGCGTTAAAGCATAGGCCATCGGCTATTTAGCCGATGTAGGCATAGCAAATAGTTAAGGTTACGCCTAATCGAGAACAAATCTACTAACTAGCATCCTCCATCTACAGTGCCATCAGTGGGGATTGACCGGATCGTTACAACCATAATAGCGAACTATAGACCAGATTTAACTAACCAGCAAACCTCTTTAAGATGATACACGCCTTAACTGCGTACTATGCACGATCAAGATCGAAATAGAACAACCAATGAAACATAACCCATCGCTTAGAGTAAGAAACATCATGTTGTGACAAAGCAAACGATGGACTAAAAGAATATGAGGCCAATCTAGATCGATCTCGACTGGACAGATTGATGTTGCTGCAAACTAATATCAATAAGATCATCAGTAAGATCGGTAACTTAATGAATCTACCCAAAGGACGCCACCCTTAGGTAGAGCCGATAACTTGACCTTAATCCAATTCGAGAAGTGGAACTCGACCGGATCGATGCAGCCGTACTTCAATTAGACAAAAGTCGCTAACTAGCTTATACTAGAGTTCATAGTGGAGGTCAAACTTAACCGATGCAGCCATACAAACAGAAGTATAAGCCATAACGATACTTACAAACAAGCCGGAGGTCGGCCGAACCGATGCATCCCTGCTTGTTGAAGAACTCAACGGGATCTACTCTACTCCTACTCTTAAGGGTTGGCACAGAGCAAAAAAAAGTAAATTGTATTTGATTAATTAGATGTCCTTTACAATAGCCAGGGTCCAATATTTATACCCGAAATCTAAGTATGAATCCTACTTACGCACGACTCATTACAATCTTTGGCATAAGAGAAAACATTCCTATTTTAAGATAACTTGGACCCTAATCTTTCCCTTTTTGTAGAGTCCAACATGTTTCTCCCGATGCCAACCGTAGCTTTTTTGTCGTTATCTGCTGGCATCATCTGAAGAGAGCCGATTGCAGTGTTGCATTTGAATCAGCTGATATCAACCTTTATGCAATCGATTTCATAATCTTTGGGAGCTTCGAGTTCCCGCATTCTTCTTCCCAAATTTTGGTGTAAACACATGCCCCCCAATTTTGGGATAAAAGTAATTTTATTCTAAAATTATCATGCATGTACCTCCGATAGGTCCATAGTCACGGGTAGAGAATCTTGATCTGGGGTCTACTGTCTGTCACCGTCTTTGCCAGCTTATGAGCCCATGCTTCAAAGCTTTATGAGAGCATCATTGCTTCATGGGCGTTTGGATCCATCTTTCTAGACCGACTATAAATGTCTATCCGACTCTAGTGAGAGCAACTCAACAACTTCAGTTATGTTTCTCTTCTGTTTGCTTCCTTGAGTGCCCCTGGCTCCACCAGACCCTCCATGGTCTAATTCCTTGCTATGAGGATCTTGAGTGGTTAGAAGAATTCTTGTGCATAGGGTGATTGTGTTGCTCATTTTAGGGCCTTGTCGAGAAAGAGGATCAGCTACTGCGGTTAGAAGAATTCTTGTGACATCACTTGAGTTTTCTCACCATGATCGTAGAGCTATTCTAGTGTTTGCAAGGGCTAAAATATGTGGACACCTTCCCCTTGTTCGCTTCATCAAATGCCCGTCGGGAAAACCAGACTTCTTTCCCATGGTTTCCCAGCCACTGATAAATGGGCATCTCTTAATAGGCGGCTTTCTTTCCCATTGTTTTTCAGTCACCGAGAAATCAGTTGGGTATACGGGCATCTTCTAAGTAGGCAGCCTTTCCTCTTCCCCTGATGCAATTTATCAACGGGCCGATATGACTGGGTCCATGATGACCTTCGGCTTTGTGGGGATCCGGACTCCCTTCAATCCAAAGAAGTCTTGGTGGGTTGATCGCCAGTTAATGTAAACTCTTTGTATCAATCCCATGATATTTTGTAATTATGGGAAGCAATAAGTCCAAATCTGTTGTTTCTTCATGATCCGTCCCCTGAATTTCCAGAGTGTCGATCTGTTTCCAAATCTGACTTTAATTCCACAACCTCGGTGAAGCTTATCTTCTCATCTCTCGGGCTATATATACGGGCCACAGCTGTGGATCGAGAAACAACCTACTTCATCCCAAACCTTCCATATCTTTAGTGTGATTCTACTTTCTCATAGTTTTGAAGGTACAGAGAATGGCAAGAGGTCTGCTGAGGAGGCCTTCAACAGGTCTGTGTCACCACGCCGACGTCTTCGTCATCAGGAGGGTGCAACCAGGGATGCTCTCATCGTCCTAGAGCATGGGGCCGACTTCGCTCAACTTCCGGGGTCATCCTCATCAACAATTCACCGCCAGCTCCCTTGCTACTCGAGGAGGTGGATCGACAACGACGATTTGATCGCCTCCATCGATTAGGCTGGCCAGAAGCTCACCGACTGCTTCTCCATCGTAAAATCGGCTCTGGCCATGGTTCAGCATCAATCACCCTCCAAGGTCGACCAGACAGAGGAGAGGTTGGCCAAGGCTGAGGCCAGAATCATGGGTGAGATGCCTACCATAATTTTTTGTCTCTCAGTTTTTGTCTTCAAGATCTTGATCATCCCTTCCTCTAATATTTTTAGATTTATCAGCCCAGCTAGAAAGCCTCCGATTGGCTGCGGAGCACGCGGTAGGATTCGTTAACGCCAGGGGTGCCGTGCTGGTGGTTCGCTTGTACGATATCCCGAACCGTGTCAGAGAGGTCACTCTTCATGGCGTTTGCCATGGTGCTACCATGGCACTGGCTGCTGCGCAAGCTCGCTCTGGCCATGAGCTTCGACTTCTTCCCCATGGTTTTCCAGCCACCGAACACCCTGGGGATCATGAGCTCCTAGTCGAGGATTTCTTTGACGCCGCCAACTCTGTAGCCCTTGCTACCCAGGCCGAGGATATAGTGAATAAAGTGTTCCCTGGCCTTTAGCTTGTAATAGGAGAAGCTGACAAACAATTTCTTTGTTTTAATTAGTTTCTTGTGCTTATATTCTATGTACCAATTTTTCTGTGTTCGTTTTGTTCTTATAGGCGATACATATCGTACCGGTTTTTACTCCTTTGGGTTTATTTTTGAACTAGAGGTGACACCCTTCTGGTATCGGCTATTAGAGCCGATGATCGAACAAATCGGCTGTTAAGTATTAATCTAAATGCTAGGATAATATTTCTTTAGATATTTTCATTGATTGCTCTGTCAAAATCTCCTCCTCCTCCTAATGTTTTCAAAATATAAGCATTATCAGGCGCACAATGTTTAATCCGATAAAGGTCTTTCCCAATTAGGTGACTATTTTCTGAACTTGTTGTCCTTTGACCTGATCGGCAATTTTACTTTCTAGACTAAGTCTCCTTCAGAAAATAGTTTGCCCTTGACCTTTTTATTGTAATACCTTGCAATCCTCAGTTTATTGGCTTCGATATTCTCAAGAGCGCGCAGCCGATGGCAACTCAAGTCCTCTAAGTCGTCTATCATAAGATTCTTGTAGACTTTGGCTGACAAATCATTTTGCAATGTGACATGCCTCGATCCAGTTTGAATTTCCCAAGGAAGGACTGCATTATGACCATAGACAAGTTCATAAGGTGATATTTTAATCGATCCATGACAGGCCATCCTATATACCCATAGTGCCTCATTAAGCGTTGAATGTCACTTCCTTGGCTGCTCCTCAATTTTTTTCTTGATCAGCTTAATCATAATTTGATTGGACGCCTCTGCCTGACCATTTGCCTGAGCATAGTAAGGAGAAGAACTTAGCAATTTTATTCCCATACTGGCAGCAAAATCTCCAAACTCTTCTGATGTGAACATTGTCCCTTAATCGGTAGTGATAGTTTGAGGAATCCCAAAATGGTACACAATATGCTCCTTGACAAAGTCAACCATGTTCTTTGAGGTTACCATCTTCAAAGGAATTGCCTCAACCCATTTAGTGAAGTAATCCATTGCTACCAATATGAACTTATGTCCTTTACTTGAAGGCGTGAACTTATGTCCATTGCTACCAATATGAACCAATTCCCCAACCTCAAAATAGCCATGGTTTGATTATTGGATTCATAGCCGATGCGGGTGATTTCTGAACATTACCAAAACATTGACAGTCTTGGCACCCCTTATAATATTCAAAATAGTCTTCCAGTATTGTTGGCCAGAAATATCCAGTCCTGCGAATAATCCATTTCATCTTATAAGCCGATTGATGAGCTCCACATATCCCTTCATGTACTTCACCCATCAACACCTTAGCTTCTTCTTGATTTAAGCATTTAAACAACACCCCATCGACTGTTTTGTAATATAGCTGATCATCTAGCAAAACATACTTAGTCGATTTATATCTTAGCTTCCTGGTAACCTTCTATGATGGATTTCTAAGGTAATCGGCTATTTCAACTCTCTAATCATTATTCAAGGTTTCACTACTTAAGATTTCTTGAAACACTCGGTAACCTGACGCACCTTGAGCTAAACGATTAGCCTCTTGATTTTGTGCTCTCGGAATATGTTGAAGAGAGACATGAGGAAATTCCCCGAGCAACTTTTGGCACTCATCATAATATCCCCTCAGAGTATCTTCCTTGCATTTATATAGGCCGATCAACTGATTAATAATTAATTGTGAATCTCCAAATAATTTAATTGCCTTGGCCTTTACTCCATGAAGAAGTTGAAGCCCATTAAGAATAGCTTCATATTCTGCTTGGTTGTTGTAATCATTGGCTCAGTTGGGAAAGCAAACTCGAAACTTGCCCCTCGAGGTGAAATAATAACAATACCAATGCCACCACCTTGCTTGCATGATGACCCATCAAAGAACAACGCCCAAGGTACTGGCTCTATGTAGCCAACACTTGGCTTATGATGCTAGGTGACAAAATTGGCTATTACTTGCCCTTTGACTGCTTTAGCTGATTCGTACCTCAAGTCAAATTCCGATAACGCAAGAATCCACTTTCCCATTCTTCCATTTAATATTGGCATTGATAGCATATGCTTGATCACATCAGCTTTGGAAACAACTTGTTTTTGGATCCAAAAGTCTTCTACTTAGATAGAAAACAACTCGTTCTTTTCCTTCAAACTTTTGCATCAAGGCCGATCCAATTGTTTGGTTACCGACCGATATGTACAACTTAAAAGGCTTACCTTGCTGAGGAGGGACCAGCATAGGTGGACATTTCATGTATTCTTTTATCTCCTCAAATGCTTTTTATTGTACATCACCCCACTTAAATTCTTGATCATTTTTTAACTTCAATAAGGGAGAAAACGATAGAACTTTTTTTTGACAAATTTGAAATAAATCTCCTGATGAAATTGATCTTACCAAGCAAAGATTGTAACTCTGTTTTCATAGTCGGGGGTACTGCCTCATCAATTGCTTTCATACTTTTTTGACCAATTTCGATTCCTCTCTCGTGGACCATGAAACCCAAAAATTGTCTAGTTGATACTCCAAAGGCACATTTATTAGGGTTCATCTTTAGACCATATTTTCTTGTGCACTCCAAAGTCTCTCGCAAATCAACTAGATGTTCCTTGTACCCCTTGGATTTTACCATCACACCGTCGATGTATATTTCAACAATCCTGCCTATCAACTTATAAAAAATATAATTTATTGCTCTCTGATAAGTTGCACCGGCATTCTTCAAACCAAAGGTCATCACAATCCATTCAAACAAACTGATTGCGCTAGGGCATCTGAAAGCTATTTTTGCTATGACTTCCTCAGCCATAAAAAATTGGTTATATCCTGCATTGCCATCCATGAAACTAATAACCTTGTGCCTGGCTGCTGCATCTACCAACATATCAGCTATCGGCATCAGATAACCATCCATGGGTGTAGCTTTGTTCAGATCTCTAAAATCGATGCAAACTCTTAACTTCTCATTTTTCTTATACACATGAACAACATTTGATATTCATTCTGCATATCGGCACGGTCGGATAAATTTCACTTCTAGCAACCTTTCAATATCCTTTTTGATATCATCAAGTACGTTTGGGTTGAATCTCCTCGGAGCTTGTTTAAACAGCCGATATCCAGGTTTGATTGGCAACCGATTTCAATAATCGATCGGTCCAGACCAGGCATCTCATAGTATTTCCAAGCAAAACAATCTTTAAATTCCTTTAATAAATCAACTAATTCTTGTCTATACTTAGGATCCAACTTGGTACTTATATACGTTGGCCTAGGCCTATCTCTAGAACCAATATCTATCTCTTCTAATTTATCAACCGATGTAAAGCCATGTCCTAGTTTACCATCTGTACCATCTATTGGATTATCCATTAAAACAAATTTTCGAAGCCGACTGCTTGGATCGGCTGTTGGCTTTCATTATTGATCTTAATGAAACCTCCTTCCTATAGCTTGCCAGAAAAGCACTCAAAGTCTTTTAGCTCCCAAAATATTGGATTGGCTATTGCGATATTTACAGAATCATCAGCACAAACCAGCTCAACATCATCTCCATGCCATTGAATCAAACACTGATGCATGGTTGATGGCACACAACAGTTCGCATGAATCCAATTATGACCAAGGAGTAAACTGTATGACCTTTTTCCATCAATGACGAAGAATGTGGTGAGCAAAGTCTTACTTCAGATTATCAATTTGATGTTCATTGCCCCCCGGGTCTTAGACGTATTACCCCCAAAATCCTTAAGCATCATATCAGTTCTAATTAAATCTCCTAGCCCCTTGCCAAGCTTATGAAAAGTGGTGTAAGGCATGAGATTGACATAAGCATCTCCATCCACCAACATCTTGCTCATCGGCTTCCCATCAACAAAACCTTTTACATATAAAGCCTTTAAGTGCCGATGTTTGATTGGCTTATCGAATATAGCCTGCTGTATAACCGTCAACTTGGCAACTATCTCTTCATACTCTAATTCATCAAAATTCGAATAGACTTCTTGGTCTGCTGGAGCTCTAAATTCCGATGACAATAAAAAAACCATTTGAATATTAGCCGATGATTGACCCCTACCGGTTGTTTGTTTAGCACACCACAGTTGAGGTTTACCAGACGTCTAAGCCTGTTCTAGCTCTCTGTTCCTTAGGCGTTGCACTCTTATTTTCTAGCTTTTTGTCAGACCTCCTAGACACCATTGGCCTTTCTGCCAAACATATTCTTCCTCATTACTCTCTTTTTCATAATTAGCCTAGTTTTGATCAATAATTCGCTTCCCAAGCCGATCATGAACACTTTTATTTTTTAAGCGCCGATCCATGTTATTATGATGATAATCATCTCGAGCATGGATAGACCGGCAGTTGGCTTAAGATTGCCTGAACCCCTAATATTGCTTGCTGTATTCCGGACAGTTATTTCTGGTAGGCAATTTAGACCTTCGTTCCAGCAATGTCTGAAGAAAGGACAATTCCAATGTGATTTAGCTTGCTTTCTTTCATACCTCTCTTTTTCCTATTGATGCTAGTATTCTTGCTCTTCTAACCAATGCTGATAATCTTTTTCCTTCTGCCGTTGCCATTTATTCAACAAAATTCAAGATGTAACACGTAGCCTTGTCGCCCCATCCTTCGACGTCTCTCCCTATCCATATTGGCTCTTTTGTTGGTTGCGACGCCTTCTAACCTCTCTATATTCATCAGCCGATATTTGCATCTTGGGATCAACTGTTCCAGTTTCTTTTGATCTAACTGATGTTAGGACTTTAGTCTTCCCTTTGAGCAGCCTAGCATCAACTATGTTCTGATCTTTTGGGAAAGGATTATAATCAACTTTTATCTTTCGAGGCGTATCAAATTTGAGCCTTCCTTGCTGAATAGCCCTCTGTATATGTTGCCGGAAAACTCTGCACTCATTAGTGGAATGAGAAGTGACGTTATGTAATTTGCAGAACTTCTTGTTCTTCAACTGATCAGGGGGCAACATAACATGATTATCGGGCAACTTGATCTATCCCTTCTCGAGCAAGAAATCAAAGAGCTTGTCTGATTTTGTGACATTGAAATCGTAGCTCTCTTCGACCCCTCTTCCCCAAGGATTTGGCACCATTATTGTCTTCTTACCCCAATTCCATTCGACCATAGCAACCTCTTCTTCTTCATCGTCTTCATAGCCGTCATCAACCGAATATGGATTATAGATTTCGACAATTGCGGCATTCTTCTGGAATTAGGTATCTTTGCGTATGTTCTAAAATTGGCTATTAAGCGCTGCCACTCATTGAGCCAACTGACCTAAATTGTCAAACTCTTATCCTAGTAGCTTCTCTCTCCATGTTGGTAACATTCCTTGAACAGCCAAAGCAGCCAGCTGATCATCAGTTAAGTTTAGTGAGAAGCACAAATTTCTGGTTTCTCGGAACCTCTGAAGAAACTCGGTGCCTGATTCATTAGTTCTCTGCCTTATAGTTGTCAAATCAGTAATCTTCTTTTCTCCTGTCCCAGTGTAAAAATATGTATGAAACTTCTTCTCTAGGTCAGCCCAATTGACAATGGAGTTAACTGGCAGTGATGAAAACCAAGTGAAGGCTAGCCCCGACAGGGACAAGGAGAAGAAACGAACTCGATGGGCCTCTTCAATGGATGCTTCACCCAGCTATGTAAGATACTAACTGACATGTTCTATTGTGCTTGTGCTATCTTAGCCAGTAAACTTGGCAAACTCTGGGAGCCTATAATTTGTAGAAAGAGCGACCAAATCATACCATTCTGGATATGGGCATTTGTACGAGGTCTCTCCTTTTGGCTTCAAACCGAACTGATTCTTCATCATCTCAGTCACTCTAAGCAACAATTCATCAGCATTTGAATTTGGATTTCTCTATAATTGCCGACCCTTCTGTGGATTAAAATTTCGAGTACCTTGATACCCCAGATTTGGAATCATGTGAAGGGTGTTGTAATCTGTGCCATAATGATACCCTTATGGAATCTCTATCTGCTAGGCCCTTTGCTGGTTTGTTGCTTGAAGTCTCTGATTATAGATATTAGGATTTATATCTCTATGAATCATTTGAACTGATGGCGCTATTTTTTGAGCCGACGACGGTATCTGGCCTGATGTGCCAAATTTGACCATTTGATTCCAAAATTGCCCCGTCGGTTGTTGCACATGCTGTTATGATGATCCAGGGTTATACTGTATCTGATTAGTAGTAGCACCCTAAACTTGCTCAGATGAGCTCTAAACCACCTGGACATCATCATTACCAGCTGGTGCTGCTTTTTGATGGCTAGTACTGGCTTGATTAGTCCCCTAAGTCGACGGATGTGGAATGTTGTATTAAGCTGTTCCAACCTGATCAACTAGAAACCCATGAAACACCTCTTTCATGGTGTTGTGGAATGTGTTCAAGAAAACTTCATTATGATTCGACATGGCATCATAAACAGACTTGTTTACAGCCTCTATGAAGAAACACCTGTCTTCAGCTTCATCTGCATCTGTCTGCCCATGCAATAGAACTCTTGGTAGTGGATATTTCTGAACAATTTAATTGTCACGTGTCTTGGTGTAGGACAACAAACATTTGCTATGAAATTCTTCTATAGCTTTGCTGATGATCTTTATCTTCATTAGGTAGGTCTTCATATGGCACCATAAGGATGTCATTGTTGTTGTAAGTCGCCATGATGATTGTGGGGTCTCACTAGGTGTGCCAAAACGTGTGTCGGCACGAAAATGTCGACACACGGCAAGCCTGGAGATCCGCTTGGCTTCAACGCAGGGTTAATCGATTCTGCGAATTCCTCCCAAGGCGTGACAGTCAATTTGACCTACAATTAATAAGGAGAGAAAGTTTATCAATAATTTAAGGTGGAACATGCCGGTCTTTGCCCAGACAATTCCAAGTGTGCCGCTTTGGGAGCAGCCAGACGAGAAAATCGACTAAATAGCCAATATGCACAGAAATCGGCTGTTACGGACAGTAGAGCTTATGGATCACGATTGATTTTATGTTGATAAGTACAATGCCCGTAGATATAAGTGAAATCATCAGCTAGGTGAATATTACCAGTGTGAATCATTAAGCCAATGAATCTAATCGAGAAAGGATATAACATGTAAATAAATCCACTATCTAGTACAAATGGATCTATAAACGCTCCGAATCTAATCTGTTACCATCAACAGTGAGGTTCAACCGGATCAATGACAGCTATAATGATAATAACAAACTAAAACCTTAGAATCCATAAAACTATCTACACATCGACAGGCTTTCCGAAAGACACGCTATATATGTGAAAGCTCAAAGCGGATCGGCTGAAATAGCCAATTCGAGTGAAAAGGGACTACGACGTGTGAACAATCGACTATTTCATGTGGACAAACTTATGAACTCATCAAACCTAACATGCTATCTCTAACAGTGGGGTTCGACCGGATCGATGCAGCCATGATAAATACAACAAATCAAACCTTTAAAGTTGACAAATCTAATCACGTTTAACAGAATCATGGATCGAAATAGAATAGCCGATGAAACATAACCCATCGCTTAGAGTAAGAAACATCATGTTGTGACAAAGCAAACGATGGACTAAAAGGATATGAGGCCGATCTAGATCGATCTTGACCGGGCAGATTGAAGTTGCTGCAAACTAATATCAATAAGAACATCAGCAAGATCGGTAACTTAATGAATCTACCCGAAGGACACCACCCTTAGGTAGAGCCGATAACTTGACCTTAATCTAGTTCGAGCAGTGGAGGTCGACCAGATCGATGTAGCCATGCTTGAATTAGACAAAAGTCGATAACTAGCTTATACTAGAGTTCGCAGTGGAGGTCGAACTTAACCGATGCAGCCATATAAATAGAAGTATAAGCCATGATGGTATTTAGACACGCCGGAGGTCGGCCGGACCGATGTAGCCCTGCTTGTTGAAGAACTCGCTGGGATCTACTCTACTCCTACTCCTAAGGGTTGGCACAGAGCCGAAAAAAGTAAATTGTATTTGATTGATTGGATGTCCTTTACAATAGCCGGGTCCAATATTTATACCCGAAATCTAAGTATGAATCATACTTATGCATGACTCATTACAATCTTTGGCATAGGAGAAAACATTCCTATTTTAAGATAACTTGGACCCTAATCTTTCCCTTTTTGTAGAGTCCGACATGTTTCTCCCGACACCAACCGTAGCTTTTTATCGTTATTTGCTGGCATCATATGAAGAGAGCCAATTCCAGTGCTACAATTGAATCAGCTGATATCGACCTTTATGCAATCGATTCCATAATCTTTGGGAGCTTTGAGTTCCCACATTCTTCTTCCCAATTTTTGGTGTAAACACCATCGCCGCTCTTATTCTTGTTGCTCGGTCACTGCTCGGTCGATGCATGCAGCAGCATAGCAAGGTGGTGTGACGCAGCTCCAATGACAATTGCTACCTTCCCTTGCAGCGTTGATGGCAGTTCATGCCCTGTAGGAAAAGAGCCTTCTCATCGGATCCCTCCGCCGCCTCCTCTTGCCGGAGATGGGAGGCTCCTGCTGGCTGTTCTAGCCCCGCACGAGACCGCAATGCCCTCCTTGCATGAGGCCGCTCTATCAGCCACCCGCCACGCCCGGCAACACGCCCGCTGTCGATGCCACGACGTCCGCCCAGCTGCACGCCTGCGCACCCGTAGGCCATGCCGCGACGCCCGCCCAGCGGCACCTGCCACGCCGCGAGCTTGCATGGCCATAGCGCCCTCCTAACCACGCCCCTGTCGCGGCCGCCACACCCACCGCAGCACCTGCCTTGCCGTGGGCCCGCCTGCCGTGCCTCCCCTATCGATGTCGTGCGCCCTGCCCAATAGGCACGGGTGGACACGGTGCGGATGGGATAACTGTGATAAGGGCGTTTCAGTCATTTCGCAACTGATTTTATGTGTTTTATTTTTTTTAAATCATTTAATTAGCCTCTATATAATGGATATCCAAACCAGGGGCAAACTGCTCCTTCGTTTCAAAATAATAGGGTAAAATCACAAAGTTAAAAAAATAAGGGTAAAATCATAATTAAACTTCTACACAGGGGCAAAAACCCCGTTTTCCCATTTCTATTTAGTGGCATTATCTTTCTCTCGATGTTGGACATAAACAGAAACAGGGATGACCATGTGAAAGGTTCCTTGGATTTGGTAATTGAGTGACAATCTAGAATGGACTAATGTGTTTCAATATGAGATACACAAGTGATTAGTCCACAGGTACACTTGTGTGAGCAATTCATGCCATAACAGTGAAGATGTCCAGGATTTATTGCAAGGCTCACACACGTAATTAAGGAGCTCATTGCATATGAGACATGACATTGAGTCATGTGACTAAGGTGGAGAAGATCAAGACAAGACTTAGCTTGAGGGACCGGTGTAGGGTCAAGATGGCAGACTAGAGGGGGTGAATAGTACTTTCTAAAATTAATTGCATGGGCTAACGAAACAAATGCGTAATTTAAACTATCAATTTAGCCAAGACTACACCACTCTTTCTAAGTTCTCAATCACCTTAAAAGATCCTAATTAGGCAACAAAGTTGTCGGGTTAGCTAGAGCTCACCTAAACAATTTTAGTAGCAAAGTCACACAAACCTATGCAACTAGTACTTTGGCAACTGGGGGAGCTCCTACACAAATTGGTAAACAAAAGCACATAGCCACCTAAGCTGACTAGCAATGCTCAATAACAAGGCTACACAAGCCAAATTAGAGAGCGCAAATTATTTAGCTACACAAACTAAGCAATGTGACTAACAAGGCTACTCAAGCCAATTAGTCACGCAAGAGAGCTACTTCTATGATATAAACAAGAAGGTAACTAGCAAGCTAAACAAGCTAACTAATTATAAGAGCAACTACACAAGCTCAATCTATATTACAGTAAAAACAAGCTTGTGTTGGGAATAGCAAACCAATGGGATGAATAAGGTTGACGCGGTGATTTTTATCCCGAGGTTCACTTGGTTACCACCAAGCTAGTCCCCATTGAGATAAGCTCTAAGGTTGCCGCTGGTCCTCTTGCTAGTGGTGAACCGCAAGTTCCACTCTCCCACGTGGAGTGCTTACTACAAGTTTAGCACTTTGACTCAGCTAGACCACTTGTCATCCTTTGTGTCTTGCTCTACTAGAGTTGCTCTTTGTGGCTCCCGTGGGACGAGCACAACACCCCTCACAACCTTCTTTGGAGCACCGCACAAGCTTCCTTATGTGCTTCGATGGAGATCATGCCACCAAGCCATCTAGGAGGTGGCAACCTCCAAGAGTAAGAAGCAACACCGACTTGCAACTCGATCACCTAGTGCCACTTGATACAACCTCACGATGCAATCACACTAGAATCGCACTCAGACTCAGTCGGATGATCACTATCAAGCGTATGTGAGTTAGAGGGCTCCCAAGCATAGCTACACAAGCCACCAAGGCTTAAGGGTGCTAAGCAACCAGCCCAAGGCCGGTCAAGGCTCCTATTTATAACCCCATAAACAAATAGAGCCATAAACAAACAGATAGTCTACGCACTGACCGGACGCGTCCAACACGGCGAGCGGACGCATCTGGTCATAGCGTCCGGTCACCCTCGCGCTGGCATGTGTCCTGTCCAAACAAAAATAGCTATTGGCACCAATGGCTAGCTCTGACATGCGCAGTGAATACCTGATCGGACGCATAGGTCCACGACCAGATGCTCCCACGTGGAGTCCAATCGCCTACGCGTCACCTCACTTAGCACCGAGACTGGACATGACAAACAACTTAGCAGATGCTCTAGCATGTAGGGTCCAGTTGAGTCTAGAGAGCTCTTAAAGCCGCTCTGAGACGATCGACGCACCTAAAGTCCGATCCTCACTCACTTCAATTTTAGCACATCACGATAAAGAGACCGGACATAGGAACAGTAACCCACCTGGGTCCGGTCCTCCTCCAACATAGAGTCTAGTCATCTCAACCAAATGTGACCAAGCCTAGGGCTGAACACCAAACGCATCTGGTCTTCCTTCCGGACACGTCCGGTCCACTCCCGGACATGTCCGGTCACCCTAGTGACCAGCGATTCTTCACCCACTTCTTCTCCTTTGCAAATATGCCAACACCACCAAGTGTACACCACCATGTGCACATGTGTTATCTTTTCACAAACATTTTTATTCCAAAGAATTACTCACTCAATTCACCACACCACTCGATCCTAGTAACAATGCAAAGTTAGATCACTCAAGTGGCACTAGATGACCGATATGCAAACAAGTTTGCCCCTCTTGATAGTATGGCCATCTATCCTAAACCCGGTCATAAACTTCTCTACACACCTATGACCGGTGAAATGAAATGCCCTATAGGTTATACCTTTGCCTTGTGCATTCCATTCCATCTCCTCCATCGTTGATGCAACACATGCACCAACCATATCACAAATGATATGATCCACTTCATATCATCATGTGACCTTGTTAGTTCATCGATCTTGACCTTTCTTGCTTTTCACCGTTGCCTTCATCCATCGGTGCCAAGTCTTGCTCAAGCTTCACCGCCACGCGATCCATCGCTCCAAAGCCTCTAACTTGCCCTTCACGCTTGCAACCGGTCCATCAAGCCAAGTCTTGTCTTGATCTTCTCCACCTTAGTCACATGACTCCATGTGATGTCTCATATGCAATGAGCCTTGCAACAAATCTAAACCATCTTCACCGTCTTGGCATGAGTTGCTCACACAAGTGTACCTGTGGACTAATCACCTATGTATCTCATATTAACCACAATTAGTCCACCTAGATTGTCACTCAATTATCAAAACCAAATTAGGGACCTTTGAACCAGTTGCAAGCGTGAAGGGCAAGTTAGAGGCTTTGGAGCGATGGACCGCATGACGGTCAAGCTTGAGCAAGACATGGTGCCGACGGGCGAAGGCAATGGTGAAAAGCAAGGGAAGTCAAGATCAATGAACCAATAAGGTCACGTGATGATATGAAGTGAATCGTATAATTTGTGATATGGTTGGTGCACATGTTGCATCAACACTGAAGGAGATCTATTGGAATGCAAGGCAAAGGTATAACCTATAGGGCATTTCAGTTCACCGGTCATAGGTGTGTAGAGAAGTTTATGACCGTATTTAGGATAGATGGCCATACTATCAAGAGGGGCAAACTTGTTTGCATATCAGTCATCTAGTGTCACTCGAGTGAGATCTAACTTTGCATCGTTGCTAAGATCAAGTGGCGTGGTGAATTGAGTGACTACTCCTTTGAAAAATGTTTGTGAAAATTTCTAACACACATACACATGGTGGTGTACACTTGGAGATGTTGGCACATTTGCAAAGGAGAAGTTGTTGGAGTGGAAACAGATCAAGTTGGAGAAGGAAAGAAGTTGAACTAGGTGGACCGGACCCTACCAGTTGGGAGATTGGACTCTTCACTGGCGAGTCTGGTACCCAACCCTATCTGGCTAGGGTGGACCAGACCCTGGGGTGTGAGCGATCGGATGAGGTGTGAGAGTCCGATTGGCGTCTATAGAGGGCTGTGACTAACAGCACCTTGGGGGTGTGCTGGTCCAGACATGATGGTGGCGCTGTGCGTCTAGTCGATGGCATGGCGACGCGTGGCATGCGGACGAAGCTGCTGAGGCTGGACTGGACCCTGGGTGAGTCCGGTTGGCTTGACCAGACCCCATCCGAAGCGAAATGTCGCTCTTGGGACCTCTCTGCATAGGATTAGACTCTGAGGGCATCGCGTCCAGTCGACTGTAATGGCGCGTCCGGTTCGGAGGTGAAGTGTGGACGGTTGTTAACATCAATTATAAACGATCAACATAACCTACATTTATACTTAATTCCATCACCAAACATAGGTATGGGGGTTTAAAGTAATAAATTCCATGAGTTTTGGTGAATCTGTGTTTTTAGTAGGGTTTATCCAGAAAACCGTCAAGGAGGACCTATTCGTCAAGGGAAATTACGGAATTCCACCATGTAAACAGCGTGGGAAGATTCTAGAGGACACCAGGAGGCTCTTCACCGAAGCAAACCTCGAGGGGCTGCAATGTGGGGCCGGTAAGCCCCACGTACACGCCGCTCGGCCTGTGGGTCCCACCAGTCAGCCTTCGCTTCAAAAGTTGGTTCCCCACTGCCATTGAGATCCAATCTTCACCATTTATTCAAGTTGGTTTGATCTGAGGGCTCAGGATTGATGCTCTGGCCTATATATCAGCCCCTACCCCCTCCCTCAGCAGATCCCTAAAACTCTAATTCATATCTTCAGGATTGAGCCAGCAATCAAGAGAGGATTAGTCCTCCATAGGATCTAGTCTTATAAATAGAAATAGTGAGATGGAGAGTGAGGGAAGAGTTTGGAGGAGGTGCCGACCTATCGGTGCCCTCTCTATAGCTTGTACCTTGGTAGATCCATGTTCTATCTGAGCTTGCCTCTGAGATTTCTCTAGTAATCAACTTCTGATTCAAGTAAACATTGTGTTTATATTGTTCATCAGGTTCGCGACTCTTTGAGTGCTTTATTTCTGCTCTAGAGGGAGTAAAGTATTAATCGTGAGTGTAAGCGTGGTGCTTAGACTTAGGTTAATCGTGGATGCACCCTGCATTCCGGATCGGTGGTAGATCGCGTGTATGACATTAGTACTATATAGCCTTGTTGAGTACTATATATCATCGTTGATCCTTTGTAGTCCACCTCCCGTTTGTAGGCTAAGTAGGACCCGGTTACGAAAGAAAAGCATCCTCTGTTGGTGTCTTTCCCTAGTAATGTCCCTAGTTGAACATTAAAAGGCATAGCTTACTCAAGTTAGAATTAGAGAACCTCAGTTATCCTCTCTACACTCCTGTTTATCCTAACCTTGTTGCTACCCCTTGTTAAGTTAGACCGTAGTTAGTCTCACACATTTTCCTATGGATACGATACTTGGATTACTTCCGGGTGAAAGCTATATTGGCATCCGTGCTCTTGCAGATCTTATCTATGTGCATTAATAAATACCAACAAGCTTTCTAGCACCGCTGTCGGAGAAATGATTACTGAATTAACTTCGAGCCTAGCTTGACATTTTATGTTTTATTCTTTCTTTTGTTTTACTTTTTCTTTTCACTCTGGATTCCACTCCTATCTATCAATACGCTGCACCTACGAGCGCACGTTTAGAGCTACCAAAATCTATAGAGCCTATCCTAACACTTGGCTATGAGCTATGCCCATGTTTAATAAAACTAATTTAGGATTAATCCTTCTCGGGAGAAGGCAACAAAAACACATACTTACACCTATAAGAGTTTGAATAGACCTGTGGATGCTTGCATATCACTAGCATGTTTGACAAGACCTTAAGATGGAAGTTATTTCTGTTCTCTTTGACGGGAAGAGCTAAACATTGGTACAGTCAAACCGTACGAAGTATGCAAGGAGATTGGGAAATGTTATGCTCTAAATTTTGTTTACGTTTCTTTCCCATCTCTAAAGTAGTTAATCTTCGAAAAGAGGTTCTAAATTTTAGACAACTAGAAGAAGAATCTCTTGGCACATCATGGGAACATATTAATAGTCTCATCATCACTAGCTCGAACCTTGCTATTTAAGACCCTGTACTTCTTCAACATTTTTATATGGGTTTTAGCAAGGATTATGCGCAATCCTTTGATTTAGCCTCTAGAGGAGCTTTTCTTCATTTCTCTGCTAGTAAAGCAAGGTCTATGCTTAATAGAATTAGTGGAATCACTCCCTACACTAGCATTCATGATGAACTCCTCGAGGAAGAGAAGGAATCATCTCCCAATCAGGAAGAAGAAGTTTTGATAGCCAAATCAGAACCACTCCAATCCCAAGATTCAGCTATCAATCCCGAACCATCAATACCCCAAAATCATCCAAAGGAAGAAGAAATTCCACCTTTGGAAAGCCCTGATAAAATTATGGATGATCTTTTTATGCTGATTTTAGGAAAAGCTTAAACTCCCAGCCTCACAAGAGACCTTCAAGCGAATATAATTCAAGTCCTCTCAAGAAGAGATCTCTTAGGAAGCATCCTTATTCCCATGCACGACATTGGGAAGAACTCAAGGGTGACATGTCAAGTGATGCTATAGAAGGAGAGCTGAGTCATTTAGCCATTCCTATCTTCTCCCCTTCTATGCCCACATTGGATGTTTCATCTGAACCCATCTTTAAACCCATCCTTGACCCCGATGATCCCTCTTATGCTCTTTCTTTTAAGTCTCATGATGATTCTAGAAACGCACTAAGACACCCAAAGCATAGGAGTCATGAAGTCCAGAAGGATGACCAAGAAGAGCAACAACAATGGCTAGAATGTATTAAGAACTCATATGCTATTACTAGAGAATGGATGGACAAAGCCTTATGGGTAGAATCCAAACTTAGCTTAGATCCAAACGGTGAGCTTAAATCAATCTCTTTAATAAACATGACTCACCCAAGTTTGGAGGAGGCCTTAATCAAGATCAACCCGAGAGTCACCAATCCAAGGGAAATATTGAACATCCGTGAAGAATCACCCTTGGAGCTTGAAATTGAAGATTACATGCTACTTCATAAAATACCTCATCAAATCCATGCTTGTATGAGAAATTTCCTGAATCAATTGGTCTCTCCAACATTGCCACACACAAGATCTTCAACCCCTTCATACTTCCTGTTCATAAAAACTTTGAAAGGGTGGTTGTAGATGCATATGTTTATCATAAATATTGCAAATCTCATTGGCATGAATCTTGAGATAGGTACACAAAGGTTGGTGTTGGAGGGGAAGTCACCTCACCAACTTAGCATGATTCGAAGGTTTCCCATGGACGAGCTTCTGTCCTAAAACAAGCACTTTCTGGAGATAACATGAGCTTTCACTTTTTTTGCTGTGATGCCTTTGTGAAATGAGCATAGAAATATAATTGTGAAAATATTCCTTCGGGTATTTTTGTCACTAACCATTCCAGGTTTGAAGCAAAAAGAATGAGGGATAACAACGCCAGGTATGTCCAACCAATCATCATGCAACATTGAATCACATCCATCCAAACTTGATTTTTTCTACAAAATTCAAGGTAGGGGATAGACTTCTCTAAAAACATCTCTTGCCATGTTGCTAAATTATTTTGGTTGTCTCTAGCTTTAAAACATGCTCAATTTGCTAAATAACAATAGTGTTCTTTCATCTCTGTTTGAGTAAATGTCTATAGTGCTTTCATGTTACCTTTGTCTGCCATAGTAAGTTTTGATTTGGAAGTACTCGACATACTTCCAAAGATTTTTTAAATGAAGCAAGGGGCTTAGGTTAAAATGCCTTCCTTAATCAAATTAGACATGGAGTCCTGTTTAGTTATTGAACTAAAAATTGCTTTAGCAGAGACTGGATATTTTGTTGGACTAACCCCTATAGAAAATTCTCAATTCAATTTGGGTAAGTCATGAGATGAATTTAAATCGGAGATGAAGCAAGGCAAATGTCGAACTCCAATAACATAGTGCAAAGTAGACACAGCTCATTCATCATGGATAAAAGAACTATATAAAACAATGAGTGAGGCAGAAGGTCTAACAAGGTGTTAAAAGATCAAAGAGCAGAGAGATGGCATGACAAAAGGATGAGAAAGAAAGGATGCAATCTAGGAGACAAGAAGCTCATGAACAACTCGTACTGCGAGGCTAGCCAAACAAAGAAAACTTCAAGCAAATAAGAAGGACCATCACAAGTCATCTACCCTTCATCACATGGTGTCATCACGCTCCAATGACAAAGGTAACATCCTAAGGTAAATGGTCATCATTTAAAAAGTTTTTCCCTGATTTTGGTATGCACATAATATAAATAAGAAACAAACATGTTTGAGTTACAATTTCACTTAATCTAATCTAATTAACTTAACATGTTTAGTTCTTCAAACTTGTTCCTAGCACCACTTTTTTGAGCTCATAGTCTTAACCAAATAAGCTAAAAAGTGCACATATTATCTCTGGAAGGTGATAGTCACAATCATGTAAAGAGTGATACATTGTGCATAGATAGACAATCCTTCCATATGTTAGCAATTCAACCCATAATCATGTAAAGAGTGATACATTGTGCACAGATAGACAATCCTTCCATATGTTAGCAATTCAACCCTTTTAGCCAAATGTACTTAAATGCTACATTCATGCACAATCTTCTGATCCTTTCACCCATGATATAAATGAACACAGCACATAACATCAACTTCATCTTGTTCCATGTGCCTAAGGCTAGAGAAGAATGAATAAAGTTTTGGTTCTATTGGTGTTTTTCCACCAACAGAACCCATGCACTTGATCTCTACCTTGTCTTTATGAGCAGGACACACTTCAAGCAAAGCGTGGGAGAGTTGTTGATCCCCTAATTTCTACAAGTGAAGGTTATGAACCTGTGAAACCAAAATCAAAAATCAAAACCAAGACGGTTTGGCAGAAGAAGGTGACATCACCATTAGAGGCATCATCACAAGAATCCTCGTCTTAAGAGTAAACTGAGGTATTTGATCAATGAACCTCACAAGGAGAAGTCCGGTTCGAAGAACATACAACTCCGAACCCTCACCAAAAAGCATCCTCGTGTATCCATGTAAGTATTCTTTCCCCTTTGTTTTAGTTTTTAGTATTAAAAAGATGAATAACTAAAAATAAAAAAATATATCTTTATAATAAATATATATAATTATAGTAATAATGTGTGATCTAGTAAAATTGAAAACAAAATAAAAAGGTGTGTCTAGTTTGCTTTAATTTATTCTTAAGAGCTGAATAAAATAAAGAGGACTCAGAATAATTTCTTGAATGGAAATGATGAATAGTTGCTCTGTTGTAATTCCTTTTAAGTACCTAGTTTTCTGCCTTGAATTCTCTTGAGTTTTGGATATGCCTGTTTTGATATAAGAATTTACTCCAAACTTGAAACTGGTAGGTAGCACATGCTTAATCTAAGTCTAGGTAATTGACGGATATGATATGAGAAGGTCTGAGCTGCTATTTATCTTGTTCCTAGTGATACTAAAGTTTGGGAGGTTTACTTTTTGAAAAAAAACACAAAAAATACAACATGATGAGTTCCTGTATAAAAAAGCTTGGATTCCTATGAGAGCCATACACATTATTTAGGCTAGAAAAACTTCCACATATATGATGCTTGCTTTTGCATTGAGTCTTGTCAAGCTTTGTTGACCCTTATGCGAGATTTGTTATACTCTTAAAATCGAGATCACATACACACCACCCACATATATGCACTACTCCTACACTGGGGGTAGGCGCAAAAACATGCTTTCCATCTAGATCCACCCAAAAATGTTCTACCCCTACACTGGGGATGAACACAAAAACATGCTTATTATGTTTCCACTCAAAATAAATGCTCCAAGTTCTTGTTACTATCTCTCAAAGTTTTATTGCAGAAAAGAGGTATGGGCTATGCAAAAGTTATTCATAAAAAAAGAGAAAAGAAAAAAATGACGATGAGAAAAGAAATGGACACAAAAGTGTCCGAGATATTTAAAACAATGGGTACTTAGATGCCCGCCTGAAAAAAAGAGAGAAGAGAAGATGAATAAGATAGCCCCAAAAATATTTCTATTCCTACACTGGGAGTGAACACAAAAATATGTCTGCTAGGTTTTCACTCAAAATAAATGCTCTAAGTTCTTGTTGATATCTCTCTAAAATTTTGTTGCAGAAAAGAGAAATAGGGCTATACAAAAGTTATTTATAAAAAAAGAAGAAAAAAAGGAGTTGAAAAAAATGGATATGTGTCCGAGATATTTAAAACAATAGGTACTTAGATGCCCTCCTGAAAAATGAGAGATGAATAAGATAGCCCCTGTTCTCTAGCAAGTGTTTCTAAGTTTCAAAAGAGAGATAAGTTTTCAAGGAGCATAGTTGAATTAGGGTAGCCACCATATATATCCACCATGTATCCACACACATGCACATCTTGATTTGATTGTATGGCTCAACTCTCTTTAGATCCGAGGTTTGACTTTACAATATATGCATTTGTAAGTATGCTCTAGCTTTCTCCCTATCTATGAACTCCACATAAGCCTTAGTGGTAGGAAGAGAAAAAGGCATAACATTATTATTGCCTTGGTGAGGATTCACAAATACCACATATATTGAGAGACTTAAAAGTGTTATACAATGGAATCTCTGAGTTTTATTTTGTAAACTTATAAAAACTCTGTAACAATGGTGGAACAAAGAACTTGAGACATAGTGCTTAACTTGATTGTTCTATCTTTCAATTGCTCAATACCCAAGTGAAGGCTAAAAAGCCCCATGGTTGAAGATAATATGGGTAAGTTTGAAAGTTAGAACAATTTATTCTAATCTAGAGGAGAATTCTTGATTGAACACCTATGTACTTTTGAGACGTGAAAACATTGTAGCAACTTCTGATCCATTGTTGAGTTCAGCTTTGCTTAGGGACTAGCAAAGGTTAAGCTTGGGGGAGCTTGTTGACGGTCATTAACATCAATTATAAACTATCAACATAACATGCATTTAAACTTAATTTCATCACCAAACATAGGTATAGGGGTTTAAAGTAATAAATTCCACAAGTTTTGGTGAATCTGTGTTTTTAGCAGGGTTTATCCAGAAAACCATCAAGGGGGACCTATTTGTCAAGGAAAATTACAGAATTCCACCGCATAAACAGTGTGGGAATATTCTAGAAGACTCCAGGAGGCTCTCTACCAAAGTAGACCCCGAGGTGCTGCCATGTGGGGCTAGTCGGCCCAACCTACAGGTCGGCTGGCTTGTGGGTCCCACCAGTCAGCCTCCGCTTTGAAAGTCGGTTCCCCACCGCCATTGAGATCCAATCTTCGTCGTTTATTCAGGTCAGTTTGATCTGAGGGCTCAGGATTGATACTCTGACCTATATATATCAGCCCCTACCCCCCTCCCTCCGTAGATCCCTAAAACCCTAATTCATATCTTTAGGGTCGAGCAACCAATCAAGAGAAGATTAGTCCTCCGTAGGATCTAGTCTTATAAATAGAAATAGTGAGATGGAGAGTGAGGGAAGAGTATGGAGGAGGTGCTGGCCCATTGGTGCCCTCTCTATGGCTTGTACCTTAGCAGATCCAAGTTCTATCTGAGCTTGCCTCTGAGATTTCTTTGGTAATCAACTTCTGTTTCAAGTAAGCATTGTGTTTATATTGTTCATCAGGTTCATGACTCTTTGAGTGCTTTATTTCCGCTCTAGAGGGAATAAAGTATTAATCGTGAGTGTAAGCATGGTGCTTAGACTTAGGTTAATCATGGATGCACCCTGCATTCTGAATCGGTGGTAGATCGCGTGTGTGACATCAATACTATATAGCCTCATTGAGTACTATATAGCATCGTTGATCCTTTGTAGTCCACCTACCATTTGTAGGCCAAGTAGGACCCAGTTACGAAGGAAAGCATCCTTTGCTGGTGTCTTTCCCTAGTAATGTCCCCAGTTAAATAGTTGAAGACATAGCTTACCCAAGTTAGAATTAGAGAACCTCAGTTATCCTCTCTACACTCCTATTTACCCTAACCTTGTTGCTACCCCTTGTTAAGTTAGACCGTAGTTAGTCTCACATGTTTTCCTGTGGATACGATACTTGAAATACTTCTGGGTGAAAGCTACAGCGGTATCTGTGCGCTTGTGGATCTTATCTGTGTGCGTTAATAAATACCAACATGAAGCGCGCACAGGAAGTAGCTGCTGGCAGCTAACGGTCATCTTCGAACTACGGGGACACATGGCGTGATCCTGGCGACCAAACCCTATGAACAGTGTGGTCTAGTCGGCCTAGGAGCACAGAAGCTCTAGTTTGGTTTTGGTGAAATGATGAAACCCTAAGTGCTAATCCATTTACTCTAAGTGATCATGAGATAGGGTAGCACATTCAAAGTGGTGAAGCAAGTGATGATGATCATGTTGGTGGTGATGGCCATGATGATCAAGTGCTCAGGCTTGAAAAAGAAGAAAGAGAAAAACAAAAAGCTCAAGGTAAAGGTGATATCCTTAGGAGCTCTTTATTTTGGTGATCGAGACATTTAGTGAGTGTGATCACATTTAGGATAGATAGATGTACTATTAAGAGGGGTGAAACCCGTGCTGAAATATGCTTATCAAAGTGCCACTAGATGTTCTAACTCATTGCATATGCATTTAGATTCTAGCCAGTGCTAACACCCTTGAAAATGTTTGTGAAAATATGCTAACACATGTGCACAAGGTGGTACACTTGGTGGTTGGCACATTTGAGCAAGGGTGGTGAAGTTGGAGATCAAAAGGAGTGAAAACAGGGGCGTCAGACCCTGGTTTTCTAGGGCATCGGACCATGCTGATGAAAGGTCCTTGTGTGGTTTTGGTAATTGAGTGACAACCTAGGTGGACTAATCGTGTTTATGTGAGATACACAGGTGATTAGTCCACAAGTACATGTGTGTGAGCAACATATGCCATGAAGGTGAAAATGGCTTGGAGATGTTGCAAAGCTCACACATGTGATGATGAAGGAGCTCACTGCAAATAAGACATGACATTGAGTCATGTGATCAAGATGGAGAAGATCAAGACATGACTTGGCTTGATGGACCGGTTGCAAGCGTGAAGGGCAAGTTGGAGGCTTTGGAGCGATGGACCACGTGGTGGTGAAGCTTGAGCAAGACTTGGTGCCGATGGATGAAGGCAACGGTGAAAAGCAAGTGAGGTCAAGATTGATGAACCAACAAGATCACATGATGATATGAAGTGGATCATATCATTGTTGATCGTGTTTGTGCATGTGTTGCATCGACATTGGAGGAGATGGAATGGAATGCGCAAGGCAAAGGTATAACCTAGGGCATTTCATTTCACCGGTCATAGGTGTGTAGAGAAGTTGATGACTGGGTTTAGGATAGATGGCCGTACTATCAAGAGGGGCAAACTTGTTTGCATATTGGTCATCTAGTGCCACTCGAGTGATCTAACTTTGCATCGTCGCTAGGATCGAGTGGCGTGGCAAGTTGAGTGGCTAATCCTTTGGAAAATGATTGTGAAAATGCTAACACACATACACATGGTGGTGTACACTTGGTGGTGTTGGCACATTTACAAAGGAGATGAAGTTGGAGTTGATGTGGATCAACTCGGTGTTGAAACGGAGGTGAGAAAGGTCCCATAGAGTGGACCGGACTCTGGTCATGCAGTGACCGAACGCTGGCTGTCTGCGTCCGGTCAGGGTGATGTATGATGACACAGGCAGAGCAGAGAAGCTGGAGAGTGA
Source organism: Miscanthus lutarioriparius (assembly GCA_904845875.1). Lineage (NCBI taxonomy): Eukaryota > Viridiplantae > Streptophyta > Magnoliopsida > Poales > Poaceae > Miscanthus > Miscanthus lutarioriparius. Next base: position 68,840,498 of record CAJGYO010000001.1, on the reverse strand, counting down.
CCAGATGCGTTCGGTCATGTCCGGTACCTTACTGGAAACTACCGGACGCTGGGGTTGCTGCGTCCGGTCAGTTCAAGCTAGAGCGTCCGGTCAACAGATGACTGTTGAGATCCAGCGAACAACATTTGAAGAAGGGGACACGTGGCGTGCATCGCACGATCGATCACTAAGGTCCAGCGTCCGGTCGATCGGACCGGAGCATCCGGTCATCCCGACTTTTGCCCAGTGAAGGGGTAACGGCTCTATTTGTTCATGGGGTTATAAATAGAAGCCATGGTCGGCCTTGGGCCAGTAGCTGAGCACACTAGAGCCTTGGTGGCTTGTGTGGTAGTGCTTGGGAGCCCTCCATCTCACATATGCTTGATAGTGATCATTCGATTGTGTGAGAGAGCGATTCTAGTGCGATTGCATCATGAGGTTGCATCGAGTGGCACTAGGTGATTGAGTTGCAAGCCGGTGGTGCTTGTTACTCTTGGAGGTTGCCACCTCCTAGATGGCATGGTGGTGGTCTCCGTCGAAGCCCGCAAGAAGCTTGTGCAGTGCTCCAGAGAAGAGCTTTGTGAGGGGTATTGTGCTCGACCCGCGGGAGCTGCGAAGAGCAACTCTAGTTGAGCATGTCATTGAGCTACCATCACTTTCGGGGTAGGTTCTTGCGGTGCCCGACGTGCGGGCTTGGCGGGTGATGCCAATTAGCCGCCAAACCACCAAGTGAGCGGTCGACACAACGGGGACTAGCGTGTTGGCAAGCACGTGAACCTCGGGAGAAAAATCACCGTGTCAACCTTGTTCTTCCCGTTGGTTTGCAATCGCCTTTCACAAGCTTGTATTTATATTTCATATACATTGTGCTTGTGTTGTTGCTTTTGTAATTAGTTAGCTTGTGTAGCTTGCTAGTTACCTTCTTGCTTGTGTAGCATAGAAGTAGCTCCCTTGTGTGGCTAATTTGGTTTATGTAACCTTGTTAGTCATATTGCTTAGTTTGTGTAGATAAGTAATTGCGCTCTCTTATTTGGCATTGGTTGCCTTGTTATTGAGCATTGCTAGTGAGCTTAGGTGGCTTTGTGCTTTTGCTTACTAGCATGTGTAGGAGCTCCCTTGTTGCTTAAAGTACTAGTGGCATAGGTTTGTGTGACCTTGCTCCTAGAATTGGTTAGGAGAGCTCTAGCTAGCCCTGCACCTTAGTTGCTTAATTAGTATCTTTGGAAGGTGCTAGAGAACATAGATAGAGGGGTGTAGTCTTGGCTAGACCGATAGTTTTAATTCCACACTTGTTTCGATTAGCCGACGCGATTAATTTTAAAAAGGACTATTCACCCCCCTCTAGTCGCCATCTCGACCCTTTCAATTGGTATCAGAGCTAGGTCTCTCATTTGTGGTCTTCACCGACCCAAGAGGATGACGTCTAGTGGACTAGATGTTTGTGAGACATACATTTTTTATGGCACAAACTTTACACTTTGGAAAAATCACATGCTTGATCATTTTCATGCAAAGGGACCTAAATTTTGGTGGGTTGTCACTAGTGGTCTCACCCATGTCTTGGACCATAGAAATCTCACCAAAGCTCAAAGAGTTCTCTATGAATTTGATGCACATGCTTGTTGTTTTCTAATGGATGCTTTGAGTTTTGATTTAATGAGACAAGTAAACATCAAGGGAACCGCTCGTGAGATATGGGAGTCCATCATGGAAACCTTCGGTGACTCCTCCACATGGGATGATGGGAAATTCAAGAAGGAGGATGAGCCTAAGAAGGAGGCACATGAGTGTGTTGAGCATGACCACAATTTGGTGATTGTGGAAGATTGCTCCACCTCATGGTTAAGTGATGATGATGATCGATCAACTACAAGTTCACTTGACAAGGTTGATGATGATGCCACAAGTGTTGCAAGTGATGATGCTACCCCATGCACACTTGATGGTGATGATGGTTCATGCTCAAGACATGATGAAGATGCTACTACATGCTCTCCAACTACACCACATTGTCTCATGTCACAAGGTGACACCAAGGTATCAAATAATAATGTGGTTGATCATGTTGATTCATATGATGAGCTTGTTAATAGACTTGCTAGCATGACCATGTCTTTAGAAAATGAGAAAGATAAAACATTGAAACTAGAAAATGAAAACTCATTTCTAAAGAACTCTTGTGAAAAACATAAGAAATTACTTGATGCATATAAATCTTCACATGATGAGCTTAAATTGAATCATGAGACACTACTTGCATCTCATAATGAATTATTAGAACAACATGCTTCTCTCATTAAAATGTTTACAAAGAAACTTAAAAATAATGAGAGCTCTTCACATGGGTCACATGATCAATCACATATTATTACTAACCCTTGTGATGTAGGCAAGAAGCATGTATCCACCTCTTGTGATGATTTACTAGATATGCCATGCTCTTCACATATAGATGCTTGTTCTACCTCTATGTCTTGTGAGACTAACCTTTTGAAGGAGAACAATGAGCTCAAAAATGAAGTGAAGAAATTGAGCAACAAGTTAGAGAGGTGCTACAACTCTCAAGTCGCCTTTGAGCACATGTTGAAGACTCAAAGAAACTTTGGTGACAAGAGTGGAGTCGGCTTCAAGACTAGCAAAGTCAATTATCAAGAAAGCCGCAATGACACAAGTGGCATTGGATTCAACAAGAGCAAGAGCAAGGGCAAAAGATGGGGCAAGAGAAGATATGAAAGAGAGATGAAGAAGCAAGAACAAGAGAGGCTCTCTCATTTCATATGCTTCAAGTGCCATGAAGTGGGACATCTTGCAAATGGTTGCCCCAATGAAGAAAAGCTCAAGTTGAAGAAAGAAGAAGAGAGGCTAAGGCATGTGAAGTGCTTCAATTGCCGCACTTGGGGTCATCTTACCTCAATGTGCCCAACCAAGCAATTGGTGAAGCAACAAGTGAAGCCTCAACCAAAGCCACAAGTTGAGCAAGAGAAGACACCCCAAGAGCAAATCAAGATCAACCATGAAGATGGTGGTGACTTGATGATAAAGAAGAAGAAAACAAGAAGGGGTGGAAAGGCAAGGCATCCAATGCAAACTCAAGATGCCAAGATGATGAGCAAGAATAAAGATGAGAAGAAAGTCTATGCTCACATCAAGTGCTTCAAGTGTGGAAGTACGGGACACTTTGCCTCTAAGTGTCCTACCAAGCTTGAGAAAAAGGCTCAAGAAATCCATGAGAGGCAAGGCAATGAGAAGCACCACATGAGCAAGGAAGAGAAGGCTCAAGCAAAGAGAAAGTGCTACTCATGTCGGGAAAGGGGACACATGGCACATTCATGTCCCCTAGGTAAAATTGATGCTTTAATTGATGATCATGATGTGCTTAGGAAGGATGGTAATGGTATCTCTATGGTTGCTATTGCAAAACATCCCGCTACTCATACTAAGGCATTGCCTAAGTATGTTGCTCCTAACTTGAGAGGACCCAAAATTGTTTGGGTACCATCAAAAAGTGGATGAATGTGTGTAGGTAACATGGCATTGGAGGCTTGATTCAATTGTTTTCATATTGATCATCATATGTTGAATCAAGCATCGAAGCTTATTGCAAATTCTATCCCAATGCCACGCCAAGAATTAGTGAAATCCAAATGTGCTACAACATACAAGTGTCATATTCAAGTTGTGGTGATTTATTGGATTATTTGATGGCTTGCAAATATTTGAGTTGAAGCTTGCTAATTGGATGATCATAAGCTAACCAAGGTATATCTCTTATTGATCATTTCATTTGGGTGCATATGAGTTGATTGAATTGGATAAATATGCAATGTTGCTTGCTATGAGATGTTTGAATGGATAAATTGATTAGTAGTCAAGTTTGGATTAATTTGGGTTGGATAAGTTCATAAGATGACATTTAGTAAGTGGATTGAATGGTTTTATGTCTTGTGAAAGTATTCAAACAAGTTAGTTTCAAGTTTGATTCATATTTGATGAAGTATAGCTCAAGTGATTGAAATCTGTCCTATATTGAAAATCTGAGTGAGCTGTGAACTTAGCCATGTTTGAGTGATCAAAACCTATTGGATTGGCATGAAAATTGGTACACATGCTCTAGACTTATGGAATAAGATTCTGTACAAATTTCATGAGAATTGGATAAGAGATGCTTTGGTTTTGGAGTAGATCTTGTCAAGCTATAGTACAGCAGTTTTCAGCATGTAGCAGTGATGGTAGAATTGAAATCTGGTAGCAATCTAGAGGTCAAATGAAGCTCAAATTTTTACACCTGCTAGATAACCTAGTTAATCACATCTCCACCAAATTTCGTGGTATTTGGACTATTACTTTGGGAGATATGCTTATTTCTTTGAAGGGTACAGAATGTACCAGAAAAGTGACAAATATTGGATTGATCTAGAGTCACTTTGATTGAAAGGTCCTCAAGTTGAAAACATATTTACAAGTGTTTGAGGTACCTAAGTTTGGTTTTGAGATGATCTAGAAGCATGACAAGTAAAGAATACAAGGCCATTTGATTATAGAGTGTACTTTGCACACTTTTGGTACTCAAGATGAAGATCAAGATCAAACTTAAGATGAAGATGAAGTTTAAGTTCTAGTGACTATTGGAAATCATTTGGTAGAAAGAAAAGGACTTAAACAAGTAGAAAGAAAAAGACTTATAGAAGGAATCAAGGTTACTCATCAAGTCAAGTCCATCACTTGTATCAATCAATCAAGATATTTCAAGTGAGTATTAAGAATGATTCTTGGAGAGAGGTCACTTCTCCCTAGTGTAGGGGCTTGCCGCCTATGAGTAGGTAAACCAAGTGTGGTACTTGGAAGGCTAACATGGAAGTGGTGACCCGAGGGACATTTGAGATGCTTAGTTGAAGCAATCAAAAGGATTGATCAAGAAGAGCAAGCAACACCCAAAAGAGAGCTAATGATGATATTTCAAGTGGTTTTCCAAATAGTTCTCTCATGCAAGCAAAGATCAAAAGATGAAGCAAGTCAACCATAACAAGAAAGTGCACTTGATCATAAGTGGTATTCATTTCATATGGGTGAAGAATGAAATTCAAAATGGTATCTATTGGTCTTCACCAAGCTTATAATTGGACTTCACATTGCTATTGGAGTAATGAATTGGAATCTATGTGACCATCTTCTACTCCAACATAGCAAAGGTATCATTGTAATGTGCATGATCATTTCATCCTTTACTAGTATGCGGTTAGTGCATATAGTACATGCTTCATAGGATCATGCATAACAAATGAAATGTTTAAATTTATAGCCTACCACTATTGCTTGAATGATTACTTGATCTAGTGGTTAGTGTATGAATTTGTTCATAAGCAAGTGAACCCAAGTACTTGATTTAATTCAGATTGCAAATCAATTTAGTTCAAGACAATCATAGAAGCTCATGATAGTGACAAGAGTACAAGCACAAGACAACAATGCAAATGGATATCTAGTTTGTTTATTTCAAGTGGTATCTAGACTCAAGTATCTCATTAAGAATTCACAAGTGATGTCTAGATCAACTCACAAGTGATATCCTATAAATGGTGCTCATGAAGATAGCAAATGTTCAAGAAATGGTTTTTATTGATAAATCCAATAAGTGGTTACAAACTAGAAGATTATTTCAAGTGGTATTCACTTCATACAAGTGGTATCATATCTACACATGATATCAATCATACAAGATGATGCTTTCACAAGTGATCCTCAACTTTAAGTGATCATCAAATGAAGAATGCATCCGTCACCTACAAGAGCTCAAGTATATCAAATGGATGACCCATGATATCACATAGGGGAAGATAGAAGAAGCATTGAAGGATGTTGATTTGGTGAATGCTATGCATGAAGAATTGAACAACTTCACAAGAAATCAAGTACGTGAGTTAGTTTAGAGACCAAAGAACCACAATATGATTAAAACCAAATGGGTCTATAGAAACAAGTAAGATCAAGATTTTATAGTTGTAAGGAACAAAGCAAGATTGGTAGCACAAGGTTACACTCAAGTAGAGGGTCTTGACTTTGGAGAAACATATGCCCTGGTTGCTAGATTGGAAGCAATTAGAATCTTGCTAGCCTATGCTTGTGCCCACTACATCAAGCTCTATCAAATGGATGTTAAGAGTGCATTTCTTAATGGCTACATCAATGAAGAAGTATATGTTAAGCAACCTCCTGGTTTTGAAGATGACAAGAAGCCCAACCATGTGTACAAGTTGAAGAAGGTATTGTATGAATTAAAACAAGCACCTAGAGCATGGTATGAGAGGTTGAGGGACTTTCTACTCTCTAAAGGGTTCATAATAGGCAAGGTTGACACCACTCTTTTCACCAAGAAGATTGGAAAGGACTTATTTGTGTCGCAAATCTATGTTGATGACACCATATTTGGATCAACCAATGAAGACTTTTGTTAAGAGCTTGGGAAGATGATGGCTAATGAATTTGAGATGTCCATGATTGGAGAGTTGAGTTACTTCCTTGGTCTTCAAATCAAGCAATTTAAGAATGGTACATTTGTGAGTCAAGGCAAGTACATCAAAGACATGCTCGAGAAGTTTGGTATGAATAAGAGAAAAGCCATTAGTACACTAATGAGAACAAATGGCAATTTGGATAGTGATGCAAGTGGAAACATGGTAGATCAAAAGTTGTATCGCTCTATGATTGGAAGCCTACTCTATGTGACCGCATCAAGGCCGGATGTCATGTTTAGTGTATGTATGCATGCAAGATTCCAAGCCTCACCAAGTGTCGGTGCAGAATGTGACCAACTAGTAAATATTTGTAGTTTTGCCGTACGTTGTGATCGGAGGTGGCCTAGCACTTAATGACACAGGGTTTATACTGGTTTAGGCAACGTGCCCTACGTCTAGTTTGAGTCGGTCGGTGACTTTATTCTTGAGCCCAGGTGCTCGAAGTCTACAGTGGGGTTACAAACGAGAAGGAGAAAGATGGGGTGTACAAGAGGTCCGGTCGGCTCCGGTCGGAAGGGCTGAGAGTGACAGGGGCTCCGCTATGAGCTAAGTGTTCAAGCGTGTGCTTGAGGTCCGAACCCGGTGGTTCTACGGTTGTGGACTAGTGAACTTGGTCAATCTAATGAATCTAAGAAAGGCTCTAAAAAAGGCCCCCTTCGTTGGAGGGAGCGCATCCCCTTTTATAAATAAAAGGGATGGCTTTACAAGTGAGAGGCTGAGGGTACGTATGCTACTGGCTCTGTTGCCCATGCCGGCGGGTACAAGATAATGGTAGGGGCCTACAACACTATTGATGTCACTATAGAATGTCAGATGCATGTGGGAGGCTGCGTTGCCTTCTTAAAAAATGGTAGATGTCGGTACCTGTAAATACTGTTGATGCCTAGAGGCATGTGAGGAGTCTCACCATGTTCACTTGGTATGGTAAATCCTGGCGCCCACAACACTATCGATGCCTAGAGGCATGTGAGGGGCCTTACCGTATGGGAGTTAACGGTGCCTACAATACTGTAGAAGAAATGTCGGCGCCTACAATACTGTTTGTGTTAGGGCAATTGTAGAGTACTATTCCTGTAGGTGTATAGGGTATGGTCCCTGGTATCATGGTTTTGACTTGTGCGCCCTGGCTTGCTTTCTCCGTTCGTCCCTTGGTTCCTTCCGAGCGGGCGTCCCTAGTCGGATGGCCACAGTCGGCTCTGGTCACGCCAGTCGGAGAAGAGCGGTGAGCAGGGTTTCTGTGAACCCCGGTCGAAGACACAGGGTTGGAGTCGGAAGTAGCACTTGGGCCAGGCCTTCCGATCAGAGAGGCCGTCCAGAGGTGGCTGGAGTCCGAAGCAAGCGCTCTGGTCGGAGAGGTGGGCTGAAGTAGTCGACGAGCGAGCGCTGTTCCTCTTTGGCCAGACCTTCCGGTCGGTGACTGGACCGCCCTTTTGGCCTGTTGTTTTAGACCCTTGGGACGGCCCATGAGTTGTGTGCTGTCTGCTTGGGCCGAGCCTTGGTGTGGAAGCCGGTCCCCGAGGGACCCCAGGTTTATGAACCCGACAGGAGCCCCCGAGCCCCCAGGCGATTCGGGTAGAATCATCCGGGGGATTTTATTTTTGACGGCGGGTGCGCGCGAGCGCACCCGCTAGCGTAGCCCCTGAGCCCCCGAGTGGTTCGGGTAGAACCGTCTGGGGGGTTTGTTGTGTTGTCAATGGGGGAGGTTTCTGTTTTGTCAGCTGGTGCGCGCAAGCGCACCTGCAGGTTTAGCCCCTGAGCCCCGGGGCGGTTCGGGCAGAACTGTCTAGGGGGTGTTCTATAGCGGTCGTGCGTGTGCGTTTTTAGTTGGGACGGAGTTTGTTTAACCAAGGCGTCATTATGTAGCTGAGGCGTTTTAGTTGGTTGAGAGATTTGATACAAGACTCACTGATCCTGGCGTCGGTGCTCGCCGTGGGATCGGGCGAGGAAGTTAGTTTGGATGAGACAGAGCTCACTGATCTTGGCGTTGATGTGCGCTGTGGGATTGGGTGAGTTGGAGTTAGTTTGGACGAGACAGAGCTCATTGATCCTGGCATCGATGCACGCCACTGGATCGGGTGAGTTGGAGTCATGGGGCGAGATTAGGGTCGTGAAACTAGGTGTTGTGGAGCGCAATCGGAAGCGTAGCCAGATGGGGCGAGATCAGGGTCGCAGACCTAGGTGTTTGGAGCGCAGTCGGAAGCATAGTCAAATGGGGCGAGATCGGGGTCGCAGACCCAGGTGTTTGGAGCGTAGTCGGAAGCGTAGCCGGATGGAGCGAGATCGGGGTCGCAAACCTAGGTGCTTGGAGCGTTGTCAGAAGCGTAGCCGAATGGGGCGAGATCGGGGTCACAGACCTAGGTGGTTGGAGCGCAGTCGGATGCGTAGCTGGATGGGGCGAGATCGGGGTCGCAGACCTAGGTGTTTGGAGCGTAGTCAGAAGCGTAGCCGGATGGGGCGAGTTCGGGGTCGCAGACCCAGGCTTTTCATGTCTTGAGCCCCCAAGCCCTGTTGGGCTTTAGTGGGGTCGGTGTGAGTGGTGTGCGTTACCTCATCCTCGGTTCCTCACAATTGGAGGGGCTAAGTTTTGTCACTTGACCCGATCGCTCAGGCTCGAGTGACGCGCTTGGTGAGTTCTCTAATGGGTATGATCGAGTGGAATCCGGGTCCATCATTCATGATGGGGTCGGCATAGCCCTCTTGTGGCATTCCACTACTCCTTTACCTGCAACCCGGCAGATGCCTGGGTCGTTCCGGAGACCGACCCGGGTGGCCTAACGGCCGCCCCTTGATGGAGATTCTATGGGCTTGGTGAGAGGTTCAGGATTGAATGAGAAGGTTGAGATGACCTAGTCTGCTAGACCGGGTGAGGGCTGCACGGGGCTCATCTACGTTTTTCTCCCCTGGCTCTGTTGGTTGCTCATATCGAATGAGGCAACCGCCGCTTCGTGATGCAACACGGAGCATTGTGATGCATTTCGCCACACGTGCGATGCTTAGTTCCCGAGCCCCCGGGCGGTTCAGGGCCTAAATCATCCGGGAGGCACGGGCGTATGGAATGAATGCGCGTATGGATGTATGAAATGATTATAAGGAAATAGAGGGGGTTTGTAGTTTTCACCTTGATGACTCGAGTGATGGGGTTTTGGAGAGTTCCAGTCAGAAACGTCCGACCGGGACCCATGCTCATCGTTTGTGATGGAGTCAGCATGGCCTATGTGGGGCATCCCCTTGCTCCTTACCTGTCTCTCAGTGTCTATCCTGAGTGATTTGATCAACTCAGGGGGCCTGATGATCTCCCCCGGAGAAGATCTCATTTTGGGTCTTTCTAGGACTGGCCTAGGGAAGCGGGGAGCCACCTGCGTGCGGTGGCGCTTTGGTTCATGTGCTCGGTGTGCGGTAGTGGTTGGTCGTGCAGTAGTGGTGGGCCATGCCCAAGCCGCGTCCCGTCCGATCAGGAGCCATTCCGTCGGGCAGCGCACGTGTCATCGATCAGGGCACGTCTCATCGGTCAAGGTGCGTCTCATCTGCATTAAATGGGAAAGAGAGAGAGAGAGTTTCTCGCTTCACCATTTTGCCTTCCCCGATCGGCGCGCCCTTCCCTAACTGCTGTTCCCTTTTCCTTAAGTAGGAGGAGGGAGAGGGTTTTCGCCCTGTTCTTTTTGCCTGTTCCTCATCTGTCGCTGCCTTTCCTCTTCCTTCTTGCCGTGAGCGTTCCTGAGAGCCACGGTGGTTTCTAGGAAAGAAAGGGGAGAGAGCAAGAAGAGAAGAACTCACCAATCCTTTTGCAATCCCGGAGTGAAATGTCGGACTGGAGGTCGTCCACCGTGAGGGAGTCGGTGTTGAAGGCCTTCATTGGGAAGGGGCTCTTGCTGCCGAAGGAGGTGGCACGCTGGAGGGTTCCTGGGAGGGAGGAGTTCCCACAACCTCGGCCCGATGAGGTGGTTTCCTTTCTCACCTTCCACGAGCGTGGGTTAGGATACCCCACGCACTGGTTCCTGTGCGGGCTCCTCAATGAGTGGGGTTTGGAGCTGCAGCACCTTAATCTGACGGGGGTGCTGCACATCGCCGGTTTCATCACCGTCTGCGAGGCTTTCCTCAGGATGGAGCCACACGCAGATTTCTTCCGGCGCCTCTTCTCCAGGAGAGCCCTGGCGGTGGGGAACCCGGCCGAGATCACACCGGTGGGGTGTTTTGCCCTGCAGAGGAAGCTGAGCGCGGGAGGCTCGTATCCTACATACCTCCCCTATGACTCCAACTAGGGGTGGCATGGGGAGTGGTTTTACATCAGGAATCCGGCGGCAGCGCCGTTCCCAGCGTTCATCGGCGGGAGGCCGGAGAAGTAGAACAGTTGGTCCTGGGGTTGCACCGATAAGGAGAAGCATAAGGTGGGCGACATCGAGGAGGAGCTCCGAAAGCTTGTGAAGTGCGGCCTTGATGGGGTGCGGGTGTTCCACACCCTCTACCGTCGCTGGGTCACGCCATTGGCAGAGAGGGCGTGGCCGATGTGGTTGTACAGTGGCCCGTCGGACCCGGACCACGCGTCGCCGGAGGATCTGCCAGACGACGAGGTCTAGAGTCGCCTTAGCTGGGTGCTGCAACTGAAGCCCAAAGAGAGGGTCGCTGGGGAGCCCGTGCCTTTCAACTCCTCGATCGTGTCCACACTGGTATGCTCCCTTCTCTTCAATCCACACTTCTTCCTCTGCTTTTCCTATTTTTTATTGGGAGCCACACGTTCCATAGGGGCTTGGAAATTACAAGTCCTGGCCGCACCTTTCCAAGGGTCCGAAGGGCGTGGCCCGACACGCCACTCAGAAGGAGGCGGTAGATGCCAGGAAGAAGAAGAAGGCTGAGGTGGCCCACCGGAAGTATAAGAAGGAGAAGGAGGTTGCCCGGTGCATGAAGGCCTAGGAGAGAAAGAGCGACATCGAGTCCGAGCTTGAGTCGGAGAATCCCACGGATGTGGATGACATGGTTTTCGCCACTAGGAGGAGGAAAGTCGGGAGGTCGTTGTGACCTCGGCAGAGCGTCGTGACCCTATGGCGACGTCCGCTGGTGATGAGAAGAAGGCCACGCGATGCGCCGTGGATTCCGCGCCGAGGAAGCACGCGGCGAGCGCGGACGTCGTTGGCGAACGGACGGCAAAGCAGACGCGGTCACCGCGCCCTTTGGTGGCTTCGTCGGTCCCGTCGCCGCCTGTGGCGGACATGGCCGAGCAAGCCGAGCGGTCCAAGGAGTGGACTAGCACTTGTGCGTTGTCGGGACCAGCGCCAATGCGTGACTTGCAGCCGGGGGAGGCCCCGCCTGCTCGGATGCGGTCGAGCAAGACGGGCGGTCTGAAGAGCAGATTGGCGCCCACGCATCACGCAACTCGCAGCTGGAGGACGCTTCGCCCCCTGCTCTGGTCGGGGAGTCCCGAGCTCAGGGTCATGGCGACCCATAGGCCGGGAAGGGGCCGATTGGGACGACTCGTTCCCTGGCCGAAGTGAGGGGGCATGGATCGTAGCCCGGGAGCGGGCCGTGCCCTACAGGCCCGTCGGCGCTGGATCTTGCCTTTAGAGTCGTCCGCTCACCTCCCGGTATGTTTTCCCTTTGTTTCTTTCTGATCTTTTGCTATTGAGTCCTTTGGAGTGTGACTTACCTGCGCCCTCTATCAGTGGCCGGGTGATGACGAGGTTGAGCATCGCCCCAATTCCCGTGCGGGAGGCATGGAGGCCCACCCTGCAGCGTGTCGTGGTGAGTGGTGGGGGGAACAGGGTGGCGGTGGCGAGCCCTTCCCTTCTGGGGGTGGTTGCTGATACAGTGACAGCGGCAGCGGCGGCCTTGGCGGCGATCCCAGTGCCGATGGTGGGGGTTGCGTCGAAAGTAACCCTCGTGGCCCTTCCTCCACCGGCTGCGACGGAAGAGGAGAGGGATACTGAGCTCCCTGCCTCGCGGGGCGGAGGGCTGCATGGCTCACCCTCGTGGTCGGAGCCAAAGGCGCTGGGGGAAAGCGCGGCCAGGACGGAGTCGGAACGCCCGGCGGTGGTCTAGGCAACCGAGGTGGTGGACATCCCATCTAATGACAAGGCGGATGATATGGCGGAGCCACCGGTGTTGTCGCGGGAGCTGGCGGTGGTCCAGTCATAGGTTGGGCCCTCCAGCGGGCTGCCGGAGGGTGACCTGGAGTGGCCCTACCCTGAGGACCCAGCGAAGGTGCGGTTCATCCTTGGGGATTCTCAGGAGTGTCAGCTTTGGGACATCCTTGGGGAGCAAGGGCACGCCATAGTGTCTGAACTCACCAACCTACCCATGAAGCTCAGAGATGCCCAGGAGCAGGTTAAGTCCGCTCAACAGTTAGTCGAGGTCGACCTGCAGCTCGCCGCGGAGGTGAGTTTTGCGTACTTCTCCTTGACCGCAAGTCCCACTTTCTCCAAACGAAGCACGCCTAGATGGCTGAACTTGAGCGTCAACTAGTGTCCGCTCATCGCAAGTCCTAGGACCGGGCAGCCGAGGCGACCGCGGCGCGGGTGGAGGGGCAGCGTGCAGCCGAGCGGGCGACTGCCGCCAAGCAAGGGCTCGAGGCGGCGAAGGCCCGCCAGGCGGAGACCGAGGTGGGGTTGTGGACATCCCTGGCAAACACCGAGACGGCGCTTCAGGAGTCCTTGGCGGCCCTTGAGTCAGAGCGGGCTGCTTTGGTGTCCGAGCAGAGCGCCCTAGAGTCAGCACGGAAGGCCCTAGAGGCGGAGCAAAGGGCCCTGGAGGTGGAGCGGAAGGCCCGGTCAGAGGCGGACCAGGTGGTGCTCACGCTCCGGGGTCGGGTGATGGGGACGGAGGACGCGAGCACCCAGCTGCGCAAGCAGGTGGCCCGGTAGGCAGATGATCTCTCCACATCGGTACGTACCTTTTCTATTTTTCATTGTGTTGGTTTTTCCTTCAGCCTATTTCTGAGCTTTGTCGCTCTTCTTTCAGAGCTGGGTGGAAAGGTGAAGACACTGGAGTGGGACCTAGAGACGATCAAGGCGACCTTCAGCCGAAATGCAGAGGAACTGGCCAAGTCCCATGAAGAGCGACATGCTCTCAAGGGGGATCTTAACCATATCTGCAACGTTTCCTAGCTAGTCATCTCGGAAGTCTTCGGGTCGGCGCCAAGCACTAGCGCGCCCACCGTCTAGCTGGCGGAGGTTCTGGATGTAGTTCGGGGCCTTATCAGGAGCGGGCTGTTCTACGGAGCGTTGAGGGTGCTGACTTCGGTGGTGACACACCACCCGAACCTAGACTTCACTGCTATTTGTAGTGGGTATGCTGAAGGCTTGAGCATGGAGGACATCTAGTCGATTGGGGAGGGCTTGCTGTCGCACGCAAGGTCGGTGGCAGAGCAAGTTTCTGCCCAGTGGGTGATGGACGTCCATCATGAAGACATGGCCAGAAGCATGCATGGGGAGGATGCTACCCAGCCTGTGGATGGCGCGGAGCCTGCGTTGGAGGTGAACGTTGCCCCGGTTTCAACCGAGCCAAATGTCGTGCCGCCGAGGAGTGAGCAGCCCGCGCCCTCGTCGGTCGCACTGACAGCAGATGCCACCGGGCTGGTCCAATAGTTTGTAAAATATAAGTAGTTTAGTGAGTGTAAAAAGTTTAAGTTCATGGGGGAGCCCCTATGTAAATGTTCCTATGTGCTTAATGACTACGGTCTATTTTGTTTTCTATGATAGAGTCACTCCGTTCGGGGAAGCTTGTTCCCCTTTTGTTCCTTAGTTTTTCCTTAGCATAATTTTGTTTTTTATTCTTTCCCTCTCGTACCTGCCCGTTTGTCCCATAGGCTACAACTTTGGGAGCCCGGGGCATGGCCCGCAAGGCTCGGCTGCTCGTATCCGTAGGGAAAGGCGGGGTGCGATCGGTCGGAATGTTTTTAAAGCAAAGCTACGTAAGGCAAATTAAAGGAACAAACTATCCTTTTGGTTGGGTAGGAAGGAATTTCACCATATGACAGTAAACAAAATAGAGAGGTAGTAGTGTACCCTAGTGGAGCCCTCGAGTGCCCCGAGCCGAAAAAGTGTTCGGGTCGGGGTGCTTTTTTAGGAGCATACGCTAAGTAAACAATGGTAAGACTGAAACTTAGGGAAAAAACAACATAGCTCTTCCAAGCATTCGGAGAGAAGGGCGTCGTTGTCGTCCTTCGGTCGGAAGGCATCCGGTCGGATCACTTTGTTCTTCATTCGTCCGGATCCTTGCCCGCTGTGCCCCCTTTCTCGATCGCTGCTTCTTTGCCTTTTTCTTCCTTTGGCCTGCCAGCCTGCCATAGAAGGCGCTTGAGGAGCTGGTAGTCCTTGTAGAGATGTTTCATGGGGTAGTCGTGGTTGGTGCACGGGCTCTCCATGAGCTCATGGAAGTGGCCTAGAGGGTCCTACTAGGGCTGCATGCCCACATGATCAGCCGAGGAGACCAACGCGGAGTTGGCCGGTCAGCGGTGATTCTTTCTATTGTTTTTCCCTCTCTGTGTGGAGGGGCCCTCGTCTTGATCCTGGCGCTTGGCCTTACCCTTGCCCCGGCCTCCGTCGGAGTGCGGTGTTTGTTGAAGGTTTTGGACAAAGGTCCGCAGTCCCGGGCCATCAGGGCTAGGACTCTGGTCGCTGTTGCATGTGTCTCGGTTCAGTCTGAGCCGTGTGTATAAAGGCGGTCGGTGTGGAGTGGTCGTCAAGTCAAGACGAGGTGCCAATGTGGCCTCCTATGCTGTGCTCGGTGATTGTAGCGGCGATCGGGTGGAGCGACCCATCTACTGCGTCCTCGTTCCCCTGATGGGGAGCGAGGTCGTGAGTCGGTGTTGTGATATGGAGCACTCCGCTTGTTGAACGGCGGCGGTCTCCACTAGTGCCTGGAGGTCCTGGTGGATCGCCTGTTCATGAGGGTCGTTCGGCTCGGACAGGCCGCGTAGGAGCATTGCCGCGGCGGCGATGTTCTGACCAGCCCTCGTGAACTACGGGGGATCAGTCCCCCTGTCCATGGTGTTGCGCTGGACCTAACAGGCATGACCCCGGGAGCCGCTCGCCGGTCTACGCACGCGGGGCGCAACGTGGTGCGCCGAGCGCGCTGGCGCAGTTGGTGGCTAATGCAGCCACTATTGTCATAGTTCCTCCCCGCGCTCCCATGTGAGCTCGGGGGTCTCCGTACGAGAGTTCGGTGAGGTGTGAGTCTATGAGGACTCCGCTTCCACCGGTGGGTGTCCCGGAGCGTTCGCCATGGCGCACTCCCGGGACGGACGGTGGCTAGGCGCCATGTCGCCGATGTTGGATCATCATCCATGAGGTAGTGGAAATAGGTGGGAGCATAGCTCGCCATTCCCATGAATTCAGATGCGAGGGGGGTGGCGCTGGCATCCTTTGGAGCCCCCGGGCGTATGCGTCCATGAAAGATGCGAGGCCATAGGGGAACCAGTCGTACGGCGGTGGCGTCGTGGACAATGGGGTTCCGCCGGGTAATCGGTGGAAGATAGAGAATAGTAAGTAAATAACAGCGTGTACATTACTCACAGCGGGGTTTGAGCAGAGAGTTTGCTCGGAATGAAGCGCAGATGCCACATCATTGAAGTCGTGTGTCCCGGAGTTGATGGAGGGTGCCCCTCTGATGGGTGCCGGGACGTGAGCCTCCTCGTGGAGGTGTAGTACGCCGAGCCGGTCGACGACGAAGTCCAGGCTTCCGAAGAGGAAGGCCTAGGATGGATCAAAGATGGGTGGAACCCGCATCCTAGCCGGTGAGAGTGCAGGAAACTCCAGCGAGCCAAAGTGAATCGTATCACCCGAGCCCATCACGGCGAGGGTGGTGGAAAAATGGGCCATCCAATGACCAAAAAGTGTTGAACGTACATCGTCTTCCCCACAGACGGCACCAACTGTCAGTGCAGAATGTGACCAACTAGTAAATATTTGTAGTTTTGCCATACGTTGTGATCAGAGGTGGCCTAGCACTCAATGACACAGGGTTTATACTGGTTCAGGCAATGTGCCCTACATCCAGTTTGAGTCAGTCGGTGACTTTATTCCTGAGCCCAGGTGCTCAAAGTCTGTAGTGGGGTTACAAACGAGAAGGAGAAAGATGGGGTTTAAGCGTGTGCTTGAGGTCCAAACCCGGTGGTTCTATGGTTGTGGACTAGTGAACTTGGTCAATCTAATGAATCTAAGAAAGGCTCTCAAAAAGGCCCCCATTCGTTGGAGGGAGTGCATCCCCTTTTATAGATAAAAGGGATGGCTTTACAAATGAGAGGGTGAGGGTATGTATGCTACTGGGCTCTGTTACCCATGCCGGCGGGTACAAGATAATGGTAGGTGCCTACAACACTATTGATGTCACTATAGAATGTCAGATGCATATGGGAGGCTGCGTTGCCTTCTTCAGAAATGGCAGATGTCGGTACTTGTAAATACTATTGATGCCTAGAGGCATGTGAGGAGTCTCACCACATTCACCTAGTATGGTAAATCCTGGTGCCCACAACACTATCGATGCCCAGAGGCATGTGGGGGGCCTTACCGTATGGGAGTTAACGGCGCCTACAATACTGTAGAGGAAATGTTGGCATCTACAATACTGTTTGTGTCAGGGCGGTTGCAGAGTACTGTTCCTGCAGGTGTACAGGGTATGATCCCTAGTATCATGGTTTTGACTTGTGCGCCCTGGCTTGCTTTCTTCGTTCGTCCCCTGGTTCCTTCTGAGCGGGCGTCCCCGGTTGGATGGCCCCAGTCGGCTCTGGTCGTGCCAGTCAAAGAAGAGCAGTGAGCAGGGTTTCTGTGAACCCCGATCAGAGACACAGGGTTGGAGTCGGAAGTAGCGCTTGGACCAGGCCTTTCGATCGGAGAGGCCATCCGGAGGCGGCTAGAGTCCGAAGTGGGCGCTCCGGTCGGAGAGGTGGGCCGAAGTAGTCGACAAGCGGGCATTGTTCCTCTTTGGCCTGACCTTTCGGTCGGTGACTGGACCGCCCTTTCGGCCTATTGTTTTAGACCCTTGGGCTAGCCCATGAGTTGTGTGCTATCTGCTTGGGCCAAGCCTTGGCGTGGAAGCCGGTCCCCGAGGGACCCCGGGTTTATGAACCTGACACCAAGAGAAAGTCACTTGAAGTCAACTACGAGAATATTGAGGTACTTGAAACATACACAAAATGTTAGTTTGTGGTATCCCAAAGGAGCAAAATTTGAGCTAGTTGGTTACTCTGACTTGGATTATGCGGGATGCAAGGTTAAAAGGAAAAGCACTTCAGGCACATGTCAATTGTTGGGAATATCACTTGTTTCATCATCATCAAAGAAGCAAAATAGTGTTGCATTATCAACCGCCGAAGCCAAATACATATCCGCCGGTTGTTGTTGTGCACAAATATTTTGGATGAAGGCCACCTTGAATGATTTTGGATTCAAGTTCAAGAAAGTGCCATTGCTATGTGACAATGAGAGTGCAATCAAGCTAACCAACAATCCGATTCAATATGCAAGAACAAAGCACATCGATGTCCGCCACCATTTCATAAGAGATCATCAACAAAAAGGGGACATTTCAATTGAGAGTGTGGGCACCGAAGATCAACTTTCCGACATATTCAACAAGCCACTTGATGAAAAAAGGTTTTGCAAGCTAAGGAATGAGTTGAACATATTGGATTTCTCAAATATGTGTTGATGCACCCCCCACTAATATGACATGCCTCTCCTTCGAGCAATTCAAGGTAAAAGTTGATTGGCATGCATACATCCTTTGCTAAGGACATGTTTAGTGCATCTAGTCATTCCTCATGTTTTATAGGCTCATTCATGAAAATCAAATGAATTTAATGTTTATATGGTACCACTATTGCTTCTATACTTGACTTAATCTAGTGGTAGCATATGACATGTTTGTAGGCTTGTGAACCTAGTGTTTGATCTAGAAAATGAGCTATAAGTTTTTAACTCAACATGGTTAAGATAACCCTTGAAATGAGGTGTGAAGAAGCTTGTCCTTGGATCAAACTGAGTTAAATATCTTTGGCAAGTGTTCTAGATTAGACCAAATTTGGAAAAATAATCCTCACCCCATTGATTGACATTGATAATCTTAACCTATATAAAATTAAACCGTTGTGGTCATTGATGACAAAATGGGAGAAGTAATTGTCGCAGAACCGACCAATTTATAAGAATACAAGTACAATGGCAATCCGCAAGCGGCCGCACTGTCATACTTGAACCCATATAAACCCGGTAGTCCGTCGAGTACCACGACGGGTCTCGATAAACGATTTAGAACAACCAAGATCGTACAGGATTCAACATACATGCCACATATTACATAAAGTTCACAGATACTTTTCATCATCAGAGTATGAATAAAAGTTATTACAAACCGAGTTTGATAAATAAAGCGGAAGCAAATAAGTTCGAAGATAAAGTTTCCAACATAGTTTGATACAGTGCCAAGCTAGATCACGGTCCACAAAAGCAAGGATAGGAATTACTAAAGAAGCCTGCCCAAGGCTTACTCCTCATCCACAGCGGGATAGAAGCAACTCTTGCAATAACCATGATACACAGTGCCATCTGCAACAATGGGAAAATAAACCCTGAGTACGAGAAGGTACTCAGCTAGACTTACCCGTCATGAACCAGAAATAAAATGACTCCAAGGATTATGCAAGGCTGTATAAGTGGACGTAACTTGACAACATTTTGCGAAAAAGGCAACTGATCCGGTGTACAATTATGATTCCTTTACCAAGTTAATTATAACTATCCATTACTAGATCAGCAACTATCCTGTGCCAAACATGTGGTATATCCTTTAGAAGCATACAATAGTAACCATAGCAGGTATTGTAATTCCATTTTCATCCGAACCATCATGTTCCATAACACAGTTACTACGATGTTGGGACTAGCCAAGTTTCTCACTATCTGGGAGAGACGGCGATTCGAATCAATTTCAACCAGCTGGGAATTTATTCCTAACACAAACCCAGATCTACCAGCCACGATAGTCTTAGGTCACCTTTGGTACAACTCAGGTACACATTTCGCGGGTCCGTACCGCGCCGCACAATCTGGAACACCAGATGCCAGGATGCTCAGGCCAAACCTGCCCTTGGGCTCAGTCTGATCGTTCCTCGGAAGGAGCGCACAACAGAACGGTTCCCGGCCTGAGTTGAATTACTCGGCTTCGCGGTCGGAACGACTTATCCGGCCAGCTAAGTGAGAGGCATGCGTTCAATCTTGTCAAAAGCACCAACAACGGTACGGTCCTTAATCGACACAGACGGGGATAAGTCCACACCCAAGACCTCTATGTCTTGTTGCTTCTCTATCGACTTCCCGTCCGGTCTCAATTTACTTTTACCTCATGGTTCTATTCCACGATAGCAAATATAGCCAACCGCGCTCCGGTATCCACCTATATCTCGCAGGTGACAGGACATCACCCGACTTCTACCGGTCTAAGCATGGCTAAGCATATATTTTCGATCCTGGACCTATACCGGTTAAAGGTGTAATATTTGGACAAGGAATGTATATGCATCAAATGGTTTCATTCAACTCTTATAACCTAATGCATCAATCATAAATACGTAAGTAAACATTTGCAAATTACTAGGAGACTTATAATGCTTCGGGGCTTGCCTCGCATAAAGGAAGTAGGGCGGTGGTCAGGACACTCCGGAAGCTCTTCAGGGTTCTGCTCCACGCCTTCGAGCTGCGGCTTGTGGATCCTCCTGCTGGTTCCCTTCCTCTGCTTCTTCGAATTCCAGCAACGTGATCTCTTCCTCCGATCCTAGATGCATGAGTATGGCATAAGTATTACGAATGCATATATGTTAACAAGTGCATCATGTTTATTGAGTAGGTGCATATCTCTTCTCGTTTATTACTTAACTACCTCTACAATGCATCGACTATGCCACAAACAGTAGCTACTTGTTTCACTCATAACTGGAGTTCTACAAATCCAAATCCAGTGATCCTGGACTTTCTGGAAAGCTTATCAAATTCTCTACAACTTTGTTATTAACCATTTTTATAGTACACATCAGTTTCAACATGCAACTCATCAAACTCTAGAATCAGTACGGAAACTATTTAACATGCAATCTAAAGTAATAATACTTCTACTTCATGTAATCATTCGAAATTTGACAACATGGAATCTACCAACAGTTTAAGCATACCAAATACAATTAAGCTAATATAATGGTGAAGCCCAAACTATTTATTAAATTGCCTTTATTATTTTATTTAGATATCTAGGTTAAATAATAAATATATATCAGATGTGCTTTATAAATTCTCAAAAATTTACAGAGCCTTACTAATGCTATCAAAGGACTACTATAAAAATTTCAGGTCATTTTACTAAGTAGAACATTCTATACAAAAATGATAAGGCAGCAAGGCTTGAAATAGCATAAATGGAAAATCCTATTGAAAAGTGTCAAGCAACAGATTTCCTATTTTTCTTAACACCCATATGGTACTAGGATTACCTCCAACAAATTTCATGAATTTTGGACTCATAATTAATTTATGAAAATTCATGCAAGGATTAACTAGTCATAAAAGAAAAATCTATAACTACAAATCTACACATTCACTGGTCCTCAAATTTTTACCAGAGCTCATATATGCTAAGACTAACTTACCACAAAAATTTCATAATTTTTGGAGCACAGGAACTCTAGATATAAATTAAACAAATTTGAATGCATTCAAAAGCACATTTCAAATCCTTATTTAAATCTCCAGAAATTTCTACTGTTGAAACCAAGAACATATTTTTCTTAAATACTACACTTCCTAAGGAACACAACCATATTTATTTCACAAATTTAGGAGCTACCAAACTGAAGATACAAAAATAACAAAACACACTTGAATCTGGAATTTTTGAACTGTCCTTAAATCCTAGAGTCGCTGACAGCAGGGACCCACGCGTCAGTTGGGCCCACTGGTCAGTGAGATCAAAGCAGAGCCGGCGGCACAGAGCAAGCCCGCGCGACCACAGCTCGTCGACGACGAATCCGCCAGTGGTAACATCTTCATTACACGATCTACGTGACCTAGCGAAGCTATTGAGCTACTTGGCCGGCCTTGTCGTCGACTCTAGAGCTGACGGCGGCGACCATGGCGGAACGGCGAGGCTGGACGTCGGTGGTACGCTGGCGACGACCTCGGCGGCTCAACCTAAGGTGCGGACAAGCAACTATGAACGCTGGGGGACCTAGCGTGCTAGCTACCGGAGCAGGAGGAGGACTGTGGCGGCGTGGCCACGACGACGGGGCTCACGGCGGAACTCCGGTGAGCTTGCATGCGTTGCGGTGGCTTACCAAGCGCTGACAGCGAGCACGGGAAGAAGCAATGGGGTGCTGGGGAGACAGTGGAGCTATTGCGGTGGTGCTGGAGTGGCTGTGGCGTAAGTCAGTGGCGTCTCTAATGGCGACGGCGGAGGCGGGAGGAGCTCGCTGCGCGCTTGCGGTGAAGAAGGAAGCCGGTTTAAATGGGAGCGCCGAGGAGGAGCGGGCGGTAGCTGGCGTGATGCAAAGCGCGCCCAAGCGCATCGTGGCCTAGCTGGCAGCAGAGCAGAGGCGCGCGCGTGGCCATTTTCTCCCCTCCTGGCGGCTGGCCAAGGGCACGGACGGGCGGTCGGCCACGACGACTTGATTCAGTTCGTCAGTTAACCTCGGTACCGATCCTGACGACAAGTTTTGGTGATGATTTATCTTCCAATCCATGACGAATTAGCGCTAGGTTACTAAACCAACTTTGTAGACCTAAGTACCAGTTACAAATGTTGTTCAATGATCGTGTTCCAATTCTCAACGTAAACTAAGTAAAATCATGATCAAAGTCGGCTTGTCAGCCGTCGAGGATCCGGACTTAAAAAAATTCGTTAAGTGTTGACAACAGTTATTTGTTGACTTTTGTGACCCCAATTCAAGCATGTTAGAAGCTAAATCAGTCCATGATATAAAAATAAAAGTTGTTCCTAATGTCAAACACTACAACTTTGCTTTAGTGAACCCCTCCATGCAAGGTCTCTAACACCTAGTTCAACTTTAGTCAAACATGTCACTTTGAAATCATGATACATATTCAAACCATGACCAAATGACCAAACTAGCCCTAGTCCTAAATACCAAAGTTGTTCATAACGATATCCTGAGCATGTTCAAGCAATTTGCAAGGTCATTCAATCACTTTATGTAGTAGTCACTCATAGAGCTATTTAAATTAATCACATGAAATATGCCTTAAAGACTTGATTATGAAAAATGACATTCATGATCCAT
This sequence comes from Miscanthus lutarioriparius, assembly GCA_904845875.1. Lineage (NCBI taxonomy): Eukaryota > Viridiplantae > Streptophyta > Magnoliopsida > Poales > Poaceae > Miscanthus > Miscanthus lutarioriparius. The sequence continues at coordinate 68,817,734 of CAJGYO010000001.1, read as the reverse complement.
GTGCTAATTGTGAACCTAAGCATTGCCAAAAAAAATATTTTGGTGACTCAAATCTACCAAGTACATGTTTACATTCATGATCATTTGCATATGCACAAAGAAACATGCAATAACAAGCAACATTGCATATGTTTCACATCAAATGTTTCAATGGTAAATGATGATTTACGAATGCTTGATGCTCATGCTCATGTTATGCGAGTCAAGTTATGCAAGGCTAACACCCGAGGTGTTACAGCCCCTCCCCCTTATAAAAATCTCGTCCCGAGATTTGCAAGACCTACCATTCTTGGAAAAAGGCGGGATAAACTTCTCGTAGATAATCTTCTCTTTCCCACGTAGCATCTTGTTCACTATGATTGTTCCACACCACCTTATAGAACTTAATAATCTTACTCCTTGTCACTCTCTCCATCTCTTCTAATATTCGAATTGGCTTTTCTTCATAGGTCAAATCCGATTGAAGCTGCACGTTGGTGGGTGCAATAGCTTCTTCCGGTACTCGAAGACATTTCTTTAGCTGAGAAACATGGAACACATCAAAGATTGCACTCATCTCTGGTGGAAGTTGTAACTTATACGCAACATTTCCTTTTCGTTCCAAAATTTTGTATGGCCCTACATATCTTGGTGAAAGCTTCTTGTTCATCCCAGATCTTTTCACCCCTTTCATGGGTGATACTCTCAGGTATACATAGCCACCCACTTCAAAAGTCAGTGGTCTTCTTCTTCTGTCGGCATAACTCTTCTGTCTTGATTGAGCTGCCTTCATATGTTGTTGGATGATACGTACTTGCTCTTCGGCTTCATTGACAAAATCGATACCAAAGTATCTCCTTTCACCGGGCTCAATCCAATTCAATGGAGTTCTGCACTTTCTGCCATACAAGGCTTCAAATGGAGCCATTTTGATACTCGCTTGATAACTGTTGTTATAGGAGAATTCAGCTAAAGGTAACCATTTCTCCCATGAACCTTTTGAAGATATAACACATGCTCTAAGTAAATCTTCTAGGATTTGGTTCACTCGCTCTGTCTGTCCTGAAGTTTACGGATGATAAGCTGAACTTCTGATTAGCTTGGTTCCCAAAGCCTGGTGTAAGTGCTCCCAAAAACGAGCTATGAACTGTGGTCCTCTATCTGAGATTATAGTCCTGGGTACTCCATGTAGTCTCACAATCTAGGAAACATATATCTCAACGTATTTTCCAACTATATACCGTGTGTTCACGGGTATAAAGTGTGCTGACTTGGTGAGACGATCAACAATGACCCAGATTGAATCGTGACCTTGTGGCGTCGTTGGAAGGCCTGTGATAAAGTCCATGCTGATTTCTTCCCATTTCCATCCTGGAATAGGCAATGGCTGAAGTAATCCAGTGGTTTTCATATGGACGGCTTTCACTCTACTGCAGTTATCACACCTAGCAACATAGGCTGTGATCTCTTTCTTCATCTTAGTCCACCAAAAATGGGTTTTCAAATCTTGATACATCTTACTACTACCCGGATGGATAGACAATTTGGATGAGTGAGCTTCATCTAAGATTTGATTTCTTAGCTCACGGTCTTTTGGTACCACTAGTCGGTCCTCAAACCATAATACACCTCTTTCGTCTAATCTAAAGTGTTTGGTTTCCTGCTCTTGCATTTTTCTCTTGATGTGACTTATCCCTACATCTGTCTGCTATAGCTCTATGATTTTGCCCTCAAGCGAACAACTGATTGTGATATTGTGTAGTACAGCAGGATGTAACAAGTTGAATCCATCTTCCAGCAATGCTTCCACAGTGTTGCAATGGGACTTTCGACTAAGTGCATCGGCTACTACATTCGCTTTACCCGGATTGTAATGCACTTCTAAATTATAGTCCTTAATCAATTCTAACCATCTTTGTTGTCTCATGTTCATTTCAATTTGGGTAAAGATATACTTGAGACTTTTGTGGTCGATATAGATGTGATGAGACATTGCCCAACAAGTAATGTCTCCATATCTTTAATGCATGAACAACTACCTGCAAGTTCCAAATCATGTGTAGGGTAGTTGACTTCATGTTTTCTCAATTGCCGAGAGGCATATGCAATTACTCTCCTTCTTGCATAAGCACACATCCCAAACCTATTCCTCGATGCATCACAAAATACATCAAAAGGCTTTTCAATGTGCGGTTGTGCTAGCACAGTCTTTGTAGTCAACAAAGTTCGAGGGTGTGAAAAGTCGTTTCACATTCTTGTGTCCATTTGTACTTCTCTTCTTTTGAAGAAGTAATCTGGTCATAGGCTTAGCTATCTTTGAGAAGTTTGGAATAAACCGGCGATAGTATCCTGCTAACCCTAGAAAACTCCGAACTTCATGCACCGAAGTTGGGGCTTTCCAATCCATGACCTCTTGTACTTTGGATGGGTCTACTGAGATTCCATCTCTTGATAAAATGTGACCTAAGAAAGGTACTTTGCTCATCCAAAATTCACATTTGCTAAACTTGGCATATAGCTTATGCTCCCTCAGTCTGGATAGGACAATCCTCAGATGCTCCTCATGATCGGTCTCATTTTCTGAATAAATCAATATATCATCAATAAACATGACCACGAACTTGTCAAGTTTGGGCATGAATACCGAGTTCATCAGGTACATGAAATAGGCTGGAGCATTTGTTAGTCCGAAAGACATAACCAAATACTCGTATAAGCCATACCTAGTAGAGAAAGTAGTTTTAGGTATATCCTCCGGTCTGATCTTTATCTGATGGTAACTTTGGTAACACGATCTCAAATCAATTTTGGAGAATACCTTTGCCTTTCGCTAAGCGATCGAACAAGATGTCGATGCGGGGCAATGGATATTTGTTTTGATGGTCTGACATTGAGTGGTCTCGTAATCTACACACATTCTCGGTGACTTATCCTTCTTTTTCACAAACAATCTTTGGGCATCCCCACGGAGATGAGCTAGGTTAGATAAGACCTTTGTCCAATAGATCTTGCAATTGAACCTTAAGTTTCGCTAACTCATTGGGTGGCATTCTATAGGGCCTTACGGATATGGGTGCGGTACACGGCACTAATTCAATCTTAAATTCCACGTCCCTATCCGGTGGTAGACTGGTAATTCCTCCGAAATACATCCGAAAACTCACAAACACTCTGGGATATCACATTTTGTGGTGGCTTGGATAGCACAGCTAAATGTTGGGGTTGAAATTTGCGGGAGAGTGGGACTAGAAAAGCATTCTCCTCCGTGGGTTCTCTCAACATAATAGTACGGGTGCTAGTGTCAATAAGAACACCATGATCCTTCATCCAATTCATGCCTAAGATTACACTTATTGACAACCCGGCAATATTATCAAATCCGTGGTGTACTCCTCCCTTGTATCACGATGAGTACATTTTGACTATCTTTTTGGTAATAACAGTACCCTCTCTTTGAACTTATGTTAAAACCCCCTTTGTTTACTTCAATTATTTCTTGACCATGTCTAGATGCAAATGCTTGGCTCATAAATGAATGAGAAGCTCCCGAATCAAATAAAACAACATCAGGATACTTGTTGACAAGAAACATACCAGCCGTGACAACTTCTCCGGTGGGCACTTCCTCTACAGCGGTATAATGCACTTGTCCTTGACGTGCCCTGGCATTCACCTGCCTCTGATTGTTCTGATTTGGGTTGCCATTCCTCTTGGGGTGGGGGCATTCCTTGGACCAATGACCCAGTTGGTTGCAGTTGAAACATGGTTGATTACTTCTGAATCCTATGGAGCTGTCCTGATTGCCATTTCCTTTTGGTAAGGCAATAGTGAACGCCTTACGGAATGGTTTCTATGGCCTGTTATTCTAAGCTTTCGGTGGTGGAGGCCTAAACTTGGGTGCAGGTGGACAGAATTGTGGCCTAGCTGTGATAGGAGCTTTTGATTGGAAAGATCCGGAGGCACCGGCCTCATATGTCCTCTTGCGACCCTTAGCAACTGCATGCATGTTGTTGTGGTTTTCTTGGGTCAAGGCATCACTAATAAACTCGTTGTACGTGGTACATCGAGAATTGGCCATGGTCTTCATCAGTTTAGTACCCAAACCTCGCTTGAAACTCTCTATCTTTTTCTCCTCGGTATCCACAAAACCGGGAGCATATCTGGACAAGTTGTTGAATGCGTGCATATACTCTGTGAGTGACTTTGTTCCTTGAGTGAGCCTCATAAATTCGGCTGCTTTCATGCGCATCAGGCCCGGGGGAATATGGTGTCCCCTAAAAGCCAGCTTGAATTGTTCCCAGGTTACTCGCGCATTAGCAGGCAGAGATGACAGGAAGTGTGTCCACCAGATCCCTGCAGGTCCTTGCAATTAATGAGAAGCATACTCTGCTTTCAGATGCTCCGTGACCCTCAACAGACGGAATTTCTGCTCAATGGTATTCAACCACTCATCGGCCTGCAGTGGCTCCTCAGCCACCTTGAAGATCGGAGGCTTCGTGTCCAGAAACTCCTTGAATGTACTGTGCTGATTTGGCTCGGCCCCTAGTTGCTGTGGGTGGCCACGAGCGGTGTTTTGCGCGATAAGGCGCAAAGCTTCTTCCATTGTCCTTTGGCTCCCCAAGAACTGAGCAAAGAACTCCTGAGCAGACGGCGGCGGCGGTGGTGGTAAGTCATCACCATTGCCATCGTGACTGCTACCAGCTCCAGCACGGGTGCGCGTCATCTGCGAAGTTGCAACAATAAGCGATTATTGGTTGATGTCAAGAGATTGCAGATGAATCATAATCATGCCAAACTGAAATCACTGGAGAAATTCTCAAATCGCAATAAAAATAGAGGCATAACAATTCATTCTCGCAACATGGCATTCCCAATTTGACCACTTATCGCGCTCATAACGCATACAAGGTTAAATCGTGATCACCAACAAGGAACTGAATTGCATTGATGTTCAACCAAAGGTGCACTTAATCAACATTACATGATAGTCTGGTTACTAATGCCAACTTCGAACTACAGGTCCATTACATGAATAAAGGTGATACATTAGTCCTTCCACTAAGTGCTAAGCGATCTAATCCTCATCATGATCACTATCGAGGTCAGACGCAGAATCATCTCCTTCCTCAGAATCTACTTCTTCTTCAGGCTCCACTTCTTCTTCTCCTTCCTCGTACCCTTCTAGATCCATTTCTGCGGCTCCAGGTGGGACATAAGGGTGGAGCTGATTGTTCAGTAGATGAACCTCTTCATGCAGATTATCGTTGTATTCTTCCGCATTAGCCAGCTGCTGTCCCAGCTCAAACTGTCGAGCTCTCAGGACATCTTCCCTTGTCCAAGCTGCATTTCGCTGGTGAGTTAACCGAGTCATCTCTTTAGTGAGCCTTTCAATCTCGGCGTCGTGCTCCCTCTGAAGCTGACGTCGGTCCTCGCGGGCATGACCAAGAGCACCAGACACACGTCTGAGGCTACCTTCAACTCCATCCAACACTCTCATCATTGCGAACATGGCGCTCATGGAAGGGTTATCAGCATTACGCGCCTCTTTGCACCAATCTCTAAGGATTTTCCTCTTGTCTGCCGCCATGAGTCGGTGGAGGGTTACCTCTTGGAAAGACTCCAACCAAAGCGGCTGCCAACTCGAGGAAAACGATCCATGATGTCCCTCGGGATCCCAAAGGCTGCCCGCCATTTTGCTTCTTCAGCATCCCGCCAGTTGACTCATAACACCAGCCTGTCCACTCAGAATTGTCACCTCGGGGACGAACAACGGCCTCCACCGTAACTAAGAGACCTTCCCCCAACTGCTCATTCGCCCAGAAATAGCGGGGTTCCATTCCATCAGGATAGCCTACATAGCTGAGCACTCTCCACAATAGTGTAGGCATCCCAAACTCTCCAAGAAACGTGTGACGTTGACGGGTACGTGGAGCAAGCTGACGGCGGGGAGCTCTGCCTCCGGTGGACTTGCGAGCAATCTGCTTTGTGCGTGCCATCTGCACCATTAACATGTACCCTTTGGTGAGACAATGCCATAATGGATAAGAGTTACATAACCGAGTAAGAATTTTATAAGGGGAGGAACAATGTAGTTATGTGAATGGTAATTTAACATGATGCATGCTCGTGCTGTACGTCCTCACAAACTTAGGAAAAATTTGTTTCTAACGGTAGACACAATGGCATACATACGTTCTCTCATAAATATCGTAACTAGTCGAGCTACACGTTTCGTTGTTAGTGTACCTGCATAAAATTTCATTTCAGCCCTAAACCCATAATGAATATGCAGAATGTAATTGTAAATACTTCCATATATGTATACCCATACATATACTTCCGTATCAATCTACCCGACAATAATCTAACCCACAATTAAATACGTACCATATACACATGCAAGCATGCATACATAGCCGTACCAAAGCTACTCTTCCCGACCGCATGCTCACATCTTGCGGTCATACTCTCATCTTACCTTGGTGTAGAGGCATTTGATCCATACATTACCACTCAAGTGAATGGCATCCATACTATAGCACGCTGTATGGACGACGAAGTAAAAACCCCCATGTTAGTACTTAAATAGCCACCTAATAGTCCTTAATTTGGGCATAAGGAAAGTGATCATTGGCACACTTTAGATTTCAAATACCTATTATATAACTAATAGTTGCTAGAAAAGGGTTTTCGGAAAACAAAAACTTTTGTTTTAAATACACTTGTGACAATTAACGTTGAATCTTGCTCTGATGCCAGCTGTCGCAGAACCGACCAATTTATAAGAATACAAGTACAATGGCAATCCGCAAGCGGTCGCACTGTCATACTTGAACCCATATAAACCCGGTAGTCCGTCGAGTACCACGATGGGTCTCGATAAACGATTTACAACAACCAAGATCGTACAGGATTCAACATACATGCCACATACTACATAAAGTTCACAGATACTTTTCATCATTAGAGTACGAATAAAAGTTATTACAAACCGAGTTTGATAAATAAAGCGGAAGCAAATAAGTTCGAAGATAAAGTTTCCAACATAGTTTGATACAGTGCCAAGCTGGATCACGGTCCACAAAAGCAAGGATAGGAATTACTAAAGAAGCCTGCCCAAGGCTTACTCCTCATCCACAGCGGGATAGAAGCAACTCTTGCAATAACCATGATACACAGTGCCATCTGCAACAATGGGAAAATAAACCCTGAGTACGAGAAGGTACTCAGCTAGACTTACCCGTCATGAACCAGAAATAAAATGACTCCAAGGATTATGCAAGGCTGTATAAGTGGACGTAACTTGACAACATTTTGCGAAAAAGGCAACTGATCCGGTGTACAATTATGATTCCTTTACCAAGTTAATTATAACTATCCATTACTAGATCAGCAACTATCCTGTGCCAAACATGTGGTATATCCTTTAGAAGCATACAATAGTAACCATAGCAGGTATTGTAATTCCATTTTCATCCGAACCATCATGTTCCATAACACAGTTACTATGATGTTGGGACTAGCCAAGTTTCTCACTATCCGGTAGAGATGGCGATTCGAATCAATTTCAACCAGCTGGGAATTTATTCCTAACACAAACCCAGATCTACCAGCCACGATAGTCTTAGGTCACCTTTGGTACAACTCAGGTACACATTTCGTGGGTCCGTACCGCGCCACACAATCTGGAACACCAGATGCCAGGATGCTCAGGCCAAACCTGCCCTTGGGCTCAGTCTGATCGTTCCCCGGAAGGAGCGCACAACAGAACGGTTCCCGGCCTGAGTTGAATTACTCGGCTTCGCGGTCGGAACGACTTATCCGGCCAGCTAAGTGAGAGGCATGCGTTCAATCTTGTCAAAAGCGCCAACAATGGTACGGTCCTTAATCAACACAGACGGGGATAAGTCCACACCCAAGACCTCTATGTCTTGTTGCTTCTCTATCGACTTCCCGTCCGGTCTCAATTTACTTTTACCTCATGGTTCTATTCCATGATAGCAGATATAGCCAACCGCGCTCCGGTATCCACCTATATCTCGCAGGTGACAGGACATCACCCGACTTCTACCAGTCTAAGCATGGCTAAGCATATATTTTCGATCCTGGACCTATACCGGTTAAAGGTGTAATATTTGGACAAGGAATGTATATGCATCAAATGGTTTCATTCAACTCTTATAACCTAATGCATCAATCATAAATACGTAAGTAAACATTTGCAAATTACTAGGAGACTTATAATGCTTCGGGGCTTGCCTCGCATAAAGGAAGTAGGGCGGTGGTCAGGACACTCCGGAAGCTCTTCAGGGTTCTGCTCCACGCCTTCGGGAGCTGCGGCTTGTGGATCCTCCTGCTGGTTCCCTTCCTCTGCTTCTTCGAATTCCAGCAACGTGATCTCTTCCTCCGATCCTAGATGCATGAGTATGGCATAAGTATTACGAATGCATATATGTTAACAAGTGCATCATGTTTATTGAGTAGGTGCATATCTCTTCTCGTTTATTACTTAACTACCTCTACAATGCATCGACTATGCCACAAACAGTAGCTACTTGTTTCACTCATAACTGGAGTTCTACAAATCCAAATCCAGTGATCCTGGACTTTCTGGAAAGCTTATCAAATTCTCTACAACTTTGTTATTAACCATTTTTATAGTACACATCAGTTTCAACATGCAACTCATCAAACTCTAGAATCAGTACGGAAACTATTTAACATGCAATCTAAAGTAATAATACTTCTACTTCATGTAATCATTCGAAATTTGACAACATGGAATCTACCAACAGTTTAAGCATACCAAATACAATTAAGCTAATATAATGGTGAAGCCCAAACTATTTATTAAATTGCCTTTATTATTTTATTTAGATATCTAGGTTAAATAATAAATATATATCAGATGTGCTTCATAAATTCTCAAAAATTTACAGAGCCTTACTAATGCTATCAAAGGACTACTATAAAAATTTCAGGTCATTTTACTAAGTAGAACATTCTATACAAAAATGATAAGGCAGCAAGGCTTGAAATAGCATAAATGGAAAATCCTATTGAAAAGTGTCAAGCAACAGATTTCCTATTTTTCATAACACCCATATGGTACTAGGATTACCTCCAACAAATTTCATGAATTTTGGACTCATAATTAATTTATGAAAATTCATGCAAGGATTAACTAGTCATAAAAGAAAAATCTATAACTACAAATCTACACATGCACTGGTCCTCAAATTTTTACCAGAGCTCATATATTCTAAGACTAACTTACCACAAAAATTTCATAATTTTTGGAGCACAGGAACTCTAGATATAAATTAAACAAATTTGAATGCATTCAAAAGCACATTTCAAATCCTTATTTAAATCTCCAGAAATTTCTACTGTTGAAACCAAGAACATATTTTTCTTAAATACTACACTTCCTAAGGAACACAACCATATTTATTTCACAAATTTAGGAGCTACCAAACTGAAGATACAAAAATAACAAAACACACTTGAATCTGGAATTTTTGAACTGTCCTTAAAACCTAGAGTCGCTGACAGCAGGGACCCACGCGTCAGTTGGGCCCACTGGTCAGTGAGATCAAAGCAGAGCCGGCGGCGCAGAGCAAGCCCGCGTGACCACAGCTCGTCGACGGCGAATCTGCCGGCGGTAACATCTTCATTACACGATCTACGTGACCTAGCGAAGCTATTGAGCTACTTGGCCGGCCTTGTCGTCGACTCTAGAGCTAACGGCGGCGACCATGGCGGAACGGCGAGGCTGGACGTCGGTGGTACGCCGGCGATGACCTCGGCGGCTCAACCTAAGGTGCGGACAAGCAACTATGAACGCTGGGGGACCTAGCGCGCTAGCTACCGGAGCGGGAGGAGGACTGTGGTGGCGTGGCCACGACGACGGGGCTCATGGCGGAACTCCGGCGAGCTTGCATGCGTTGCGGTGGCTTACCAAGCGCTGACAGCGGGCATGGGAAGAAGCAACGGGGTGCTGGGGAGACGGTGGAGCTATTGCGGTGGTGCTGGAGTGGCCAGGCGTGAGCTGGCGTCTCTAATGGCGACGGCGGAGGCGGGGAGGAGCTCGCTGCTGCGCTTGCGGTGAAGAAGGAAGCCAGAAGCGAAATGGGAGCACTGGGAGGGAGCGGGCGGTAGCTGGCATGATGCAGGCGCGCCCAGGCGCATCGTGGCCTGGCTGGGCAGAGCAGAGGCGACGCGCGGCCGTTTTCCCCTCCACGCGGCGGCCAAGGCCTGACGGCGGTCGGCCACGACGACGTGATTCAGTTCGTCAGTTAACCTCGGTACCGATCCTGACGACAAGTTTTGGTGATGATTTATCTTCCAATCCATGACGACTTAGCGCTAGGTTACTAAACCAACTTTGTAGACCTAAGTACCAGTTACAAATGTTGTTCAATGATCGTGTTCCAATTCTCAACGTAAACTAAGTAAAATCATGATCAAAGTCGGCTTGTCAGGCTGTCAGGGATCCCAGACTTAAAAAAAATTCGTTAAGTGTTGACAACAGTTATTTGTTGACTTTTGTGACCCCAATTCAAGCATGTTAGAAGCTAAATCAGTCCATGATATAAAAATAAAAGTTGTTCCTAATGTCAAACACTACAACTTTGCTTTAGTGAACCCCTCCATGCAAGGTCTCTAACACCTAGTTCAACTTTAGTCAAACATGTCACTTTGAAATCATGATACATATTCAAACCATGACCAAATGACCAAACTAGCCCTAGTCCTAAATACCAAAGTTGTTCATAACGATATCCTGAGCATGTTCAAGCAATTTGCAAGGTCATTCAATCACTTTATGTAGTAGTCACTCATAGAGCTATTTAAATTAATCACATGAAATATGCCTTAAAGACTTGATTATGAAAAATGACATTCATGATCCATGTGCTAATTGTGAACCTAAGCATTGCCAAAAAAATATTTTGGTGACTCAAATCTACCAAGTACATGTTTACATTCATGATCATTTGCATATGTACAAAGAAACATGCAATAACAAGCAACGTTGCATATGTTTCACATCAAATGTTTCAATGGTAAATGATGATTTACGAATGCTTGATGCTCATGCTCATGTTATGCGAGTCAAGTTATGCAAGGCTAACACCCGAGGTGTTACAGTAATTCACAAAGATAGGGGGAGAGAAATATGAAAGTATGGGGATCAAATTAAAATTTTGAGCACACAAGTAGGGGGAGCAAGCTCATAAACTTGATTGGTGCATTTGAATGTGCATTTCATATGTTTGCTTGCATGGCACAAGTTTTAAATTAAAAAATCTATTCTTGTGTGGTGTATGCTAGTAGTAGGTTTGATTGATGAAATGAAAAACTAGCATGCATAGGTGATAGTTAGATATACCTTTCTTACTTGTTATGTTTTCACAAATGGTACTAGAACCTTGCTACTAATGTTGATCTCATGAGGTATCTAGTGTTTGTGTTTTGCAAGTAATGCCAAGTGGTATCTAACTAACCATGGTGCTAAGGATGGTATATTTGGTGCAGTCCGATTGGTATCACGCTTCAAAGGTCCATCTCTTATACCTTAGCATCATTTGGTAAACATTACTCTCCCACAACTTCAATTCATGCATATGTGCAAGCTTCATTACAAGCTCAGCACATATGTAGGGGGAGCTAATGCTACCAATTTGGGTTCATGAAACTTGCCAAATCCTTTTACCCATGGTAAATATGCTTGGGCAAGCAACATGGATTCAATTGAATTTCAATTAATATCTTTGTGAAAGGGTTGTCATCAATTACCAAAAAGGGGGAGATTGAAAGCTCTAGTTTGGCTTTGCTGAATTGATCAAACCCTAAGTGCTAATCCTTTTACTCTAAGTGATCATGAGATAGGGCAGCACATTCCAAGTGGTGAAGCAAGTGATGATGATCATGTTTGTGGTGATGGCTATGATGATTGAGTGCTCAGGCTTGGAAAAGAAGAAAGAGAAAAACAAAAGGCTCAAGGCAAAGGTGATATCCATAGGAGCTCTTTGTTTTGGTAATCAAGACACTTAGTGAGTATGATCACATTTAGGATAGATAGCCATACTATTAAGAGGGGTGAAACTCATATCAAAATGCGGTTATCAAAGTGCCACTAGATGTTCTAACTCATTGCATATGCATTTAGATTCTAGTGAGTGCTAACACCCTTGAAAATGTTTGTGAAAATATGTTAACACATGTGCACAAGGTGGTACACTTGGTGGTTGGCACATTTGAACAAGGGTGGTGAAGTTGGAGATCAAAAGGAGTGAAAACAGGGGCATCGGACCCTAGTTTTCCAGGGTGTCTAACCAGGCTGACCCTAGGTCTGATGGTCCTCCTACGCGTGCTAATAGAGACCGAGAAGGAGGGTGCGGCATCAGACCAGGGCTCGCAGGGGTGTTAGATCGGTCGAGCGCACTGTTCACTCAGTGCCGCACGGGTGAGTGAGCGTGAGCACGGCACGTTGCAATGTCGAACTAAGGGCTATGTCTGACGGAGGGTGTCGGACTCGGGTCCAATGGTTTTCACCATCTCTGTATCTTACTAAACCATGTCGGACTCACCTCGTGGAGGGTCCGATGATGGGTCCAACGGTCGGGTCCGACGACACGATTAGTGCGTGGCAGTGAGCTGTTGGGTGGCAACAATCATTTTGATTTGAATGGGACACATGGTGTCATGGCAATGGTAGCCTAGGCATCGGACTAGACCCTAGCTGGGTCCAATGGTCCCGAGGTGGCCGAGTCCGACGGTATGCTTATGTGTGTAATGGTTGGATGGCTTGTGTGGCGCCTATTTAAGGTGCTTGGCCGGCTTGGGCTCACTCCCTTGGCCATTTTTATTGACATAACAACCTAGTGAGCTAAGCCAAAGCCCTCCCACTTATCTCCATCATTGATTCATCATCTTTATGAGATTGGGAGTGAATCCAAGTGCATTGCTTGAGTGATTGCATCTAGAGGCACTTGGTGATTGTGTTTCGCTACGGATTTTGCTTGTTTCTCTTGGCGGTTGCCGCCACCTAGATGGCTTGGTGCAGCGAGGATCGTTGAGCGGAGGAAGGTGCTTGTCTCTGGTTCTGATTATAGTGATTGTGAGGGGTTCTTGACCTTTCCTCGATGATGTGCCAAAAGGTACTCTAGTGGATTGCTCATGGCTTGTGGATCCTCATCTTGTGTTGGTTGTGCGGCACCCGATTGTGGGTTAGGCATGTGATGCCTATTAGCACATGAACCTCCAAGTGAGTGAATTGCCACAACAGGGACTAGCTTGCCGGTAAGCAAGTGAACCTCGGTGAAAAATCTTGTGTCATCATTGTCTCTAAGGATTTCTATTGTGATTGATTGATTGTCACTTGCCACGGCGGTATATCTTCACTACCTCACTCTTGTATTTACTTTCCTAGTGTTGCTAAGCTCTTTAGTGTAATTAGTTTTGAGAGCTAGCTTGTGTGTTGTCTAGTGGTTAGTGAGGCTCTTTAGTTAGTCTTTGAGAGCTCACTAACTTAGTGGTAGTGACATAGCTTCTTGTGTGTGAAATAGAGATCATAGCAACTAGAATTGTGGATAGGAGGCTTGCATTTTTAGTAGGCTAGCGCAACACTTGTTTTGCCAATTAATTGACTAACCACTTGGCTTAAGTGTTGTTGTAGAAATTTTTATAGGCTATTCACCCCCCTCTAGCCATTAGGACCTTTCAGAGCGTCCGGTCCGGTCCCTATGTCGTCGGTTAGCAATGACTCTTTTGAGCCTTGCGCTATTTAGCCAAGCACTTGGCTAGCCTTGGGCTGGTTGCTAAGCACCCTTAAGCATTGGTGGCTTGTGTAGGTGTGCTTGGGAGCCCTCTAACTCACATATGCTTGATAGTGATCATCCGATTGAGTGTGAGTATGATTCTAGTGCGATTGCATTGTGAGAGTGCATCGAGTGGCACTAGGTGTTTGAATTGAAAGCCAGTGGTGCTTTGTTACCTTGGAGGTTGCCACCTCTTAGACGGCTTGGTGGCGAGTTCTCTGTTATGAAGCATGCAACAAGATTGTGCGGTGCTCCAGAGAAGGATTTGTGAGGGGTATTGTGCTCGCGCCCATGGGAGCTGAGAAGAGCAACTCTAGTAGAGCGTGTCATTGAGCTACCCTCACTTGTGGGTAGGTTCTTGCAGCACCCAACGTGTGGGCTTGGCGTGGTGCCAATTAGCTCGTGAACCACCAAAGTGTGCGATCGACACAATGGGGACTAGCTTGGTGGCAACCAAGTGAACCTCAGGATAAAAATCACCGTGTCATCATCTTCCCATTAGTTTGCGATCCCCATGCACAAGCTTGTATTTGCTTTCATATATATTGTGCTTGTGTAGTTGCTCTTGTAATTAGTTAGCTTGTGTAGCTTGCTAGTTAGTGTCTTGCTTGTGTAGCATAGAGGTAGCTCCCTTGCGTGACTAATTGGCTTGAGTAGCCTTGTTAGTCACATTGCTTAGTTTATGTAGCTAAGTAATTTGAACTCTTAATTTGGCTTGTGTAGCCTTGTTATTGAGCATTGCTAGTGAGCTTAGGCTTTGTGCTTTTGCATATTAGTTCGTGTAGGAGCTCCCCTGTTTGCCAAAGTACTAGTTGCATAGGTTTGTGTGACATTGCTACTAGAATTGTTTAGGTGAGCTCTAGCTAGCTTGACACCTTTGTTGCCTAATTAGGATCTTTATAAGGTGCTTGTGAACTTAGATAAAGGGGTGTAGTCTTGGCTAGACCTACTGTTTTAATTCCGCATTTGTTTAGGTTAGCCGGTGCGATTATTTTTAGAAAGGACTATTCACCCCCTCTAGTCCGCCATCTCAACCCTACACCATGTTCCTTTAGCGGTCTACCTAGGGGGGCATAGGTGTCCAACTTCAAGACAAAGATAACATTACTCAGTAGAAGAACACGAGGTGGAACAAGCGCCACAAAATGGAGGCCAACACTATCGCTAGGAGATAGTGTGGTCTGCTCAATTTTGAGGTACTACGGTAGACGACATTTGAGGGGTATATATTCCCTTTTGACAATCTATGTTTTGAAACCAAACACTTGAACAAGATTGGCTAATCCTTCTTGTCTTACTCCTACCCCCCAACCAAACATAATCTAAGACATGGATCCATTCAGAAGAAGGATGTGTTTGGTAGATTTTAGATTCTCGTAGAGATGTTTCAGGTCCAAATTCCTTTTAGAAATATTTCTTGGATGAATTAGAGTCACTTCATGGAGCCATTTGACTACATCACCGAATTTTTAAAATTAGAACTAGAATCATGAGAAACTAGATTTTGGCGAGAATCAGTTCCAAGTGTGTAAGAAAAATGGTCCATTCTAGTTTGGATTTTGGTGTTTGATGATTAACACAACCAAATTAGACTAATATGTTTGCAAGTGTTTATTTTGTAGTCCAATAGGATCAATAGCAGACTTGAATTTAATTGGAGGAAGAAGAGTATGAGCGGCACTGAAAAGAGAATACATTAGAGGAGGTGTTGACAACCTAAAACTGAAGCAAGGAGTCCAAGACGCAAAGATGAAGAAGTCCGAAAGAAGGATCGTGAAGAAATGAATAAAGGACCATGAATAATCCATTAATCAAGTTATAAGATCATGGTCTTTAATTGAACACTAGCATCACTACCCAATGCAATAATCCCATAGGTGTCAAGGTATGAGTACAAAGCTAGGAAATCCTTAGTGGTAATCAAGGTAGACACATGTAGTATGAATTAAATAAAATTAATGGTAAATAGGACAACAAGGATGATCCCATGCTATACTTACCTAGCTCAAAGTGCTCCTGCTGGTCCTGCTAGTCATCAAAGTATTGGCCTTGCTCAACGTCGTACTGCTCACCATCTATACACGATTCACCAATACAACATCACATAAGCATCCACGAGCATTCATTCATAGCAAATAAGAACTATCATTAGAGCAGTACACCAACAGTGGAAAACATGTTGAAAAAGTTTGTAAAACTATTCTACGCATCGCTATGAACACACAGGCACAAGAATCACTAAAATCGGACTTAAAACAGTGAAGATATGCTTGTTATAAGATCTGGATGGCAAATCGGTAATTACTGTGAACTTATTTTCAAATTAAAAGAAATAAAATCATAGTTTAAACCGGCTGAGGGACTGCGGTTGCAATTTAGAGAAAATATAGGGTCTCTTTAGCAAAATGGCTGGCCAAGGGATATCTTAAATTGTGAGTCATTGATCACACAATGGATGGAAGGGAATAGATAGGTGTTGGTATTTCTTAGCGTAATCACCAAGTGAGGAGGTTTTAAGTCCATCATCGGCAATGGCGGCAGAAATGCCTGTTGGTATTTCTTAACACCATTACTAAGATTGAGTTAGTCTTAGCAACGCCGCCAAGAAACACCAACTATGATAATTCTTAACGATTACAGAGAATATCCGCCAGCGCACGGATCTATCATTGTAGCATTTCACCCAGAAGTATTTAGGGTATCGTTATTTATATTTTCCCAAAGGAGGGCAAGGTATAAGAGTCTAGCATGAGCATAAACATGATTACATACTTGCATAGTGGACCATAGTACATGACAGGGGTAAAAACGGAATATCATGGATAGTGGACACACATCTGGGCCAACCTCAAGGATAAAAGGAAAACAAAGAATAAAAGAATGTTCCTACGTGGAGCTGACATATTCTAATATAGCCGTGCAAAGAACATTTAATGATCATACATGTTATATGACTAGAGTTAGAACTAAGTGTGAGATAGACGGGGAGATCTCCGAGCACTGGTCTGCCAGCAAGCGCGATAGACTTTAAAACTCCTACACAATACCTAGACGTGGGGGATTACAAGGGATGGACAGGGCTATCTCCACCTGCTGCCTACCCCTCAACCATGGGATACCATCATATCCAAAGGTTCCCGTGTACCCGAGCACCACGCCCGTGTACAAGGAAACTACCCATATTCCCCGGGACTCCAACCCTACGGATTGACAAGTAAAAATATGGGCAAATCCGAAGGAACGATGAACCGTCACCCCAACGCTAGCTCTACTTCTACTCATACAAATCATATGAATGATTAACCATGAAGTTGGACATGTTAAGATCATGACACATAAACTATATGCTAATTCATATATCATGATTATAACAAGACAACTATACTCTAGTTTTATAGCATAATTATATAAATGATATGAGAGCATGACTTGGGTAGAAATCTTCATAATATTCATACCAAGATGTATCTCTTTTTCCAAGGAGCCAAGCCCTCCTTGATAGCTTTGCTAGCTCACAATACTACTACTAAAACTAAAAGCGAGTACAAGTAGAGAGAGGTGGGGTGATAGCTCCAAATGTTGGTATGTTTGAATGAGCTCTACCTTCTCTTATATAGTGGTTTGGGGTGGGTTTGGCTAAGGAAAAATAGGAAACTATCTTGAACCAAGCCTAGGTGCATTGATGGCACTGCCAGAGTGAGGCGGGCCTGAGAGGCGGTGGTGGGGGTGTGAGCGCACCTAGGGTGTGGCTGCACTCTGGCTAGCCCCACTCGCCACTACCTTGCTCCTGTGGGCTCTTGGATGGGCCTGGACCTCTTCTACATTGGTGCCCAGCCCAGATTCTTCGTTGGAGTGGGACTTTGCTTGGTTCTTTGATATAGGATCTGCATTACGTTGTCTGGTTTGCGCATTTTGATCATTTTCCACTTGTATTCATGTATATGTCCTGCAAAACATGTTTTCTCCAATACAAGTGGAACTAGGTCAATAGTATATGCTTATGTGTCAAAAGTATGTTTATTTCTCCTGTTTTGGATAATAATTGGTGGTTGAATGTTGTTGTTAGTGACCACCAACAATATTAGGGAGAGAGAGAAGGCGTGGCCAGCCAAAAACAGTAGCGTAGGTGTGGCAACTCAATGGTCGGCGGCCAACCTTCACCGGTAAGCATAGGATAAGGCCCTACGACCACGATTCAACGCGGGGAAGCACGGGAAGCAAGCCCGCATTAAGGCAAACTCACCTAGGGCTTCAAATTGGTCAGAGGCAAGGCAGATATGGCAAGTGGCTCAACGGGGCAGACAGAGAGCTCCTATAGATGTTTGGTGGTAAGCTATGAGCAACCAAAGAGCGAAAGGGAGAAGCAAAGGGCGCGAGGTGCTTCGTCACCTCAGCACAGAGCTTGTCTATGGGTCGAAGTCGATAGAGGAGCAACAAACTGTAACACCCTAGTGTTATGCTTGCACTTTGCATTTGCATGTGCATGAGTACAAGCATCATCCATTCATTCATGAGCATGAGCATATGAAATTTTATTTCATTCCTCTTATGTTATCACATGTGATGCTTAATTATGCATGTGTATGCTTGTGACATTGGGTAGTTAATGTAATAAATTGTTATTTGGTCACTAAAACACCTTAGACACACTTAGGGTGGAAAATGGAACCATGTTTGTATTCATGATCTAGCCCAATTATGCTTCTAAGTGTTGGTTTACATTGAAATGCCTTTTCATGAGACTAGTTTGACCAAAGTTGAACAATAGCTTAGAGAGCTTGCATGGCTGTGGGACCTTAATAAAAGTTGTAGATTATCTTATGTGGGCCAAACTTTGTTTAAGGGCCAAGGGCTTATTCAGTGCCTTGCTTAGTCAAATAGAGCTCACAAGTTTCAACTTAATGCTGTTTGTAACTTAGAAATTTTTGTGTTAAGCTGGTTTCCAGTTTCAATGAGCACCAATTTAAAGCAATTTCATTTGAAAACCAGCTTGAATTAGACCACACTTCCTTAAGCAAAGTTGTAGATCTTATATAGCTCTACACTTCGTATTGATAAGGGTTTCGCTAACTTGAGCCAAATTAGGAGTTCTAGGCATCAATGATCAGGTCGCAGACGCCGTTTACCGACGTGAACCAGCCCTTCGCCACACCGTGGTGGCCGACCACGGGCTGGCACCGCGCGCCACCTAGCAGCCATACGCCGGAGTTGGCCCGCCCTGCCGTGCCACAAAGGTGAGCACTCGGTCACCCTCGCTCTCACGTGTTCATTTCACTCTCTCGCCCTCTCCCTCTCGCTCATGCGTAGCTCTAGAGCGGAGAGCACCATGCCGCCGCGTCATTGCTAGCCGAGCACGCCATCGTAGCACCACCACCCAATCTGTCTTGCACGTAGCTCCGTTGTGACCTACTTCACCTCCCCGAGCAGCTAGCACCACCATTCAAGCTCAGGTAAGGCAACATTGCGCCATCGCCGTCGCCACCATGGTGGTGGTGCACCGCTGAGCTCGAGCCCGCTCGTGGCCGGCCCCAACCAGTGCCTCTCCGACCTCCCTCTCCCTCAATTTGTCTTCACCATAGGTCCTAGAAGCTAGAGCCACAGCCCGTTGAACCGCTACCACCTCGGCGGCGCTGGAACGCATGTCCACGCCGTGCGCGTACTCCATGGCCGTGAGCACGAGCTCGCCACAGCCAAACCTAACCGGTCTCCCTTCTCTCCCTCTTGTGTTCATTTTCGCACTACCTTGAGCCCTAGTACCAAACCCTAGAATGAATGCATGTCACCGGTAGTCACCTTGTCAGAACAACAAGCACCGCCGCCATGCATTGAGCACTGCCCAGCTCCACACACGCGGCCGAACCTCACCGCCGCTCCGCTAGAGTCCCCTGTTGTCGTAGATGAGCTCGGGCGAGCCCGGCATTGCCGGAGATGGTGATGCTGCCGCCATGCTACACTGCTGCCCACCATGGATGCCATCGAGCTAGCTCCGATGAGCCTATGAGCCAACTGTAGACACCAGTCGACACGGAATGACGAGTCGGGTCTGACGGTGATGACGCTACCGCCGGTGACCTCCCCGTCAGCGAGATATCACCGGTCAACCGCCACCCCTACCTCGGTGTGGCTGACGCATGGGACCAAGTTGACCACGGGACCCGCATGTCAGCGCCTCAGGGTGTATACACCGGGTGTACCGAGCTGTAGGCCGGGTTTGGGATTTTATTTTTAATTGTTTTTAGAAATTGATTCAAACTTTAAAAATTCATATCTAGAGCTAGGAGTGTCCAAATTGAGTGAACCAAATTTTGTTGGCTTCAGCTTGATGAGTACTATCTGTTAAAAATATGAAACTTGATGTATGCCACAGTTTTATGCCCTGTTTAAATTATCTTGTTTATACTTGGTAATCTTAGAAAATCCATAACTTTAGTTTGGTATATGCTAAAAATGTGATTCTAATTTTGTTAGTCATGTTTTGACATGTTGTAGCTAAGAAAAATATGACACCTATGGTTAACGTGCTGAGAATATGATTTCCTATATTTGGCTTAATTAAATGCTAGTACTTAGGAAATTAATTGGGGTCAAATTAGGTAACCTATGACATTAATTAATTTTCATAGTATACTAGTGTTACGAGGAATGTAGGAAAAATACAAAATATGTTGCTTGACACTTTTCACTATGCTAAGTATATTTAAGTGGCTATAAAGCATGTAACTTGTCATTTTTGTAGAGGCTGCTATACATATCCAAATGGCATGAAATTTTAACAATGGTCTCTTGAGAGCAGGCATAAACTACTGTAATGTTTCCAGAATTTTCTGTGCACTAAAAGTAGCAGTTCTAATTTTCATTAAAATTAAATGATTTAATAAAGGCTTATATACAGTTGATTTAGGTCCAACCATTATACCCTTCAACATGTTGGTGATGTATCTAATCTATTGGTACAGTTGGTGGTGAATAATTTTGATTGGGTGTATGCAGTTATATATTCATTGCTCTATAATTCAATTGCATCTAGTTCTTGGAATTTTGGCTTGGTGTGAGCACGGTGCTTGTTAAAATTAGATGATTAGGCTAATCATGACGAGTTGCTAGCTGTAGGTGATAGACCTCTTAATGATGATGGGCAACTCTATCTTAGGTTGAGTGTATGTTACTTTACTAGAAAAGAGATGCACACCTACTCAGTAAAATTTAGTTAATCATAGTATTACCTTGTTATCATGTTGGTTAGAGAGGTATATATATGTATTGCACCATATCATCCATATCACCACCTACGCATTCTTGTATCTTATTGCATGCTCATGCATATAGGATCGTCGGAGGGAATCACACTATTGGAATTCGAGGCTATGGACGAAGAGGACCAGGAGGCACCACATCAAGTAGCTCTAGAAAGTGAAGAGCGGGCCCTAGAGGAATTACTGGAGTGCCCAGATCATAGGCCTACCTCCTTTCTGAAAGGCAAGCTCGGGAGCATTCTAAGCTTCCTATGTTTTACAAATATCAACTTGAGTCCTTTTATGTTTGATGCATTAGGTTATAGGAGTTGATTGGAAACACTTGATGCATATAATTTCCTTGTCCAAAAATATACCTTGAACCCTATGTAGGTCTAGGATCGAATAAAATCTTAGCAATGCTTAGTCAGTAGAAGTCGGGTGATTTCCAATCACCTGCGAGATATAGGTGGATACCGAATCACGGTTGGCTATATTTGCTATCATGTAAAAGAACCATGGGATGATGTAATTGGAGGCCGGATGGAGTCTATGTAGTAGGGTGAACTCATGTGATTATGTATGTGCCAATTGAGGAATGCATCATTGTTGGTCCTCGGTCATTTTGAACGCATGCCTCTCACTTAGCTAGCCAGATAACTCGTTCCGACCGAGAAGCTGAGTAGCTCAACTCAGGCTAGGCCCTGTTCTGTAAGAGTGCCTACTCTAGATGGTAGTAAGAATGTGCGGGGAGCCAGACGTGAGCCCAAGGGCAGGCTGGGCCTGATCGTCCTGGCAGCTGGTTGTCCATGATTGTGCGGTGCTGATCAAACCCACAAAATATGTACCTGACTTGTACCAAAGGTGACCTAAGGCTACCTTGCTGCAGGTATGTCTGGGTTTGTGTTAGGAATACTGCCTAGCTGGTTGCAATTGATTCAAATAGCTGTCTCTCGTGGATAGTGAGAAACTTGACTGAGCTTCCTTCTATCGTAGTGATTAATGGCAAGTGGAATGGTTCTAAGGATGATATAATAAATGGCTATGGTTACTATTGTTATTTTACTTAATTATATATCACATGTTTGGCATAGGTTAGTTGCTAACTTAGAGACAATAGCTATAATTAACTTGAAACTGAATTATAAAATGTGTAGCTCAACTACTGGCTTTTTATGCAAGATGTTGCCAAGCTAGCTCCACTTATGAAGCTTTGCTTGATCCTTGGTGTCACTTTATTTTTGGTTTATGACTGATAAGTCTTGCTGAGTACCTTCTCGTACTCAGGGTTTATTTCCCACTTGTTGCAGATGGCACGGTATATCATGGGTATTGTAAGAATTGCTTCTCTCCCGCCGTGGACGAGGAGTAAGGCCATGGGCGAGGCTCTTCTAGGTTATTTAATCTACAATGCTTTTGTTGGACTTGATCACAAACTAGCATGTATTTGAACAAGTGTGGGTGATATTGGTTTAAAATTATATTCCTTCCGCTACTACATTTAAACTTGGTATTATAATAACTATATTTAAACTCCGATGTAGGTTGACGTACTTGTGAACTTATGTAACATGTGGCTTGTATATTAAATCATGTACGATCTTGGTTGTATGTTGGATTATTCGAGATCCTTTGTGATACTCGATGGACTACCGGGTTTATATGGGCTCAAGTATGATAGTGCGATCGCTTCAGTTGTTGCCATTGGACTTGTGCCCTTATAAATTGGTCGGTTCTGCCACAGCTAGTATCGGTGCAAGATTCAACATTACTGGTCATATATGTATTTAAAACAAAGGTTTTTGTTTTACAAACCCAGTTTTGGCAACTTATAGATATATATAGGCGTGTTCAAATCTATAATTTAAAATCTAAAGTGTACCAGTGATCATTTCCTTATGCCCAGTTAAGGATTTCAGGTGGCTTAGTAAGTATTAACTTTGGGGGTGTACTTTCTTGCAATTTTTCTTTCATCGTCCATACGGCGTGCTATTGTATGGGTGCCATTCGCTTGAATGGTAATGTATGGATCAATATACCTCTACGCCTAGGTAAGATGATGAGTGGCAGGACCGCAAGATGTGAGTGTGCAGTCTTAGGGGAGAGGTAGCTTTGGTACTAAAGTATATGTGTGTTTCATATATATATATATATGAAGGTATTTCATTATGGGTTAGCTTCGATACGACCATATATGCATATTTATATGTATGTATGGGATGTATTTACTTTTGGGTAGCTTTGATATGGAAGTATATATATAATGGGTATATATATATGGAAGTATTTAGCTTGCAACCTAGAGACCAGATTTTCATTTTCGCATATATATAATTGTAGGGTTGGGCTGAAATCAAATTCTTCTACAGGTACACTAACAACGAAACGTGAAGCCGACTAGTTACGCTTATACTATGAGAGAACATATGTATGCCACCGTGTATATCGCTAGAACCTTAATGTTTTCCTAAGTTTGTGAGGACGTACGAAATGTGCATGCATCATGATAATTCATTCATTCGCATACTTGCATTGTTCCTCCCCTTATAAGTTTCTTATTCTGTTAAGTAACTCTTTCCTAACGTAAGGTTGTTCTCACAATAGTTACACCATAATTTTTGTTGGTATAGATGGTAGCACCGGTGGGGAGTGAGACTTTCCTGGAAATGCTCGACACCACTGCCCTACTCTGGAGGGTGTTGCATTTTGTGGGTTACACCTAACCGTCCCGCTATGTCTGGATGGAAGAATATCTAGAAGGGCAACCATGGTATGAGGTGCAGCTAACCATACCTGCGCATGCCCAAGCACCCCTATGGCAGGAGTGGAAAGCGGAATCCAAGGAAAAAACTCCTTGGGAAGGTGCCCAAGTGGTTGCTTTTGAGGTGTTGAGCAAGGTCTGCCAACAACATGGGGATGAGCTCACCGGCAGTGCTGCTAGTACCTTTCCTCAGGTGGATCCATTAGTTATAGCTTGGGTACAGTATAACTGCAATGCTTAGGTGCGAGACCGAGATGAGCGAGCACAGAGTTCTAGCCCGGCGATGAGTGCTATGTTCGTCGTGATGAAGATGTTTTACGCTCATCGGATACCCGGGACTTCTGGCAGGAGTCCTATACCACTTGCATGGATAGACTCATGAGAGCCGAAGCTGCACAGCGGAAGCTAAGGAAGCATGTGCGCAAGCACAAGAAGGTAGCTAGGGAGGCTCTCTGGGATATAGATGACGCTTATGCAGCATATGGGGCCCTACCGACTCAGATGGAACAGGTCGACTAGCAGAGGGCTGCAGCCTAGGTAGCAAGGGCCGATGATCAAGCTATGCTGGCCAGACTATGGGAGTTGCTAGAGGCCGCTCGCGCCAAGGCGTCCACTGCTATGTGCCAGCGTATCCTAGCTAACAACCGCGCAACTCTAGCAGAAGCAGCACGAGACAGAGTCGAGGCTGAGGTTGCACAATAGGCACATGTTGAGTGGGATTTGCACCATCAGCTTATTCATACCAAGAATGTGGTAGTTGATCTTTAGCATAAGGTGAATTATCTGAACAACTAACTGTACCCACTCCTTGATGAGGAAGAAGATCCAAAGATGTTGGTAGAAGATGATGGTTAGTAAGATGAAGAAGTGGAGCCTATAGATGAGGATGATGCTATATCCGACCTCGACAGCGAGCACGCTGACGGGTAGAGCAGCTTTAGTGACTAGCTTGATGTGCTAGATGTTATCCTCTGCTATCTTATGCAATGGACATGTAGTTTAAGTTTTGGTCTCATGATGTAACAATGATGTAATATGGAACCTTGCTTGTTGGTCATGATGGTTGGAACTCTAATGAAAGTTCAGTTTCATTCATGGGTAAAACATGGTGCGCATATGAACACATTGCGAGGATAATAAGTAATAAGATTGGTGATGTTATTTGGTGGGAATGAATTGTTGTGCCTCTATTTTATTGTATGAATTTTCAATTCTCTCCAGTAAATTTAGTTTGGCATGATTATACGATCCTTCTGCAATTTCTCAACATCATCCAATAATTAATTATTGTTGCAATTTGCAGATGACTCACACTCGCACTGGTGCTGGTACTAGTCAGGGTGGAAATGATGATGGCCTACCACCACCCCCATTGTCCACCACGACTAAGTTCTTCGCGTAGTTCTTAGGGAACAACGAGCCATGGAGGAGACACTGCGCCATATTGCGCAGAACACAGCCCATGCCCGCTAGTAGAATCAGGGGCCAGAGCCAAATCAATACAGTACATTCAAGGACTTTCTAGAGACAAAGCCTCCCATTTTTAAGGAGGCAGAAGAACCGCTCCATGCCGATGAGTGGTTGAACACTATCGAACAGAAGTTCCGCCTATTGAGGGTCACCAAACTAATGAAAGCCGAGTACATGTCGCATCAACTATAGGGACCAACAGGTATTTGGTGGACTCACTATTTGTCTGCCTTACCTGCTGGTGCTAATGTTACTTGGGAGCAGTTCAAGACAGCCTTCAGGGGACACCATATACCCATAGGGCGAATGAGGATGAAAGCAGTAGAGTTTATGAGGCTAACTCAGGGGACTAAAACCCTCACTGAGTACATGCATGCCGTTAATAACTTGTCAATTTATGCGCCAGAATTTGTGAACACTGAGGAGAAAAAGATAGAGAGCTTCAAGCGTGGTCTTGGCACTAAATTGATGAAAACCTTGTCCAATTCTAAGTGTGCAACCTATGATGAATTTGTTAGTGATGCTCTCACTCAAGAAAATCAGAACAATTTACATGCCGCAGCAAATGGCCGCAAGCGAGCCGCTGAAGCAGGTGCATCAGGTTCGTCTCAGTCAAAAGCCCCTATGGCAATGAGGCCTCAGTTCCATCCACCAGCACCCAAGTTTAGGCCTCCCTCAAAGAAGACACAACCCAACCAACAGCAAAAAGTATATCGCAAAACCTTCACTATTGCCCTACCCAAGGGAAATGCAGGGCAAGGAAGCTCAGCAGGACAAAGAAATGACCAGCCATGCTTCAACTACAATCGGGTGGGCCACTGGTCAAGAGAGTGCCCCTACCCTAAGAAAGGCAGCAATCAAAACCAGGGCAATTAGAAACGATCCAATGCTAAGGCACGCCCTAGGTATGTACATTATACCGCCGTGGAGGAAATCCCCGCGGGAGAGGTTCTTACAGCCGGTATGTTTCTTGTGAACCAACATCCTGCAATTATTTTGTTTGATTCTTGAGCTTCACATTCATTCATGAGTCAGACATCTGCATCTAAATATGATCAGAAGATAATTGTTGTAGATAATGGTGGTTATCTCTACCAACCAGATAGTCAGAGATATGCTCATCTCCATAAAGGCAAGGGAGTATATTACCGATCTCATAGTGTTGCCAGGGTTGGCAATAGATGTGATCTTGGGTATGAACTGGATGAGTGGGCACGGAGTCCTCATTGACACTACAACTAGGGCCATTATGTTGAGGGAACCAAAGGGGGGTAGTGCTTTTCTAGTGCCACTTCCTAGGAGTTTTGAACTTCAAAACCTATCATGTGCTATCCAAACCATGACCCTCTGTGATATTCCAGTGGTATGTGAGTTTCCAAATGCATTCTCAAATGAATTACCTGGTCTACCACCTGATATAGATGTGGAATTTAGAATTGAGCTAGTGCCTAGTACAACACCTATCTCTAGAAGCCTATAGGATGCCACCAAACGAGCTAGCCAAACTTAAAATTCAGCTACAATAGCTTTTGGACAAAGGTCTCATTCGACCTAGTTCATCGCCATGGGGTTGTCCGGCTTTATTTGTGAAGAAAAAGGACAAGTCATTACGGATGTGTGTGGATTATAGGCCGCTCAATGTTGTAACAATTAAGAACAAGTGCCCTTTGCCCCATATCGATATCTTGTTCGATCAATTAGCTAGAGCAAAAGTATTCTCCAAAATTGATTTGAGATCAGGCTATTACCAGATTAAGATCAAGCCAGAAGATGAACCTAAAACAGCTTTCTCAACTAGGTACGGCTTGTATGAGTATCTCGTCATGTCTTTTGGACTAACAAATGCTCCTGCCTACTTCATGTATTGGATGAATTCGGTATTCATGCCCGAGCTTGACAAGTTCATGGTTTTATTTATTGATGACATCCTGATTTATTCTGAGAATGAGGCAAATAATGCAGAGCATTTAAGGATTGTCTTATCTAGATTAAGGGAGCATAAATTGTATGCCAAGTTTAGTAAGTGTGAATTCTGGTTAAGGAAAGTTCCTTTCCTAGGTCATGTACTGTCAGAAAATGGGATCTCTATAGATTCATCTAAGGTGCAAGAAGTCTTGGATTGGAAGGCCCCGATGTCGGTTCATGAAGTTTAGAGTTTTCTAGGGCTAGCAGGCTACTATCATCGCTTCATTCTAGATTTTTCCAAGATAGCTAAGCCTATGACGAGATTGCTTCAGAAGTATGAGAAATTTGTGTGGACCTCGGAGTGTGAGGATGCTTTTCACACTCTACAGACTTTGCTGACTACAGCTCCTATTTTGGCACAACCCGATATACAAAAGCCCTTTGATGTGTTTTGTGATGCACATGGAACTGGTCTTGGTTGTGTGCTAATGCAAGAGGGCCGAGTCATTGCCTATGCTTCTCGATAGTTGAGAAAGCATGAAGTCAACTATCCTATACATGATTTAGAGCTTGCAGCAGTTGTTCATGCATTGAAAATATGGATACATTACTTGTTGGGAAATGTATGTCACATATACACTGATCACAAAAGTCTCAAATATATCTTCACTCAACCGGAGCTAAACATGAGATAGAGAAGATGGTTAGAACTGATCAAGGACTATAATTTGGAAGTGCACTACCATCCAGGAAAAGCCAATGTAGTGGCTGATGCACTTAGTCAGAAACCTCATTGCAATATTATAGAAGCGCAACTGGAAGATGGTTTCAACTTATTGCATCCTGCGGTGTTGCATAATATTATAGTCAGCTATTCTCTTGAGAGCTGACTTATAGAAGGCTAGAAAACAGATAAACGGATCTTCTATCTCTAGCAAAGAATGCAAAATCAAAACGTCCAGCACTTCAGGATAGATGAAAAGGGGATATTGTGGTTTAAGGATAGACTGGTGGTACCGAAGGATCGTGAACTTAGAAACCAAATTTTAGATGAAGCTCACTCTTCCAAGTTATCTATCCATCCTGGGAGTAGCAAAATGTATCAAGATTTGAAAACACGTTTTTGGTTTGAAAGATGAAGAAGGAAATCATAGCCTATGTTGCTAGGTGTGATATCTGCAGCAGAGTTAATGCAGATCATCTGAAACCTACTAGATTACTCCAACCTTTGTCTATTCTCGGTTGGAAGTGGGAGGAGATCAGCATGGATTTTATTGTTGGACTTCCACCCACTCAGAAGGGTTTTGACTCTATTTGGGCAATCGTAGATCGTTTGACCAAGTCCGCACATTTTATTCTAGTCAGAACCAATTATCGACCGCATCAGTATGCAGAACTATATATAGCTCAAATAGTGCGTTGCATGGGGTACCTAGAACCATAGTATCAGATAGAGGATCTTAGTTTACTTCTCGCTTTTAGGAGCACTTGCACAAGCAGTTAGGTACCAACCTCATTCGAAGTTCGGCATATCACCCTCAAACGTCTGGACAGACTGAGCGAGTGAACCAGATATTAGAAGACATGTTGAGAGCATGTGTGATCTCTTTGAAAGGGTCTTGGAAAAAATGGCTGCCTCTAGCTGAGTTTTCCTACAACAGCAGCTACCAAGAGAGTATTCAGATGGCTCCTTTCAAAGCCTTATATGGGCGGAAATGTAGAACTCCTTTGAATTGGGTTGAACCCAGAGAGAGGAGATATTATGGAATCAACTTTGTCAGGGAAGCCGAAGAGCAAGTTCATATCATTCAACATATTGAAGCCGCTCAATCTAGGTAAAAGAGCTAAACTAACAAGAGAAGAAGACCTATTGAGTTCGAGGTAGGTGACTATGTGTACCTAAAGGTATCACCAATGAAAGGAGTGCAATGGTTTGGTGTAAAGAGAAAACTTGCACCTAGGTACGTAGGCCATACAAAATCATTGAGTGAAGTGGAAAAGTGGACTACAAACTATAGTTACCTCCAGAGATGAGCTCTATTTTGAATGTCTTTCATGTTTCTCAGTTGAGAAAATGTCTTCACGTGCCTGATGAAGCGATTGAACCAACCAATATCCAGCTTCAGTCAGATTTGACGTATGAGGAGAACTCGATAAAAGTCTTGGAAGAGATGGAAAGAGTAACTCAAAGTAAGGTGATTAAGTTCTACAAAGTGGTGTGGAATAACCACAGTGAGCAAGATGCAACGTCGGAAAGAGAGGATTATCTACATGAAGTTTACCCCGAATTTCATAAGAAATGGTAGGTTATTCAAATCTCGGGACGAGATTTCGATAAGGGGGGAGGGGCTATAACACCCTAGTGTTAAGCTTGCACTTTGCATTTTGCATTTGCATGAGCTCAAGCATCATCCATTCATTCATGAGCATGAGCATATGAAATTTCATTTCATTTCTCTTATGTTATCACGTGTGATGCTTAACTATGAATGTGTATGCTTGTGATCATGCATAGTTAATGTAAGAAATTGTTGTTTGGTCACCAAGACACCTTAGACACACTTAGGGTGGAAAATGGAACCATGTTTGTATTCATGATCTAGCCCAATTATGCTTCTAAGTGTTGGTTTACTTTGAAATGCCTTTTCATGAGACTAGTTTGACCAAAGTTGAACAATAGCTTAGAGTGCTTGCATGGCTATGGGACCTTAATAAAAGTTGTAGCTTATCTTATGTGGGCCAAACTTTGTGTATGGGCCAAGGGCTAATTCAGTGCCTAGCTTAGTCAAATAGAGCTCACAAGTTTCAACTTAATGTTGTTTGTAACTTAGAAAATTTTGTGTTAAGCTAGTTTCTAGTTTCAATGAGCACCAATTTGGAGCAATTTCATTTGAAAACCAGCTCGAATTAGACCACACTTCCTTTAGCAAAGTTGTAGATCTCATATAGCTCTATACTTCGTATTAATAAGGTTTTTGCTAACTTGAGCAAGATTAGGAGTTCTAGGGGGTCAATGATCAGGTTGTAGACGCCATTTACCGACGTGAACCGGCCCTTCGCCGCGCTGTGGTGGTCGATCGTGGTTAGGCGCTACACGCCACCTAGCGGTCGTATGTCGGAGTCGGTCCGCCCTGCCGCGCCATGAAGGCAAGCACTCGGTCACCCTCGCTCTGACGTGCTCATTTCATTCTCTTGCCCTCTCCCTCTTGCTCACGCATAGCTCCAGAGCGGAGAGCACTGTGCCGCCGCCGCCACATCATCGCCAGCTAAGCACACCACCACCATAGCACCACCACCCAATCCGTCTTGCACGTCGCTCCGCTGTGACCTACTGCACCTCCCGAGCAGCTAGCGCCACCATTCAAGCTCAGGTGAGGCCACATTACTCCGCCGTCGTTGCCGCCATGGTCGTGGTGCACCGCCGAGCTCGAGATCGCCCATGGCTGGCTCCAACCAGTGCCTCTCTAACGTCCCTCTCCCTTAGTTTGTCTTCACCGTAGGTCCTAGAAGCTAGAGCCATAGCCTGTTGAACCACTACTGCCTCGGCGGTGCCAGAACGCACGTCCGCACCATGCGCGTCCGCCATGGCCGTGAGCACGAACTTACCATGGCCAAACCTAACCGGTCTCCCTTCTCTCCTTCTTGTGTTCATTTCGGCACCGCCTTGAGCCCTAGTACCTAACCCTAGAACGAATGCATGTCACTAGTAGTCACCTCGTTGGAACGGCAAGCACCGCTGCCGTGCACTGAGCGCCGCCCAGCTCCGCGCACGTGGCCGAACCTCACCGCCACTCCACTATGGCTCGATCTGAACCGTAGATCTCTGCTAGAGTCCATAACTTGAGTTTGGTATATACTAAAAATGTGATTCCAATTTTGTTAGTCATGTTTTGACATGTTGTAGCTAAGAAAAATATGAAGCCTACAGTTAACATGCTTAGAATATGATTTCTTAATTTGGCTTAATTAAATACTAGTTCTCAGGAAATTAATTGTGGTCAAATTAGGTAACCTATGGACATGAATTAATTTTCACAGTATAATGGTGTTAGGAGGAATGTAAGAAAAATATGAAATCTATTGCTTGACACTTTTCACTATGCTAAGTATATTTAAGTGGCTATAAAGCATGTAACTTGTCATTTTTGTAGAGGCTGCTATACATATCCAAATGGCATGAAATTTTAATAGTGGTCTCTTGAGAGCATGCATAAGCTAGTGTAATGTTTCCAGAATTTTTTGTGCACTAGAAGTAGCAGTTCTAATTTTCATCCAAATTAAATGAATTAATAAAGGTTTGTATACTGTTGATTTTGGTCCAACCATTATACCCTTCAACATGTTACTGATGTATCTAATCTGCTGGTATAGTTGGTGGCGAATAATTTTGATTGGGTGTATGCAGTTATATATTCATTGCTCTATAATTCAATTGCATCTAGTTCTTGGAATTTTGGCTTGGTGTGAGCATGGTGCTTGTTAAAATTAGATGATTAGGCTAACTAAGACAAGTTGCTAGCTGCAGGTTATAGACCTCTTAATGATGATGAGCAACTCTATCTTAGGTTGAGTGTATGTTACTTTACTAGAAAAGAGATGTACACCTACTCAGTAAAATTTAGTTAATCATAGTATTACCTTGTTATCATGTTGGTTAGAGAGGTATATATATATATGTATTGCACCATATAATCCATATCACCACCTACGCATTCTTGTATCTTATTGCGTGCTCATGCATATAGGATCGCCGGAGGGAATCATGCTGTTGGAATTCAAGGCTGTGGACGAAGAGGACCAGGAGGCACCACAGCAAGTAGCTCCAGAAAGTGAAGAGCAGGCCCAGAGGAATTACTGGAGTGCCTAGATCATAGGCCTACCTCCTTTATGAAAGGCAAGCCCCGAGCATTCTAAGCCTCCTATGTTTTACAAATATCAACTGGAGTCATTTTATGTTTGATGCATTAGGTTATAGGAGTTGATTGGAAACACTTGTTACATATAATTTCCTTGTCCAGAAATATACCTTGGACCCTATGTAGGTCTAGGATCGAATAAATTCTTAGCAATGCTTAGTCGGTAGAAGTCGGGTGATTTCCTGTCACTTGCGAGATATCTGTGGATACCGAGTCACGGATGGCAATATTTGCTATCATGTAAAAGAACCTTGGGATTATGTAAATGGAGGCCAGATGGAGTCTATGTAGTTGGGGGAACTCATGTGATTTCGTCTGTGCCGATTAAGGACCGCTTCATTGTTGGTCCTCGGTCATTTTGAACGCATGCCTCTCACTTAACTGGCCGGATAACTTGTTTCAACCATGACACCGAGTAGCTCAACTCAGGCTGGGCTCCATTCTGTAAGAGTGCGCACTCTGGATGGTAGTAAGGATGTGTGGAGAGCCAGATGTGAGCCCAAGGGCAGGCTGGTCCTGATCGTCCTAGTAGCTGGTTGTCCCTGATTGTGCGACACTGATCGAACCCACGAAATGTGTACCTGAGTTGTACCAAAGGTGACCTAAGACTACCTTGGTGTAGGTATGTCTAGGTTTATGTTAGAAATACTGCCTAGCTGGTTGCAATCGATTTGAATCGCCATCTCTCCCAGAAAGTGAGAAACTTGACTGAGCTTCCTTCTATCATAGTGATTAATGGCAAGTGAAATAGTTCTGAGGATGATATAATAAATGGCTATGGTTACTGTTGTTATTTTACTTAATTATATATCACATGTTTCCCACAGGTTAGTTGCTAACTTAGAGACAATAGCTATAATTAACTTGTAACCGAATTATAAAATGTGTAGCTCAACTAGTGGCTTTTTGTGCAAGATGTTGCCAAGCTAGCTCCACTTATAAAGCCTTGCATGATCCTTGGTGTCACTTTATTTTTGGTTTATAATGGGTAAGTTTAGCTGAGTACCTTCTCATACTCAGGGTTTACTTCCCACATGTTGTAGATGGCATGGTATATCATGGGTATTGTAAGAATTGCTTCTCTCCCGCCGTGGACGAGGAGTAAGGCCATGGACAAGGCTCTTCTAGGTTATTTAATCTACGATGCTTTTGTTGGACTTAATCACAAACTAGCCTATATTTGAACAAGTGTGGGTGATGTTGGTTTAAAACTATATTGCTTCCGCTACTACATTTAAACTTGGTATTGTAATAACTATATTTGAACTCTGATGTAGGTTGAGGTACTTGTGAACTTATGTAACATGTGGATTGTATGTTGAATCAAGTATGATCTTGGTTGTATGTTGGATTATTCGAGATCCTTCGTGATACTCGATGGATTATCAGGTTTATATGGGCTCAAGTATGATAGTGCGATCGCTCCGGTGGTTGCCATTGTACTTGTGCCCTTATAAATTAGTCGGTTCTGCCACATGAACGAAGGAAATGGTTGCAGCGGCTTTGGTTCGCATCGGTGAGACCAAAGCGTCGTTGGCAGCAGGTAGGGCTAGGGCGGCTGCTTCATAGGTGGGGAAAAGAGGGCGGCGCACCGAGGGCTTGAGTTTATAGATCAAGGGCGCTCCAAGGAAGGAAAGGGGGATCCCTGTTCGTATACAGCTCGAAGAAGAGGGAAGGCAGTGGCGGGCGCTTTCCATCACGAAGAAGATGATGGGGATGGTGGCTGATGCATTGGACCCATCAAGTAGAGAGAGAAGGTGCGGCGCTGCACTATCAGCTGCATAAAGAAGGGGGCAAGGGGGTGGCATGCCTGGGCCTATGCGGCTTGGCTGCTGGGACGGCCAGTTGGGTTGGGCCGCGGTCTTAGCTAGGCTAGTGGGTGGAGTGGGCCTCGGTGCAGTGAAGCAAGCCAAGGTGGCGCTTAGGGCCGATGGCTTTGGCTGGGATCTGGCCAACAGGCCAAAAACTAGGAGAGGGAGGGAAAAGAGAAATCTTTTTTACTTTTTCCGAAACTAAATTTTCCAAATCATTTTCAAAAGGTGTTGAATTCAGTTTGAGTTCAATTCAAAACCACCCAGTATAGAAACAAATATGCAGTAGCATGTATGCATCAACATGTTCCTAGCCTTATGATTGATTTTAATTTAACAAAAATTATTATTCCCTATTTTTGAATGCACACATTGCATAATTAAATCAATTTCGACTATTTCAAAAGAATGAAAATTTCAGGGTGTTATAGATAGCACATCTCTTACACTTTTATCATTGCTTCATATAAAAGAGTTAACCTAGAGACGCTATTTTTTGAGCAATAAGGACTATAAGCTAGTTTTCACCCTCCTAAATTTCTAAGATGGTTTTAAACCACCACACTACAACCACAAATGGGCCACATGAGTCAAGTACTGTAGGCTAACTATTTAGCTAGGAATTACAATTAGAATCAAGGATTAAATAAATAAATAATTAAATAGTCCAGGAGATGGGAAAGGGAAGGGGTGGAGTAGAAGGGTGTTGGTATTTATAAGTGCTAATAGAATATGAAGGATTCCACAAGCGCACATAATACCATTGTAGCATTTTACTGGGAGTATTTCAGGTATCGTTATTTATATTTTACCACAGGGAAATAATGAAATAAAGATTATTGAATATAAGAGGAGTATCTATCAGTCAACATACCATCATAGCTACAGCAAGGGGTAAAGGTAATGATAGGAATTAAACATAATGACACTCAAGGGATAGATCACTAAGATACTGTAAACTAGTTAACTTAGGAGAACAACGGTTGAGGTAGATTCCTATGATATTCTTATTATAGGATCAAAGTATATATACACCCGACTATAGCTAAGACTCACTCTCCTCTTGTGCACTTTGGGACACCACTAGACGGTAGAGCACCGCAAAAGGATAACTCTACTAACGTGACTACGGTCCTACAATTTAAGAACCTGCTCACATGGGGTGGACTACAAAGGATAGATGGGGCTATCACCTCCCGCTGCTTCCACATGGCCAGGGAACAAGGTGTACTCATAGGCAGAGCATCGTATAAGCATCATGCTTACACGAGGCTCGGCTACTTAGCCCAATCGATAAACAAGCAGGCTAAGCGCTCTATGAACTCGGACCCAAAAGTAAAGATAACTTCAACTAAGCAAGATACATATTAAAAGTAAGCATAGCCATGTAGATAGGAATATGATTAACTGATAATAAGTCTTAGAAGATGTAGAAGTGAAGATACAAGGCTTTGTCGAGCCTTCAGGACTAGATCTGAAACTTGAGCATGAGCCCAACTCGACCCTTACTCCTAAGCTACATACTACTGCATTGGAGAGTTCTAGACCTATTCCTCCTAGTGTGTTGATCTGGATGAGAGATATGAATTAGGGTTTTCCTAGATGGCTCCAGTAGGGGGTAGAGGCAACTATATATAGGGGGTAGTATCAATTCTGGACCCTCAGATCAAACCGACTTAAAGCAATGGCGTAGATGTGATCTTTAAGGCGGTGGAGAGCCTTCATAGCAAGGAGGGGCAGACTGGTGGGGCCAGTAGGCCGGCTGGCCTGCATGTGGGGCTAGCCAGCCCCCCTATCAGTCTCTTGGCTCGATCTTCGATGGAGAGTCTTCTAGAGTGTTCTGGAGTCTTCCTACATCAGTTTCGTCGCGGATAAATGTGATTTAATCTGAGGAATAGGTCCTCCTTGATGGTTTTTTGGATAAACCCTGCTGAAAACATAGATTCACCAAAACTTATGGAATTTATTAGTTTAAACCCCTAGACCTATGTTTGGTGACGGAATTAAGTATATATGGTTATATTGATGATTTATGATTGATATTAACAACCGTAAACAAGCTCCCCACACTTAACCTTTGCTAGTCCCTGAGCAAAGCCAAACTCAGTAATGGATCAGGAGTTGCTATAATGCTTTTATGCCTCAAAAGTACATATGTGTTCAATAAAAAATTCTCCTCCAAATTAGAATAATTTGATCTGACTTTCAAACTTACCCATATTACCTTCAACCATGGGGCTTCTTAGCCTTCACTTGGGTCTTGAGTAATTGAAAGATAGAATGATCAAGTCAAGCACTATGTCTCAAGTTCTTTGTTCCACCATTATTCTAGAGTTTTTATAAGTTTTCAAAATAAAACTCAGATATTCTATTGTATGACACTCTCAAGTCTCTCAATATATGTGGTATTTGTGGATCCTCACCAAGGCATAAAATGATGTTGTGCCTTATCTCTTCCTACCACTAAAGCTTATGTGGAGTTCTTAGGTAGGGAGAAAGCTAGAGCATACTTGCAATGCATATATTGTAAAGTCAAACAACGGATCCAAAGGGAGTTGAGTCATACAATCAAATCAAGATATGCATGTGTGTGGATATATGAGGTGGGTATATGTGGTGGGTAACCTAATTCTACTTTGCTACTTGAAAACATATCTCTCTTTTGAAACTTGGAAACATTTTTGTAAGAGAACATGGGCTATCTTATTCATCTCTCTCATTTTTAGGCAAGCATCTAAGTACCCATTGTTTTTCAATATCTCATACACTTGTCCATTTTTTCCAATTATTTTCTTTTTTTCTTTTTTTATGAATAACTTTTGCATAGCCCATGCCTTTTCTCTGCAACAAAACTTTTGAGAGATAGCAACAAGAACTTTAGAGCATTTATTTGGTGGATGGAAAAACCTATCATGCATGTTTTTTTGTTCACTCCTAGTGTAGGAGTAAAACATTTTTGGGTGGATCTAAATGGAATGGCATGTTTTTGTGCCTACTCCTAGTATAGGAGTAGTGCATATTTGGATGGAGTGTACGTAATCTTGATTTTAAAAGCATGACAAATCTCTCATAAGGGTCAACAAAGCTTGACAAAACTCAATGCAAAACAAGCAGTATATAAGTGGAAGTTTTTCTAGCCTAAATAACATGCATGTCTCTGATAGGAATTCAAGCTTTGTCATACAGAAACTCATCATAGCATTTTTTCAAAAGATAAATCTCTAGAATTTTAGTGTCACTTAGAACAAAATAAATAGCAGCTCAGAACTTCTCATATCATATCCATCAATTACATAGACTTTGATCAAGCATGTGCTACCCATGAGTTTTAAGTTCAGAGTAAATCCTTATATTAAAACAATCTTATCCAAAATTTGGGAGAATTCAAGGCTGAAAACTAGGTACTTGAAAAGAATTATAATTGAGCAATTATTCATTATTTTCATTTTAAGAGATTATCTTTAGAGTCCCTTTTTATTTATTTAGCTCTTAAAAGAAATTAAAACAAACTAGACATACTCTTTTTATTTTGTTTTCATTTTTAGTTCACACATTATAACTATATATATTTCTATAAAGATAACTTTTTATTTTTTTTAGTTATTCATCTTTTTTCTATATATATATATATATATAAAGCAAACTAAGAATAATAAAAGGAAAAGAAATACTTATCTAGATACACGAGGGATGCCTTCTCCCCCAAGCTGGTTGTTGTCGTGGTTGCTCAACAAGGTGGCTGAATGTGGAGGTGCTGGAACAGAGCCTCCCAATTTTGATTTTGTTGTTGCTAGAGGCTGGCCATCTCTTGTCCCATGCTTACCTACCATTGTGTATGATTGTGTAACGTACCTTGTATGGCAGCATTTGTCTCTTCAATGGTTGCGAGTCTATTGTCGAAGCGGTGGAAGGCCTCCTGAGAGTTATAATACCCTTGGCTAGAGAAAGACATGTGTCCTCCCTGATGCCCACTTGAGGTTACTTTATAATCTTGCCCTTGGTAGTTGTGGAAGTTTATTGATCGAGTACCTAAGTTCGCTCTTGAAGATGAGGATTCTTGAGGTGGCGCCTCTAGTAGTGGTGCTTCCACTGGTGGTGCCACCTTATTTTGCCAAATCTGTCTTGATTTTGAGTTTGATTTAGGTTTGATAGGTTCATCCTTTCTTGACATGTTCCTCCTTGTTCAGTGTTTCAAAGTCAACCATCAGTACTAGAAACTGGCAACATCTTGCATCATAATTGCCAGTTTAGAACTTTCACTTGTAAAATTTAGGGGATCGACTCCCCCACACTTTGCTCGAAGTGTATTCTGCTCATAAAGGCAGGGTAGAGATCAAGTGCATGGGCTCTGTTGGTGGGAAAATGCCAATAGAATCAAATCTTTATTTATTTATTTCTCTAGCCTTAGGCACATCGAATCATGTTATGGTTGACGTTATGTGCATTCATTCTTACAATATGGGTGATAAGATTAGAAGGATGAGGATGAATGTGGCATTTGAATACATTTGTCAAAAAGAGTGGAGTTACTTAACCTATGTAAGGGTTGTCCATCTTTACAAAATGTATCCAACTTTACATGATTATGACTATCATCTTTCAAAGATAAGATATGCAACATTTTAGTTCATTTGGTTAAGACTATGAGATCAAGAAAGTGGTGTATGAACAAACTTAAGGAACAAGACATGTTGAGTTAATCAGGTTGGATCAAGCAAAGTTGTAACTCAAACATGTTTGTTTCTTTATTTGTGTGAATACCAAGATCAAAGGGAAGCTTTTTAAATAATGACCACTTCCTTAAGATGTTACCTTCATCATTGGAGCGTGATGACACCATGTGACGAAGGGTAGATGACTTGTGGTGGTCTTTTCCTTCTACTTGAGACTTTCCTTACTTGATTAACCTTGTATCTTGAGCTGTTCATGAGCATCTTGTCTCCTATGTTGCTCTCCTTCTTTCTCATCCTCTCATCAAGCCATCCTATTGTCCTTTCTTTGTGGATCTTGGCATTGTGTTTGAACCTTCTGCTCCTCTTATTATTTCATTCCTATCAGTGAAGGCTTGTAGTCCGTTGAGCATGATCTTTCCTTTTCTTTGTACCATTCGAACAGTTGCATGTTCTTCTCCCATCATCCCATCTTAATTTTTCTTGATTCTTGATTGACGAGTTGGTATTCTTTTAGGGATGCGAACTCAAGTTCCTCCTTGATTGTCTAATGGCATGGCAGAGAGTTGTTCTTCTTTGTTTATAGGCGATATGCCAGCCATCTTGATTGTCAAGGAAAGAACATCATTGGTGCTTGCATAGAAGCTTCATCTTCAATGACTTTGGGATGTTGTCTCGTGACCGTGGTCACAGCCTTACGAGACACCATCGACAGACCTCCATTGATTTCTAACGTCTGTTGATCCAAGGATGCATGCCATGATGTAGTGGCTCCTGTCATCCTAGTCCTTGCTGTCGACGTGTGAGTTGGTCTTTTTGAAGATGATGAAACCACGCATATTCTAGCTAATAAAAGGTGGGTAGCATCCTTGCTTCTCATCTTAGCTTGTCTTGGGAAGGTTTAATGCTAAGATGTCTTTGACGTTGCTCATGACCTGTTGATTTGTCTGTCCACTTCCACAGCTACAGTGGTGATTTTTGGATTTATAGGTTCATACCAAACCATGAATAGGCATTGCTTCTTTCCTACAAAATGTTAATGGACACATACCCGAGGGAATATAATGAATTTGAAGCATGGGTTGTTGTCCATAATTTTTGTGATTTTTCTCTATGCTAATGAAATATGGTTTTAGGATTACTTTAGCATAGATTTTGTTTATTAACAAATTTTATGTGTTGGCTGCATTTTAGCATGGTTCAAGGCTAAGATAACTTGCAACAAAGGATGAGTGAATAAACCTTGATACTCACAGTTTTTCCTTCCATGAAGAATGAGCTGGGTCTTCTTTGCGTAGAGTTATTGGAGTTCATCACATGCCTTGATTCATCTTTGACGTTAATTTATCTCATGACTTTTCCAAATTGAGTTTGAGAGTTTTCCGCAGGGGTTAGTCCAACAAAATAACAAGTATATACTACAGCAAGTTTTAGTTCAATAACCAAACTAAACTCTATATCTAATTTGATTAAGAAAGACATTTTAACCTAATAAGCACCATGCTTAATTTAAAAACCTTTGGAAACAAGGTCATATACCTTTTGATTTAAACTAAGCACCATGCTTACTTTAAAAGATGTATAAAGATACTTCCAAACCTAAACATACTATAGTAAACAAAAGGTAACATTAAAGCATCATAGAGATTTATTCAAATAGAGATGAAAGAGCATGATCATGGTGAGAGATTTTTTTAATAAAAGATGCAAGTGGCTTGAATATATGCAAGGAACTAAATATGCTATGGATATGATATGAGAGCATTTAAACTAAACAGAGTGGATGCATGAATCATTGAAAGTAAACATGCAATGGTATACAAAAATTAAAAGATAACTACTCATCAAGTTTAATGTCACAGAACCGACCAATTTATAAGAGCACAAGTACAAAAACAATCGCCGAAACAATCAAATTCTCGAACTTGAGCCCATATAAACCCGGCAGTCAACTGAAATCTCGAAGGATTTCAAACCAACTTGCATACAACCAAGATCACAGTAATTCAACATAACATATCGTACGTTACAACATTTCACAGACGTTCGCAAATATATTACATCATCACAGAGTCATCGTTATTACAAAACAAGTCTTGTAAAACGTGCGGAAGCAAATAGTTTAACTCACACACTCGAGTTCAAATACACATACTGGTTCGCTGATCACAGCGCGCAAAAGCATTCAGATAAGAGAACAGAGATCATGCCCATAATCTAGTCTTCATCACCCACCGGGTGGAGACAATACTTACAGAATCCCTGATATAGAAGGTCATCTGCAACAAGAGGGAATAAACCCTAAGTACGGGAATGTACTCAGCTAGACTTACCCGCCAGAAACCAAAATAAATGACACCAAGGATTATGCATAGCTTATTGTAATGGATCTGGATGACACTTTCTTTTTGCAGAAAAGCATAAGTAATAATGATTAACTCTTAACCTGAACTAGCAGTGACTTTTTAGCCATTAACCTGTCGACTATATTAGCACCTGTACTAAGCAATCATTTTATTAGGATGCAAACATTAATAACCATATCAGGTATTCATTGTGGCAACCTTATCATCATCATCCATTTAACCATATCGTTAAATTAATTGAATCTACATTGCCGCTGCTCAGTCAAGTTCTCACTATCCAGGAGAGACGGCGATTCGAATCGATTCCTATCCAGCTGGAGGGGTATTCCTAAACACAAACCCTGCTTCTCCCATCGGAGTCGCAAACAAGTCACCTTTGGTACGATTCAGGAGTCGCGAGTTCGATCAGATCGACATTCTTAGAGAACCACTCTGCCAAGGTTGTTCGGGACTCTAACCCGCCTTGGACTTATGCCAATGGCTCTCCGCACATCCTTACTACCTCCAGAATGCCGCCACTGCTCGCGTCCCTGGCCTGAGTCGAGCTACTAGGCTTCGCGGTCGGAACGACTTATCCAACCAGCTAAGTGTTAGGCTGCGTTCAACATGACATAAGGACGTACAGCGTATCGGTCCTTAAACGACTCAGACGGAGTCACTATGTTCAAACCTACACAAGACCCCGCCCGGTCTTAATTCATTATTCACATGGTTCTTTTTCATGATAGCAAATATAGCCAACCGTGATCCACCTCATCCTAAAGCTCATGAGTTCTGAAATCACACGACTTCTACCGCACTAAGCATGGCTAAGCATTTAACCCGTTCTGAACTTAAATAGGATTCGGTGCGATATCTCGGACAAGGAAGGATATATAATGCAGCAATTGGTTCCAACCAATTCCTATACTTAATGCATCATCAACAATAAAAGGTACTCAAAGTATTTGTAAAAACATGGGAGGCTTAATATGCTATAAGGGCTTGCCTTTTCAGGAACAAGGAAGGTGGGTGGTCGGGGCACTAGGGCAAATCCTCATGGCGATCGCTTCATCGGCTTCCTGCACCTCGGGTTCCTCCTCCTGGT
This sequence comes from Miscanthus lutarioriparius, assembly GCA_904845875.1. Classification (NCBI taxonomy): domain Eukaryota; kingdom Viridiplantae; phylum Streptophyta; class Magnoliopsida; order Poales; family Poaceae; genus Miscanthus; species Miscanthus lutarioriparius. The sequence continues at coordinate 68,775,711 of CAJGYO010000001.1, read as the reverse complement.
TGGCTCCCTCGAACTCCAGCAACGTCACTCCCTCCGGCACACCTATTGCATGAATGCGCAAGATAAATATCATGGATGCACATGAGCGAATGTCGGGATGCTCGGGAATGCACATGTTCGCTGTAGTTTGCATATTCCAACTTAAGCCCTATTCAAATCACTTTACTTACCAAGTTTATACAACCTAATGTATAATTGCTCATCTTCAGTTAATGACCTAGCACCTGCACCTAAGCATATTCTCAAGTTAGGCTAACCCCTAAACAATCAACGATTACATTGCAACAACATACACTCAAGCATTTGTATTTCAGCAAAATGAAGACTATGTAGCGGTACAGTAAACTAGCCATAACTCGAGATTTATAATTCCAAATGACATGAAACAAGACAATCTGGAAAGCTTATGAAATTGTCTACAATTCATTTTTAGACCTCAAAGCATGATTCGACACTTTACCAAGCCGAATTCATAAATAAACAGAACCCTGTCCTCACAAGGCAGAGAGTGAGCAAAACTGGAACCTAACTTTAAACAGCTGTAGTTTCTAAACTACTGGGCCAAATTCCCTCAAATTTTGACAGGAGCTAGATACATAAATTATCTACAACTTTTGTATTCATCACAATCACAGAAAACCAAATTATCATGGGGAACTTTCCAAAGTTCCCAGATCTGTCCAGAGAGACATGATGCAAACAAATAATTGTTAACTTATGATATAAACGCTTAATTGGACAAAACCAACTTTACTGACATATCACACATATCACAAGAACACCATAAAGTAGGGTTTCCATCACCAAAACATTTCTTTTAATATCTTTCTTAATTTATTTAATTAATTAGGGGAAATAGTAAACATATTTGAAAACTGCCCCATTAATTGTACAAAAATTACAGTAGACACTACATGCGCTATGTAGACTACCATAAAAATTTCACACTATTTGAGTAAGTATAATAACCTACACAAAAATGGTAAGGCAGAATGGCTTAAAATGGCATAATTAGGAAACCTTAGTGAAAAGTGTCAAGCAACAGATTTCATATTTTTCCTTGCAACCTTAAGGTACTAGGACATTCTCCAACAAATTTCATGGTCATTGGAATCATAGATAATTTACAAAAATTCACCCAAGTATCTACCAGTGATAAAAGGAAAATCTATAACTCAAAAACTACACATGCAATGACTGTCAAATTTTAACCAGAGCTTCTACTATACAAGACTAGCTTACCCACAAAATTTCATAATTTTTGGATCACAGAAACTCAAGATATGATTTAAACAAGTTTGCATGCATTCAAAAACACTTTTCAAGTTCCTATTTAATTCATCCAAAATTTCTACATAATGTGCTCAAGACATATTTTTATTAAATACTAGACATAACTGTGAATCTAACAAAATTGGAACCACCCAATTTGGATCTACAAAACAAGAGATACAAAAATATCAAATCAGCATTCAAAACTGCATTTTTGAACTAGCCCTATGACTGCACAGCCACTGACAAGCGGGACCCGGGTGTCAGCTGACCCCACCGGTCAGTGACCGCGAAAACAGAGGAGCCGATGCGGACCGGCGCGGGGATGGCGGAGCTCGCCGACGGCGACCTTCCCGGCGAGACCAACGACACGATGAGCATCACCATGGCATTGCGCACCTAGAGAACTACCTAACAAGACCTATCGTCGGAGCTCAAGACGACGGCGGCGACTATGGCGGCAAGACAGCGTGGCTTGATGGAGGAACTCATCGACGGCGACACCGAGGACACCTACGTGACCTACGTGATGCGGTGAGTCTATTGGTGCTAGTGGCGCGACCTACGACCTAGCGGAGGTGGCTCGCCGCCGATGATGGCGGCACGGCAGAGCTCCGGTGCGAGCTGCCGGCGACGGCAACCCATGGCCGGCTCAACCGAGCATGGTGTGAGCTACCTGAGGTCGCCACGGTGCCAACACGGCGAAGAAACGGGGACGGGACGGTTCCTAGCTACCTCGGCCTTGGCGGCCTCATCTCCAGCGAGGTCACGCCCATGGCGGTGACAGCGGAAATGGTCACTGTGACCTTACCAAAGCACGAACGGCGCAGCTGGGAGGTGGAGAAGGTAGAGGAGGACACGGCGGAGCTATGGTGAAGATGGAGTTCGCATTTTTGCGGTGGTTCGCGAGCTTGGCTACGGCGAAGCTTCGCGGCAACAATGGCGGAGCGGCTGAGCTCGCTTGTTGCGCGCTGTGGGGCGACAAAATGAAAAATTGAGCTTGTGCACTGGTCGGTTAGGCACGTGTGAGTGTGTCCGTCGTGGCTGGCCTTGCCAGGGCGTCCGCGGCGTGTGGCTATGCGCGTCAGGCGACCGGCGACGAGTGGCGCCACACGGCGGTGATTGTCTGAAACCGGACAGTCACTGTAGCGTCGATTCAGTCAACCTTCGATGCCTGACAGCGAAACTTCATCGCGTTGGAACGGCTAACTCGCTGCTCAAAAGTGAAATCCGTAAAGATGAAAGTTGTAGATCTATAGTAGGGCTACAAATTTGATTTAGAAATAAACAGCTAACTCTCGACGGATCACGAGTTAAATCAAGCCAAAGTTGAGTTCATGAAACTGAAATCCAGTATAACACTTAGAAAAAATTTCAATTGTTGAAACAGCTTTAAATCCTGACTTGTGGGCCATTTTTGAACATGTTGTGCACATTTTCATGAGATGGTCATAAAAGAACTTTTGCTCCACATATAATTCTCTACAACTTTGCTTTAGGTTGCTCAGACATGCAAACATCCTAAGATACACTTTTTAAACAATCAAACACAGGAGCTCTAGGGGTCCAAATTGGTCAACCATGACTTGGAAACCTAATTAGGCAAAATGATCAACATGAACATTGTTCCTAATGACATTCTAAGTATGACTATGATCAACATGAACATTGTTCCTAATGACATTCTAAGTATGACTAAGGTTCTTAGAAGGATATTTAGCCACACCATACATTGGTCACACAAGAATCAAGCAAGGTGTGTACTGAAACAATGAAAACACATGAAATGTTACAACTGTTTCATAGTCATGTTTCACTTGTTTCATGAGTGTGTTGCATAGTACTAACTAACCATGTTTCACTAAAGTGTGTTGTATATGTTGCACTTGAGTGTTGCACCCTATTCATTCCATAACAAACATACATGATATATGACCATATGTTACAATGTTTCAAGTGCATGTTTCATGCAATATGAACTCATAATTGGATGAATGATGCTCATGTTTATGAAATGCAAGTGCAATTGTGGAAGCCAAACACCTGGGGTGTTACAGCCCTCCCCCCTTATAAAAATCTCGTCCCGAGATTTGAAAAGCGTACCATTATTGATAGAATTCCTTATAACCATCCCTCAAATAATCTTCCCTTTCCCACGTTGCATCGCGTTCACTACCCTGATTACTCCACATGACTTTGTAGAACTTGACCACCCGACTCCGAGTCACTCGCTCACGAGTGTCAATCACTCGAACCGGCTTTTCTTCAAAGGTCAAATCAGATTTTAACTCGATATCCCCCAATGGAACTCTCTCTTCAGGGACGCGAAGACATTTCTTCAATTGGGATACATGAAAGACATTGAAGATAGCACTCATCTCCGGAGGTAATTGAATCTTATACGCCACCTTACCACTTTGTCCAATGATTTCAAATGGACCAACATATCTCGGCGCAAGCTTTCGCTTCACACCGAAGCGTTGGACACTTTTCATAGGTGAGACCTTCAGATAAACGAAGTCTCCAACTTCGAACTCAATAGGTTTTCTACGTCGATCAGCATAACTTTTCTGCCTAGCTTGAGCTGCGGCCATGTGAGTTTGGATAATACGGACTTGTTCTTCGGCTTCTTGAACAAAATCAATTCCATAATATCTCCTTTCACCGGCTTCTACCCAGTTCAACGGAGTTCTACACTTCCGACCATACAAAGCTTCAAACGGTGCCATCTTTATACTCTCTTGATAACTGTTATTGTACGAGAATTCAGCTAGGGGTAACCATTTTTCCCATGAGCCCTTAGCGGAGATGACACATGCTCTCAACATATCTTCTAAGATTTGATTCACTCGTTCAGTTTGCCCATTGGTTTGCGGATGATAGGCAGAACTTCTTACTAGCTTAGTTCCTAATAATCCGTGTAAGTGCTCCCAAAAGCAAGCAGTGAACTATGATCCTCTATCCGAGACAATAGTACGAGGGATCCCATGAAGTCGGACTATCTGGTTAAAGTACAACTCCGCATAGTCGATGGGACGAAAGTCTATACGGACAGGAATGAAGTGTGCTGATTTGGTCAGACGGTCTATAATCACCCAAATAGAGTTAAAGTTCCTCTGAGTAATAGGGAGTCCAACAATAAAATCCATACTTATCTCCTCCCATTTCCAACCTGGAATAGAGAGTGGCTGAAGTAATCCAGCTTTCATGTGCATAGCCTTGACTCGACAACAAGTGTCACACCTAGCCACATAAGCGGCGATCTCTTTCTTCATTTTGGTCCACCAAAATCGAGGCTTCAAATCATGATACATTTTGCTACTACCAGGATGAATAGATAATTTAGAGGAATGAGCTTCGGATATGATTTGATCTCTAAGCTCTCTATCCTTCGGAACTACCAACCTATCCTTGAACCATAACATGCCTTCCTCATCAACTCAAAAATGTTTGGTTTCTTGCTCTTTCATCTTGCGCTTGATGTGAAACACACCTGCATCCGTCTTCTGTAGCTCGATAATTCGACTCTATAGAGTACAACTGACAGTGATGTTGTGAAGGACTGCAGGATGAAGGAGCTTTGACAAATGGACATCACTCTCCATCAAAGAGTGGCAATGAGACTTCCTACTTAAGGCATCCGCTATGACATTTGCCTTGCCAGGGTGATAGTGCACTTGGAGTTTATAATCCTTGATCAACTCAGGCCATCTTCTCTGATGCATATTCAACTCAGGTTGAGTGAAGATGTACTTGAGACTTTTATGATCAATGTAGATGTTGCACACATAGCCAAGTAAATAATGTCTCCAGGCCTTCAAGGCATGAACAACGGCAGCGAGTTCTAAGTCATGCGTTGGATAATTCACTTCATGCTTCCGAAGTTGGCGAGAGGTATAAGCAATGACTCTACCCTCTTGCATAAGAACACCTCCTAGCCCAATACCTGATGCATCGCAGAACACATCAAAAGGTTTCTCGATATCCGGTTGTGCCAAAACCGGAGCCGATGTTAGAAGAGTTCGCAGGGTATGGAAAGCCATATCACACTCGGAAGTCCAGACAAACTTCATGTCTTTTTGCAGCAATCGAGTCATAGGCTTGGCTATTTTAGAGAAATCCGGGATGAAGCGACGATAATAGCCAGCCAACCCCAGAAAACTCCGAACCTCATGCACCAAGATTGGAGCCTTCCAGCTCAACACCTCTTGCACCTTGGTGGGATCAACCATAATTCCACCATCGGACAACACGTGTCCAAGAAAAGGTACCTCGCGAAGCCAAAATTCACATTTGCTGAACTTTGCATACAGCTGGTGTTCTCGCAATCTAGTGAGAACCACCCGCAAATGTTCAACGTGATCTTCTTCATTCTCAGAATAGACCAGGATATCATCTATAAATACCACCACAAATTTGTCCAACTCGGGCATAAACACTGAATTCATCAGATACATAAAATGTGCGGGGGCATTAGTCAATCCAAAAGACATAACAAGATACTCATACAGATCGTATCTTGTAGAGAATGCGGTTTTTGGAACATCCTCGGGCCGAATCTTGATTTGATGATACCCAGATCTCAAATCAATCTTGGAAAAGACTTTTGCTTTGGATAACTGATCAAATAAGATATCTATGTGTGGCAGAGGGTATTTATTCTTGATTGTAACTGCATTCAAGGGTCTATAATCTACACACATGCGTAGGGATTGATCCTTCTTCTTCACAAAGATAGCTGGGCACCCCCACGGAGATGAACTAGGACTGATAAGGCCTTTCTTTAGAAGTTCATTCAATTGGGTCTTAAGTTTAGCTAGTTCATTGGGAGGCATTCTATATGGCCTTCTAGAGATAGGAGCTGTGCCAGGAAGCAACTCTATCTTGAACTCCACTTCTCGATCCGGGGGTAATCCAGGCAAATCATCGGGAAAAACATCCAGAAAGTCACACACTACAGGGATATCTGCAATAGCCTTTGCTTGCACCGCATTAGCCACACAAGAAAGATTGATGTTCCTGGGTAGTTGCACCAGAAAACCTTCCTGATTACTAGGATCTCTGAGCATGACTACTCTAGTCGATGTATCAATAAGCACCCCGTGCCTGCTCATCCAATTCATTCTCAATATCACATCGATACCCAGCCCCGGTAAAACTACCAGATCAACCTGATAACTTCACCCCTCTATCTCAAATTGTACGTCCCCAACTACCAGCTTGGTTGGGATAACGCCACTGGCAGCCCTAATACAATAACCCTCACCCTCAACAGTATATGTTTTCTGCATAAACTTGGATGCAAATGCTGGACTAATAAAGGAATGCGAAGCACCTGAATCAAATAGTACAACTGCGGGGTGTTGATCAATCAAAAACTTACCAGCAGTCACTACCTCTCCTGAAGGAATCTCAGTAATATTAGTGTGGTTCACCTGCCCCTGACGACCACCTTGGTAGTTATTCTTCTTAGGGTAGGGGCATTCCCTTGCCTAGTGGCCTGTCTTGTTGCAGTTCCAGCATGACATGTTGCTTGGAGGAGCCCTGGAACTACCCTGACTGGTAGTGCCCTTGGGAAGAGCAACTGTAAATGCCTTACGAAACCCAGTCTTGGTGGGATTCTTCTTCTGCGGTGGGCGAAACTTAGCGGCTGACGTTGGAGGACGGAATGGAGCCCTCTGTGTGACGGGAGCCTTGGATTGTGAGGTGCCCGCCTCATAGGCTCTCTTACGACTTTTTGAAGCAGCATACACAGCATTATTGTTCTCTTGCGATAAAGCATCACTCACAAACTCATTAAAATGAGCACACTTGCAATTTCCCATGGTCTTCATAAGTTTGGGGCTAAGTCCCCGCTTGAAACTTGCAATCTTTTTGGCATCAGTGTCAACAAACTCAGTAGCATACCTTGTAAGGTTATTGAAAGCCTACAGGTATTCATTCAAGCTCTTGTTCCCCTGAGTCAGCTTCATGAACTCTATATGCTTGATCGCCATGAGACCAGGAGGAATATAATTTCCCCTAAAAGCAGACTTGAACTGATCCCAGGTAATTTGGGCATTAGCGGGCATAGTTGACCGATGATGACTCCACCAAATGCCAGCTGGCCCATGCAGTTGGTGAGATGCGTACTCAGTCTTCAGCACCTCAGTCAAGCGAAGCAGATGGAACTTCTGCTCGAGAGTATTCAACCACTCATTAGCTTGTAGAGGCTCCTCAGCCTCCTTGAAGATCGGGGGTTTTGTGTCCAGGAAATCCTTGAAATCACTGTATTGATTTGGTTCTGGTCCTTGGCGTGGACCACGACCATCCTGATTCGCAATGATACGGAGGGCCTCAGCCATAGTGCGCTGTCCTTCCGCAAGCATTGCTATCAATTCCGTTGGTGTGGGTGGTGGTGGCGGTGGAAGATCATCATCATCATCACCCGAACCGGCGGAACGAGTACGAGGCATCTGCACAATGCGCAACCAGTAATTATTGATGATGTTAGCACATTGGAGAGGAACAATGTAATTGTGCCAAACTAAATTTACTGACGAGAATGAAAACTTCATACAATAACAGAGGCAATAATTCATTCTCCAATCACCACATCATCAAGTAGATTACTAGCGCCATACGCAGTGCATTCCAACATGACAAGTTTTAAACTTAACCATTACGATACGTGTCCCAAAGGGAGCGAATTAAAGTACATTACATGCCGAGTTCGAATTAAAAGAGTACATCCCACATCAGTCATCGTACTTAAGTCCATTACATCAATGACTGCAAAAGCTTAAACTAGCGAGACTTGCTAACGAACTACGCGTCGAAGTGATCGCTGTCCACATCGGAGACACCTTGGACTTCTTCTGGGTCTTCCTCTTCTTCTTCTTCCAGCTCAGCTGCATTGTCAACCATCTGCACGTCCTCTTCTTCCTCATTGGCCTCAATCACTTGAGGTCCACCCACATTTGGATACCTTGGTATGGGGTGAGGAATAGGAAACAGACGGTTGTGCAGTTGATGGTGCTCAACCTGAAGCTCTTCAAGCTGTCCTTGTAGTGCTTGCTCCCTTTGAAAGGCGTTGTGGTTGGCCAAAATCCAACCCCAACGTCTTTCTTCTGCTAACTCTAAAGCTGCATCCCGGTGACGTGTCACACGATCCAACTCTTGTGCAGCCTCATCTCTCTCAATAGTGAGGTTCATCAGCTGGTCATGAAGCTCATCTCTCTCGCGTGCGGTTTGACCCCACTGTTGCAAACGATAATTTGCAATCCCACGAATCTCATCAACTTCCCATTGAGCTCTCCCACATGCATTCGCCTTACGACAATACTTGCGGGCACGCAACCTGAACTTGTGCTGAGCTTCCATTGCCTTGCCTGCCTCATCAAGCACACTGGAAAGGGTGTTTTGCCTGACTCGACAAAGCTTCAGGACTGCCATCATAGCACTCATTCCAGCGTTGTCACTCTGCACCCGTTCACCACGGCCTCGAACCAAGGCCTGACCAACGTCCTGAGTCCACTCAGCCTCAGTAGGAGACACTTGAGGAATGGATGAAGAAGGTCCACCCACTAACTCATCCCCCAAGCTCTGGGCTATATCCATCAGCACATCCAGGGCAGCAACCTGAGCGGCTTCCCATGGGCTTTGCCCATCAGTCTCAATGCTCCACCCATGCCACAACGGTCTTGTGGGGTTTTGCGGCACGATGAAGGTCACGACATACCATGGTACATCTCCCAATGGTACCGCCTGCCTCCACATGTAGCTGGGTGCCTCCTGGTACCCAACTGAACTGAGCACCCTCTAGAGCAAAGTGGGAGTACCGAACTGGTCCAGAAAGGTGCTGCTACCAGTAGGAAACACGGGCACGGCCATCTATACCAAAAGGGGATGCAATTCACGTGAGAGGATTATTTTGCTGAGAGATTGCACTTTAAACTTGGGATAAGCAATTATAAGGGAGGGTAATGCAATATGAATGACATGAGTGAATATGATGCATGCGCGTTCCGTACGTCCTCACAAACCTATTAAAATTTAAGCTTTAGCGGAATATACGGTGGCATACATACATTCTCTCAATTAGCGGTAACTAGTCGATCTACACGGTGCGTTGTTAGCATACCTACAGAAACTTCATTGCAGCCCAACCCAACAAGATATAATGCTAATTACACAAGCAGTAACTAAGATACTCTCCACATATACATCCCCCGATATATATACTTCGATATCCAAACTACCCGACAAATGTACCCACAATTAAGTACCTTCATATATACATGTATGCAACATGTAAATACTCCAGTAACCACAACTAGCTCTCCCCTAGACCGACGGTTGGACGGTCATGCTCTCACAACTCACTCTTACCTTAGTGTAGAGGCAATTGATCCATACATTACCATTCAAACGAATGGCATCCATGCAATATCACGCCGCATGGACGACAAAATAGAAATAATCAATTTCCCCAAGTTAGTAATTATATATAAGCCACCTAGAAGTCCTTGAGTGGGCTATAAAGGATGTGATCACCAGTATATCATAAAATTTTTTGATTTTTGAATACTTATATATAACTATAAGTTGGAAAACCGTTTTTACAACAAAAGCTTTTGTTTTAAATAGCCGTAAGACATGTTTAATGTTGAATCTAGCTCTGATGCCAGCTGTCACAGAACCGACCAATTTATAAGAGCACAAGTACAAAAACAATCGCCGAAACGATCAAATTCTCGAACTTGAGCCCATATAAACCCGGTAGTCAACTGAAATCTCGAAGGATTTCAAACCAACTTGCATACAACCAAGATCACAGTAATTCAACATAACATATCGTACGTTACAACATTTCGCAGATGTTCGCAAATAGATTACATCATCATAGAGTCATCGTTATTACAAAACAAGTCTTGTAAAACGTGTGGAAGCAAATAGTTTAACTCACACACTCGAGTTCAAATACACATACTGGTTCGCTCATCACAGCCCGCAAAAGCATTCAGATAAGAGAACAGAGATCATACCCATAATCTAGTCTTCATCACCCACCGGGTGGAGACAATACTTACAGAATCCCTGATATAGAAGGTCATCTGCAACAAGAGGGAATAAACCCTGAGTACGGGAATGTACTCAGCTAGACTTACCCGCCAGAAACCAAAATAAATGACACCAAGGATTATGCATAGCTTATTGTAATGGATCTGGATGACACTTTCTTTTTGCAGAAAAGCATAAGTAATAATGATTAACTCTTAACCTGAACTAGCAGTGACTTTTTAGCCATTAACCTGTCGACTATATTAGCGCCTGTACTAAGCAATCATTTTATTAGGATGCAAACATTAATAACCATATCAGGTATTCATTGTGGCAACCTTATCATCATCATCCATTTAACCATATCGTTAAATTAATTGAATCTACGTTGCCGCTGCTCAGTCAAGTTCTCACTATCCGGGAGAGATAGCGATTCGAATCGATTCCTATCCAGCTGGAGGGGTATTCCTAAACACAAACCCTGCTTCTCTCGTCGGAGTCGCAAACAAGTCACCTTTGGTACGATTCAGGAGTCGCGAGTCCGGTCAGATCGACATTCTCAGAGAACCACTCTGCCAAGGTTGTTCGGGACTCTAACCCGCCTTGGACTTATGCCAATGGCTCTCCGCACATCCTTACTACCTCCAGAATGCTGCCACTGCTCGCGTCCCCGGCCTGAGTCGAGCTACTAGGCTTCGCGATCGGAATGACTTATCCGGCCAGCTAAGTGTTAGGCTGCGTTCAACATGACATGAGGACGTACAGCGTATCGGTCCTTAAACGACTCAGACGGAGTCACTATGTTCAAACCTACACAAGACTCCGCCCGGTCTTAATTCATTATTCACATGGTTCTTTTCCACGATAGCAAATATAGCCAACCGTGATCCACCTCATCCTAAAGCTCGCAGGTGATAGGAAATCACCTGACTTCTACCGCACTAAACATGGCTAAGCATTTAACCTGTTCCTGAACTTAAATAGGATTCCAGTGCAATATCTGGACAAGGAAGGATATATAATGCAGCAATTGGTTCCAACCAATTCCTATACTTAATGCATCATCAACAATAAAAGGTACTCAAAGTATTTGTAAAAACATGGGAGGCTTAATATGCTCTGGGGCTTGCCTTTCAGGAACGAGGAAGGCTGGTGGTCAGGGCACTCGGGCAAATCCTGCGCGGCGACAGCTTCGTCGGCTTCCTGCACCTCGGGTTCCTCCTCCTGGTTGGCTCCCTCGAACTCCAGCAACGTCACTCCCTCCGGCACACCTATTGCATGAATGCGCAAGATAAATATCATGGATGCACATGAACGAATGTCAGGGATGCTCGGGGAATGCACATGTTCGCTGTAGTTTGCATATTCCAACTTAAGCCCTATTCAAATCACTTTACTTACCAAGTTTATACAACCTAATGTATAATTACTCATCTTCAGTTAATGACCTAGCACCTGCACCTAAGCATATTCTCAAGTTAGGCTAACCCCTAAACAATCAACGATTACATTGCAACAACATACACTCAAGCATTTGTATTTCAGCAAAATGAAGACTATGTAGCGGTACAGTAAACTAGCCATAACTGGAGATTTATAATTCCAAATGACATGAAACAAGACAATCTGGAAAGCTTATGAAATTGTCTACAATTCATTTTTAGACCTCAAAGCATGATTCGACACTTTACCAAGCCGAATTCATAAATCAACAGAACCCTGTCCTCACAAGGCAGAGAGTAAGCAAAACTGGAACCTAACTTTAAACAGCTGTAGTTTCTAAACTACTGGGCCAAATGCCCTCAAATTTTGATAGGAGCTAGATAGCTAAATTATCTACAACTTTTGTATTCATCACAATCACAGAAAACCAAATTATCATGGGGAACTTTCCAAAGTTCCCAGATCTGTCCAGAGGGACATGATGCAAACAAATAATTGTTAACTTATGATATAAACGCTTAATTGGACAAAACCAACTTTACTGACATATCACACATATCACAAGAACACCAGAAAGTAGGGTGTCCATCACCAAAACATTTCTTTTAATACCTTTCTTAATTTATTTAATTAATTAAGGGAAATAGTAAACATATTTGAAAACTGCCCTATTAATTCTACAAAAATTACAGTAGACACTACATGCTCTAAGTAGACTACCATAAAAATTTCACACTATTTGAGTAAGTATAACAACCTACACAAAAATGGTTAAGCAGAATGGCTTAAAATGGCATAATTAGGAAACCTTAGTGAAAAATGTCAAGCAACAGATTTCATATTTTTCCTTGCATCCTTAAGGTACTAGGACATTCTCCAACAAATTTCATGGTCATTGGAATCATAGATAATTTACAAAAATTCACCCAAGTATCTACCAGTGATAAAAGGAAAATCTATAACTCAAAAACTACACATGCAATGACTCTCAAATTTTAACCAGAGCTTCTACTATATAAGACTAGCTTACCCAAAAAATTTCATAATTTTTGGATCACAAAAACTCAAGATATGATTTAAACAAGTTTGCATGCATTCAAAAACACTTTTCATGTTCCTATTTAATTCATCCAAAATTTCTACATAATGTGCTCAAGACATATTTTTTTTAAATACTAGACATAACTGTGAATCTAACAAAATTGGAACCACCCAATTTGGATCTACAAAACAGGAGATACAAAAATATCAAATCAGCATTCAAAACTGCATTTTTGAACTAGCCCTATGACTGCACAGCCACTGACAAGCGGGACCCGGGTGTCAGCTGACCCCACCGATCAGTGACCGCGAAAACAGAGGAGCCGATGCGGACCGGCGCGGGGATGGCGGAGCTCGCCGACGGCGACCTTCCCGACGAGACCAACGACACGACGAGCATCACCATGGCATTGCGCACCTAGAGAACTACCTAACAAGACCTATCGTCGGAGATCAAGACGATGGCGGCGACTATGGCGGCAAGACAGCACGGCTTGACGGAGGAACTCGTCGACGGTGACTCCTCCGGTGACACCGAGGACACCTCGTGACCAACATGATGCGGTGAGTCTATTGGTGCTAGTGGCGCAACCTACGACCTAGTGGAGGTGGCTCGCCGCCGGTGATGGCGGCACGGCAGAGCTCCGGTGCGAGCTGCCGGCGACGGCAACCCATGGCCGGCTCAACCGAGCATGGTGTGAGCTACCTGAGGTCGCCACGGTGCCAACACAGTGAAGAAATGGGGACGGGACGGTTCCTAGCTACCCCGGCCACGGTGGCCTCATCTCCGGCGAGGTCACACCCATGGCGGTGATGGCGGAAATGGTCACTGTGACCTTACCAAAGCACGAACGGCGCAGCTGGGAGGTGGAGAAGGTAGAGGAGGACATGGCGGAGCTATGGTGAAGACGGAGTTCGCGTTTTTGCGGTGGTTCGCGAGCTCGGCTACGGCGAAGCTTCGCGGCAACAATGGCGGAGCGGCTGAGCTCGCTTGCTGCACGCTGTGGGGCAACAAAATGAAAAATCGAGCATGTGCACTGGTCGGTTAGGCACGTGTGAGTGTGTCCGTCATGGCTGGCCTTGCCAGGGCGTCCGCGGCGCGTGGCCGTGCGCGTCAGGCGACCGGCGACGAGTGGCGCCACACGGTGGTGATTGTCTGAAACCGGACAGTCACTGTAGCGTCAATTCAGTCAACCTTCGATGCCTGACAGCGAAACTTCATCACGTTGGAACGGCTAACTCGTTGCTCAAAAGTGAAATCCATAAAGATGAAAGTTGTAGATCTATAGTAGGGCTACAAATTTGATTTAGAAATCAACAGCTAACTCTCGACGGATCACGAGTTAAATCAAGCCAAAGTTGAGTTCATGAAACTGAAATCCAGTATAACACTTAGAAAAAATTTCAATTGTTGAAACAGCTTTAAATCCTGACTTGTGGGCCATTTTTGAACATGTTGTGCACATTTTCATGAGATGGTCATAAAAGAACTTTTGCTCCACATATAATTCTCTACAACTTTGCTTTAGGTTGCTCAGACATGCAAACATCCTAAGCTACACTTTTTAAACAATCAAACACAGGAGCTCTATGGGTCCAAATTGGTCAACCATGACTTGGAAACCTAATTAGGCAAAATGATCAACAAGAACATTGTTCCTAATGACATTCTAAGTATGACTAAGGTTCTTAGAAGGATATTTAGCCACACCATACATTGGTCACACAAGAATCAAGCAAGGTGTGTACTGAAACAATGAAAACACATGAAATGTTACAACTGTTTCATAGTCATGTTTCACTTGTTTCATGAGTGTGTTGCATAGTACTAACTAACCATGTTTCACTAAAGTGTGTTGTATATGTTGCACTTGAGTGTTGCACCCTATTCATTTCATAACAAACATACATGATATATGACCATATGTTACAATGTTTCAAGAGCATGTTTCATGCAATATGAACTCATAATTGGATGAATGATGCTCATGTTTATGAAATGCAAGTGCAATTGTGGAAGCCAAACACCTGGGGTGTTACATTTAAAGGCCATGAGCATGACTATCTCACCTTTCTTGATCATACTTACCATGACTCACAAGATGGAATTTGTGAGTAGTGCAATGTCTATATTCATCACTTGAGATGTGATTTGAATTCTTGTGATGACAATATTTTTCTCCAATCTACACATGGTTAGAGAATATATATATATGTCTATACAAACCTGTGAGATGACAAGGTTCCAATGTTGATGGATCTTTGAATGTTCAGGCACCCTAGGGTTCTTTAATGTTTCTTCTTTTCTTGTGAAAGCTTGTCGGAAGGTCAAAATGCCATCTGTTGTGTTGTCTTATTCCACAATTCAATAGAACAAGGATAATCCTACTAAAGCTAGTGGTACGTTAATGATCTAAATCTTTACACAAATTGTTTCCACGACAACGGCGCCAAAAATGCTTGTTGGTATTTATAAGTGCAAATAGAATATGAAGGATTCCGCAAGCGCATAGAATACCATTGTAGCATTTTACCGGGAGTATTCCAGGTATTGTTATTTATATTTTACCATAGGGAAACAATGGAGTAAAGATTATTGAATATCAAAGGAGTACCTATCAGTCAACATACCATCATAGCTACAGCAAGGGGTAAAGGTAATGATAGGAATTAAGCATAATGACACTCAGGGGATAGATCACTAAGATACTATAAACTAGTTAACTCAAGAGAACAATGGGTGAGGTAGATTCCTATGATATTCTTATTACATGATCAAAGTATATATATACCAGACTATAGCTAAGACTCACTCTACTCTTGTGCACTTCGGGACGCCGATAGACGGTAGAGCACCGCAAATGGATAACTCTACTGATGTGACTATGGTCCTACAATTTAGGAACCTGCTCACATGGGGTGGACTACAGAGGATAGACGGGGCTGTCACCTCCTGCTGCTACCACACGGCCAGGGAACAGGGTGTACTCATAGGTAGAGCATCGTATAAGCACCATGCTTATGCGAGGCTCGGCTACTTATCCCAATTGATAAACTAGTAGGCTAAGCGCTCTATGAACCCACACACAAAAGTAAAGATAACATCAACTAAGCAAGATACTTATTAAAAGTAAGCATAGCCATGTAGATAGAAATATGATGAATTGATAATAAGTCTTACAAGATGTAGAAGTGAAGATACAAGGCTTTGTTGAGCCTCCATGACTAGATTCGGAACTTGAGCATGAGCCGAACTCGACCCTTACTCCTGAGCTACTAATCTACTACATTGGAGAGTTCTAGACCTATTCCTCCTAGTGTCTGTTGATTTGGATGAGAGATATGAATTAGGTTTTCCAAGATGGCTCTAGGAGGGGGGTAGGGGCTGCTATATATAGGGGGTAGCATCAATTCTGGACCCTCAGATCCAACCGACTTAAAGCAACGGCGTAGATGTGATCCTTAAGGCGGTGGAAAACTGACATAGCGAGGAGGGGCTGACTAGTGGGGCCAGTAGGCCGGCCAGCCTACAGGTGGGGTCGGTCGGCCCCCCTATTAGCCTCTTGGCTTGATCTTCGGTGGAGAGTCTTCTGGAGTGTTCTAGAGTCTTCCTATGTCGGTTTTGTCACGGATAAACATGATTTAATCTGACGAATAGGTCCTCCTTAACGGTTTTCTAGATAAACCCTGCTAAAAACATAGATTCACCAAAACTTGTGGAATTTATTAGTTTAAACTCCTAGACCTATGTTTGGTGATGGAATTAAGTATATATGTAGGTTATATTGACGATTTATGATTGATATTAATGACCGTCAACAAAGGGGTATTGGGGTGACCGATTAAATCCATCGTCCATAGATAAAGGGAGTATAGGAGTGAGGTTAGGGGACCCAAGGAGGAGTAGGAGGCTAGGAGGGGTTCGGCAAATAGGAGATTTGGGGAAGGCCAATTTTGTGTTATATCTAGGGTTTTCATTAGGTTTGCTCTTAATGGATCACCTATTAAACGGGTTGTACTTGTGGTAGCACTACGTGCTCAGGTGACGGCTCAAGCACACATATAAAGAAAATGGACCCTATGGGCCATTTAGTTTGGATTTTAGTGTTTGATTATCAACATGACCATTTGGACTAATATTGTTTTCTAGTGTTTTTGGATAGTTCAATGGATGCAAAGTGGACTTGGACTTAGGCAAAATGGTGATTCGGATGATCAACACCTCAAGCAAGATATTAGAAGCCTTGATGAGCATCCACAAGTACATGCAAGAGTCTAAGACATAAGATGGAAGAAGCCTGGACAAAAACACACAAAGAAATGGAGTCAAATGGGTGAAGATGAAACTCAAGCTCTAGTGAGAATGATAGTGATATTGATGATGATAAACCTTATTATGAAAAACTTGCACAACTGTCCAATTCTTTGTAGAAACTTGCACTAAACAAAAGAAACAATTAAGTGAACTTAATTCAAAGTATGCAAGTTTAAAGGCAAAAATAAAGAATTGTGACAACATTACCAATAAGCAACTAATTAAAATAATTTATGATCTAAAAGCAAAGTTAGCTAGCTCACAAGAATCTTATGAAAGTTTGCTTATTAAAATGGAAACCCTTTGCAAACATAATGATGAGCTAACTAGAAATGTTGCAAAACTTGAAGCTATCAGCAAAACCCCCACTAAGGCACCTAAAAAGAAAATTTCAAACTTTGAAATGCCTAAAAAGGATGCCTCTACTCCTTGTGATGATTTATTTAACTTGGACTCAGCTCATTGCGAACAAGTTTTCTTTAGGAATGTGATTTGTAGAAACATGTACACAAGAGATCGCAACGGAGAATGCACAACTTAAGGAAGAAGTGGCTTGCCTCACCAAGGACTTGATTCAAGTGAAAGGCAAGATGAAGCAAGCTCAACCTCATTAAGATAACACCATCAAGGAAGTGAAGAAGCTTGATGAGGGAGCAACCATAGTTTGCTATGTGTGCCACAAACAAGGCCACAAATCCTATGAGTGTAAGTGAAGAATGCAAGAGAAAATAAGAAAAACAAAAACAAATGAAAACAAGCAATAAGCTCTCAAACACCTATACCAACAAGGTGAACAAGAAGGCCATGCTACAACATACTTGTTGAAGAAGAAAAAATGACAAGGTGGTGGCCATCAAGGTGAACAAGCAAGCCAACACAAGAGGGGGCAAACAAGTTTGAGTGCCAAATGAAATCATTTCAACCATGAAGAGCACCAAGAAGGTTTTTTGATCCTGAAGGAGAAGTGAGAAGTCCAATGGACTTTGGGGAATTTGGAGACTTGGCAAGTTTCAGGTGCATATCATGGGGTGCATCACATTGGATCATGTCATTGCCTAGTGGGTTAGTGAAAACTATGGACCAAAATTCCCCTTCCTATGATAGGTAACTAGATTTAGAATTCTTACAATTTCAATTAGCACCTAGTTCCTTTTATGCTTAGGTTTGCATTTGCACATTAAAATTCTTGTCATGCATACACTAGGTAAATCATATGGTAGGGTTGCTCGATTTCACTCTTAACCCATGGAGCAAACCTACATGGTTTACAATGCCAAGGTCCAATTTGTAGATGACTTACCCCCAAAATATCACCCACAGAAATGATTCCCACCTTCAAGTGGTGTCATCTTTCAAGTGGGATTTTGACCTTAAAAGTCAACGTGCATATCTCCTACAAGTATTTCATGCTTGTATTCACACTTTTAGGGAGAGGCTACTCTATGAGTTGGTCTCTTTGAGACTAATACTTGCTTGAAGTTTATCATTTGTGAAGCAGTCTCATTGCAAGGAAAATGGAGTTCTCGAAGATAAGCATCATGTCCTCAAATGGTATCAATCCAATTGGATCTCTACATGTGGTATCCTAAACCGATGTCATTATGTTGATATTCAAATTGGTATCTTTTTATGTTTTCTCCATGCATTATATAGATTAATAAACTCCCTTGTGCATTATTTTGCTGGTTATGCATATGCTTTGCCATCCACCATATGTATGCATAAATTTAGAGAGAGCTTAGATTATGTAATGTAAGAGTCAGTTTTGTGATCAATTCCATTCCACACATAAAGGATCACAAAATTTGACCCTCCCTTGTGCTAATGATGTCTTCCTTTTTGGTGTTTGATTCCAAAGGGGGGGAATTTGAAGGACCAAAAGCAAGCCTAACCCATAATAGATACCAAAAAAAATTCTCAAAAACGCAGGAGAGCTGTGCTTTATTAAATTAAGAAGAATATGGGACAAAAACCCAGTTACAACACAGACCACAAACACCACAAATAATAAATATCAAAATCACAAATTCAAACTTTTTCAGGCATACAATTGGTATTGATTGATACAAGTGATTTTTGTTGTGGGAGATTGTAAAGAAAAATGGGGGATCCAATTTTGGGAAATGGTTCGAGAAGGGGAGGAAGTGGATTGTGGAGTTTTTTGGATTGTGGAGTTAGGGGGAGACTCAAGGCCATAATACCACACAAGGGGACATTGGCAAGGGCAACATAAGTATTACTTGTGTTTCCAAGTGCTATCTTATAAGCATCATATGATCTTGCTCTTGCCATCCTAGCAAGTAGATTGCCTTTTCAATTGTTTGCTTGTTTTAGTCGTGTTGTCATCAAGCACTAAAAAGGGGAGATTATAAGGAAAATGAACCCTATGTAGTTTGGATTTTGATGTTTGATGATCAACATGACCATTTGGACTAATATTGTTTGCTAGTGTTTTTGGATATAGTTCAAAGGATGCAAAGTGGACTTGGACTTAGGCAAAGTGGTGATCTGGATGATCAACACCTCAAGCAAGACATTAGAAGCCTTGATGAGCATCCACAAGTACATGCAAGAGTCTAAGACACAAGATGAAAGAAGCCCGAACAAAGACACACACAAAAAATGGAGTCAAAAGGGTGCTTAATATAGGAGACACGAGATGGAAGACAACAATACTCTAATGCAATCGGCAAATATAGGAGAACAAAAGGGTGCTTAATATAGGAGACTCAAGATGGAAGACAACAATACTGCAAATATAGGAGAACTTGGATATAAATAATCCAAATAATTCTTTTGAACCAATTAAATATGAACCGAAGCAATATCAATAATAGAAGGATCATCTTACAATAGTAGATGTAGTCCAGTCTGATCCCTACAATAATCCTTCCACCCGCAGCCACGACGAACCATGATTAGAATACAAGGATTTCATAGAAATCCAAGAGGCGTCCAAGTGAAACTTGATCACGCATAGTTCTCATCCCAGACAGATCGGCAGCAGAAACCCTAGACGAAAGACACAAATAAGATCCAATCTAGCCTGTACATGACCCCTACTAAAAAGCAATAAATACACGCACGCAGGTGCAAACTCATGTCTAACTCCATATATGGTAAGTTCGATCCCAAAATAGGCACACGCAGCCACGCAAGCACCTTTAAAACTAGAATCTTAACTTAGTACCAAAACAAATAAATAACCGAACAATTAACTAGCACGTGTAACATTCCGGCCCAGGGCTTAACAAGATTAATATGATACTCATACCAATAAGTTGCAACTTCTTTTCCGGAAGCCCATCTGCAAATAACTCCGAGGTTAAGCGTGCTTGGCCTAGAGCGATGGGTGACCGATCAGGAAGTTCTTCCCGGGTGCGCACGAGTGAGGACAAAGTGCGCAAAAAAGACCTATATTAGTCTGTGAGGGCAGTCTATATCCTAGAGAGAAGCTACCAGATGTAAGCGGGCCCGACCTTAGAGAGGCGGGACGTTACAGAATTGTATCAGAGCCGACTCTCGTGGTTTCACGGGCGTGTGTGTCGCAGTTGCGTAGGCATGGTGCGCATGGCTGGTGTGGATCCAGCGTGGTCACACTGCATGGCACATGCGCTGGCTCTGGACACACGGATGTGGCCAAGAGAGGACGGTCCTGGCTTGGGATTGATCGACGAGGACGTCGATCTCTTAAGGGGGTGAGGATGTAACATCCCGGCCCAGGGCTTAACAGGATTAATATGATACTCATACCAATAAGTTGCAACTTCTTTTCCAGAAGCCCATCTGCAAATAACTCGAGGTTAAGCGTGCTTGGCCTAGAGCAATGGGTGACCGACCAGGAAGTTCTTCCTGGGTGCGCACGAGTGAGGATAAAGTGCGCAGAAAAGACCTGTATTAGTCTGTGAGGGCAGTCTATATCCTAGAGAGAAGCTACCAGATGTAAGCGGGCCCGACCTCAGAGAGGCGAGACGTTACAGAATGGTATCAGAGCCGACTCTCGCGGTTTCACGGGCGCGTGTGTCGCAGTTGCATAGGCATGGTGCGCATGGCTAGTGTGGATCCAGCGTGGTCACACTGCATGGCACATGCGCTGGCTCTGGACACACGGACGTGGCCAAGAGAGGACGCTCCTGGCATGGGATTGATCGACGAGGACGTCGATCTCTTAAGGGGGTGAGGATGTAACATCCCGGCCTAGGGCTTAACAGGATTAATATGATACTCATACCAATAAGTTGCAACTTCTTTTCCGGAAGCCCATCTGCAAATAACTCCGAGGTTAAGTGTGCTTGGCCTGGGTCGATGGGTGACCAACCGGGAAGTTCTTCTCGGGTGCGCACGAGTGAGGACAAAGTACGCAGAAAAGACCTGTATTGGTCTGTGAGGGCAGTCTATATCCTAGAGAGAAGCTACCAGATGTAAGCGGGCCCGACCTCAGAGAGGCGGGACGTTCTGTAATGGTATCGACTCGACTTCACGGTTTCTTCAGGCGCATGTGTCGCAGTTGCGTAGGCATGGTGCGCATGGTTGGTGTGGATCCGGCGTGGTCACACTGCATGTGATGCGCATGGACACCGGACGTGGCAAGAGAGGATGCTCTGGCTTGGGATTGATCGACGAGGACGTCGATCTCTTAAGGGCATGGATAACATCCCGCCTGTGGCTTAACAGACATTAATATGATACTCATACCAATAAAGAGAGGATGAAACCCATCTCGCAAATAACTTCGAGGTTAAGCGATTGATAGAGCAATGGGTGAGGACGTTCTTCGATCTCTTAAAGGTGAGGATGTAAGGACAGTCTATATCCTAGAGAGAAGCTACCGGATGTAAGCGGCTTAACCTCGAGAAAGATAATGGTATCGGTATGATACTCATACCAATAAATTGCAGGCATGGTGCGCATTCTTTCCGGAAACCCATCACACCACGGACATGGCCAAGAAATAACTTAGATTGGACGAGGACGCCGATCTCTAAGGGGGTGAGGATGTAACATCCCTGCCTGTGGCTTAGAGATTATATGATACTCGACCGGAAGTTGTAACTTCTTTTCGGAAGCCCATCCGCAAATAACTCCGAGGTTAAGCGTGCTTGGCCACGGGTCGATGGGTGACCAACCGAGAAGTAAAGTGCGCAGAAAAGACATAGTGCGCAAAAAAGAGTATTAGTCTGTGAGGGCAGTCTATATCCTAGAGAGAAGCTACCAGATGTAAGCGGGCCCGACCTCAGAGAGACGGGACGTTACAGCACGTGTATCTCTAAACATGGGAGTATGGGACATGCTTTGATATGGACCTGAATATTAAACAATTATTTGTGACCTGTAGCAGTTAATCCCATGTAAGAAGTATTCCGGCAAACATGCGATAGGATCTGATTGTGATTGTTACTCGCATTAGTATTGCATTGTATTAGAGGTTATATAGCATAATTGTTTACACCAGAATTTGGAAAGGATCGTGGAAGCAGTAGCAGTATCAGCTCGAGCAGAGTCGGACTCTACCAGCAAGGAGATTGTGAAGTCCTAATTATGTAAATTTAGATTAATTTTTTTTACTCATGAATTATCAAGTCGTATTTTTTAGGACTCTGTATCGGTCAAGGTTATAAATATAAACCCTGGCTATTATATTGTATCACATTTTATCTCTCGATCAATACAACATGCTTTTTTGGCTTCACGCCATCGCATTAGGAGTAGAAGTAACGTAGTTTCTTGGTGAGTTCTTCGATAGGCAGGTCTGCATCGATTTCGATCTCCGGTATGCTCGTAAGTATCGTCATTATCAATTTGTATCTAATCTTGTAAGGTTGCATCGATTGATCTCTGGCTAGATTTGATATCAGTCAAAGTTATCGATTCTATCATGTTTAGTAAGGCTGCATGTTATAATCTCTTGCTAGATTTAGTAGAATCACCGGTTATCCAACTAAGATGAAGATCACATCCGTTCATATCATATATGAATCTAACGTCTTACTATTCATCACGTTTGTCTCTTTCTTCACGTCAGAATGTTTAATTGGCTGGTTGTTTCTTAATCCTGGTTTTATGTAGTGTGTTTATCGGCTTGTAACCTTTAATTAATCATCCTGTTACCAACGTTGTCTCGATCCGATCCGATTGGTGGTGACGTAGGATTAAATCTTGTTAGTCGATGGATTTCTTTGTAGAAAAACAAAGTATTGTTTGCACATTACGATCTACTCCCTCCGTCCTGTAATATAGTGTATTTTAGCATTCAAAATTTGTCTTCAAATATAATGCATTCTAGGAGATAAAAACCATTTTTACATTAAATACTTTCTATTTATCAAATAATCACCATTAATCACGTTGATGATAGCGTCTGATTAGAAAATAAAATGAGGATATATGTATCTTTTATGTTCTTTTTTAATTTGTCTTAAAATTCCTAAAATACACTGTATTACAGGACAGAGGGAGTATTGGCTTTGTAGCCGATGCCTTATGCTTTCATGTTTAATCCTGTGTCCTGAGCTTATGACTTTATTTATACATGGATATATACTGCTATCACTCAGCCGATGGTGTTCCTTTAACTTGCTTTATTTTACCAAATTACTACAAATCGGCTCCATATATAGCCAATGACATGCTGCACTCCGTCGGCTTACTAGCCGATGGTCTCATAGTTTGGATCATTAGCCGACATATTCCAGTTTAAGCTACTGATTATCTCAATTACATGTCGAATTGACTGGCACGTCCTATTTTCAGAAATCGACAGTACCTGCACTGGAGTGAAGCGAATCTCCCAGGCTTGTCGTGTGTTCTGCGCAATAACCAAATTTGTGCGTCGACAATACCCTTAACCTGGACAAGGCAATGCAATTTAGTTTTGTTTGGTTTGTTTGGATAGGAAGGTGTACAGTGTTACGTGTGTGGTTGGTTTCCTACGTAAGTGGCTAGAGTGTGTCTTGAGTTGCAGAGAGGGTTCAGAAGGAAGGGCTTGCTTTAAGGATAGTGCTAGCTGCATATGAGCCTGTGGCCCCATTCGGTTTACCTTAAATCTGGCTTGTTCGGCTTCTTTTTTCAGTCGGAACAGTGTTTTTCTCTCACAACACTTCAGGCAGAACAGTGTTTTTTAGCCAATTTCAACCAAGTTTCAGCAAGCCGAACGGGGCTGTGTAGGCAACCAAACAGGGACATAGTGCCATGTGTGGGCTTGATAAGAGGTTATGCTGGCAACCAAATAGACCCATATGACCATATTACTTCCATGCATTACAATCCGGCTTATCAAATAGATCATCCATTGATAAAAATATTATTGGAGCTTATCATTATTTTTCTTTATCTCAAAATTCTCTTCTTGCTTCTTCATGGCGTCGACATTAGCAACTTCGGCTTTGCAGCTGTCAATTAATTCCTTTGAAAATAAGCTTAGTCTTCAAGGTTGCTATATTAGATAGCACCCCTCTTCACCTTGCTTTTTTTTAATCAAATAAAAATGAACCAAACTTATGGGGGTTCGCCTGGCCTCCTTCCCACGCTAAGGGTTCCCATAGGAAAAGAAAAGCAAAGGTTAAACTAACAAAGCAGGGAGACATTGTAATAAATTCTAGAGTAAATGACCATTAATTCATCATCTAACACTGTACCACCCGCCGGATATTTATGAACATACCCAAGGGCAAGACAATTTTACAAATTGCCATTGCCAGGCTAGACACCAGCCTACAGGGATACAGGGGCGCTTTAGTCATTTGACTCTCACGATCCAACTGCTCCTCTGACGACGTGAAGAGCTCCATCTTTTGGGGTCACCACATTCCGTTCGTCTCCTTATGGCACGACGCCGACCCAACGAGGGTTCTCTCATATCCGAAGAGCCTCGCTGGTGCTCCTGGATCTACAAAGACATTTCAGTGTTAAAATTACCTTCGTCAGAAGTGTTGGCACAACGTCCTTCACCGAGAGTGCTGCTGGGCTGGGCAGCGTAGGTCTCACCAAGGGTCGTCCTGGACGAGTGTTAATTTGGACGGGGTGGCGTAGCGAAGACGTCGAATAATTTGAGGAGCCATTGGCTCAATAGCGCCAGCCCTGTTGCGACACCCCCCTGCCATTGGAGGGTCACGAACAGGATGTCGCTGGAGGTGATTTGCTCAGCTTCCGTGTGGATCTAGCGGTAGCGGTGAATGCAGACTCTGGCGGACTACTACACGGCGTAGGAGCTGGGCCAACAAGGAGCGACAGCGTGATGGCTTTGGGCTAAGACGGGCGACATCACCTGGACTTGAATAGATAAGTGTAGGGGTATTATGAGAATTAAGAGCCGAACTAATGGTCTACAAAAAGAGAAAAGATTGAAGAAAATAGAAAATGAGAGAAATCTCTTGTATTAAAACAATTCGCAGTCACATGATTAAATTTTCAAAGACATGTAAATTAAGTGTTAAAAAGTACGAGGGATGTGTATTTGCCTTCAAATATCAAAATTTCTGGAATTAAAATGGAAAATAATATTACGGTGTAAGAGCGATTCAGCGAAGCCTATAAATTTGATGCAGTTGGGCGAGTGATGATGGCAAATTTCTAATTTTCTCGATTGTGGCGGCATAGGGAAACCACGGCAAGCCCTACTTTGTGGCCGGGGTTCGCGTCTCTTGTTTGCTTGCATCCGGTCTTGGCATCCGGCGACTGAGCACGCCCCCTCGTTGCCTCACCCCCTGGCCCCCTCCCCGCTCCATCCGGCATGATGGAATTCGGTTTGTACTTGTGGCTAGATCGCATGGAGGATAGCGTCGACGACGTGGCTGAAATACCACCACCGCGTATAATCAATTACACAGGTCCCAATTTCATTTTCTTCTTCCTAGGATTTGGGATGTATAGATCGAACAGTAGTAATTCAACTTCCTACGGTTGTTTGTGTTTCGTGATTCAGCCAAACCATCGAAGAGATCATGAAACAATTTGCCAACAGAGATATTTTGTTAAACCAATTTGCCGCCGATACTGCATTTCCCCTTCTACTTTTTTCCCCCTCTCTTCCTAGTTTGGAGCGGGTTTTCTCCCCCTTTTCTATGCAGCTATAGTTTGGATTGGAGGGTTCTTATTATTTTGTCTGCAGAGTATTTCGATTCGCTTACCATTGTAAGTTGTAATTAGATCTGACTAACATGTCTTCATTGTCCCTCAAGGTATACTTGTACTTGAGAAGGCGTGGGGATGGCAGAGGCTGTTTCCGTACAAGTGCCATATGAATTGGCCTGTCTATAAGAAATACCTCAAGGACTGTCATGAAAGGAATCTTGATGAAGTTGCTGCTCTTATTCTGAACAACAAGCCCGATTGCTACATGCAGGGCATTGCTTCTGATCTTAAGGTCCTGCGTGCTGCTGCAGACCTGGTAAGGTCCTTCAGCTTCTGCAAAAACGTACTGTGGCTTGTCTTGGTCATTTTCTGGGTCCAGACGTCCAGTAGCAGTAGCTAATTAACTTAACTGCGCCCTTGTTAAACAATCAATTCTTTTTAGTGTGCTAGGAGTGAAAAAAAGCTCCAAAGACGCTCAAGAGCTCTCACTGGTAAGGACATGGACCCGAGTCGTGCTATCTTGGAGCATGCAAAGCACGTCATGCAAGCGAAGTAGGGTTTAGGAACCAATCCATCCACGTACCACTCAAATCAATAATTAATACTAGCATGTGGATGGAGTGGTTCCTTAAACCCTCAAATCAAGATAGCACGATCAGAGTCAATAATTAATACTAGTATGCGGATAGAGTGATCCCTCAAACCAAGCACCTACTTCACTTCCTATCCGAATTCCGGTGTTTCTCCCTTGCTGCCCCTCACCACTTCCTTCCACCGGGATAATGATACAATAAGGACGTCCGTCCCGTGAGTCTCGTTTGAACGCGTTCCCACCAAAAAAAATCCTGTCCACTCGTTCTATTCCTGGTGGCACCTCCATCTCCGTCCCCGCCCAGACGCCCCGCCCCACTCCACGCTAGCTGCTGCTGCCTTCACCTGTCACTCGCTCAAGCCCCATCCTACCCGCGACACTGTTGCTGCCATCACTCGTCGCTTGCTCAAGCCCCATTCCACCCGCGGCGGTTTGACTCCCCATTCCTGCTGCACTCCATCTTGCACTGCGTCGCGCGCCCCATCTCCTCCCTCACCCCCACCCCCACCCCCACCCACACAGGTCGGCTCGAATGGGTTCGTGCTGTCGGCGGTGCCGAGAGTGTTGCAGCAACGATGGCGTGGGGGCGACCAAGGAGATGGTGCTCCTCACGAGGCCCCTCTAGACGGCAGCCCTCCTTGGCCTCGTGCTCGCCTGGGCCTCCTCGGTCTTCTCCTCCACCGCCATTGCCACTCCAATCCCCACTGGATAGGTTGTGGCCACGCGGCGAACACTGTGTTTCAAGTGTTTTAGACGCTTTAAAGTTATGTTTCAAGTGTTTCATCTGGATGTTGCAAAAGTAGATCTAGGATGTTGCATGCTCCCTCTGTCCCTAAATATCTGTCATTTTCGCTTCCCGAGAAACAACTTTGACTAAATATGTATGTAAAAATATTAATATTTATGGTACATAATTAATATCATTAGATAGATATTTGAATCTAGTTTTTTAATAAATTTATTTTGAGATACAAATGTTGCACGTATTTTCTACAAATCGAGTCAAACTTTTGGTATGAAAACCAACGGTGTTAGTTAATTAGGGACAGAAGGAGTATGTTGCAATGACAATATACGCATATTGCAAGTCTATGTTTCAAGCGTTTGAACGTATGTTGCAAATGTTTTATCTGGATGTTTCAAAAGTAGATCTTGGTGTTAGACATGTTGCAATGGCTATACATGCATGTTTCAAGCGCATGTTTTAATTGTTCCATCTATTTTCAGACGTATGTTGCAAATATTTTATCTAGATGTTTCAAAATTAGATCTGGTGTTGCACGTGTTGTTTTACTCTAGTGTTGCACATGTCACAATAACGCCGGTGGCTAGCATTACAGCGGCCTTCCTCGCACTATGTGCCTCGCCCTCCTCTCCCTCCCCTCCCTTCTCTTCTCTTCCCTTCCCTTCCCTCCTTCTCCTTGCCACGGTAGCTTGAGCTTGACAGGGAAACCATACCTGGCTACCGCACAAGCGCCCACATAGGTGGTGGCCTCTGGTGCGCCCGACGGCAGTGCGATGCCCGTGTGGTGGCCCCGCAACAAGCTGAAGTCTGCACCGTCCGCTCATTGCGTGCAGGAACAGAACAGCTTCGGGCCTCCGTCCAGACATACAGATGCTAGTCATGCCACTTCCACCATGCTCCACATCACCTGCCATCGCTACTTCTGTGCCTGCGTAAATTCTTTCGCCAAAGTTTGCCCTAGCCACGGTAGAATCCTCTGACCCTGTTCGCTTGAACTTATCAGCCTGGATTATTAGCCATGATACATTATTTTTCTCTCAACAAATCAACGAACAGTACCTTTTAGCCTAGCTTATCATGTCCTACCGTCATCCCAAAATGACTCATGTGCATAGGCAAAAACAAGTAACCTGCAATTTCCTCGTGAGATGAAAAACAGTAGTGTAGAGAAACAGTCATAGCTCAAGTTCTGTTAATCCGATAAAGTCTTATCTTATATCATTGGAAAGCCGATGAAATCCTCCACATCTTTCATGCAAAACACTTTTCCAAATTATGCAGCTAATATGGTCGAAAACAGTGTACAACCGAAACTGTTCCAGGCTTCAGACAACGCAGGTGTACCGCCTTGTGATATTTGTAACTCCGAAACCATAATAGATATCAGGGTGGTTCTTCAGGTCACAGAAAGATACTGAAGTTTACTGTTGTCCAGAATTTTCTCATGATTTTTGGTAGTCCAAGAACAGAGATATAAACTGATGAAGACAAGTTACTCTGAAAAGACAAGGTAGGGAAAACAGGAGAAAACCAAACCCAACTAATTATTTCATGAATCCTTATACTTAAGCCTATAAACTAAATGATATTGTGGACATACTCCACAAAATCATTGCAATCATTACAAAGATAAAAACCAAGCATAAGCACTAAGACAAACCAACCAAGCACTAAAGGTTCATACTACAAACATTGACTCAACTTGCGGTATTACCATTCTCTTCATATTAAGAGTAAAGATCCTAAAGCTTCTTTTCTGATGACACAAGGTGGAAAGAGAAGATTTGAAAAGCATATCAATCAAGGAGTGAAGATGAGAACAAAGACATAAAACAAGCATCAAGGAGGAGATGAACATCAAGGGTAGGGTAGGAATGTAGTAGAGAAGAAAATTTCAAGGTTTATAGAATAAGAATTTTATAGCAATTTTTAAACCTTAAGATGGCCAATTTCTAACTAGGATTACATCCTACAGTCAGTATTGCTCTGATACCACATTGTAGCACCTAGTTTTAAGGACAAAACCAGATACACACCACATGTGGACCCAGGAAGTCAAATCACACATAAGGCTATAAATAAGGGTAATACCAAAAGACAAATGCTTAATTATATAGCATATTTAGTAAAGGAATATAACCATAGAAGACAGTGGAAAGACACTCCGATCTTCAGGTGAAGACTCAATACCATAGGAACAACTGACTGGTTGCTTACGAGCCTAACTCCTTCAAACTCTAGCAATTGGTACCCATCCAGGATTTTTCTAAAGTATTGAAAAGTAAAGCAAGCATAAGTACATATCGTACTCAGCAATATAACATGGGGTTCATGAGGCTCAAAAGGTTGACACTGGTTTACTGCTGTTAGCTTTTAATGAGTCATAGTTTTAGGCAATTGAGTAGCATCAAATTATCATAAGCCCATATAAACACATGATCAGGTAAACATGAATAATGAATAGCATAAATAATTAACCATTAATGATCATCTATTCCGTAAGAGTTCTAAGTCCGCTCATGACCATGAGCATGGCTGTTATAACAGTTTTACACTCTGTAGAGGTTGTACACTTTCACCATGAAATGTGATTTACCCTTTCGCCCGAGGCGGCCAACCTCTTGACCCACTACCAAGGAAGGTCGGCAGGGTTCACTATGAAGTCTTTCAAAGGTTCGTCTAACAAGTGTAGCCCGCTAAGGATTCTCCATCAACCAGTAAGATCCCTCCACCAAGGTGTGACTAACAAAAAGACATAGAAACCAAAATGCACTCCCTTGGCAGGCCACGAGATCAAACCAATCGGAGCCTCTCTTGCGCCTTTCGGTAAGCTACCATGAGCTAGAAAAGGTCCTCATACTTGACTAAAGGTAGAGCCATATAACACTCATGGTTGTACTATAAGTCCCAGTTGACCACTTACAGATAAGTCCTTAGGGAGAGGAATCTAGAGCATCGCAAAAACTATGATCTAGCCCCCTTGTTCCTTGTTGCTAAAAAGCATCTTTTAATGTTTATTGCATATTCCATTAGTCAAGTTACAAGATCATGGTCTTTAATTGAATGCAGCATCATACTACCCAAATGCATAAACCCATAGGAATCAAGGTACAAGGTAACAAAGTACTAGTAAATCCTTAGTGGTACTCAAGGTAGACACATGCAATATGATTTAAATGATTAATGGTGAATAGGTAATAAGAATGATCACATGCTATACTTGCCTTAAACTTAGATCCTTCTTCTAGTCCAAACCTTCAAAGAACTGCTCCTCGTTCACCACGTATAGCTCACCGACTAGACAAGATCATCAAGCACCACACAAGCATCCAAACACAGACATGCATAACATACAAATATGAATAAATTAGAACATTGCACCAATCAATAAAAAGGTTTGAAAACTAATCTACGTATTGCTACAAGCACACACACGAAAAACATGCCAATCGAAAGTATATTGCAAAAGAACGGCTATCAAAAGATTTACTTATAAAGGAGAAAAAGAAAACTATGAGCTTCATTTATTTTAATTATATAAAACATGTACCAGATATATCTAGATTGAATTTAGTCAGATTATATTTGTATTAGAAAACCAACATTGGACTAGTCTTATTTTATTTACAAAGGACCGAGGTGAAAAGCCTAACTTGTTTTTAATTGGAAAACTAGGTTAATATAGACTAATCAAATTAATATTTTATAACATGTTAAACAACATTACTATAATGTAGATTACATTGTTATGAATCTAACGCAACCTAAACGGGTCAAAACAGAGCTAAAACAGAGATTTTATGCATAAAACAAGAGTAGTGGCAATTTTGTAAATACTGAGATATGAATTTTCGAATTAAAATAAAAAAACGTGTTTTAAATCTAGATCAGGGACTGTGGGTTCTATTCAGATAAAACAGAGGGGCTCTTTCGCAAAAAGCGTAGGCTTGACCGGTATTGACCGATCTGGGCCGTTGATCTTAAATTGGGCGGTCGAGATTAAAAGGGGGAGAAGGGGTCGCCAGCACAGTGTTCCAGCGTGGTGGCGCCATGGCCAGCGGTGGTTAGACCTCGCCGGAGTTCATCAATTTTGACGTTCTGTGCATCATCAGCCACGTGGAGAGAACGGGGAGGGAGAGAGGTGCACGGCGAACTCATCGATGGGGTCAGATAGAAGCATAGGCGTGCGGGGGTGGCGCAAGGCTCAACCTGGCGGCTCGGGTTGACCAGTGCAACTTTGGTGATGCGAAGCAAGAGACAAAGGGCGAGAGGGAGGGAACGGCCAGTGCTAGTGGCCTCCTTACCGAACTTCAAAACACAGTGAGTGGCTCGACGCGGCTGCAGATCGACGAGGCGGCGGGGCGAGCGATGGCGGAGCTGCGCTCTAGGGTTTGTTGGGAGAAAGGTCCTAAATGGCTTGAGGGGGGTGAATAGCCTATAAAAATTTCTACAAATACACTAGAGCAAGAGTTTAGTGCACTAAATGGCGAAATATAATTTTGCTCTAGCTCTACGAGGGTTGCAATTCACCTATTTAACAATTCTAGTTGCTATGATCACTAGGCACAAATAATGGCTATGTCACTACTCACTAAGAGCTCTCAACAAGTCTACACTAAAGACATCCACTAGGTGATACTAAACTAGCAAGCAAGACAATCTCTCAAAACTAATTACACTAAAGAGCTTGACAACTAGTTTGCAAGGAATGTAAAAGAGTGAGTATGGTGATTATACCACCGCATTGAGGAATAAACCAATCACGAGATGAAGACAATCCAATCACCGGGAGAAATCCAATCACACAAGAGACAAGATTTTTCTTCCGAGGTTCACGTGCTTACCGGCACGCTAGTCCCCGTTGTGTTGACCAACACTTGGTGGTTCGGCGGCTAAGAGGTGTTGCACAAACCTCATCCACACAATTGGACACCGCAAGAACCTACCCACAAGTGAGTTAGCTCAATGACATGAGCAATTTACTAGAGTTGCCTTTGGCACTCCGCCAGGGAAGGCACAAGACCCCTCAGAAGCAACCGATCAAGGCTGGAGACAATCACCAACTTCGCTCAATGATCCTTTAATCACCGGGCCATCTAGGTGTCGGCAAACACCAAGAGTAACAAGATCACAATCAGCCCAAATCACCCAACTAGTGCCACAAGATGATGCAACTCAATGCAATGCACTAGAGGCTCTCCAACCCTACTCAAGATGATGAAATCAAGTGAACAAGTGAGTGGAGTGTGTTGCTCAGCTTCCAAAGGGTGTGCACAAGTGTAAGAGGTGACAAGAGAGTGGCCAAGGCCAACCACACCCTCTATTTATAGCCACACAAACAAATAGATCCGTTACCCCTTAGAGCTGCTTTCTGTGAGGGCACTGGACAGGGTGACGTGGTCACCGAACAGGGGGTGATGGTGCCCTAACGGTCGAATTCCAATAGTCGACCAACATCTAGTTGGTCACCGGATAGGGGCGACGGTGGCACCGGACAGGGGGTGGCGGTGCCACCCTAGCCGAGCCCCTGTTTTCCCTCTTCTCTAGATAAATAGGGCAGTGCACCATCGTACCCATGGCGGTGCCCCCCTCAGTTATAAATCTAACTTGCTACCCTAGGGTGAAACAGGGCGGTGGCACTAGACAAGCAGTGACGGTGCACCGCCGTGCCCATGGCGGTGAACACCGTCATGTCCGGTGACCACCCCACAGTGGCCATTATCTATCAGGCCCTGGTGGGCACCACCCTAGGGGTGGCGGTGCCATTGGACAAGGGGTGGTGGTGCCACGCAGGCACCAAACCCCTTCCCCAAGTTGCAAATTCTTTCACATTTTGTTCCATGGCAACTTCGACCAACTTTCCGCAAGCAATGCTAACTCTCAAAGTGTTTTCTCAAAACATGTTAGAGCCAAGTTAGCATTTCTCAAATCGTTTTTTATAAATATTTTCACTTGCTCTCCAATGTGCACTAGGCCTAAATGCAATGCATGAAGTCCAACACCTAGTGGCACTAGATGACCAAATTGTCTAGTTAAGAACCCCTCTTAAAAGTACGGCCATCTATCCTAAATGTGATCACAATCTCTATAGTGTTTTGATCACTAAAACAAAATCCCTAATTATACCTTTGCCTTGATCTCCATAGGGTTTTGTTTTTCTCTATCTTCTTTTCCAAGTTGAGCACTTGATCATCATCACATGTGGCCATCTTCATCGTTTCTTGTGATCATCACCATCACTTTGAGTGCCACCATGCTCCGTACTTGGATTGCACCAACCTAGCTCATATCACATCTCATGACAAAGGTTAGCGCATAGGTTTCATCAATTATCCAAATCCAAACTAGGGCTTTCAATCTCCCCCTTTTTGGTAATTGATGACAACCTATTTACAAAGATATTCAATGAAATCTTTTGGATTCATGTTGCTTGCCCAAGCATATTACCATGTGTAAAGATTATGGACAAGTTTCATAAACCTGAAATTGGTAGTATTAGCTCCCCCTACATATGTGCTAAGACTTTGGATTTTAAAGCTTGCACATATGCATGGATTGGAAGTTTAGGAGAGTAATAGCTACCAAGTGATGCTAAGGTGTAAAGAATGGACCTTTTAGGTGTGATACCAATTGGAGTTGCCATTTGAACACCATCCTTAGCACCATGGTTAGTTAGATAGCACTTGCAACACAAACACTAGATACCTCGTGAGATCAACATTATAAGCAAGGCTCTAGTACCACTTGTAAAACATGCAAGGCACATCTAACTATCATCCTATGCATGCTAGTTTTCATTTCATCGATCATTTTCTATAATCTAGCATACACCACACAAGCATGGATATGTAATTTTAAAAACTTGTGCCATGCAAGCAAACATATGTAATGCACATTCAAATGCAACATACAAGTTTATGAGCATGCTCCCCCTACTTGTGCGCTTCAATTTTAATTTAATCCCCTTACAATGTCATTTCATTTGTTTGCTCCCCCTATCTTTACTATCTTTGTGAATTTCTCTCCTCCTTTGTCAACAATTAGCACAAAAGGTGAGCTCAAATTTTAGATAGGTTGGGGTGAAACCATGTGAAGTGAGGATCATTTTCCCAATTTGGTTCAATCTAGATCACTTGCAAAAGATATTTAACTCGGCTTGATCCAAGGGCAAGCTTCTTTACACCTCCAAATAAGGGTTATCATGCACCATGTTGAGTTAAAAACTTATAGCTCATTTTCTAGATTAAACACTAGGTTCACAAGCCCACAAACATGTCATACGCTACCACTAGATCATTTCAAGCATACAAGCAATAGTGGTACCATACAAGCATCAAATTCATTTGATTTTCATAAATGAGCCTAAGACATGTGAGGAATGACTAGATGCACTAAACAAGTCCTTAGTAATGTATGAATGACATGTCAATCAACTTTACCTTGCTTTTGCTCGAAGGAGAGGCATGTCATATAATGGGGTGCATCAACACATATTTGAGAAGTCAAGTATGTTCAATTCATTCCTTAGCTTGCAAAACCTCTTCTCATCAAGTGGCTTGGTGAAGATATTGGCAAGTTGATCATCGGTGCCCACACTCTTAATGCAAATATCCCCTTTTTGTTGGTGATCTCTTATGAAATGGTGGTGGACATCAATGTGCTTTGTTCTTGCATGTTAAACCAGATTGTTGGCGAGCTTGATTGCACTCTCATTGTCACATAGCAATGGTACTTGCTTGAACTTGATTCCAAAATCACTCAAAGTAGCCTTCATCCATAGTAATTGTGTGCAACAACTATCGGCCAAAATGTACTCCACTTTGGCGGTTGAAAGTGCTACACTATTTTGCTTCTTTGATGACCAAGACACAAGTGATCTTCCCTAATAGTTGACATGTGCCCGATGTGCTATTTCTCTCAACTTTGCATCCCGCCGGAGTCCAAATATCCAATCAACTCAAATCTTGCTCCTTTGGGATACCACAATCCAACATTTTGTGTATGCTTCAAGTAACTCAATATTCTCTTTGTTGCCTTCAAATGACTCTCTTGGTGAGGCTTGAAATCTAGCACACATGCATACACTAAACAATACATCTGGTCTTGGTGCAGTCACATAGAGTAGGCTTCCAATCATAGACCGATACATCTTTTGATCCACCATGTTGCCACTAGCATCACTATCCAAGTTTTCATTTGTCCCCATTGGTGTACTAATTGCTTTAGCATCATCCATTCCAAACTTCTTGAGCATGTCTTTGATGTACTTGCCTTGACTCACAAATGTACCATTCTTCATTTGCTTGATTTGAAGACCAAGGAAGTAACTAAGCTCTCCAATCATGGACATCTTAAACTCACTTGCCATCATCTATCCAAACTCCTCACAAAAATCTTGATTCGTTGATCCAAATATGATATCATCAACATAGATTTGCAACACAAACAAGTCATTGCCAAGATTCTTGGTGAAGAGAATGGTGTCAACCTTTCTCATCTTGAACCCCTTAGAGAGTAGGAAATCCCTCAATCTCGCATACCATGCTCTAGGTGCTTGTTTCAATCCATACAAAGCCTTTTTCAACTTGTAGACATGGTTGGGCTTCTTCTCATCTTCAAAACTTGGAGGTTGGTCAACATACACAAGCTCATTGATGTACCCATTGAGAAATGCGCTCTTCACATCCATTTGGTACAACTTGATGTCATGGGCACAAGCATAGGCTAACAAGATCCTAATTGCTTCCAATCTTGCAACCAGGGCATATGTTTCTCCAAAGTCAAGACCTTCAACTTGAGTATAACCTTGAGCCACTAATCTTGCTTTGTTGCTTACAACTATCCCATCTTGATCTTGCTTGTTCCAAAAGACCTATTTTGTTCCAATCACATTATGATCCTTAGGCCTCTCAACTAACTCCCATACTTGATTTCTTGTGAAGTTGTTTAGCTCTTCATGCATAGCATTTACCCAATCAACATCCTTCAAATCTTCATCTATCTTCTTTGGCTCAATGAATGAGACAAATGAGAAGTGTTCACAAAATGAGGCCAATCTTGATCTTGTTTGCACACCTCTAGATATATGTCGATGGAATATCATCGGCAGTCCTCCGAGGGGTATCCCACGAAGGTAGATTGATCGGCAAAGGTGTGCGTAATCAAGAACAAGAAGGCAACTGAGACACAAGAGTTAGACAGGTTCGGGCCATCAGCACGATGTAATACCCTACTCCTGTGGTCTGTTGGTTTGTATTAGCTATCGTATGATATTGCATGCGTTTTGAGGGGGTCCCCTACCCGCCTTATATAATAGGGGGGTAGGGTTACAAGTCGGTTAGATCTAGGAGATAACTGGTAAGTAATAACAGGTTATAGGAATCACAGGATCTAGCATATCCCAACAGATCTCATAGCATCTTCACGATATCGCCCTTGATGTCTTGTGGTACATGCCGAGCAGCACCATGCACCATAAGTCTTCGTCTTATGGGCTGGACCACCCCTAGCGGCACAGCCCATGTAGTCTGCCATGGGTATCCAGGGTCGTACCCCCCACAGCTAGTCCCCAAGCGCCTTGTATCCGCTGTGCAACACCATCTTGAGCTTATCCGAGCAGGTGTAAACAAAGCCGAGTAGTCAGACTCATAGCCCGACCACCCTAATGAGTCACCGAGCAGTTGTGGACCATAACTGACCAGCTTAACTATCCGGCCGAGCCCAGGCTTACCCAAGTAAGGCTTGCCAGAAGTATACAAGGAGCTCAAGTTCAAAATCGAAAATTTCCTCGCTGTGAACCAAGTGTGCCCACTTAGAGCCCGACCACGAGAAAGGGAGATAATCTTCTTCAACTTTGGGAGGCACAGAGTCTTCCAATGAATAGATTAAAGAAAACACACTCACCGCGAGGTGAAGTGTGCCCACTTAGTCCCCGAGCCTGATAGTAGGTGACGTGGTCATGTGGTGCCAGGATCTAGAAAGTAGAAGAAAGACAGAAGACCAGTCGAGCAGGTAACCAGTCCACGGGCTGAGCCCTAAAATGAAAAGCACACATTCACCGCAAGGTGAAGTGTGCCCACTTAGTCCCCGAGCCCGACAGTAGGTGACATGGTCACGTGGTGCCAGGGTCAGAAACAATAGTAACCAGAAAAAAAAGTCCCTAGTATGGTGAGAAACCGAATCATAATGATGACGTAGTCCCCGAGCCACAAGTGAAAATCTCGGATAAATCAAGAAGTGTCGATTACTCAAATCATGGAGAAAAAACCAGAGTAATGACTGTACAATAGAAATTATTGAGCCTTGATGGTATTGCGAAGAGGTCGGTGAATATTCGGTGTGCAGTACCGAGTTGCGTCGAAAAATGGGCGATATGGGCCGTAATTGCACGGAAACATAGGTAACGGCCCAACATGCCGCTTTGGGGAATTCGGAAGGGGGCAAATCAGCATGGTGCGGTTTCCCAAAAACCCTTGAATGCGAAAAGTTGGGAGGGTGTCTTTATAACTACATCGCCGCACTCTGCGCTCCCACCTTTGCCACTCTGTCACTTCATCTTCCTCCTCGCCCTCGCGCTCCCCCATTCGCATTCACATGCGCTCCGCCACTAGGGCTAAAAAGCTTGCGTAAAGGGACCAGTTCCGATCTAGATTTGATGGTGGCGCCGAAGAGGGGAGGTGGTAACGCAAAGAAGGCGGCCACCGGAGCGAGCCATGACAAGGAATGGGTACCGTCACTCATGGGGGAGACGGAGCTCAACGAGATGGTGGAGGTGGGCGTTCTTCCTAATCGTGTAACCACTGGATGGCGTTCGGCCAACGGTGAGCCCTATCCGATGCCACAAACCGACAAACTCATTGTATTCGAAGATTACTTCTAGCGTGGATTAGGGCTTCCGGTACATCCTTTCTTGCGGGATCTGTTGGAGTATTGGGGAGTGAGCTTATGTAATCTTCATCTAAACACTATTTTGCACATTTCTGTGTTTATCCACTTCTGCGTGGTTTATCTTGGCATTCTTCCCCATTTCAATCTCTTTCGACAATTTTTCTGGCTCAAGAAGAAAGGAGGGGGTGGTTCCAAAGTTGTCGGTGGTGTGTATCTATAGCTCTACGATAGGATGGTGAGCGAATACATTCCTATGCCGCTGAATACCTCGCTAAAGGGGTGGAATGCCATGTAGTTCTATATGAAGCAAACTGATTCTACCATATGATGTGATATCGACTAGATTCTGGAGAATCAAATGAGCTGGTCGGAGAAACCGACCAGTGCTGATATGGAATAGGTGAAGGAGCTCCTCAAGCCAATGAGGGGCATGAAGATGAGCGGAGTGGTGGTGGCGGTGAACTTCATACTGCGCCAAGTACAGCCCTGCAAGGAGAGGGCTCATGCGGGCTTCGACTTCAAAGGAGATACTGACAGCACCCAGGAGAGGACGAACAACCTATCGAAGGAGGCTGTGCTACACCGGGCCACTGAACTATTTGCTCCAAATGTGTCATACACCATGCTGGGGCAGCCGAAACCCTTCAACTGCATGAACTCCCCTCCTTAGGTAAAATCTCAACTGTTGTTCTTGGTTCTTTTTATCTTGTGCCGACGCTGAGTAGTGGAATAATTCGCTTGTGGAAAAATCAATTGGTAGGAACGGGCGGCGTACTTCTCGGGTGAGCCAAGGAGCGAATGGCCAGAGGCAGTGGATGCCAGGCCGACCACTCAGCCGGAGGAAGGTGCCATCAGCACCTCGTCCAAATATGAAGGCGAAGGTGCTGGTCAAAAGCGGAGCCCCCACCCCGGTATCGGAGAAAGCTTAGGGGAAAAGGGCGGCGCAAAATGAGCCGGCCCGAAAGAAAAGGAGAATGGCGGATGTAGCTCCCCATAAGCCAGTCGGCATCTCATTTGGTGGCAATCGGACCACTTAGACGCAGAGTGCGGCAATATCCGAGTGGTCGGACAATGACGAGGCTCTAGTAGCTCCCCCTCTTAGCACCAAAATGTCATCGCGCAGAATGCGCATGGAGGTACGATCAAAGGGAGGAGCAGACGCCTAGTGTCGAGCCCCTGAGAAACGGTCGGCGGAGAAGACACTGACGGTGGGGGCCACAAGACTACCAGCCTAGGACGCGTAGGTCGACCCTAGTGTAGGGCCTGGGAGCTCGGGGAGGGAACGCCAATTTAGAACCGTTCATCGAGAAGCTAACATGTAAGTATCTTTGCTTTGGGATCAGTGGCTGTCCAATCTTTATAGTGACGGTGATCGATGGGCTAATCTAATGCAGAACGGGGCGCGCGGAGGATCTGAATCCTTCAGGCCAGACTAGAGAGAAGCCAGGGGCTGGTCACAACGTGGAGACATTGCGGACAGACTTCGTCCTAGAGTCCCCGGGTGCTCGTCGGTTTGCGGGGGATTTGACCACCGCTGCTGATAGAGTTGGAGGTGGAGAGCGGTCGGTGACAATGACGGGTGATTCGATGGAGACACTAGGAGCAACGACGAGAGCCACCGAGTCTTCGAAGGTGGAAGCGGGAGCTGGCAGAGCTGTGCTGGAATTAGGGGCGCAGAGGCCGGTAGCGTCGGAGGAGCAAGCGGTGCACCTTGAGATGCCGCAGGGCATGGTTGGTCGCTCTGTGCAGTCACCGAGCCCCCAAGGAGCGCCACCGGCTTTGGAGGAAGAGGACGAGGTCGAGGAGATCGAGCGTGAAGGATCACGACTTCAGACCATCCGCATCTTCCATAAATGAGGGGAGGAAGTTGTGGTCGTAGAAGAGGAGGACACCACCAGGGAGGTGAAGAGGCTACGGTCCACCCTTTGCACAGCTATGAAGCAAATTGAGGTTAGTGTTGCGTCAGTGGTGTCTTTGACAGAACCACCCAATTTATACAAGATCAAGTATGGCTGTCCCAGCTAACACGTTGACATGCGCATACTTTCACTTATAGAAACCCGGTAGTCTGTCGAGTGTCACGAAGGACCTCAGTAAATCAACATCACAACCAAGATCGCGTGAGTTGCAGCGGAACTAATATTACAAATAGGTTCGCAATTAATAGTACAAGTTTGGGTTTCAAAACCAATTAAGGGAAAACAACATAGCTTTCTGTGATTACATTAATACAAGTTCCAAATACATTGCTAGCATAAGTGACATCCTCTGATAAAAGCATATAGATGAGAAATAAATATAAGGTCACCGAGCCCACTGGCGGCTAGCCACCATCTTCAGTAGGCCGAAACTTTACCTACAACATGGAGGGATAAACCCTGAGTACTCGAATGTACTCAGCTAGACTTACCCATCATAAACCAGAAATAAAGTGACACCAAAGAGTATGCAAGGCTTTATCAGTAGAGCTAGTAGACATTATTTGCATAAAAAACATAAGTTGTCCAATATCTCTTAAATTGTGAATCACCAGTTATTAATCCTATCTCATACTAGATTAGCAACTATCCTATGCCAAACATGTTGGTACCATTAAGTCATCACAATAATAACCATATCCAGTTGAGTTCTTTCATAATCTCATAACCAACACTTCCATTGATTACTACGATGAAGCGTACTCTTGTCAAGTTCTCACTATCCGGGAGAGACGGAAATTCGAATCGATACCTACCTAGCTAGGGAATTATTCCTAACACACACCCATACTCCCCCCGTCGGGGTCGCATTAGGTCACCTTTGGTACAACTCAAGTTCAATAGTGGGTAAGACCAGCGCCGCACCCTCAAAGATACAACCAATCTGCCAGGAGGCTCGGGACTCTAACCCACCCTTGGGCTTACACCATTGGATCTCCGCACATCCTTACTGCCTCCAGGGTGCGCACTTTAACTGCTCGTGTCCCCGGCCTGAGTTGAGCTACTTGGCTTCGTGGTTGGAATGACTTATCCGGCCAACTATGTGAGAGGCATGCGTTCAACATGACAAGATGACCTCCAATGACCGGTCCTTAAATGACACAGACATAATCACTATGATAACCACAACATAAGACTCCACCCGGTCTCCAATTATTCATCATCACCGGGTTATGTTCCACGATAGCACAATATAGCCAACCGTGATCAAGTTATCGCCTATAGCTCGCAGGTGACAGGAAATCACCCGACTTCTACCTGTCTAAGCATAGCTAAGCATAATAAGCATTCCTGGACTTAAATAGGCTTCATGGTAGATATTTCTGGACAAGGAAAGGTAATAGCAGCAAGTGTTTCCAAACAACTCCTATCACGTAATGCATCAATACGAGTAACTTAGGTGACATTAATAAAATAGGGAGACTTATAATGCTCCGGGGCTTGCCTTTCATGAACGTGGCAGGTTGATGATCCGGGCACTTGGGAAGATGGTCAGCTTTAGGCTCTCCTTCTCCCTAAATCTCCTGGTGCTGAACCTCTTGGCTCTCCTCTTGTGGATCAGCGTCGAGTTCCACCAACGTGATCTCCTCGGTTGCACCTATTGCATGCATATGCATAAGTAAGTCCCATGAATGCATAAGAAGGATCATGGATGATGTGATAGGAGAAGCTGCGATAAGGATGTTAAGTTACACAATGATAACAATGCTAACTCCTTGTTTACTGAGTAGGTGCATATCTCTTCTCTATCCACTTCCAATATTCGTCACAAGACAATTTTAGAGCTACACATAACAGTTACATGTTTACATCATAACTGTAGTTCTACATCTACAAATGCTGTGATCTTAGACTTTCTGGAAATCTTATAAAATTGCCTATAACTCTTATTTAATCACCAAAAGCTAATTCAAAATATATCCTAACCAAAACAGGCAATCTTTCCAGTTCTGTCCAGAAATTCCAGAGAAAAAGCATTTTAGGAGACCAACTTTAAATAGCTATAATTCCTAAACCATTTGGCCTATTGCCCTGAAATTTTGATACAAGATAGATGAAGAAGTTATCTACAACTTTGTTATTAATCATTTCTACAGAAAACTTCATTTTGACTATACAAAATACCCAACAATAGAATCTGTCCTAAAACACCTTTAAGTTGAATTATGTCATAGAGTGTTTGCATGGCAGTGCACCCTTAAGCAAAGTTGTAGTAATTGATTAGAGCAACAACTTTTTTTTTTGGTCATGAGCTAATTCAGTGCTTAACTTAGTCATTTAGAGCTCACAAGAATCAACAATGTACTGTTTTTGTAACTTAGGAATTTTTCTAAGTCAAGTTTGGTTTTACAGTTTCATGTGCCTGACTTTGTGATGATGTATCTTCCTAACCTTTGCGAATTAGACCTAGATCACTTAAGCAAAGTTGGAGCTGGTATGTAGCTCTACAAATTTTGTTTTAGCATCGTGCACTAATTCGCCGTGGTTTAGGAGCTTGGAAGGGTTGAAATGGCGCTGTCAGGCAAACATTTGGCGCTCTGATGGCCGTGGCGTTGTGCCATCATGGCCGACCGTTGGCAGAGCTTGGCCACCACATGGCCACCGCTGGCCAGCGTCGGGTCCCCGTCGCAGCTGGTTGGCGTGCGGTTAAGACGAAGCCGCGCTGCTCATTCTGATGAGGACATCGCCATGCTGGACACACCGACGCCATGGTCTTCCCCAAGTTGCAATTTGTTTCCAACTCAGCTGCCACGTCGCCCTCAGATTCAGCAGACACGTCGTCACTGTTTCGGTCATAACTTTCTCATACGACATCGAAATGGGCCGTTCTTGGATGCGTTGGAAAGGGGACGACGACGCCGTCGTTTTGGATCTGGTCCCAGCTCCAGAAGGTCCGTGGATCATTCTGTGTGACCACGGCAAGGTGCTGCGTCACCTATTTGGGCCAACTTGGCCATGTATCATGTCGGGCCTTAAGCCCAAGTTGTGGGCGCCCAACCCCTGGCCGTCCCCAACCCTAGGTCGAGTCTTAGACTATAAACACAGCCGTCGCCGCTGCTACACAATTGGGTTTTGTTTAGAGTTTAGTTTTCCATCGAGAAACTGAATTGTTCATTGTAACTGTGGTGACAAATCCTTTTACAGTGATCCAGGGCCCCCGTTCTTGATCTCCTCCACTGTGTCGATTAGTCCTTTGGAACCGAGTTCTTGAACCCTCTATTGATATTCGCGTCATTTATATTTGCAATTTCAGATTGCGTGTTTTACCTTCTTGCTTGTGCTCTTCGATTTGCTTGCAGGAAAAGCCTTCTTGGCGAGGTCAATCAAGTTGTGCTTGGTTGATAACCAATGGAGCGGTGGTGTAACGGTTGCAGGGTTCGAATCGCGTCTGATTTGAAGCCGGATCGCCAACATCGAGATCTCCACAAATCGAACTTACCGGCTACCTCTCGGAAGATCGGGCCTGTACTCATCACATTCCATCCCCAACACTAGCAGCGTCATCATTCGCCGTTGCCGGCACAACAGCCATCGCCGCTGCCGCCCTGCTCAGGCTACCGCCTGGACGTGTGGCCAGGGTGCCACCGTAGGCCTCAGGCCACGCTGAGCTCCTCCACGGGTTTGCATGGGCCTAGACAAGCCCTAGCGCTGCCTTCTCGTACTCAGGGTTTTATTCTCATTGTTGCAGATAATGTTATGTATCACGGCTACTGCAAGAACTGCTTTGCTCCTGCAGTAGATGAGGAATAGTACCATGGGCTTGGTCACTCTGTATATCATCTCACCCTTATGCTTTTTGTTGGAGATGACTATGAAACTGGCTATGTATTAAACTATGTGTGATGTTGATGTTAAACTACTTTGCTTCTGGTACTTTTAAACTTGGTTTGTAATAACTATGTGAACTCTGATGTATGTGAGATAGTTGTGAACTGTGATGTAACATGTGATTGGTTATGTTGAATCATGTACGATCTTGGCTTGTATGTTGGTTGAATCATGATCCTTCGTGATACTCGATGGACTACCGGGTTTATATGGGCTCAAGTGTGATGGTTTGACTGCCTTGGTGGTCGCTATTGTACTTGTGCTCTTATAAATTGGATGGTTCTTTGACAGTGTTCGTCTTTGGCGTTGGAGACTATGGTCTTTTATAATCTTGGTGCTTTGCAAGGCATAGTGCGGACTGCAGTACAACGGTAGTAGTTGATCAAAAGGATGGAGCCCCTCGCCGAGGAGAACGAGAAACTAAGGGAGGTGATGAAACTGACAGAGAAGAATGTCCAAAGGGCCCAGCGTGAAAGGGATCTTGCTGAATCAAACACCAAGGACCTGGAGTACCAAAAGGGCACCTTATCCGAGCAGTTGAAGACCGTCTCTAAGTAGCTGGAGCGCACCTCCGAGCAGCTGAAAAGCATCTCCAAACAGAAGAAAGGTATTGCAGATTGGTGAATTTGTTCTGCATTGCCGAACCGTCTTGATGTTGCTGTAGACCATTATGTTTATAGAGCAAGTTGCGGAGCTCAGCCGGTTGCGTCAAGTCGTCGGTCAACTCCTAGAGGAGAAGGAAAAAGCATCTAGGTGAGCAGAGAAATTGGCC
Source organism: Miscanthus lutarioriparius (assembly GCA_904845875.1). Taxonomy (NCBI): domain Eukaryota; kingdom Viridiplantae; phylum Streptophyta; class Magnoliopsida; order Poales; family Poaceae; genus Miscanthus; species Miscanthus lutarioriparius. The sequence goes on along the minus strand of CAJGYO010000001.1, from coordinate 68,730,726 downwards.
GAGGATCTAGAAGGTGAGTCATTCCTGGTTGGGGGTGTTACTGATATGATTTCTTCATTTGATGAATCCTTTTGGTGTCTGTAGAATACCATCAAAAAACCAAGGCACAGTTCAACGCTCTGGAGCTGGAGGTAAAAATCCAGAAGGGAAAATTTGATGCCGTGGTGGCTAGAGTCAGGCCAGTGCTCAACTATATCGATATGGAGGTAGTTGCTCAGCCCGATGACAGATCACCCCGTCTGGACACCATAATTAACAGGTGCAAGGCGGTGTGGGAGAACTTCAAAGGCTTCAACTGAGATGCCGCTATCTCCATCGTGATGCATGCCCTAGCGGTGGTCTGGTCTCACTACCATACAATCAATCTTCAAGCAATAGGGGCCTCGTTTCGCTAGAGGGATGAGTGCGATGAAGGAGGAGCAGCTGAAAAATGAGGTGGAGGACGCAGCGAAGAGGCTAGCCGGCGATGTTGATTTGTTCGGTGAGGTAGATGGTGATGGCCAAGCTCAATAGCCTGAGTAGGGAGGAACCTGTATGGAACAACTAGAAAGGGGAGTTAGATGCACGAGGGCCTAAGCAAACATTTGTGTATTTGTATAAATGTTGTAAGTAGACGACATATGTGTGTTCAGGTGTCTTGCTAGTGCTTGCAGTGAAAAAGAGACGTGTTGTTAACCCTAATGCATTTATACGTGGTATAAGTAGCGTCCGAACAGTTAGTTCATTACTGGGCTCTTGGCCTTGGCTTGCCCGTATTCCATAACAACGAGCACTAGAGCCCGTGCACGTGTAGGAGAGGCAGACGTGACCGAGGAACCACTACCGACCACCCATAACGTAGAGCACTGGAGCCCTTAGCATGTGTAGGGAGAGATCGAAGATAGGGTTTTCTCCAAGGAACACAGAGCAGAACGTCTACTGCTCTATGGTTGGTGGAATATCTTCAAGATATTTTAGTATGGAGAAACAGGGTGAAGCATTTATGGAGATCACGTATAATTGCTAGAGTTTATTGAGGTGTAGCTTGGAGCTGGTGATCATAAACGCAGATTAAACTGGAGTGGAGAAATAATGGAGACAATTTATGGCGATGAAAACTTTATTCATTATGGAGTGAAGAGTACATATCTGGAGTATTTCAAGAATAGAAATGTATAAGGTGCTCGATGTGCCATGAATTAGGGATATTGATTCCCTCCATGTCACATAGCCAGTAAGACCCTAGTCGGGTAACCTCTTTGACCACGTATGGCCCTTCCTAGGGGGAGGAGAGCTTGTGCATCCCTTTGATTTATGCTTTCTTTGGAGAACGAGGTCGTCGACCGCAAATGAACGATCATTGATATTGCAATTGTAGTATCTTTGTAGGCCTTATAGGTATTTGGCTATGCGGATGCAAGTGATCAGGCGTTCTTCTTCGACTCTATCGATGTCCTCTGTCCGAACAGCTATGGCTTGCTCTTCATTATAATGCTCCACCCTAGGAGCTCTGAAGGCAATGTCTGTAGGAAGTATGGCTTCTGAGCCGTAGACCAAAAAATATGGAGATATGCTGGTATTGCAACTAGCTTAAGTTCGCAGTCACCAGACCATAGCTGGGAGCTCTTTGAGCCATCTGTCTGGATGCTTTTCTTCTTTCTAGTATAGTCTATTTTTGAGGGCATCGAGGATCATGCCGTTCGCCCGTTCGACCTAGCCATTGGCTCTAGGATGGGCAACAGAGACATATTTGACAAAGATGCATCGGTCTTCGCTGAAGTCCCAAAAATGGTGACCAGTGAATGTAGTTCTGAGGTCGGTGATAATATTGTTCGGAAGACCGAATCTATGGATGATATCTTTGAAAAGCTCTACTGCCTTCTTTGTTGTGGCCGAAACAAGCGGCTTGTATTCGATCCACTTGGAGAACTTGTCAATGGTGACGTATATGTACCGAAAACCACCTGGCACAGGCTTGAAAGGCCTAATCATGTCCAGTCCCCAGCATGCAATAGGCTAAGAAGCTAGGATTGTCTGCAATTCCTACGCCGGCACGTGTATTTGCTTAGCAAAAAATTGACATCCTTCACAATGTCGAATGAGATCTTTTGCATCGGCGATGGCCGTGGGCCAATAAAAATTAGCTCAGAAAGCTTCGCCGACCAGGTTTCTGGAGGCCATGTGATTGCCACAGGAACCAGAGTGAATTTCAAGGAGTAATTTTGCACCCTCTTCTCGGGTGATGCATTTCTGTAGTATCCCTTCCTTAGTGTTTTTCCTCATCAACCTCCCGTCTACCATCACATAATGCTTGCTATGATGGATGAGGCATTCAGTTTTAGTCTTATCAGCGGGTACGTCGGTGTTGGTGAGGTACTTGATGAACTGCTCCCTCTAATCTATGATCGATGAAGGTACTATAAGTACCAGCTGCTCGACGGGCGGAACTTCTTGAAACTCCTTCTCTTCCTTAATAGACGACGTAAAGAGGTCTGGACGAAGGCCCCAAGCGGAATCACGGCATGAGAAGAGCCTATCTTAGAAAGGTGGTCGGCGAGCTAATTTTGGTCTCGTACCACGTGGTGGTACTCGATACTATAGAACTTTCCCTCGAGTTTCCTAATCTCAGCGTAGTATGCGTCCATCTTCTCACTGAAACAGGACCAATCTTTGTTGACTTGGTTGATGACCAGCATGGAGTCTTCGTATACCATGAGGCATTTGACGCCGAGCTCAATGGCTATACGAAGTCCGTGGAGACATGCTTCATATTCCGTGGTGTTGTTGAAAGCTAGAAAATGAATTTGGAGAACGCATCGGAGCTTGTCCTTAGTCGGAGTAATGAATAAAATGCTAGCACCAGCACCATTGATATTGAGGGCGCTGACGAAATATATTATCCAGTGCTCAGAGCAAGCAACGGGGATGGGCTCTTGGATCTCGGTCCACACAATGATGAAGTCAGCCAGCGCCTACGACTTAATGGTCGGCCTGCTTCTGAATTCTATGGAATAAGTGCTGAGCTCAACTGCCCACTTGATGATGTGGTCGTTGGCCTCTTTGTAATGGAGGATGTCCCCTAGAGGGAACTCGGTGACCACGGTGATCTTGTAGTACTCAAAGTAATGGCGGAGCTTACGCGATGTGACCAGAATGGCGTATAACAACTTCTGAACCTGAGGGTAATGAGTTTTGGACTCATTAAGAACCTCACCAATGAAGTAGACTAGATGTTGTACCTTATAGGCGTGTCCAACTTCCTCACGCTCAACGACGATAGCTGTGCTAATGACGCAAGAAGTGGCGGTGATGTAGATCAATAGGGTTTCGTCTGGTTGAGGCACCGTCATGATCAGGGGCTTCGTTAAAAACTACTTGAGCTGCTCGAAAGCCGTATCAGCCTCCTCTGACTAGGAGAAGCACTCGGAGGCCTTGAGTAGTTTGAAGAATAGTAGTCCCTTTTCACCGAGGCAAGATATAAAGCGGCTGAGAGCAGCCATGCACCCTGTGACCTTCTGTATATTCTTTACGTAGGTCGGCCGTTTCATATTAGTAATGCAAAGAACTTGTCAGGGTTGGGTTCGATACCGCGGGCGCTGACGATGTAGCCCATGAGTATGCTGGATGGAACTCCAAAGATGCACTTTGAAGGGTTCAACTTCCATCTGTGTCTTTTCAGGTTAGAGACGTTTCTTCGAGGTCGGCGATGAGACTGTCGGTGGTTTTGGATTTGGCGACCACATCGTTGATGTAAGCTTTGATGTTGCGGCCTATCTGTTGGTCAAGGCACATCTAGATGGCCCTTTGGTAGGTTGCCCCAGCGTTTTTGAGTTCGAAAGACATGGTGGTATAGCAATATGCACCGAAAGGTGTGATGAATGATGTTTTGATTTGGTCGTCCTCTTTGAGAGATATCTGGTGATAGCCGGAGTAACAGTCGAGGAAGGAGAGGAGTTCGCAGCCGGCGGTGGAGTCTACAACCTCGTCTATCCGAGGTAGGCCAAAGGGGTCTTTATGGCATTGTTTGTTGAGATCAGTGTAATCAACGCATGCTCTCCATTCTTTATTCTTTTTTTGAACTAGAACTGGGTTTGCCGACCACTCAGGATGATACACTTGTTTAATAAATCTAGCTGCTAGGAGCCATTTTAGCCTCCTTCTTGTCTGGCGTGAATCATCAGAGCTTCTGCTTGATCAGCTTGGCGATCGGCGAGACATTCAAGGAGTGCTCGATCTTCTCCCGTGGTACCCCCGGCATGTCTGCAGGTTTCCATGCAAACACGTCAGCGTTGGCATGTAGGAAGGAGATGAGCGCACTTTCCTATTTGGGGTCGACATGAGCCCTAATCTTGGTGATCTTGGTGGGGTCATCGATGCCGAGGCTGACCTCCTTCATTTCCTTAGACTTGGTGGAGGCACGTGGAGGCTCTAGCGCTGGGATCTCTAGGTCATCGGCAGGCACCATCTTGGCGTTGGTGACCATACTGGCCATCTAGATGGAAAGGTCGGTGGCTTCAGCAAGGGAGAGACTCTCTGTTTCGTAGGCGTAGACGATGGAGAGGTTGGCCCGCAGGGCTAGAACTCCTGCAAGAGAGGGCATCTTCAATACTAGAAAGGCATAGTGTGGTATGGCCATGAACCTGGCTAGAGCTGGCCAACCAAGTATGGCGTGGTAGGCGGTGTTGAAGTCAGCGACGTAGAAGTTGATGTACTTGACATGGAAGTTGCTAGCCGTGCCAAACTATACCAGGAGGGTGATCTCTCCAAGTGGTCGGGATGCCCTGCCAGGTACCACACCCCAGAAGGAGTCGGAGGGAGTGAGGTCTTCCACTCCAAGGCCCAGCTCCTTTAGGGCTCCGATGAAGAGGAGGTTCAGGGCACTTCCGTCGTCGACGAGTACTTTCCTAAAGAGTACCTTCTTGAAAGTTGCATTGAGAATGAGGGGGAAATGCCATGTGTAAGGGATGTCCGCCCATTGGTCAGCCCTATTGAAGGTGATGGGGACCTCAGACCAAGGGCGATAGCTAGGGTTGGCGATAGCGTCTTCTGTGTTGACGGCGAGCACCCAGCGGGCGATGAGTTTTTGATCTCTTCTATTCTCGATGGCGGCAAGGCCCCTGAAGATAGTGGCGACCACTTTGTCATGATCCTAGAAGGCATTATTGTTGTCCCCGGGTGGTCGGCGACCTCTGGCTCCGTCATCGTTGTCGTCGTCCTTCTTTTTGGCCTAGAACTCCTTAGCCAATCCAAGGCAGTCCTTCATCTTGTGCTTGCTGTTCTTGTGGAGGGGGCACGGGTCTTCGAGGATTTTCTTGTACTGCTCATCATAGTTACGTTTGGCGCGAGGCTCATCAACGGTGGCGACGATGTTGTCTGGTCGGCGGCGGTGATACTGACCAGCTTTAGACCCTTCCGGCCAATTGCAGCCACTGTCCTGATGGTGGTCGTGGTCATCGTAGCAGCGGTCACTATGGCATCGTTCGTCGGGGCAATTGTCACTATGGCGAGTTGGGCGGTGAGTGCCCACATCCTCATTGAAGTGAACTTTGGCCTCTTCAGCATCGGCGTATTGATCGGCGGTCATGATCATCTCACCAATCTCCTTTGGCTACTTATGATTGAATTTGGAGCAGAGGTCATGGTGATGGAGTCCTCTGACGAAGGCGGTGATGACTTCTACTTCTGTGATGTTGGGAATAGAATTCCTCATCTCAAAAAATCGTCTGATGTAACTACGGAGGAGCTCGGATGGTTTCTGATAAATGCAATTTAGATTGTGCTTGGTGCCCGATCGAGTATACATAGCCATATAATTTTCGGTGAAGACCTTCTTCAACTGTTCCCAAGATTTCATGGAATCTGGGGCAAGGCTCATGAGCCAGTTCATTGCAGTTGGCGTGAGCATGATGGGAAGATAGTTTGCCATGACACTGGTATCTCCCCTGGTGGCTCGCACAACTGTGGCATAAGCTTGTAGCCACTATGTGGGGTTCATCCACCCCTCGTAGGGCTCGACCCCAGTGATTTTGAAACCATGGGGCCACTAGAGTGTTTAGAGTGCTCTCGTGAATGCTCTGGGTCCTTCGGGATCGTCACCACTGGATCAATAGCATTGCTGACGTTAAGTGGCTGGAGGGCTGCATCCGGATTACTGAATTCTTGCTCATATTCTTGACGCCGGTGTACTTCCTCCTCATGCCAATAGAAATGGCGCCCATCGATATGACGTCGTGCATCCTGGAGGTTGTTGATGTGTGCTCGGACATCTTGATTGACTTCTTGGTCGTATTGGAAGGGTTGTTGATATGGTCCCCCCTAGCTCCCCCCTGGAGGGGTTGTCTATCATCACGATGTTGGTTGGCACAACGACTTCTGCTGGGGCAGCGATTGGATCTCGGCGCGATGGATCGGTGATTCGAGCTTGTCGAGTAGGAAGGTCCCTGATCCTAGTGGATCTCGTTGAGTTGGTAGTGCACAGCTTTAAGCATTGCAGCGACCTTGGCGACCTCTAGCATTTGTTCGAGCCGAGCGAGCTCATTAGCGGCCACGGCCAAGTTGGCGCTTGGGGTCTTGTAGACATTGTGTCCGTCAACATAGACGAATTCATCGTTGAGGTTGCCGTGGAGTGGGCATGGCCTCCCTTACGAGTTGAGTTGTTCTCCGTTGTGAGCAGCGTCATCTAGCACAATGGTAGCCTCATTCGCTCGGCGCTACGCACGGTTAGCATTTCTGTTGACATGAGCTATGCCGGTCGTCATTGGTTTCCCCATCCCACGGAGGGCTATCGATGCTAACATTAAAAATCCCACCTCCACGGAAGGGTGGAAAAGGAGGTTGGGCGGCAGTAGATTTGGCGACAATCTTTGTAGAGCCCTGGAGCTCAGAGTCTGGATTTTCCTCTAGAATGGTGTGGAGGGATTCTTTGGGATGTTGGCCAATTTGTAGCATGTTGACAGTCAGCGAGAGCTGGTCAGTGATTGGGTCAGCGCGAGGATAGATGTCTCCAATCTGGTCAATGAATTTGTCCCTTAGGGCATCCTGATGGATGGTGGCTGTATCCCCTAGAGTTTGCCGATCGGCTTCCGATAGATTGGAACCGGAAGGTGGTCAGCACTGAACTAGAGTGGTCAGAGCCGATTCCGTGAGGAAAAGGCAGACGGCGAGCTTCTGGCTGACCTGATCGATAGATGTGATTAGATTGTCGTTGTTGACCTGCTTCCTCGAGTAGCGGGGCAGTAGGCGGTGAGTTGTTGGTGAAGACGACCTCAGAAGCGGTTTCGAGATCGGATCTGCTGTTGTAGGCATTGGTGTGGTCGGCGTAGAATCAATCTACACTGACTTGATGATCTCTCCATCTCTGTCAGCATTGATGGCCCAAGAGATCGATCCGACCATAAAGATCTAGCCGGGCTTTGGAGTGGACGAAGAGCCTAAAAAGTGTACCATCTTGTTCGTCATGGAAATAGCACGCACACCCCTACCTGGCGCACCAACTGTCAATGGAATATCATTAGCAGTCCTCCGAGGGGTATCCCACGAAGGTAGATTGATCGGCAAAGGTGCGCGTAATCAAGAACAAGAAGGCAACAGAGACACAAGAGTTAGACAGATTTGGGCCATCAGCATGGCGTAATACCCTACTCCTGTGGTCTATTGGTTTGTATTAGCTATCATATGATATTGCGTGCATTTTGAGGGGGTCCCTACCCACCTTATATAACGGGGGGTAGGGTTACAAGTCGGTTAGATCTAGGAGATAACCGGTAAGTAATAATAGGTTACATGAATCATGGGATCGAGCATATCCTAATAGATCTCGTAGCATCTTCAGGATATCTTCCTTGATGTCTTACGGTACACGCTGAGCAGCACCGTCCACCGTAAGTCTTTGTCTTGTGGGCTGGACCACCCCTAGCGGCACAGCCCATGTAGTCTGCCGTGGGTATCTGGGGTCGTACCCCCCACAATATATCACTAATTATAGAGTCCAATGGATGATCTCTTACAACATTGGTTGGTTAGAGCACTTGCACTTGATTGCTTGCATTTGATTGATCACTTGGTTGAGATGATGAACTAACCACTTGTTGATCTTACACTTTGTCATCACTAGCACTTACTTAAACTTGATCATGAGAACCACTAGCTTTCACATTTGAGTTAGAGAGCACTTGATCTTTGTCATCTTCAACTTCAATCACTTCTCTAGGCCTTATATCACCAATATCCATCTTCTTCATTGCATTGGCCAATTGAGTGCCTCTCACATCATCTAGATTCTCATCTTCCTCTTGGGAACCTTTTGTTTCATCAAATTCCACATCATAGACTTCCTTAAGAGTACCACTAGACAAATTCCAAACTCTATAAGCCTTGCTAGTAGTGGAGTAACCAAGCAAGAAACCTTCATCACATTTCTGCCCAAGCTTGCTCAATCCAGTGCCTTTCTTCAATATGTAGCATTTGCAATCAAAAACCCAAAAGTATGCAATATTGGGCTTTCTTCCATTTGGTGTCTTCTCCATCATGGGATGACAATAGAGGCGGTTGTTATAGTAGCATGTCGTGTTGATTGCTCTGGCCTAAAATGAATGACTCACATTGTACTTACTCAACATTGATCTTGCCATGTCAATTAAGGTTCTATTCTTCCTCTCAATTAGGCCATTTGATTGAGGAGTGTACTTTGCCGAAAATTGATGCCTAATCCCAAATTCATCACACAAATCATCAACTCTTGTGTTCTTGAATTCACTTCCATTGTCACTTCTCACTTTCTTGATGGTGGTCTCAAACTCATTGTAAATTCCCTTGATGAATATCTTGAAGGTTGCAAACACATCACTCTTGTCAACAAGAAAAAACACCCATGTATATCTAGTGAAATCATCCATAATCACAAATCCATATTTGTTTCAATCAATGCTAGTGTATGTGGTTGGTCCAAATAAATCCGTGTGCAACAACTCAAATGCCTTAGATGTGCTTATCATGCTCTTCTTAGGATGTGTGTTACCAACTTGCTTCCCGGCTTGACATGCACTACATAGCTTATCCTTCTCAAATGTGACATCTTTCAAGCCTCTAACTAAGTCATACTTGATCAACTTATTTAATTGTTTCATTCCAATATGACCAAGTCTTCTATGCCATAACCAACCCATGCTAGACTTAGTGAGCAAACATGTTGACAATTGAGCTTCTCTGGCATTGAAATCAACCAAGTATAGATTCTCATATCTAAATCCTTTGAATATCAAGTTAGAGCCATCTACACTTATGATCTCCACATCATTCACACCAAATATGCACTTGAAACTAAGATCACAAAGTTGAGCTACTGACAATAAGTTAAAGTTTAAGCTCTCTACTAGTAGCACATTGGAAATGCTCAAGTCATTGGAAATTGCAATCTTACCAAGACCTTTGACCTTGCTTTTGCCATTGTCACCAAATGTGATACTATCAATCACATTGCTCTCAGTCTCATTTATTGAATTGAACATTCTTGAATCACCGGTCATGTGTTATGTGCACCCACTATCAAGCACCCAATGTCTTCCTCTGGCTTTATAATTGACCTACAAAAGAAGATCAATTCTTTTTAGGTACCCAAACTTATTTGGGTCCTTAAAGGTTAGTTACCAAGGACTTTGGTACCCAAATGGCATTCTTCTTTGGGCCCACAATTGGTGTACCAATGAACTTAGCCTTCACACCATTGGACCCTTCAAGCATATAATGAGAATCAAATCTAATTGAGGTTATATTAGGTTTCTTGTTCTTGTTAGTCTTGCAATATTGCTCTATATGCATAACTTGCTTGCATCTATTGCAAAACCGACCATTGCCCTTCACAAAAGCTAGCTTTAGGAGTGACAAAGGCCACCTTTCCTTTCTTGGGGGGTATAGCCTAATCTCTCTTTATTGAGAGAAAACCTTTGGCTACCCAAGCACTTTAGCAAGCGGGCATCTCCACCATAGGCATTGCCTAAGGCACAAGTGAGCTCATTCACCTCCTTCTTGAGGCATCACAAGTGAAACCATCACTCAAAGGTGAAGTAGAAGTGGTAGTGCTACAAGAAAGGTTAGTGGGAGAAACAACAATGGGCTTATAAAAAAGATTCATCAATAATATTATATGTTAGACCCACATCGCATGATACAATCACTTGCTCCTTCTTGACTTGCTCGATGAGAGAGGAGTGAGTCTTTTCAAACTTAGAGTGAGTTTTGCCAAGCTTCTCATGGTCTTCCCTTAGACTCTCATGAGAGGCATTGAGCTCATCAAAGGATTGCTCAAGAGATTTGATCTTCTTGCACAATTCTTTGCACTCCTTTCTTTTTATCTCAAAGCAAGTGTGCACTTGCTCACACATGTCCATGAGCTCCTCCTTGGTGTACTCCTCCTTATCATCACTCCTACAATCATCACTTTCACAATCATCATCACTCACATCATATTTTACATTGGTAGGCTTTGCCATGAGGCATGTCGGTGGAGTGTTGAAGATGGAAGGCTTGTTGTTGATGGTGATGCTTGCTAGTGCTTTCTTGATAGATTTCTTGCCATCATCACTAGAGCCATCACTATCTGAAGATCCATCACTATCCCAAGTGACCACATAGCCTCCACCGTTCTTCTTCTTTTGGAAGGTCATCTTATTCTCCTTCTTCTCCTTTTCTTTCTTGTCCTTCTTGTGCTTCTTCTTCTCATCCTCATTATTGTCACTATTGTAGGGACAATCCGCTACAACATGATCGGGGCTCTTGCAATTATAGCATCTCCTCACATATTATTTGCTCTTGTTGTTATCTCTTCTCTTTCTTGCACCATAGCCCTTCTTCTTCATGAATCTTCCAAACTTGCGCATAAAGAGAGCCATGGCTTCATCATCAATGTCACTAGCATCTTCATCATCACTTGATTTTTCTTTCTTGGACTTGCCCTTGTTCTTGGATGATGAGCTAGCTTTGAATGCCACACTCTTCTTCTTCTTGTCTTCATCTTCCTTCTTGTCATCCTTGTCAACCCCCTCCCTTTCCACACGGTATGTCTCTTGTGTCATGACATCACCTAGTACTTGGTTAGGGGTGAGTTGCTTCAATCCTCCTCTAATGATGATCAATCTCAATGTCTCAAATCTAGGAGGTAAGCACATCAAGAACCGATGAGAGACATCATCATCATTGATCTTCTCTCCTAAAGCCTTCAAGTCATTGACAATTACTTGCAATCTATGGAACATCTCCAAAATGCTCTTATCATCCTTCATCTTGAAGCTTGTCAACTTGTCCTTGAGGATGTATAGCTTGGCACTCTTCACCGCCGGTGTGCCCTCACAGATCTCCTCAAATCTCTTCCACACTTCACTAGCTTTCTCACAATCCTTGATTTGCTCAAACACCTTGGAATCAATGGTATTGTAGATTGTGTTGAGAGCTATTGTATTGCATTGCTTGTTGGCCTTGTCGGTGTTGGTGAGATTGTCCGGATCAAGAATCACATAGTCACTCTCAGTCACATCCCACACTTGATCATTGATTGAACCAAGACACATCTTCATTTTTCTCTACCAATAATCATAGCATGTGCCATCAAAGAACAGTGGTTTGCCCCCCACATGGTTGAACACAACTTGAGCCATAATTCAAAACCGAGGTTGTTAAGCCTTCAATCAAATGGTGACCATGGCTCTGACACCACTTGAAAGGTCCTAAATGGCTAGAGATGGTGAATAGCCTATAAAAATCTCTACAAATACACTAGAGCAAAAGGTTAGTACACTAAATGGCGAAATGCAATTTTGCTCTAGCTCTACGAGGGCTGTAAGCTATCTATTCAACAATTCTAGTTGCGATGATCACTAGGCACAAATAATGGCTATGTCACTACTCACTAAGAGCTCTCAACAAGTCTACACTAAAGAGATCCACTAGGTGATACTAAACTAGGAACCAAGATAAGCTCTCAAAACTAATTACACTAAAGAGCTTGACAACTAGTTTGCAAGGAATGTAAAAGAGTGAGTATGGTGATTATACCACTACGTCGAGGAATGAACCAATCACAAGATGAAGACAATCCAATCATCGGGAGAAATCCAATCACACAAGAGACACAAGATTTTTCTCCCGAGGTTCACGTGCTTGCCGGCACGCTAGTCTCCGTTGTGTCGACCAACACTTGGTGGTTCGGCGGCCAAGAGGTGTTGCACAAACCACGTCCAAACAATTGGACACCGCAAGAACCTACCCACAAGTGAGGTAGCTCAATAATACGAGCAGAGTTGCCTTTGGCACTCCGCCGGGGAAGGCACAAGACCCCTCACAAGCAACCAATCGAGGCCAGAGACAATCACCAACTCCGCTCAACGATCCTTCAATCACTGGGCCATCTAGGTGTCGGCAAACACCAAGAGTAACAAGCTCACAACCAGCCCAAATCACCCAACTAGTGCCACAAGATGATGCAACTCAATACAATGCACTAGAGGCTCTCCATCTAACTCAAGATGATGAAATCAAGTGAACAAGTGAGTGGAGTGTGTTGCTCAGCTTCCAAAGGGTGTGCACAAGTGTAAGAGTGGCCAAGGCCAGCCACACCCTCTATTTATAGCCACATAAGCAAATAGAGTCGTTACCCCTTGGAGCTGCTTTATGCGAGGGCACTAGACAAGGCGGTGCGGTCATCGGACAGGGGGTGATGGTGCCCCATAGGTCGAATTCCAACGGTCGACCAATGGCTAGTTGGTCACTGGATAGGGGCGACGGTGGCACCGGATAGGGAGTGGCGTGCCACCCTGGCCGAGCCCCTGTTTTCCCTCCTCTCTAGATAAATAGGGCGGTGCACTACCGCACCCATGGCGGTGACCATGGTGGTGCCCCCCTTAGTTATAAATTCAACTTGCTGCCCTCGGGTGAAATAGGGCAGTGGCACCAGACAGGCAGTGATGGCGGTGAACACCGCCGTGTTCGGTGACCATCCCACAACAGGCCTTCTCTATCAGGTCCTGGTGGGTACTGCCCTAGGGGTGGTGGTGCCACCGGACAAGGGGTGACTGTGCCACGCAGGCACCAAAACCCTTCCCCAAGTTGAAAATTCTTTTGCGTTTCGTTCCATGGCAACTTAGAGCAACTTTCTGCAAGCGATGCTAACTCTCAAAGTGTTTTCTCAAAACATGTTAGAGCCAAGTTAGCATTTCTCAAATCATTTTTGATAAATATTTTCGCTTGCTCTCCGATGTGCACTAGGCCTAAATGCAATGCATGAAGTCCAACACCTAGTGGCATTAGATGACCGAATTGTCTAGTTAAGAACCCCTCTTAATAGTACGGCCATCTATCCTAAATGTGATCACACTCTCTATAGTGTCTTGATGACTAAAACAAAATCCCTAATTATACCTTTGCCTTGATCTCCATAGGGTTTTATTTTTCTCTTTCTTCTTTTCCAAGTTGAGCACTTGATCATCATCACATGTCGCCATCTTCATCATTTCATGTGATCATCACCATCACTTTGAGTGCCACCATGCTCCATACTTGGATTGCACCAACCAAGCTCACATCACATCTCATGACAAAGGTTAGTGCATAGGTTTCATCAATTATCCAAAACTAAACTAGGGCTTTGAATGGGGAGGTGGAGCGCACGCATGGTTTCGTTTTATAGGGGTCCAGGCGTGGCGCACACACTGAATCACGGAGGATTCGGTGCTCGCGGTGGGATTTCATCCCAGCAGAGTCCCGCTCGGGCAAGAACACGAGGTGGGAGACGACACCGACATACGGGCCCGACACGACAGTAGAAGAGGGAGCTGGGTCAGGCTGTCAGCCAAACAGAGGGAGAGAAGGGATCTAGGCTTCAGCTTTGGGCCAACCGGTTTGGGCATGTAGAGCGGGGAAAGAGGGGTGTGGCGTCCGCACGTGGGCTCAGCCCTATTGGGCCGGCGGGAGAGTGAGGGAGGAGATAGGCCAAACTAGGCCTAGCCTTGGTGGGGAGGAGAGCCAGGCCATGCGGACCAAACAGGAGAAAGGAGGGAGAGAGGAGAATTCTTTTTTCTTTTTCTCAAACCATTTTCCAATCCCTTTTCAAAACAATTTGAATTCATTTTGGATTTTGACCAAACCACTCAACCAAAATAAATCAAATGCATCCAGATGTATGCTCAAACATGTTTCTATCTTATGATAAATTATAATTTAATAAAAAATTATTATTTCCCTATGTTTTCATAAGCACAAAAATACAAAATTACATCAATTTATATCTATTTCAAAAGGAGCAATTTTTAGGGTGTTACACCCAACCACCTGATAGGACTACTTTGGCAACAATCCACTTCAAACCAATGGGGAATAATCAACCTGAGGGATCATCTTGCTGTTTGTGTGTGCATCAACTTTCATGGGTTCGATTCTATGGCAGTAATCAGTTGTTCGACGGGGTTGATGTGTTAGTCTCCAGTGACTTAAGCACTCAAAACACAAGGGGTTTATCCTAGTTCGGGCATCTAAGCCCTACATACAGTAATAATGCATATTAGAATTAGAATGCTCAATCAAGTTCTTACAGCTGAGGAGAGAGAGATGTAGGGGAGCACTATGCTAATGTCTAGGGTTTGATCACTAGGTCAGGGAGCTGATCAAAGACTAAGTGTTCAATCTAGGTTTCGGTGAGTCTGTCCACATGAGACCCCTTCTACAGGAGACTATGCCCAACCAACCTTACATATGGGAGGGCAATGGGAGTACATGTTCCATGGTTTCATGCGGGTTCCAGGCATCACCTTTCATCTTCTAGTGGTCGCGGACAATGCTCAACTGCCTTTGATATCTTCTGCCACCGCCTTGAGCTGACCATCAGGGGCTGTCTGCCGCTGTTGTGCCTTTTCTGCGTTCGCCTTCTCGTGGTGTCCATCACATGCTATGAGCCTGATCGTATGCAGAGTGGGGTTAGCTTGCAGGCCCATGCTTGTCCATGTGAGGGGGGCACGACCGGCCTTGGCACATTACGTCACGCCCCGGGTGTGACCCTGTGCTTAGAGTGGCCAACATGGCCTCGTGGGAGCGAGGGAATAGAGCACTGGTAGGGCCTAACGCCCTGTGGCTCTGCCAGTGTGTCAGGCTATAGACGCCTGACAAATTCTGAAGGTTGGCCCGAGCAAAGGTCAGGTTGTGCGCTGTGGCCCTCGCTCGGCTATTGTTCTCCAAGCTCGGGAGCTACTTTGGCCTAATCGAGCCCCCGGGTTTGGGTGACTTGAGTCGGGTACTTAACCCCTCGACTCATTTCCCAGGTGCGAAGTTCCTCTTTTGGTCTGAGCCTTAGACCCTTCAAGCCATCCGCTAATAAGCCAGAGGGTGCGCGCGAGCACACTCGATGGGTGTAGCCTCTGGCTAGTTAGAAGAATCAATCATGGTGTTAATCGGACTATCATGAAGCTAATCTAGGGATTTAATCCACCCCTATGTTTGATACTCCTTTTTTCGAAGGAAAGGGGGATTATATTAAATCTTAGCACAGTGCATCCCCAAATTACACATGAAAAAAATGAAATAAAAAATACACGGTACTTTATTTAGATTCTTACATCTTCTTCCCCGAAGGCATCCCTCGAACACCGGAGCCTTATGCCGAATCTAACGACCAACCCCAAAACATTGGACCCGCAAGATCTAGCGCTTCGGAACTAGTCTAAAACACATCTAAATCGATGAAAGAATATTGGCAGTTGCATCGTCGGGAGTAACATAGGATGCAGATTCATCACCTTCAAAGCTTGAAATCCTCTCCGCGATGAGATCGATGACCTGGAGTAGCTATCTTCGTTGGAGGCGCCCAGAAGCACCCTTTCCCTTGCAGATAATGGGATAATGGCCACCACTTGGCCTCCTGTCGATGAAATCAATGCCTACAACGATGATCTCATCATGGCAATCTCCAAAGCCATTGTAGGAAACACGATCACGATAGAAAAATCATCTGATTTCATCGGAAGATTTTTTTGGGACTAAACCCTAAGCAACTAGAGATAAAACTACGAGAAAAGGGATGGGTGCCCTCCCCTTCTAATCCTCAGCGGACGCACCAAAGAGGAAGAAGGAGAGGGGCCCTAGGTGCGGCGGGAGAGTGAGGGAGGAGACAGGCCAAACTAGGCCTAGCCTTGGTGGGGAGGAGAGCCAGGCCATGCGAACCAAACAGGAGAAAGGAGGGAGAGAGGAGAATTCTTTTTTCTTTTTCTCAAACCATTTTCCAATCCCTTTTCAAAACAATTTGAATTCATTTTGGATTTTGACCAAACCACTCAACCAAAATAAATCAAATGCATCCAGATGTATGCTCAAACATGTTTCTACCTTATGATAAATTATAATTTAATAAAAAATTATTATTTCCCTATGTTTTCATAAGCACAAAAATACAAAATTACATCAATTTATATCTATTTCAAAAGGAGCAATTTTTAGGGTGTTACACCCAACCACCTGATAGGACTACTTTGGCAACAACCCACTTCAAACCAATGGGGAATAATCAACCTGAGGGATCATCTTGCTGTTTGTGTGTGCATCAACTTTCATGGGTTCGATTCTATGGCAGTAATCAGTTGTTCGACGGGGTCGATGTGTTAGTCTCCAGTGACTTAAGCACTCAAAACACAAGGTGTTTATCCTAGTTCGGGCATCTAAGCCCTACAAACAGTAATAATGCATATTAGAATTAGAATGCTCAATCAAGTTCTTACAGCTGAGGAGAGAGAGATGTAGGGGAGCACTATGCTAATGTCTAGGGTTTGATCACTAGGTCAGGGAGCTGATCAAAGACTAAGTGTTCAATCTAGGTTTCGGTGAGTCTGTCCACATGAGACCCCTTCTACAGGAGACTATGCCCAACCAACCTTACATATGGGAGGGCAATGGGAGTACATGTTCCATGGTTTCATGCGGGTTCCAGGCATCACCTTTCATCTTCTAGTGGTCGCGGACAATGCTCAACTGCCTTTGATATCTTCTGCCACCGCCTTGAGCTGACCATCAGGGGCTGTCTGCCGCTGTTGTGCCTTTTCTGCGTTCGCCTTCTCGTGGTGTCCATCACATGCTATGAGCCTGATCGTATGCAGAGTGGGGTTAGCTTGCAGGCCCATGCTTGTCCATGTGAGGGGGGCACGACCGGCCTTGGCACATTACGTCACGCCCCGGGTGTGACCCTGTGCTTAGAGTGGCCAACATGGCCTCGTGGGAGCGAGGGAATAGAGCACTGGTAGGGCCTAACGCCCTGTGGCTCTGCCAGTGTGTCAGGCTATAGACGCCTGACAAATTCTGAAGGTTGGCCCGAGCAAAGGTCAGGTTGTGCGCTGTGGCCCTCGCTCGGCTATTGTTCTCCAAGCTCGGGAGCTACTTTGGCCTAATCGAGCCCCCGGGTTTGGGTGACTTGAGTCGGGTACTTAACCCCTCGACTCATTTCCCAGGTGCGAAGTTCCTCTTTTGGTCTGAGCCTTAGACCCTTCAAGCCATCCGCTAATAAGCCAGAGGGTGCGCGCGAGCACACTCGATGGGTGTAGCCTCTGGCTAGTTAGAAGAATCAATCATGGTGTTAATCGGACTATCATGAAGCTAATCTAGGGATTTAATCCACCCCTATGTTTGATACTCCTTTTTTCGAAGGAAAGGGGGATTATATTAAATCTTAGCACAGTGCATCCCCAAATTACACATGAAAAAAATGAAATAAAAAATACACGGTACTTTATTTAGATTCTTACATCTTCTTCCCCGAAGGCATCCCTCGAACACCGGAGCCTTATGCCGAATCTAACGACCAACCCCAAAACATTGGACCCGCAAGATCTAGCGCTTCGGAACTAGTCTAAAACACATCTAAATCGATGAAAGAATATTGGCAGTTGCATCGTCGGGAGTAACATAGGATGCAGATTCATCACCTTCAAAGCTTGAAATCCTCTCCGCGACGAGATCGATGACCTGGAGTAGCTATCTTCGTTGGAGGCGCCCAGAAGCACCCTTTCCCTTGCAGATAATGGGATAATGGCCACCACTTGGCCTCCTGTCGATGAAATCAATGCCTACAACGATGATCTCATCATGGCAATCTCCAAAGCCATTGCAGGAAACACGATCACGATAGAAAAATCATCTGATTTCATCGGAAGATTTTTTTGGGACTAAACCCTAAGCAACTAGAGATAAAACTACGAGAAAAGGGATGGGTGCCCTCCCCTTCTAATCCTCAGCGGACGCACCAAAGAGGAAGAAGGAGAGGGGCCCTAGGTGCGGCGGGAGAGTGAGGGAGGAGACAGGCCAAACTAGGCCTAGCCTTGGTGGGGAGGAGAGCCAGGCCATGCGAACCAAACAGGAGAAAGGAGGGAGAGAGGAGAATTCTTTTTTCTTTTTCTCAAACCATTTTCCAATCCCTTTTCAAAACAATTTGAATTCATTTTGGATTTTGACCAAACCACTCAACCAAAATAAATCAAATGCATCCAGATGTATGCTCAAACATGTTTCTACCTTATGATAAATTATAATTTAATAAAAAATTATTATTTCCCTATGTTTTCATAAGCACAAAAATACAAAATTACATCAATTTATATCTATTTCAAAAGGAGCAATTTTTAGGGTGTTACACCCAACCACCTGATAGGACTACTTTGGCAACAACCCACTTCAAACCAATGGGGAATAATCAACCTGAGGGATCATCTTGCTGTTTGTGTGTGCATCAACTTTCATGGGTTCGATTCTATGGCAGTAATCAGTTGTTCGACGGGGTCGATGTGTTAGTCTCCAGTGACTTAAGCACTCAAAACACAAGGTGTTTATCCTAGTTCGGGCAACTAAGCCCTACAAACAGTAATAATGCATATTAGAATTAGAATGCTCAATCAAGTTCTTACAGCTGAGGAGAGAGAGATGTAGGGGAGCACTATGCTAATGTCTAGGGTTTGATCACTAGGTCAGGGAGCTGATCAAAGACTAAGTGTTCAATCTAGGTTTCGGTGAGTCTGTCCACATGAGACCCCTTCTACAGGAGCCTATGCCCAACCAACCTTACATATGGGAGGGCAATGGGAGTACATGTTCCATGGTTTCATGCGGGTTCCAGGCGTCACCTTTCATCTTCTAGTGGTCGCGGACAATGCTCAACTGCCTTTGATATCTTCTGCCACCGCCTTGAGCTGACCATCAGGGGCTGTCTGCCGCTGTTGTGCCTTTTCTGCGTTCGCCTTCTCGTGGCGTCCATCACATGCTATGAGCCTGATCGTATGCAGAGTGGGGTTAGCTTGCAGGCCCATGCTTGTCCATGTGAGGGGGGCACGACCGGCCTTGGCACATTACGTCACGCCCCGGGTGTGACCCTGTGCTCAGAGTGGCCAACATGGCCTCGTGGGAGCGAGGGAATAGAGCACTGGTAGGGCCTAACGCCCTGTGGCTCTGCCAGTGTGTCAGGCTATGGACGCCTGACAGATTCCGAAGGTTGGCCCGAGCAAAGGTCAGGTTGTGCGCTGTGGCCCTCGCTCGGCTATTGTTCTCCAAGCTCGGGAGCTACTTTTGCCTAATCGAGCCCCCAGGTTTGGGTGACTTGAGTCGGGTACTTAACCCCTCGACTCATTTCCCAGGTGCTAAGTTCCTCTTTTGGTCTGAGCCTTAGACCCTTCAAGCCATCCGCTAATAAGCCAGAGGGTGCGCGCGAGCACACTCGATGGGTGTAGCCTCTGGCTAGTTAGAAGAATCAATCATGGTGTTAATCGGACTATCATGGCGCTAATCTAGGGATTTAATCCACCCCTATGTTTGATACTCCTTTTTTCAAAGGAAAGGGGGATTATATTAAATCTTAGCACAGTGCATCCCCAAATTACACATGAAAAAAATGAAATAAAAAATACACGGTACTTTATTTAGATTCTTACATCTTCTTCCCCGAAGGCATCCCTCGAACACCGGAGCCTTATGCCGAATCTAACGACCAACCCCAAAACATTGGACCCGCAAGATCTAGCGCTTCGGAACTAGTCTAAAACACATCTAAATCGATGAAAGAATATTGGCAGTTGCATCGTCGGGAGTAACATAGGATGCAGATTCATCACCTTCAAAGCTTGAAATCCTCTCCGCGACGAGATCGATGACCTGGAGTAGCTATCTTCGTTGGAGGCGCCCAGAAGCACCCTTTCCCTTGCAGATAATGGGATAATGGCCACCACTTGGCCTCCTGTCGATGAAATCAACGCCTACAACGATGATCTCATCATGGCAATCTCCAAAGCCATTGCAGGAAACACGATCACGATAGAAAATCATCTGATTTCATCGGAAGATTTTTTTGGGACTAAACCCTAAGCAACTAGAGATAAAACTACGAGAAAAGGGATGGGTGCCCTCCCCTTCTAATCCTCAGCGGACACACCAAAGAGGAAGAAGGAGAGGGGCCCTAGGTGCTTGAAGGGAGAGTGAGGGAGGAGACAGCCAAACTAGGCCTAGCCTTGGTGGGGAGGAGAGCCAGCCATGCAACCAAACAGGAGAAAGGAGGAGAGAGGAGAATTTTTTTTTTTTCTCAAACCATTTTCCAATCCTTTTCAAAACAATTTGAATTCATTTTGGATTTTGACCAAACCACTCAACCAAAATAAATCAAATGCATCCAGATGTATGCTCAAACATGTTTCTACCTTATGATAAATTATAATTTAATAAAAAATTATTATTTCCCTATGTTTTCATAAGCACAAAAATACAAAATTACATCAATTTATATCTATTTCAAAAGGAGCAATTTTTAGGGTGTTACACCCAACCACCTGATAGGACTACTTTGGCAACAATCCACTTCAAACCAATGGGGAATAATCAACCTGAGGGATCATCTTGCTGTTTGTGTGTGCATCAACTTTCATGGGTTCGATTCTATGGCAGTAATCAGTTGTTCGACGGGGTCGATGTGTTAGTCTCCAGTGACTTAAGCACTCAAAACACAAGGTGTTTATCCTAGTTCGGGCATCTAAGCCCTACAAACAGTAATAATGCATATTAGAATTAGAATGCTCAATCAAGTTCTTACAGCTGAGGAGAGAGAGATGTAGGGGAGCACTATGCTAATGTCTAGGGTTTGATCACTAGGTCAGGGAGCTGATCAAAGACTAAGTGTTCAATCTAGGTTTCGGTGAGTCTGTCCACATGAGACCCCTTCTACAGGAGCCTATGCCCAACCAACCTTACATATGGGAGGGCAATGGGAGTACATGTTCCATGGTTTCATGCGGGTTCCAGGCGTCACCTTTCATCTTCTAGTGGTCGCGGACAATGCTCAACTGCCTTTGATATCTTCTGCCACCGCCTTGAGCTGACCATCAGGGGCTGTCTGCCGCTGTTGTGCCTTTTCTGCGTTCGCCTTCTCGTGGCGTCCATCACATGCTATGAGCCTGATCGTATGCAGAGTGGGGTTAGCTTGCAGGCCCATGCTTGTCCATGTGAGGGGGGCACGACCGGCCTTGGCACATTACGTCACGCCCCGGGTGTGACCCTGTGCTCAGAGTGGCCAACATGGCCTCGTGGGAGCGAGGGAATAGAGCACTGGTAGGGCCTAACGCCCTGTGGCTCTGCCAGTGTGTCAGGCTATGGACGCCTGACAGATTCCGAAGGTTGGCCCGAGCAAAGGTCAGGTTGTGCGCTGTGGCCCTCGCTCGGCTATTGTTCTCCAAGCTCGGGAGCTACTTTTGCCTAATCGAGCCCCCAGGTTTGGGTGACTTGAGTCGGGTACTTAACCCCTCGACTCATTTCCCAGGTGCTAAGTTCCTCTTTTGGTCTGAGCCTTAGACCCTTCAAGCCATCCGCTAATAAGCCAGAGGGTGCGCGCGAGCACACTCGATGGGTGTAGCCTCTGGCTAGTTAGAAGAATCAATCATGGTGTTAATCGGACTATCATGGCGCTAATCTAGGGATTTAATCCACCCCTATGTTTGATACTCCTTTTTTCAAAGGAAAGGGGGATTATATTAAATCTTAGCACAGTGCATCCCCAAATTACACATGAAAAAAATGAAATAAAAAATACACGGTACTTTATTTAGATTCTTACATCTTCTTCCCCGAAGGCATCCCTCGAACACCGGAGCCTTATGCCGAATCTAACGACCAACCCCAAAACATTTGACCCGCAAGATCTAGCGCTTCGGAACTAGTCTAAAACACATCTAAATCGATGAAAGAATATTGGCAGTTGCATCGTCGGGAGTAACATAGGATGCAGATTCATCACCTTCAAAGCTTGAAATCCTCTCCGCGACGAGATCGATGACCTGGAGTAGCTATCTTCGTTGGAGGCGCCCAGAAGCACCCTTTCCCTTGCAGATAATGGGATAATGGCCACCACTTGGCCTCCTGTCGATGAAATCAACGCCTACAACGATGATCTCGTCATGGCGATCTCCAAAGCCATTGCAGGAAACACGATCACGATAGAAAATCATCTGATTTCATCGGAAGATTTTTTTGGGACTAAACCCTAAGCAACTAGAGATAAAACTACGAGAAAAGGGATGGGTGCCCTCCCCTTCTAATCCTCAGTGGACGCACCAAAGAGGAAGAAGGAGAGGGGCCCTAGGTGCGGCGGGAGAGTGAGGGAGGAGACAGGCCAAACTAGGCCTAGCCTTGGTGGGGAGGAGAGCCAGGCCATGCGAACCAAACAGGAGAAAGGAGGGAGAGAGGAGAATTCTTTTTTCTTTTTCTCAAACCATTTTCCAATCCCTTTTCAAAACAATTTGAATTCATTTTGGATTTTGACCAAACCACTCAACCAAAATAAATCAAATGCATCCAGATGTATGCTCAAACATGTTTCTACCTTATGAT
This sequence comes from Miscanthus lutarioriparius, assembly GCA_904845875.1. NCBI lineage: Eukaryota > Viridiplantae > Streptophyta > Magnoliopsida > Poales > Poaceae > Miscanthus > Miscanthus lutarioriparius. The sequence continues at coordinate 68,707,872 of CAJGYO010000001.1, read as the reverse complement.
AAATTATAATTTAATAAAAAATTATTATTTCCCTATGTTTTCATAAGCACAAAAATACAAAATTACATCAATTTATATCTATTTCAAAAGGAGCAATTTTTAGGGTGTTACACCCAACCACCTGATAGGACTACTTTGGCAACAATCCACTTCAAACCAATGGGGAATAATCAACCTGAGGGATCATCTTGCTGTTTGTGTGTGCATCAACTTTCATGGGTTCGATTCTATGGCAGTAATCAGTTGTTCGACGGGGTCGATGTGTTAGTCTCCAGTGACTTAAGCACTCAAAACACAAGGTGTTTATCCTAGTTCGGGCAACTAAGCCCTACAAACAGTAATAATGCATATTAGAATTAGAATGCTCAATCAAGTTCTTACAGCTGAGGAGAGAGAGATGTAGGGGAGCACTATGCTAATGTCTAGGGTTTGATCACTAGGTCAGGGAGCTGATCAAAGACTAAGTGTTCAATCTAGGTTTCGGTGAGTCTGTCCACATGAGACCCCTTCTACAGGAGCCTATGCCCAACCAACCTTACATATGGGAGGGCAATGGGAGTACATGTTCCATGGTTTCATGCGGGTTCCAGGCGTCACCTTTCATCTTCTAGTGGTCGCGGACAATGCTCAACTGCCTTTGATATCTTCTGCCACCGCCTTGAGCTGACCATCAGGGGCTGTCTGCCGCTGTTGTGCCTTTTCTGCGTTCGCCTTCTCGTGGCGTCCATCACATGCTATGAGCCTGATCGTATGCAGAGTGGGGTTAGCTTGCAGGCCCATGCTTGTCCATGTGAGGGGGGCACGACCGGCCTTGGCACATTACGTCACGCCCCGGGTGTGACCCTGTGCTCAGAGTGGCCAACATGGCCTCGTGGGAGCGAGGGAATAGAGCACTGGTAGGGCCTAACGCCCTGTGGCTCTGCCAGTGTGTCAGGCTATGGACGCCTGACAGATTCCGAAGGTTGGCCCGAGCAAAGGTCAGGTTGTGCGCTGTGGCCCTCGCTCGGCTATTGTTCTCCAAGCTCGGGAGCTACTTTGGCCTAATCGAGCCCCCGGGTTTGGGTGACTTGAGTCGGGTACTTAACCCCTCGACTCATTTCCCAGGTGCTAAGTTCCTCTTTTGGTCTGAGCCTTAGACCCTTCAAGCCATCCGCTAATAAGCCAGAGGGTGCGCGCGAGCACACTCGATGGGTGTAGCCTCTGGCTAGTTAGAAGAATCAATCATGGTGTTAATCGGACTATCATGGCGCTAATCTAGGGATTTAATCCACCCCTATGTTTGATACTCCTTTTTTCGAAGGAAAGGGGGATTATATTAAATCTTAGCACAGTGCATCCCCAAATTACACATGAAAAAAATGAAATAAAAAATACACGGTACTTTATTTAGATTCTTACATCTTCTTCCCCGAAGGCATCCCTCGAACACCGGAGCCTTATGCCGAATCTAACGACCAACCCCAAAACATTTGACCCGCAAGATCTAGCGCTTCGGAACTAGTCTAAAACACATCTAAATCGATGAAAGAATATTGGCAGTTGCATCGTCGGGAGTAACATAGGATGCAGATTCATCACCTTCAAAGCTTGAAATCCTCTCCGCGACAAGATCGATGACCTGGAGTAGCTATCTTCGTTGGAGGCGCCCAGAAGCACCCTTTCCCTTGCAGATAATGGGATAATGGCCACCACTTGGCCTCCTGTCGATGAAATCAACGCCTACAACGATGATCTCGTCATGGCAATCTCCAAAGCCATTGCAGGAAACACGATAACGATAGAAAATCATCTGATTTCATCGGAAGATTTTTTTGGGACTAAACCCTAAGCAACTAGAGTTAAAACTACGAGAAAAGGGATGGGTGCCCTCCCCTTCTAATCCTCAGCGGACGCACCAAAGAGGAAGAAGGAGAGGGGCCCTAGGTGCGGCGGGAGAGTGAGGGAGGAGACAGGCCAAACTAGGCCTAGCCTTGGTGGGGAGGAGAGCCAGGCCATGCGAACCAAACAGGAGAAAGGAGGGAGAGAGGAGAATTCTTTTTTCTTTTTCTCAAACCATTTTCCAATCCCTTTTCAAAACAATTTGAATTCATTTTGGATTTTGACCAAACCACTCAACCAAAATAAATCAAATGCATCCAGATGTATGCTCAAACATGTTTCTACCTTATGATAAATTATAATTTAATAAAAAATTATTATTTCCCTATGTTTTCATAAGCACAAAAATACAAAATTACATCAATTTATATCTATTTCAAAAGGAGCAATTTTTAGGGTGTTACACCCAACCACCTGATAGGACTACTTTGGCAACAATCCACTTCAAACCAATGGGGAATAATCAACCTGAGGGATCATCTTGCTGTTTGTGTGTGCATCAACTTTCATGGGTTCGATTCTATGGCAGTAATCAGTTGTTCGACGGGGTCGATGTGTTAGTCTCCAGTGACTTAAGCACTCAAAACACAAGGGGTTTATCCTAGTTCGGGCATCTAAGCCCTACATACAGCAATAATGCATATTAGAATTAGAATGCTCAATCAAGTTCTTACAGCTGAGGAGAGAGAGATGTAGGGGAGCACTATGCTAATGTCTAGGGTTTGATCACTAGGTCAGGGAGCTGATCAAAGACTAAGTGTTCAATCTAGGTTTCGGTGAGTCTGTCCACATGAGACCCCTTCTACAGGAGCCTATGCCCAACCAACCTTACATATGGGAGGGCAATGGGAGTACATGTTCCATGGTTTCATGCGGGTTCCAGGCGTCACCTTTCATCTTCTAGTGGTCGCGGACAATGCTCAACTGCCTTTGATATCTTCTGCCACCGCCTTGAGCTGACCATCAGGGGCTGTCTGCCGCTGTTGTGCCTTTTCTGCGTTCGCCTTCTCGTGGCGTCCATCACATGCTATGAGCCTGATCGTATGCAGAGTGGGGTTAGCTTGCAGGCCCATGCTTGTCCATGTGAGGGGGGCACGACCGGCCTTGGCACATTACGTCACGCCCCGGGTGTGACCCTGTGCTCAGAGTGGCCAACATGGCCTCGTGGGAGCGAGGGAATAGAGCACTGGTAGGGCCTAACGCCCTGTGGCTCTGCCAGTGTGTCAGGCTATGGACGCCTGACAGATTCCGAAGGTTGGCCCGAGCAAAGGTCAGGTTGTGCGCTGTGGCCCTCGCTCGGCTATTGTTCTCCAAGCTCGGGAGCTACTTTGGCCTAATCGAGCCCCCGGGTTTGGGTGACTTGAGTCGGGTACTTAACCCCTCGACTCATTTCCCAGGTGCTAAGTTCCTCTTTTGGTCTGAGCCTTAGACCCTTCAAGCCATCCGCTAATAAGCCAGAGGGTGCCGCGAGCACACTCGATGGGTGTAGCCTCTGGCTAGTTAGAAGAATCAATCATGGTGTTAATCGGACTATCATGGCGCTAATCTGGGGATTTAATCCACCCCTATGTTTGATACTCCTTTTTTCGAAGGAAAGGGGGATTATATTAAATCTTAGCACAGTGCATCCCCAAATTACACATGAAAAAATGAAATAAAAAATACATGGTACTTTATTTAGATTCTTACATCTTCTTCCCCGAAGGCATCCCTCGAACACCGGAGCCTTATGTCGAATCTAACGACCAACCCCAAAACATTGGACCCGCAAGATCTAGCGCTTCGGAACTAGTCTAAAACACATCTAAATCGATGAAAGAATATTGGCAGTTGCATCGTCGGGAGTAACATAGGATGCAGATGCATCACCTTCAAAGCTTGAAATCCTCTCCGCGACGAGATCGATGACCTGGAGTAGCTATCTTCGTTGGAGGCGCCCAGAAGCACCCTTTCCCTTGCAGATAATGGGATAATGGCCACCACTTGGCCTCCTGTCGATGAAATCAACGCCTACAACGATGATCTCGTCATGGCAATCTCCAAAGACATTGCAGGAAACACGATCACGATAGAAAATCATCTGATTTCATCGGAAGATTTTTTTGGGACTAAACCCTAAGCAACTAGAGATAAAACTATGAGAAAAGGGATGGGTGCCCTCCCCTTCTAATCCTCAGCGGACGCACCAAAGAGGAAGAAGGAGAGGGGCCCTAGGTGCGGCGGCGGCGTTAAGGAGCAGGCGGTGTTTTCTATGTTTTTGATACTCAACATCAACACATTTGTAATAAAATGATCTGAAGCAATTATATCCTGTTTTGCACACAAACATCTCACCGCGTGCCTCCAACGATTTGCGCAATGTGCAGGGCACATCGTTGAAGGAGCATCGCCGTAAGCGTGATACGCAAGATAGACGACAAGGTCTCTTGATACCCAAGTGTCTGGGAGGGGCCGTCAGTGCATGCAGCAGCTATGGGCTACCTTAGCCGGTCTGACCACTCAAGGGCTTCGCCATCGTTGAAGTAATAAACATCGGTGACAATGAATAACGTGATGAAATAGTAGATGAGAAAAGTAATGTAAAAGACAAAAAGATAGATGTATTGATATAGGTTCGATTATGTGTTGTCAATTTACCATCAGTCTTTATATTTACTAGCAAAATTACGGGTGATGATAAGGACATATATAACATTACGATTAATTTCAAACTTCCAGAGCCAATAATCTAGCCTGGTTGTATTCACGCCAGGGAGTTGGACTTATATGTGTTTAACAAAGCTCACACCAGGAGTTAGACTTGTCCGAAATCCTCCATAGCAGTCAGCCTTCTGCTCCACGTTCTCTGGGCCACAGATCGGAACAGAGGTGCAAATTCAGAGTGTCTGACTCTTTTGCTGAATTGTCTATTCTATAGGTCCAAGAATAACTGTTCCAAGGAGTCCCAGGTGGGCGTCATGCGGAGCAGTCTGTGAGGGCGACATCATCCTTGCTTGTGCAGGTGTTATGCCATCATTTGAATTAGCATTACTGGCAACCATTTATTGTGGATTTACCTCCGGAATTATGAGCTGGTTACATACTCTGAGATTGGAATAGTGTATCGCAGAACCCGCAGTGGGATTTTCCTTTCTAAGAGAATAGTTATCTATATACAAAATGGTATTCCAATTTTCATGACGTCACACAACAAAGACATCTAGATGCCCAAGTTGTGAGCTCATGAAGTAAGATCTACAACAGCATTACAGCTGAACTGGGATCTAAAGTAACTAAGCAATCAGACATCAATCTTGTGCCCGGCCCGGTTTGTGAACTCGAAGTCCACGTGGACAAAGGCACGCAAGACCTCGGGCAGCTGCTCCAACTTCTCCTGCAGCGACTGACTGATGTCGTGTGCCTGGTTGAATGGCAGGTCACTGGGACTCCATGAAACAGTGCATGTCGAAGGTGTAGGCTCGCAGCGTGTCCATGTGCCAGATCTCCTCATGGTGGTTCCAGATCAGTTATGTGAGCTTCATCAGGTACTCCGCTGCCGGACTTGGACTTGCCAATCAGTGTGCCCACGTCAATGTAGAGCACAATCTACATTTTTTACAATTCATTACATTTAGTTATATACTGACAGCACTGTTCTACTTATATAATCCACAATGTTCAGATGATTGTATTGCAATTGTGCTCACCAGTATGGCAGTATGACACCAACTTGGTCCATCTACCCTGCCATATGTATCAGACGGCGAGGCCTATGGAGTTTGTGATCACGCCGAAGAAATGATCCTGAGCTCACGCCTCACGATCTCGTTCTTGAACGTTTGGCAGTACAGTATGAGGAATAACTTCACGGCTGCAACGAAGGACGCTTGAAATTTTCACATGCTCCTGTTGGGTCATCGCACATGTTTAGTATTAGCAACCAAGTGAGAGTTAATATTAGGTGTTATGCTAAATGTGAGCCATAGATGATGTACCTGAGTTATGAGTTGGTGCCCTGATTCAATCGGCACTTGGAAGCCAAGTGTGCCCATTACTAATGCGAAAATCATTATTCCCTGTAACAAATGTCAAACTATTCAGTTAACTGGAATTCTGAAAACAAAAGCCAACACTCCGAGTGATCTAGGTATTGTGGAATTCAGAAATATGCCGGTGTGTAACTCATTTTAGCTACCCTTTTGAAGTAAACTGATTCTGAAGAATGTACAAGAACACAAAAGTTCAGAGCTGACATCTGAGTAGGCTTTTCTTATGTGATTAAGAACATTTATCATCTTTAATTTATATATGATAAAAATCAACCAAAGTAATTTGGTTAGATAAACAATGTCCTTACCACTTGTTGCATGCGCTTTCCAATTGGATAGTTGTGCTTGTTCAGCTTTTTCATAGTGTATATGCCATGAACCAAAGTATGAACCCTGACAGAAGGTCCAATAGGCAATCCAGCATTGACGCTATAAACGCCATGGATACAGTTTCAACTGAAGCAACGACTTTTCTAACAAAAAGAGGAGTCAATGACTTTTCTGACAAAGAGGATCAGATTGATTATATTGGACAAGTTAATAGCAACCGTCTTGCTCTTTGTCAATTGCTGAATTGGCTCTTCCTCAGAAGAAAAGAAGCAGACAGTTCACAGCATATATCTTATAAAGGAAAACAATATTGAAGATCTATGTGAATATTCCATAATCACATACTAAACAATGGTAAATCTAGAAATCAGTCTCTTTTTGTTTTGTTTTGTGTAGGCTATATGTTTTTATGTAGAAGTCCAAAGTGATAACCGTCGGACTTGTTTCCAAAATCGAAGCTTGCAGCAAAATCTTGAACAACAAAAGGAAAGCCTCTGTCCTGAATATAGCTCCTTGCTCCCATCCATGATTGTCTTGAGGTCAACCTCACCAAGATCAATCTTTTTTGCCTTGGACTCACACTTGGAAAGAAGTTCACTGAGCCTAAGTAAAGCTTATCCTCCTCCTGGATTGGTGCTCGTCTTTGTCAAACTGTCTAGGCAAAACATGAAGAAATAAGATCCTATAAGCCAAGGCAGAAAATAACTTTCATCCAAGTTGATGTCCTTCAGAGACATCACTGGATGGCCACTGGAACTGCAAATCGGAAGAGAATCAAAGGTAACAGCATCTACAAATTAGGATTTGCCAACTGAGTTACTTGATTTTACTCATACTGTGCACATTTTGAACCATAAATCACATGTCCCAGTTAATTTCGCTCTCTTTCTTTTACTACTTTTGTCAGTACATGATGAGTAATAACATAAGAATCAGAGAAGAGGGAGAAACAGCATGTAAGAAGCCAACCTTGCTTGATCGTGCCCGGTGAGGTCAGGAGCGTTGTCCACCTCGGCGAGGTCAGGTCGCCTGCGAGATTAGGATGTCCCAACGAATCTTGCGAGATCAGGATGTCCCAATGGCAACTTTTAATTTCAGTTTCAACCAAAATCTCTATAAACAGGAAAATAACGGAAGGAGTTCGTGTCGAGCGTACCATGGAATCCGAACGGGTGTCTTCGAGATTCGATTGCGATTCCAATTCTGACTTGATGTGTCGATGAAGCATCCAGCGACGCCAAGTACGACGACCAACGCGGTGACGATGGCTTCTCGGAAGAACGTGGCAGCAATGGTGGCGGCACAGACCCCGAGAGGAGGCGGCGCATCCCGGGTCCGCACCATCTAGAACGGTGCCATCATTTGAGGTGACCTGGGCGGTGGTGGAGAAGAGCGGCGCCTTCTTGTTCGACTTGGCGCCGGACTACTCCATCTGTGCCGTACGGGGAACGGCTCGGTGACGGACTGCTGGACGGCGGGGCGGCGCTGCGCACGAAAGTAGCGCCGGCGCTTTGCATGTGGGAGCGGCGATGGCGGCTCTACTCGCTGGTGCGGCGCCAGCGGCGGATCTGCACGCGGGGAGGAACGGCGGCGACGCTGGCGGGCGAGCGGAGCGTGTGCTCATGTGAGAAGCCGAGCGGGCCGTGCGGGGAGAGAGGCGTGCGGCCAAGTGTAGAAGGCGAGTGGGCCGGACGGAGTGAGTGGACCGGGACGGCTGGCCCGAATTGAATGGGCTGGACGAAAAAAAAACGTCAGAAATTTTGCTTTTTCATATTATAAAATCTCTCATATAATATATAATATAACTAATAAAAAAATTAAAAAGTGGACATCATTTTTTAGCGACCTTCGTCTTCTGCCAACTGCGATCCCGCAGCTCTCGCTTCTACGCCCGTCTCTTGCGACAACAGAAGGAAAACAAACCTCGCTCCGTGATTTCAAAAGAAGGAACAAACATCGCTCATTCCTCTGCCCGGCTCCGCATCCACCGCGCTCCCATCGTCACCCTCACCGTGCCTCCGACGGAACCCTAGGGCCCACTCAGCATCGGGCCTCCGCCCGCTCGGCGGGAGCTTCAGGGGCGGCCGGCGGCGAGGAGCAGCCGCATCCCGTCGTGCAGAAGCAGCAAAAGGAGCCCTCGCGATCTGCAACTGCTCCGAGGACAGGTCCTTCATCCGTCCATTCGTGTGAGTACAACCTTAATACACTCTTCCCTCCCTTCCATCTCGATCTCGTTTCAAGTATTTGGGGTTTGAAGGAAAGCCAAAGGGACTGCCTTGTTAAGGGGTGCCTGTGATCGATAACCAAGACATTTCAATGTCCTTCTATCCAATATTGTTACACCTTCGTCAGTGATGTCAGGCTATAAGTAATTTCGGTTTACATAACAAACTTCATCTTCCACAGATTGGTAACATTTGTGTCACAAGCCGTATAATGTTGCGATCTTAGTTCCTAGCCTGGCATTACTGCATTTGTAATATCTTGGACAAAGAGTTGGCCGTTGGGCAATGACAGTATTACTTGCAGAAAGAGAAGGCCAAGTATTAATAAACTGGAGGCAAGCCCTCCTGTGGCTCATTTGGGACCTTTTTTATTACTTATTTGACTGGGATATGGAGATTTCTGTGCGTCTTTTCCTGCGACCATATGAATTGTGAATCTTTTTGTATCGATTTTTTGTGTAGTGTGTACTGCTTGTTCAGGCCATGATTTTTGACCTGACGCTCGACCCAAACCTGGTATTTCAGGTTTTGGTTTTTGGAGAAGATTCAGGATTGGAGTTACCTCCAGACAATAATGCTGTGATTAGAGTTCTTAAGGTGCACAAGCTCAGCAGGCTGGGAGGCTAGAGGTGTCACATATCACAGTCACTATCTCCCCTCTTTGGTTCTATGATGTGAAAGGAAAAGCACTCACATCGTCTTCATTCCTGTAGCCTTTGCAGACTATAAAGATAGTTTCAGATGCACTTCCAAAGATTGTGAGGTTTATTTGTAACCTTCGTAGTTTGCATCCATCTTTATTTTAGGAGAACAAAAGCGCTGGAATATTGGTGTCCTTCGAATGTTGACTGATTCATCAGAAAGCTATACAAACTTGCCCCTTTGCATCCACATTTTTTGGCACTATGCATATGCTTACAGCTCCTAGCTGTAAATCAAGATTTATTGCATAATGTGTTTCCAGAGAGCTCGTGCGTATTCCCACTTTGGAAAAGCCAGAGCATCAATTTCTACTGTTACTTTCAAGAAAGAGAGTGAGCGTGCAAGCTTGATTCGAGATCATCAATCGAGGCCTCTCACTACACTGACCTACTATAGGAAATTTTAGATACTGACAAGGTAAGATGAGTTTTCCTTCTTACTGCCATATAGATGTTAGATTTGGTTTTTCATGCCTTAAATTGTTAATGATAGTTGTACAATTAATTTATCAGAAATGATAATATTGCAGCTAGATAGACAAACTGGAGAAGGTAATACACGGCATGAGACTTAGCCTGACATGCATAAAAAAATAATGTCTATTTGCTTGCCCAAGTTCTGTTATGCTAAATTAACACATTGAAGATATTCTTTGTCATGCTAAAGCAGCCCTGACTTAGCCTGTCTGACTTGGCCTGTCTGCAATGCTACGAGTGCCTAAATTTAATATGGGAAGGTTCATGGAACTTTCTTCATAAATATGGATGTTATTATGGTGGATACTCTCAAATTAGGCCACCGCTTCCAGAATTGGTGATATTCTCATGAGTTGGTGATGTAATTCATGATAAGCAAATCATCATGCATGGCTTCTAAAATATACAAGGCTAGGGTAGCATTTTATTTTAGGACTGCAAGATCTACCAGGATGTAGGTAATAAAAATAATAGACCACTTTGGCACTTTGCAATGTGATTTTATAATATAATTGGTTCAAACTTAAAACCATTTGAGCAATGATGTAAATAAAAAAAAATGTCGGAGCCATGACTTGACTATGCCTGAGGGAATGGATTTCAACGAGTTCATGTTCAGCTGCAGCAATGTAAATCTTTGTGGCTATTATTAAACATGAATTCACCAGTAGGTTTCAGGGTAATGTATGCATGCACTGTTATTATGTCTCGGTTTCATTTATCAAAGTTCAGTTGAAACAAGTTCTGTTTAGTTGTGTTGATGTGGCTATGGCTATGTCTCAAGTTGCTTTTTCATTTGTACTTAGAATTTTATATACAGAATAAAGCACTTGGTATTTCATCGTCATTTTGAAATTACATGACATGCATTTGCAACTGAAGATTGAGCTTATAGTGAATTTTGGATAATTATTAATTATATTAATCTTTATCACATTTGCTTATGAGCTTGCTAGAAAATATTTACAGCTTTTCACAAGAGGCAAGGAGGCACAAGCACAAACTATCTGATAGCAGATATTTAACTTATCAATGTCGTTTTTCTTTTTCTTTTCTTCTAACATCCAGGAGGAATTTCCTCAACTTTCTTGACTTTCTGAAGAAACCTAGCTCAAGTTAGTTTGTCTCGGAGATCAAGGACAGAGTGCACCCGCACAACAAGTTTTGTGGTGCCATTAAGGCAACTCACCCTAGCATGATGAATTAACATGAGCTTCAAGCTCGGCGGGATGCTAAAGATTAGGAGAAGAAAACGTCATTCTACACTTGCGCTGCCAATGCCATGGGCAAAAGGATTCAAGTTGTCTTTTTAAGTCTCACAGTTAGTCAGTAACTATGTCCGTGATCTACATGTTTCGGTGTATCTGATTTCCTTAGGGCTCAACAATTTTGTGCCCTTTTCTTTTCTAGAGCACTCACTATGTGGTTGTTCTCGGAGTGAACTTTAGTGGACATAGTTTGTGTGCCTTTTGATTTTTATATAGGTCTTTTCTTTTAGCTGTGAACTGTTCTTTCAGTAATGACCAACAAGGTATTTAGTGTATGCAACTGAGATAGCTTATATTTTCAAAACTGGTCCATTGATCGCTAACTAACAAGTTTCACAATATAACAAAAAAAAGGTTATGAAGGGATACTTATGATGATCAGTTGGATTGACGTTTGTTGCATGGAAGTGGCTCACTTTTATAAAAAAAAAAGTCATTTAAATTGGTGATAAGAGAGTTAAGACTGAGAAGAATTATAGCTTAGCTTTGGACCGGATCTTAATAAGGGAGCTGGGCAATATGGAGTCTTTTCCTATGGGCAATTGCACAGTTCTATAGTGCAGTCTTTTCCGGTTGCTGATACTGGAAATGGTGGAGCCTTTGTTTTTTAATTGAAATGCGACTTATTTTTTTTATCTTCGTTGGGCAATTGTACTCTGTTAGCTGACTCTACTCCCTGTGTTCAATGCATGTTATCAAACTAGCCTTTTATGGGGATTCCCATTATTTTAATAATGCATTGTAGGTTATTCATAATTTTGCACTGTAGGGGACAAGAATTGCGAGCTTTGATTCCATCATTGCGTGTCAACTGTTGGTGGAGGCTCTATTTTTAAACACCTACTACAATATATGGTATAAAATGGTTTATTATAGAATATGTTTTCCAGTTACCTTTTAATTTGAAATAAATCTTGCTTGCACCTTTGAATTATATTGAATATATAGTTCATCAATTGTACAATTCCACTCCTTTCTCCATGCTAGAAAAAATGTCCAGCACTCTAATAGAAGTTGTGTTGTTTTTTCTTCACATGATATGTTGTTTTCCAGCTCTCTAATACATTTGGAAATCCTTCTTTTATTGTTTTGCTCATATACTGACAATAGCGTTGTAGTTTTGAATTAGTTGGGAGCGATGCACTAATGTAGCCTTGTAAACCTGCAGATTCTATCTGTTGCAGTTTACAATCACTATAAACGGATGTACTATCAATCTTTACAAAAGGGGTCAGTTTCACTTCTCTGTGTCAATTTGTCTTTTCTGCAAATAATGAAATAATGAATGATATTCATTCCTGCACTTGTAGAAACTGGAATTCATAAATATCTACAATACTGGATCTACTGGACGTCGCTCCCATCGACCAGTGCCACCGCCATTGCTGCACCTTGGTGAGATCCCTGCCCGATTCAACGTGTCTTGCTGCAAATCACCAATCTGCGCTCTTGGTTCAGCACTGCTGTAGCAATGGAGCTGTTGGACTCCTCTGAACAACTCCCCACGCTTGCAAGAACGGCAGGCAGCCAGTCGAGCTCCCCACACTGGTAAGTTGCTTGGTATTGGAGTTTCCGATCCATTGTTTTGGTTTGTTTGCAAGGTCATTGAGCTGTGAGCACAAATATGGTTAAAGTGATTGCATGTAGTTATGTGTCTTAATAAGTCAGTTTAGTGTCCTAATAAGTCCTCCTTCCATTTAGCGATTCACTTGCACTGTTCAATGTTTTATCGTGTATAATCGACCACTGCAGTTTTCAATGCAGTGCCCAACAAACCAAACAACTTGATTGCCTGTGTGCACAAGTGCCATCAGAGTCATGCGTAAGTAGCTACTTTGGTTTTTCTCTTATGATCATATTTTCCAGCTACCGACATGGAACCTTACTGAAGTGCAAAAAAAGAAAAATAAGTTTTATCTTGAATTCTTGCATCTCATACATGCTGAATCCCTAGATTGGATAAGCTCAGACACGCTCAGAGTTTGCCTATGGCTGTATGCGCTTGCAGGTCATGGTTACCAGGTGGTGTTGTTAGCATAATTGCACTATTTCTATGCAGAACATGTTGGAGCTAGGGACTTTGCAGATCTATTTTTTTTATTAGCTGCACTGGTTTGCCAGCAAAGTGAAAGAAAACATGTTTCTAAAGCCTATATATATATATGTGTCTCTTTTTTTTAGGAACCAGGAGGACCCAGTGGCTCCTACTGCACTTTTTTTTGCCAGTTTTAACAGAGAGATTTTGTGTTTTCTCCCTTAATGCATATTTGTTAGTTTGGAAGGTTAATTTTCTTTGACGTAGTACCATTTGCAGGGCCTTGGACCAGTAGCTATCTAACTCATTCAGTTTGTTCAAACATACGGTGTATCCTGTGGCCGTTTAAATAGACCATTTCGTCAAATATTGTTGATCAGCATATAGTTTAATTTTAGACAAGCACGACCACTAGCGGCTCAGCAAAACTGCTTTAGTTTGGATTAGTTCTTAAGACAATTTAATTTTCAATTCTGGATTTTTATTATTATTTTCTAACTTGTTGGAGCTATGGACCTTGCGGATGTAATTTGTCTATTACATATGAACCTTGGTGGATGTAATTTGTAATCCATTTTAATTAGGCATTGTTATGAGCGTTAATCTCTTTGATGGTCCACAGATCAGACTATGATTGCTTGCTCGTAGAATTTGCTCGTTCATGTGAGCCATTTGTGTGACCCCTACCTAATTTATAATGGATTGGTCCATGTGTTAGCTGTTTAAGAAGACAACCAAGACAATATTGTTGTTCTGAAAATCATAGTTACTACTGGTTATTAAATTCAGTCAAAATAGTTACTGCTGGTTTATTACAACACCGAGAAGAATGTACTAGTGTCACTGGCGTCCTTCCCCGCGGCTAGGCACGAAAACTCGAAGAGTTCTCATCCAACCCACGCGGAGGCGACGTTGTTGACGTGGACCCACTCGGAGCCGACGTCGTCGAGGTGGACATACTTTGTTTTAAGATTTTGTGAAAGATTTGTTTAAGACATGCAATATTACTCATGCGATAGACACTAATATTTACATAGATACTCGAACCTGTGTACATGATGGTATGAAGATACGGCGGAATTTATTCGTGCATTTATTGACGCACGAAAGAAATGGATATCGAAGATTTCTTCTTATCGATATAAAACATTATCTTAGCCGCATCATAAAAAGGTCTATATAGTAGAGTTTGTGAGCTTACGACGCCGCGTTCTCTGTGACTGTGTTAATTTTACAAACTTTATTTTTTGATTAAATGTCATTTTAACGTTGTATTTAATTTTTTACAGTACTGTTATCTTATTGTATGATCCATGTATTTTTAGTACAAAATATTAGCTATTCTGTAGTAATGCACGGACACGCTACCTATTATAATATATAAAAGGAGGGATGAACAACCGAACCAACCACACCTATTCTAATTCGGTCAACTCCAGGTCTCCAGCTATCATACGACTATCGGGCTATTCGGTTAACGAATCCAAGCTGAACTCTTTCGTAAAAAAAAAAAATCCAAGCTGAACTCTACCAACACGTACGCCCACACGTGCATTTTTACTTGCTCGTATTATTTTCCCTACATACGACAGAGTCTACGTAAGCCAACTAAATCTATATCTATATCTATATCTATATCTATACCTACCTATATAATAATAAAGAAGCAAAATTTTCAGTTATTTTTTTATCCATCTGTTTTTTTCCATCTCTAATAATAAAGAAGCAAAATTTTCGGTAATTTTTTATCCATCTGTTTTTTTCCATCTCCCTCTAACTACCGAATAATAGCGAATTTCTTCCGTCAAGACTTATATATATAACACGTACTTATACAAGTTAGAATAGCGCTTGTCTAACCAGATATGGAATCCGATCTAGATAGATAGGAATTATATTCTGATACAAATAGATCTCTTCAATCATGAATCTTAATAAAAATCCTAAACTAAATAGAATAGGAGTTCTAATAAAAAAGTAAAAGTACGAGTATAAATTCGTATACGTATCTCATCTTACTTAGTTTCTATTTTTGATTTTTTTCTGTTTGTTTTTTTCCAACGTGACTTTGGTTTTTATTGTTTAGAATAGGAGTTCTAATCAAATAGTAAAAGTACGAGTAGAAATTTGTATACGTATCTCATCTTACTTAGTTTCTATTTTCAATTTTTTCCATTTGTTTTTTTTTTCAACAGAGACTTTGATGGTTTCTATTGTTAATTCTTTTTTATTCCCTTTATCTGTGTCAAGACTTATATATATAACACATACTCATACAAGTTAGAATAGCCCTTATCTAGCGCGATACGGAATCCGATCTGGATAGATAGGAATTATATTCTGATCCAAATAGATCTCTTCAATCATGAATCTTAATGAAAATCCTAAACTAAATAGAATAGTTCTAATCAAATAGTAAAAGTATGAGTATAAATTCCTATACGTATCTCATCTTACTTAGTTTCTATTTTTGATTTTTTCTGTTTGTTTTTTTCCAACGTGACTTTGGTTTCTATTGTTTAGAATAGGAGTTCTAATCAAATAGTAAAAGTTAGAGTACAAATTTGTATGCGTATCTCATCTTACTTAGTTTCTGTTTTCATTTTTTTTCTATTTGTTTTTTTCGACCGAGACTTTGATGGTTTCTATTGTTAATTCTTTTTTATTCCCTTTATCCGTGACTCCGTTTTGTGTTTCAGCAGTTTGGTTTCTTTCAATCATTTTTCTATTCCATCTAATTTTTTCCTGTTTCTTTTTTCCGATTTGGTCCGCATGGTTTTTTCCACGTTTCTTTATTTTCCCCCAAGTTTCCATATTCTATGAGTTTTCTTTTCATGATTTATTATGTTCTTTTTTTTAGATTTCATCCATTTCGAATACGTCGTGTTGAGCTCTCGAGAGAATAGAAGAACAATGACGAGATAAGACAAATGATATATCAAGTGTAACAAAATTATGAGAGCCTACATATGATGTTAGGTAGACCGATAGTAGAGCAATCAATAAACTCTCACGAGATCTAGCTACTTCTTGTCAAGCTGACCTCTACCAACTGCTGCGCCGTCACTGGCATCGATAGCACAATCATGTTTTCTCTATGCGCACCCCTCTCGTCGATCGCTAAGGGCACCGTCAAAGTTGCACGATATCTCAACCGCAATAGCCGGGCCACGTCTGCGCCATCGTAGGAGCCATGTACGCACGAGCACTATGTTGTCAACCTTGTCTTAGTGCAGTGGGGGGCCAGGTCTGCATGGTGGCCGCCATGCCACTGACATGCATGCTGGTGGTTTATGCCACCTCGCAGCGGCCGTTATGTCCACACGTGGCTCTATCATGCTACCACTATTATCGTCGGTAGTATACTACGTAGTAAATTATAGTCCTATTGCAATACGCGGATATTTTTGCTAGTATTTCTAAAACTCTTCTCGGACTCCTATTTCTTCTTTAATCTTGTGTGCATCGTATGGAACGAATAACCACCAGCCATCTTATCCAATTCCATTACCTTTATGAAAGTCAAGTTTGTTTACTTGTTTTGTACTCCCTTTGTCTTTTTTAAATGTTGAATTTTCTTAAGTTTGACTAGGTTTATAGAAAATATTCATAATATTTGTATCTCTAAATAAGTTAATTATAAAAATATACTCAACGATCTATCTGATGATATTAATTACGTACCATAAATATTAACATTTTTCAATATATTTGGTTATCTAATAATAAAGAGGCAAATTTTCCGGTCATTTATTTTGGTCCATCTCCCTCTAACTACCGAACAATAGAGATTTCTTCCGTTCAGACTTCTATATATAACTTGTGCTTATACGAGTTAGAATAGCTATGCGATACGGAGTCCGATTCCAAAACGTATTGAATTGTGTATGTGACCTAAATATAGATATGCCTGGATTGGACACCTAGATAGCTACGAATCCTATTCCAAATATAGGTCCCTTTGATTCTAACTAAGCTAAATAGAAATCCTAATTCAAATACAAAGAGAAATAGAAAAAATCTAAAGATATGATTCGTTGTGGCCAGCTCGCTCAGCCAGCGCGTCCACGTCGCTGTTATTTCGTGGCCGTTCGATCGGCCGCGCGGACGGTTCAGATCGGGCGAGCCACGGTAGTTTTACGAAAAACACCTTTTAGTTTTCGGAAATCAACCCGCGCTCCAGACGTCCTCTCAGATGTTTTTACAAAAAACGCCTCATGTTATTTCCAAATCGACGCGCGGTTCAGAACGGATGCGCACTGGTTTGTTTGCAAAAAAGACCTCCACTTTATCGAAATTCAACCCGCGCTCCATAGACACTCTCATCATTTTTTGCGAAAACATCCTCTGATTTTTCTCAAATCAAAAAACAGTCCACCTTTCATTATTTCTTTTCTTTTCTCCAAAAAAAATATGTGGGGCCCGTGCACCGCACGCATGGGCGCGTCTGAAGGACTAGTAGTAGTATAAATCTTATTTCTGGTATTAAATCACAAAGAGTTCCCGTCCTTTTCTATTTATTTATCCTATACGTATTATGGAGCGTCCGTTTTGTACTTCCATGGCCGTTGGTCGTTTTTTTTTTTCCGACTCATTTGGTTTCTTTTCTTCTCTGTGTTAGTTTCTTTTTCTTTATTGGTCGTTTTTCTTTTTTTTTCTCGAGTCGGCTCCGGCACATTGGCCATGTCCGTTTCTTTCATTGCAATTTCACTTTTAACGTTTACATCTTTTCTATTCATCACGTTCCAATAAATAAATATGAAAAACAAAGAATAAAGAAAGACCTTTGAACCTTTATTTTTTTTCCTGAAAACTTAAAGTTTTCATTGTCAAGTTATCGATGCAGTTTTGATTAAGAACAAAATTTATCTTATAAGAACTTAGTTGAACTGATAGTCTAACTAATCAAATACAAACTAATATCTTGAGGTGTTTGAGTTTTCTTTTCTTTGTTGGTCGTTTTTCCTTTTTTCTCAAGTCAGTTCCGACACGTTGGCCATGTCCGTTTCTTTCATTGCACTTTCACTTTTAACGTTTATATCTTTTCTATTCATCATGTTCCAATAAATAAGTATGGAAAACAAAGAATAAAGAAAAGCCTTTGAACCTTTACCTTTTTATGAAAACTAAAAGTTTTCATCAAGTTATTGATGCAATTTTAATTAAGAACAAAACTTATCTTATAAGAACTTGATTGAACTGATGGTCTAACTAATCAAATGCGAAATAATATCTTGAGGTGTTTGTGGTTAGTTCGGTCTAAATAAATTTGTCTCGACTGTATGCATGCACTAGTGAAACCCCTGACAAGTCCCGCGACATGGAAATTAGAGAGAGATCACCTGTCATAATTATCGGTGGGTAGATCAGTACTTGACATATCGACAACCAACTTCTCGTCGGCTTGAACTAAAGATCCTCAACGAAAGTCACAAAACTTGATATTTAATTGTAACAAAGCATACACAGTATAAAATTGAAGTTATGATATATTATAGCTTCTAAACTTATAAAAGGATATACACACATAATTTATGTTCTCGTTTTCCATTACAACTTGATAACTTATTGTCCAGCAGTACTAGTATTAATGGCAAACATGTTGTGCATCGTAAGGGGAAATACTATCGTGGTAATATAAAGCTATTAGCTATCTTTGTCTAGTTTAATTGGGCCAACCTTTATTGCAGTTAGATATCAAGGTCTATATTAAATGGAGGTGCAATGAAGTATTAACCCCACATGAGTAGAGAATTAGAGATTGACTCCACATGAGGCCTGTAATATGTTCTTGACCAGAGGCTCAGTTGTATTGTTTTTCCTAAAAAGAACATAAAAGGAATGAAACAAAGAAATTCTATATATATTTTTCTAAAAATGAGTGGAGAGAAATTTTACCTCTTTAATATTAGTTATTATAGATATAGATAGAGAGAGGATAGAGATTTATTTGCATTTGAATTAGGATTCATGTGCAACTGAACAGAGGGGAAAAAAGAAAAATGGAACCGAAAAAGTGGTGCTCGGGACCAAAGAAAAAGAGGAAAAGCGGAAGGTGGTAGTACGGACTCTGAATGGTCTAGGATTTTATTTGCGTAAAAAAATAGTTCTTTAATAATAGAGAGAGGATAGAGATTTATTTCTATTTGGATTAGGATGGATACTAAAGATTATAAGGATAGGATTCCTAGTTATCTTTGTTCTTTCAATAAATCTTGTATAGTCATATACAAAATAGGAGAGACAATTTTCACGTTATGGAGGGAGTTAGAGGAGGGCCAGACAAAAAAAAATGGATGGAGAGAAATTTTGCCACTTTAATATTTGGTATAGATGTGGCTTGTTTTGTTTTGCATCTTTTTACAGTTGTGGGTATTTTTATCATTGGGACTCGGACAGAATAGGGACGGGATGCGAAATGAAACGTGGGTTGAACGTGGACTAAGAAAGGAAAACATAAGGAACAGGCAAAAAAAAGAGTACAGCAAAAATTGGGAAGCGGACTGGAGTATGGATTGAACGTGGACTAGAATATGGATTGAACATCGACTGGAAAAGGTGGACTAGAATATGGATTGAACATAGACAGGAAAAGGAATATACAAAAGGAAGAGGCAGAAAAAAAATTACGACAGAAATTTTGTCTCTTTACCAAAACGTCCATCGAAAACGACGACAGGAATGATACATATTTATTTATGTTTCATTCTTTCTATAAAATTTCAAATCTATGGAGTATAATCTATGTTATGATCATGACATCCATAATATAAGTTAATATTGATAATAATATGACAATGTTCTAGTAAACCCTGTATCGAATTAAAATGCATCACAACATTAATTTTTATATTATCATGCCATTAAAAATCCTTCTCATTGACTTTCTTTGAGCTAAAAAAAAATTGACCTAAAGTTAGCAGCCGACATGCCAAGGATTGGAAAAAATATAGTTTTCATTATATTCTGATGGACAAATCTAGGGACTACAGATGATCTGACCTCGGAATTAATATTCTGACCGTTCTACAAATCATCATCCATGTATTGTGACAAAATTGGCTATTTGTCATTTCAAAGAGTGGGCTTCACAACTTTGCCATTTTAAAATGTCTTTGCAAAATTACCAGCTAGAAGATGTGTACTTTGTTTTTTTCCATAATCCCTATTTATCTCCTTTATTTATATTTTCTGCTACTTGCCATACACACTGATGATTATACCCTTCTGTGTAATTTATGCTGAAAAAAGACCAGGACCCACGGCCTGATGACCTGATTGGCGGTGCTGGCTAGCGCTGGCTTGCTGTGTGCTTGAAAACTCTAGTTTGATTTCGGTGAATTGATGAAACCCTAAGTGCTAATCTATCACCCTAGTGATTATGAGATAAGTAGCATATTCCAAGTGACGGAGCAAATGGAGAAGATCATGATGATGGTGGAGTCCATGGACATGATCAAGTGCTCGAGCTTAGAAAAGAAGAAAGAGAAAAACAAAATAGGCTCAAGGCAAAGATGAATTTGATAGGGTCATTTTGTTTTGGTGATCAAAACACCTAGTGGGTGTGATCACATTTAGGATAGATAGCTGTACTATTAAGAGGGATGAAACTCGTATCGAAATACGGTTATCAAAGTGCCACTAGATGTTCTAACTCATTGCATATATATTTAGATCTAGTGGAGAGCTAAAACCCCTAAAAATATTTGTGAAAAATATGCTAACACTCGTGCACAAGGTGATACACTTGGTGGTTGGCACATTTGAGCAAGGGTGGTGAAGTTTGGAGAAGTGAATGAGGAGTTACGTAGGGACCGGATGCTAGACCGGACCCAGGACCGGACTTAGCCCTGAGTCCGGTCAGTGTTGCGCAGACGAAGCACCTTCGGTCTTGTGACCGGACGCAGGTAGTGAAGATTGATCGGACGCGCAGAGGAAGAGTCCGATCGTAGATGACGTACGCTGACACAAGCGATCTTGGCGCGTGGAGAGGATCGGACGCTAGTGGGAGTCCGGTCGTAGCTGACTTGACGCGTCCGATCAACAAAAACCGGCTCTGGTTGCATAATGGAAATGACCTTACTCGCTTCGCTACTCAGTCCAGTCATATAACTGTGAGTCTAGTCATCGTCTTGGGTGGCTCACTATGGCAGAACTGCCCGAAATAACACGCTTTCAGAGGCGCTCGTCTTCCACTAGACACTAAGCACCTCGAAAGTGAGCTACATCATACAGTTCCGTTGAGCACACCCTAAGGGAGAACTCGAACAATCCACGTTTTACATCCAGAATCCAATAATGAGTATAAGCTTACAATACTTAGTCCATTTCATACAACAAGAGTTCTTGGAAATTATTTACTATAATACCAGAGTTCAGAGTGCGATAATTAAACAGCGGAATGAAAATAAATATCTAAAGGAAATGAT
The DNA here is from genome assembly GCA_904845875.1 of Miscanthus lutarioriparius. Lineage (NCBI taxonomy): Eukaryota > Viridiplantae > Streptophyta > Magnoliopsida > Poales > Poaceae > Miscanthus > Miscanthus lutarioriparius. Next base: position 68,686,501 of record CAJGYO010000001.1, on the reverse strand, counting down.
ACAGGGATCCTCCTGTGCCTACCAGCACAAGAGTTACTCCTAAAGCTGCACCTGCAATATGGGTAAAATAAACCCTGAGTACACAATGTACTCACAAGACTTACCCGACTAGTGGGAATAGTTTCCCGACTCAAGGATATGATAGGCAATATGGATTTGTTGTTTTCTTTTTGTTTGTGAAATGCATTACTAGAAGTACGTCCTTAAGATCAAGTATAATTAGCAGTCATGGTTACTTCATTAGCTAACCATTCTAGGTAAGCACATGTTCTACTTTCAAGCAAGGGTTAAGCAATCAGAACCATTTCACCATATTTCATCTTCCAGTTCTTAATACGGTGCTATACTAGAGCCAAGTCTTACCGTCTCACAGAAATGGCTATTCATGAACCAATGTATCCCAGCTGGGTACCCTGAAACACACGCCATGTTTGTACCCCAAGCACAAACAAGACCAACCCATTCCACTCCTATCACCATGTCTAGGTCTCCGTCCAAACTTGGACTCCAAGCCCCCACACTTAAGACCCGGTCTCAGTATGGTGCTTAGATCTCCACCTTTCCCTGCCTCCAATCACTTAGCCCAGAAAGAGCCAAAACCCACGACAAGAGAGTAACGTGCCTTCCCACTTCTATAAGCAAGTATGTGCTCAGGATAATAAGTCTGTGACCTAACCATCATCCATAGCAACAGACGGTCCTTAATCGACACGAACAGGGAAAATAGTGTCACCAAGCTAAGCCTCATTAGTCGCGGGACACAACCTATTATACCCACCAATTCCTATACCATATCCCTATCCTATATCAATTTTTCCTTTCATCATTTTATTATGAGAGTAATAATAATTCCCTATTGTGAGCAACAACAGGTTACTCACGCTACCGATGACCTAAGCATAGCATCTACTCGAACCTACACTAGTAAGACTCTTAGAACAGGTGTATATATGCATGTGGGTTCCATAAAATTCCTGTAACATAAATGCACAACACATATATATATATATGGTGAATTATAAAATAGAGGTTATGCACCGGGGCTTGCCTTGGGCAGGCGCGGTGTCAGCTGAGTCAGTCAGTGGTGGCTCTAGGACCTCCTCCTATACGAGAATCTCCTCCTCGTACTCCTCGATGATCTCCTCGAACTCGTGATCGCCGATGGTCATGATCTCCGCCAACTCGTTCTCTACATGCATACGATGATGATGCAACACTTAGCATTTCGGCAACAGCAACTCTTAAACTAAGAATGCGCATACCAAGCTACTAAACTAGCTCTAATGACTAAGACACTAAGCTAACTATCATCTTCATCAAGCAAGGTGTTGGATTCAACTAACAAACACTCAGTTTTGCAATTTAAGGGTATATCTTTATTTCTACTAATGTTTTAATGTATATTGAAATAAAGAGCATTTAACTACCATAATTCTTAGTCTATTCTAAGGCTACAAAAATTACAGTGAGCACATAATAATACAATGAAGTTACTATAAAATTTTCAGGACTAAAGCTATCACCAATTTACCACAAAAATTCCTACAATAATTAACTTAATATTATTAAGCATCCTCAGATGATTTAATAGCTCCTAATGTCAACACGTATAAATATGAACTAAATACACCAACCGATAGAGCACAATTTTAGTAACCTAACAAAATTTATTTCACAATTTTTGGACACCTACATGATTTTATATGATTTACCAAAGATTGGCTCACACACGCGGCCCACACGAGCGGCCCACACGCTTGCCCCGCGCGACACAGCGCGTGCACGTAGCAGCCCGCTTGCGTGGCCCATGCGAGGCCGGCCCACTCGCAAGGTGGCCCACGGTGGGGGGAGTCACGCGCGCATTGGAGATTTTGCAAAAGAGACATCGAACTCCTCCCAATTTACAACTAAGTACTAACACTATTTTCTCCTCTCTCAGACCTTCTCACTTAACCCCCTGACTTTTCCCTAATTCACCCACGCGCACCGCCAGTGACTCAGCGCACGGCGACGCGGAGGGTAATGACACGGCGCGACCGTGTCGGCCACTAGAGGCTCACGCTGGCCTATCAGTCGGGCCAACCTTCAACTACGGTCCAACCGCCTACACTAAGCAGCAACATAGGGCAGCGGGACACGCTGGAGCGAGCTACAGCGACGTGCGGCCATCCACGGCGGCGGCTCAGCTACCTCCACGATCCAGAGCACCTAAGAATCTAACTGACTATCGAGGGAGCATCAGTAGACTACCATGGACCTAGCTGACATGACGGTTGGGGTGGACAATGGTGGAGGAGGTGTGGCCACGTGCGGCCGAGCCGTGCAGCGACGCACTGTGGTGGCACGGTCGCATCAGTGGCAACGGGGAGGCGGTAGTGGTTCCACTAGCGTGTGCAAGGTGGAGAGGGAGGCAAGGTGAAACTAGTGGTGTAGGTGAATTGGCTCGGGATGGACGGTAGGAGGGCTGCCATCGTCCACGGCCAGACGCGGCCTTATTGGCACGGCGGTGGGAAAAACACCAAATTGGAGCTCGACCGGGCGCCATTCAAGGCGGGGTGGGGTCAGGTAGCAAGAGGACTTGATGGTGGAGATATAGGCATGTGGAATTGAAAGGAGATGACCACTCGCTGGTCAATTGCATGGGGCGCGGCTCCGACGGTGGCAGCAGAGAGAGAGAGAGAGACGGGCCGGTAAGAGGCATAGCATAGCCTTGCCTTGGCAGGACGTGCTCGGCATGACCGGGAAGGCATGCGCGTAGACTCAAAGGACAAGCGCGTGCATCCCCGATCGGCCATGGCCCGCATGGTGCAGCGCCATAATGTCAAGGCGATGGCGAGCTTAGCCACGTGCGGGCGGGTCGACAGTGGTGGTACAGAGGTGCAGTGGTACAGAGGTGCAGAGAGAAGCATGGACGTGATGGTGAGGCGATGGCACTAGCAGTGATTGTGTCGTAGCGTAGGGCGGGTCGACAGTGCGGTAGCGCAGTGGGATAGCCAGCAGCACCGCGCTACCACGCAAACAGCAGCAATGGCTCCACGCAGTAGAGGCCAGTGGCGACCAAGCTAGAGGCAGCCACGGTCAGCCACGTGAAGCAGCGCACGCATGCACGAGCGACCACTACGGTGATGGCGTGCGCTCGAGCGTGGTGACCGCGTCCACCCGGCCAACCCAAGAATGTGTCGTGCATGCATTTTAAAGCACCTATAACAACTAAACGGTTGCTTCTAGACCAAAACCATCTTCGCCATGCTCAAGATGGCATATGAGGCTACCAAACTGAGCTAAAACATAACACCTTTTCTTAACCCGATTTTGCAAAATAAATTGCCAAACATGGCATTGTCTAGCTGTCTATATACTTAAAAATCTTCTAAGTCTATGAGCTGAATTTGATTCCAAGTTGCATTTCTAGGCTATTAGAAATGTTGGCTACTGATGTTATTTTTCTACAGCAAGTATTGCATTGTCATCTACAAAGTTCATATTCCAAACTTTATTTAAGCGCAACATATATGTTCTATAGTATTTTTGTTCAATAAAAATTACTTTTAAACCCTACTTGATACATATGAGTTATGTAATAGCTTATCATTTAACATTTTTATTGATCATCTGAAGTTACAAAAATGTTATCTACACCTTCCATCACATGCATTATCACATAAACATGATGTTCATGACATGGTTTGGTAATTTGTTTAGGGCGTAACACCGAGGGTGTAATAGCTCTCCCCCCTTAAACAAAATCTTGTCCCTAGATTCATGTGTGTGTCTAGTGTAGGAAAAGGGATAAGAAATAAACTTTTACTTAACCCATTACCTCGATACTTTAGGGAGAAGATGAGGATAATGCTCTAGAATATAACTCTCCTATTCCCAAGTTGCTTCGTCCTCCAAATGATTTTGCCACTGGACTTTATAAAATTTCACCACACCTTGATCATCAATACTGAAATGAGGACCGCCCTTTGGCAATTAACTTCTTGATATGAGGAATTTCCAAAGCATCTTGCCTTTGCTCTATAATAATTTGCTCAAGTAAATCCGAGACTAGAGCAATATGTGCTAACACCTCAGAATGGTTGAGAGACAAAAATTCTTCTTCAACTTGATGCGACTTCTGACTTAAGGCATCAGCCACCACATTAGCTTTTCTAGGGTGCTAATGAACTTCTAAGTTATAATCTTTGATTAACTCAAGCCACCTCTATTGCCTCATATTCAACTCGGATTGAGTGAAAATATATTTGAGGCTCTTGTGATCTGTAAAAATGTGTACTTTATTTCCCAACAGGTAATGTCTCCAAATTTTTAGAGCATGCACAACTGTGGCTAGCTCTAAATCATGGGTGGGATAATTCAACTCATGCTTTTTCAGCTGACGTGAAGCATAAATGATCACATGTCCGCCTTGCATAAGCACACATCCTAGTCTAGTCCTAAAGGTATCACAATACACATCAAACGACCTATCAATATCTGGTTGGGCAAGAACAGGAGCAGAGGTAAGAAACTTCTTTAGAGCTTGGAAATCTTCTTCACAAGCTAGACTCCACATAAATTTGACATCCTTCTAGAGCAACTTGGTCATTGGTTGAGCTACTTTAGAAAACTCAGGGATGAAGCGCCGATAATAACCAGCAAGACCAAGGAACTGACAAATCTGATGCACCGACTTTGGAGATTTCAAATTTAACACATCCTGCACCTTGCTAGGATCCATAGACATGCCTTCAGGTGTTAGAACATGTCCCAAGAACTGCACTCGATCCAACCAAAACTCACACTTGTTGAATTTGCCATATAGCTCGTGTTCCCACAATCGGGTTAGGACTATGCGAAGATGTTGTTCATGCTCCTCATTGTTCTTGGAATATATCAATAAGTCATTAATGAACACCACTACAACCTTATATAACTCCGACATGAAGACTGAATTCATGAGATACATGAAGAATGCAATAGCATTGGTGAGACCAAAAGACATGACTAGGTATTCATAGAGCCCATACCTAGTATATAAAGTTGTCTTTAGTATATCTTGTGGTCAGATCTTAATTTGGTGATACCCAGAATGAAGATCAATCTTTAAAAACACCTTAGCACCAACCAACTGATCGAACAAAGTATCAATACGAGGTAAAGGATACTTGTTCTTAATGGTTACTGCGTTGAGAGGCCGATAATCCACACACATCCGAAGAGTGTCATCCTTCTTCTTCACAAAAATAGCTGGACAACCCAATGGTGAAGAACTTGGATGGATGAATCCCATCTCCAACAATTCCTCTAACTGTTTCTTCATCTCAACCAATTCCTTTGGAGCCATGCGGTAAGGACGCCGTGAAATAGGAGCAGTACAAGGTTCTAAGTCAATGGCAAACTCCACATCCTGGTCTGGTGGTAACACAGGTAGATCTCTAGGAAAGACATCCAAAAACTCACAGACCATAGGAATAGAGGCAAGGTCAAGAGAGGCTTTAGTATGAGCAATAACTGGTAGGGTGGAAACTAAAGACATAAGGAGAGACATTCTATCCTCAGAAGAAGGAAGCTTCAACTCAACAATTCTTTGCCTAAGGTTCAAGAAAGCCCATAGTTTCTTAACCAGTTCATTCCCAGAATTGCATCTATGCCTTGCCCAGGCAGCACCATGAACTAGAGACGATAAGAGTGAGTTTCTAGCACTAGTCTCACTATGTCCGTCCAAGTTTTAACACACAACTGCACACCCAGGGTTCTGATTCTATAGGCAATAGGAATATCCATAGTAGATATATTGTACCTTTGTGCAAACCCCATACTCATGAATGAATGTGATGCACTAGAATCAAATAATACATATGTTGGGTGGAAATCAATGGTGAACATACCAGCCATCATAGGCTCTCCTTGTGGAATCTCCTCAGCCTCAGTAAAGTTAACATGTCCCGAGCAGCTCACGGGCACCTTCTTCCTGATGATAGTCCTCTTGACCAAATGAGAGTTGGCTGAAGGCTGAGAAGACTGGGGAGGCTGATTCTGAGGGCACTCTCGGGTGTAGTGACCTTCCTTGCCACACTTGAAACAAGCACCCGGCTTGTTCCCCTATCCCTGATAGGGCGGAACCTGCTGTCCCTAAGGCTGCTGCACCTGCTGAGTAGGTGCACGGTACTGAGTGGGAGGTTCCTAGTGAGTCTATTGAGTCTGGCGAGATGACTATCCACCTAGAGAGTTATAGGATACCCTCCTCACAACCTGTACCTTCAGATACTATGGTTGACTAGAAGACCTAGTGATCACCCTCTTGCGCTTCCACTCAGCCTGAGAGTCACGCTGAAGTCCCTCCATAGCAATGGCAGCATTCATCAAAGCACCAAAGGTCTGATAGCCCCCTATACACAACTTCTCTTGCAAGATGCAAGAGAGCCCACGATTGAAACGGTACATCTTCTCATCAATATCCACATGAGTTGTAATACCCCAAGGTTAAGCATGGCATTTGGCACTTGCATTTCATGAGCACAAGCATCATCCAAGCATTCATGAACATGAGCATATGAAATTTCATCTCATTCTTATACATTATCGCATGAAATGTTGATTATATATATGCTTATGCTTGTAATCATGTATGACCAATGTATGAAATGGTTGTAAGGTGACAACAATACCTTAGATACATCTAGGATGGTAAATGGAACAACTTTTGTATTCATGACATGAACCAATTTTGCTTCTAAGTGTTGGGTTACCTTGGAATGCCATTTTCATGATGCTAGTTTGACCAAAGTTGAACAGTAGCTTAGAGTGTTTGCATGGTTATATGACCTAAATAAAAGTTGTAGTTCACATCAAGGGTAACAAACTTTATTTAAGGGTCATGAGCTAAATCAGTGCCTAATATGGTCAAATAGAGCTCACAAGTTTCAACTTAATGTTGTTTGTAACTTAGAAAAAAATTCCAAGTCTTGAAGCTGTTTTTAGTTTCAATGTAGCCTATTTTGGAGCCTTATAGTTTGAAAACCTTTGTGATTTAGACAAAACTCCTTTAAGCAATCTTGTAGTACTCATGTAGCTCTACACTTTGTATTAATGAAGTTTTGACTGATTCATCACGGTTTGGGAGATTTGGAGGTTTGAAAATTGACTGTCAGACAGACTAAATTGGCCCTTGCCAATTCAAATCGCCGGCCATCGTGGCGGACCGCGCCCAGGCCTCTCGCGCCGCGTGGCGGCAGTCCGTCGGCGCCGGCCCGCCCTGTCGCACCAAAAGGGAGAGCCCTTGGCTCTCCACTCACCCATGCGCTCACTCTCGCTCTTGCTTTCTCTCTCACCCGCGTGCCTCTCTAGAGCAGAGCAGCACCACAGTAGCGTCGCCGTTGTGCCTCCGTCGTGCTCGAGCGCCGCCACCATAGCACCACCGCTCAATCACTCATGCCCATAGCTCCACCATCACCTCCTCCACCTCACCGACTAGCCATTGCCTTAGCTCGAACCAAGGTAAAGGCATATGGGTTGTCGCTGTCACCGCCATAGCCGTTGTGCGCCGCCGAGCTCGAAGCTCGCCCATGGCCAGCCCTATCCACCGCAGCTCCTACCTTCTTCTCCGTTGGTCCATCGTCGCCTTAGGTTGTAGGTGCTCGCGCTGTAGCCTAGTTCACCATTACCGTTGCCGTCTCGTGGGAATGTGCGACTGCACCACGTGGACCCACCATGGCCGCGAGCTCCAGCTCGCCACGGCCGACCTTAGCTAGACCCCGTCGTTCCCCTCTAGCACGTGTTTCCGAACCTCCACTAATCCTAGCACCATCATCGAAGATGGAGACTCGTCACCCATCACTGGCTCCCCAGAATGGTGACACCACCGCCGTGCTCTGTGCGCTGCTGCACCTCCATGCACACGGCCAAGCTTCACCGCCGCTCCACCGTCTCCCTAACCTAACCCAAGAGCTCCGCTAGGACTTGCTGATGTTGTGGCCGCGCTTGCCTGGACATGCCAAGCCATAATGCTCGCTAGCGAGGTCGCTCCGATGATCTGCCGAGCTAGCCAAAGGTACCAATGGGTGCGCAAGGGTGTGGGGAGCAAAACATCGGTGACACTACCGACGGTGACCTCGCCGTCGGTGAGTTCGCCGTCGGTCAACCACGCGCTCTGCTCTGGTTCCACTGACGAGTGGGGCTGATTTGACTGTGGGACCCGCATGTCAGCGCCTGAGGGTGTATAGACCAGGTGTACCTAGCATTTAGGGTTTAGTTGGTTTTTGAATTATTTTCACAGATTTGAATACAAACTTCAAAAATTCATATCTGGAGCTAGGAGTATCCAAACAGGGTGAACCAAATTTTGTTGGATTTATCTTGAAGTGTACTATTTGATAAAAATATGAAATCTACTATTTAGAGTATTTTTCTTAGAGAATTAAATTGAGCAAGATAAGTGCTTTTAAATTAGGTTATATCTTGTAAAATGCATAACTTGAGCTAGGAAGATGATAAAATTGTGATACTAATTTTGCTGGTCTTGTGTTGACATGCTCTAGCTAGAAAAAATACTAAACCTACAGTAGGCACACTTGAAATATGGTCTTCATATTTAATCCTTATTAATTGCTAGTTTCTAGTGAAATTAAATGGGGTAAAAATACATAACCTATGATCATGCAAATTTGTATACAATATTCTTGTGCTAGGAGGAAAGTAAGAAAAATATTAAATCTATTGCTTGACACTTTTCACTATGCTAAACTATTTTTGCTAAACTAAGCATTTGTAGCTTGTCATTTTTGTAGAGGTGGTTATACTTATCCAAATGGCACATAAATTGTATAGTAGACTACTTGGGTCATTTGTAGGATACTATAATTTTATTAAAATTTATTGAGCACTCAAAATATTTATCCTTTAAATCACCTTATTATATAAGGAAATTGATAAATGAATATAAATAAATTAGTTAGGCATAACCATGATGTTTTCTATGATGCTGATGATGCATATGATCTGTTGGTGCTATTAGTTAGGCTTAGAAGTAATTGGTTATAGGCAGCTAGTTAATTATTGCTTTATAATTCAACTAGATGGATGCATGTATAGTTTCTGTTGTGGTGGTAAATTCATGATGATAATGATCTTTTCTGTGAAACTTGTTAATAACAAAGTTATAGATAACTTACTTATCTACCTTGTGTCAAATTTTCATATTCATAGACCTTATAGTTTGAGAATTATAGCTGTTAGAAGTCTGCTGTCAGAAATACTTGTTCTCTAGACAGATCTGAAAGATGGAATTGTTTGGCCTAGATAACTACTGAATCACCTTAAGATGATTAAAATAAAGTTGTAGGAAATTTCATAGGATTTCCAGAAAGTCCACAACCATATTATTTAGATGTGTATAACTCCAGTTCTAGTCAAAACAAGTGGCTGCTGTCTTGTAGTCTAAAAAATTGCTTAGATGAGAAGTTGTTTAATTACTAGAGAAGAGATATACACCTACTCAGTAAAAGAAAATTTATCTTGTTATCACCTTAATGCAATGCTGTTGAGAACACTTATGAGGATGCATTTTATCACACCATATCATATCATGCATGTCAGTATATAAGCATTCGTGATATCTTATTTCATGCTCATGCATATAGGATCGGCCGAGGGGATCACTCTATTGGAATTCAATGAAGAAGAAGAGGGACATCAGGATGCACCTCAGCCCATAGCTCCAGAAGGCGAGGAGAAAGCTCTTGAGGACCTCCCTGGGTGCCCAGATCATCGGCCAACTTCTTTTCTCAAAGGCAAGCCCCGGAGCATTTTAAGCCTCCCATATTTTATAAAATATCACTTGAGTCCTTTATGTTTGATGCATTAGGTTATAAGAGTTGAATTGGAAACACTTGATGTATAGAACTACCTTGTCTAGATAAATATACCTTTAATCCTATGTAGGTCTAGGATCGAATATATGCTTAGCCATGCTTAGACCGGTAGAAGTCAGGTGATTTCCTGTCACCTGCGAGATATAGGTGGATACCGGAGCACGGTTGGCTATATTTGCTATCGTGGAAAAGAACTATGGGGTAATGTAATTAGAGGTCAGATGGAGTCTATGCATAGGTTGGCTCATGTGATTCCATCTGTGCCGATTAAGGATCGTACCGTTGTTGGAACTTCTGTTGAGATTGAACGTATGCCTCTCACTTAGCTGGCCGGATAACTCGTTCCGACCATGAAGCTGAGTAGCTCAACTCAGGCTAGGCCCCGCTCTGTTAGAGTGTGCACTCTGGATGGTAGTAAGGATGTGTGGGGAGCTAGATGTGAGCCCAAGGGTAGGGTAGTACTGATTGTCCTGGCAGCTGGATGTGCCTGGTTGTGCGGAGCTGATCGAACCCGTGAAATGTGTACCTGAGTTGTACCAAATGTGACCTAAGGTGACCGTTGATCTGGTCTACCTGGGTTTGTGTTAGGAATAAATTCTTAGCTGGTTCAAATCTATTCAAATTGTCGTCTCTCCCGGATAGTGAGAAACTTGGCTAGCTCCAACATTGTAGTAACTGGATTATGGAATGATGGTTATGGTGAACTTGGAACTTTTACACCAGCTATGGTTACTACTGTATGCTACTAAATGATATACCACATGTTTGGCATAGGTTAGTTGCTAATCTAGAGATGAATAGCTATAATTAACTTGATGACCGAATTATAAATGTATAACTGAATTAGTAGCTTTTCATGCAAAATGTTGTCAAGCTAGCTCCACTTATAAAGCCTTGTATGATCCTTGGAGTCACTTTCTTTTTGGTTTATGACGGGTAAGTCTAGCTGAGTACCTTCTTGTACTCAGGGTTTATTTCCCACTTGTTGCAGATGGTACAGTCTATCATGGCTACTATAAGAACTGCTTCTGTCCTGCCATGGATGAGGAGTAGGGCCCTGGGCAAGGCGTCTTTCGTTAATTCCCTCTATCATGCTTTTGTGGTTGTGATCATGGACTAGCACTATATTGGAACAATGATGTGAGGTGTTGGTTTTCAAAGTTAATTGCTTCCATGACTATTTTATTTGAACATGGTTTGTAATAACTCTTAGTCATACTCTAATGTATGACATTGTATTTGTGAACTGATGTAACATGTGACACGTCTGTTGAATCATGTATGATCTTGGTTGTATGTTGACGGTTAATCGAGACCTTTCATGGAACTCGACGGACTACCGGGGTTATATGGGCTCAAGTACGATAGTGTGACCGCTTGTGGGCTACCATTATACTTATGCTCTTATAAATTGGATGGTTCTGCTACATGAGTCCCTAGATACTATGCAAGATGGTTGAACTTGTTCACATACTCCACCATAGTCATGTTTCCTTGCTTCAGCTCTAGAAACTCAGGCAGCTTCCTGTTCAGCAAACCAGCAGGAATATAGTACTAACAGAAAGCTATGGTAAACTCCCACCAAGTCACATGGTGGTCCATAGGTTGCATGGCGTTGAATGTGTCCCACCAAGCACTGGCAGATCCCTGAAGCTACTATGTGGCAAAACGCACCTTCTGCTCGTCAGTCACATTGAGTAGCTGAAACTTCTGCTCCAGAATACAAAGCCAATGCTCCGTATCTAGAGGCTCAGCAGTCGGCATGAACATGGGTGGGTGTGTCCCCAAAAAGTCCTAATTGGAATAGTGCCTCTCAGGACCACGAGCATCACCCCCATTCCCGCCATTGCCACCGGGGCCTCCACGGGCGAAGCCACCAATAGCTTGTGCTAGCATCTCTAGGGCACAGGCTGACTCGCGATGAGCTACCAACATCTTAGCCATCATCTCGGCATAGGTCATCGGAGGCAGTGGTGGTGGCGGAGGAGGACCAAGGAGTGGGGCCTCATGGCTCTCCCCGTTGGCATTGCCATGATCATCGCCATGACCATTTTCGCCCTGGTCTTCACCAAGACCACGGCCTGTCCCAGCACTAGTGCTCCCATGACCAGACCTCAGGTTCATCTATAAACAGATAGGAACCCACCGTTAGGGACCAAGCCTCCATACTTAGAAACAAACAGCTAGAGAGATGATAAGGCCCGATAAATGGTTACAAGCGAGAACTTTTCCTTAAGAGTAAAAGCATATCTCTTTATTTATTATCCTATCAATTTACTATCCAAAAATTATATGTGTGGGGGAGTTTAGTTTAAGCAAGATCCTCTTTTCATGATGCATGGATCGACCTATTTGTTTGCTCAAGCCGGAATATAGCGGCATTCATATATAATTTTTGGCACAGCGCACACTCACTTCCTATATGCTAAATGATTCTTACGCAGCATAAGTTAGTATATCTACAGAAGATTGATTAGATAAAACTAGTGCCACTATCCTAGATATACCATATTACTCAGGCTTATACTTATTTACGTAATTTATCGCATCCTACTTTTCGTAAAGCTTTTGTTGGTCAAATTTTAGGTTTTGAAAAGAGTTTTTAAACTCGTAGACTCATTATTGGCTCTGATATCACCTGTGGTAGAACCACCCGAAATAACACGCTTTTAGAGGTGCTCGTCTTTCACTAGACACTAAGCACCTCGAAAGTGAGCCACATCATACAGTTCCGTCGAACACACCCCAAGGGAGAACTCGAATAATCCATGTTTTACATCTAGAATCCAATAATGAGTACGAGCTTACAATACTTAGTCCATTTCATACAACAAGAGTTCTTGGAAATTATTTATTATAATACCAGAGTTTAGAGTGCGATGATTAAACAGTGGAATAAAAATAAACATCTAGCGGAAATGATATAGGGATCCATCTGTGCCCACCAGAAGAATCCTCCACATAAGAGTTACTCCTCAAGTTGCACCTGCAACAGGGGTAAAATAAACCCTGAGTACACAATGTACTCACAAGACTTACCCGACTAGTGGGAATAGTTTCTTGACTCTTAAGGATATGATAGGGAATATGGATTTGTTGCTTTCTTTTTATTTGCGAAAAGCATTACTAGAAGTACGTCCTTAAGATCAAGTTTAATTAGCAGTCATGATTACTTCATTAGCTAACCATTCTAGGTAAGCACCTGTTCTACTTTCAAGCAAGGGTTAAGCAATCAGAACCATTTCACCATCTTTCATCTTCTAGTTCTTACTACGGTGCTAAACCATAGTCAAGTCGTACCGTCTCATAGAAACAGCAATTTCTGAACCAATGTATCCTAGCTAGGTACCCCGAAACACACACCCCGTTTGTACCCCGGGCACAAACAAGACCAACCCATTCCACTCCTGTCATGGGGTCCAGGTCCCCATCCAATCTTGGACTCCAAGCCCCCACACTTTAGACCCGGTCTCAGTATGGTGCTTAGACCTCCACCTTTCCCTGCCTCTAATCAGTCGGTCCAAAAAGAGCCAGAACCCACGACAAGAGCGTAACGAGCCTTCCCGGTCCCATAAGCAAGTATGTGCTCAGAATAATAAGTCTATGACCTAACTATCATCCATAGCAACGGACGGTCCTTAATCGACATGAACAGGGAAAACAGTGTAACCAAGCTAAGCTTCGTTGGCCGCGGGGCACAACCTGTTACACCCACCAATACCCATACCATATCCCTACCCTGTTTCCATTTTTTCTTTCATCATTTTCATTATGAGAGTAATAATAATCCCCTATTGTTAGCAACGGTAGGTTACTCACGCTATCGATGACCTAAGCATAGCATCTACTCGAAACTGCACAAGTAAGACTCTTAGGATAGGTGTATCTATGCATGTGGTTTTCATAAAATTCCTATAACGTAAATGCACAACACATATATATACGATGAATTATAAAATAGAGGTTATGCACCGGGCTTGCCTTGGGCAAGCACGGTGTCAGCTAAGTCAGTAAGTGACAGCTCCGGGACCTCCTCCTATGCGAGAATCTCCTCCTCGTACTCCCCAAGGATCTCCTCAAACTCATGATCGCTGGTGGTCATGATCTCCGCCAACTCGTTTTCTACATGCAAGCGATGATGATGCAACACTTAACATTCAGGCAACAGCAACTCTTAAATTAAGAATGCACATACCAAGTTACTAAACTAGCTCTAATGACTAAGATACTAAGCTAACTATCATCTTCATCAAGCAAGGTGTTGGATTCAACTAACAAACACTCAGTTTTGCAATTTAAGGGTATATCTTTATTTCTACTAATATTTAAATGTATATTAAAACAAAGAGCATTTAACTACCCTAATGCTTAGTCTATTCTAAGGCTACAAAAATTACAGTGAGCACATAATAATACAATGAAGCTACTATAAAATTTTTAGGACTAAAGCTATCATCAATTTACCACAAAAATTACTACAATAATTAACTTAATATTATTAAGCATTTTCAAATGATTTAATAGCTCCTAATGTCGACATGTATAAACATGAACTAAATACACCAACCAATAGAACACAATTTTAGGAACCTAACAAAAAAATTCACAATTTTTGGACACCTACATGATTTTATATGATTTACCAAACACCAGCTCAAAAATTAAATTAGAAAACCATTCTTAATTCCTTATGAAAAAGAAAACTAAATCTCCCGCGCGGCCCGCGCGACACAGCGTGCGCACAGCGGCCCGCTGGCGTGGCCCACGTGAGGCCTACCACTCGCGAGGCGGCCCGAGGCGGGGGAGTCCCGCGCGCGTTGGAGATTTTGCAAAAGAGACCTCGAACTCCTCCCAATTTACAACTAAGAAGAAACATTATTTTCTCCTCTCTCAGACCTTCTCACTTAGCCCCTGACTTTTCCCTAATTCACCCACGCGCACCCTAGTGACTCAACGCACGGCGACGCGGCTGGCGTTGACACGGCACGACCGTGCCAGCCACTAGAGGCTCGCACTGGCCCGTCGGTCAGGCCGACCTTCAACTACGGTCCAACCGCCAACACCAAGTAGCAACACGGGGTGGCAGGACACGCTAGAGCGAGCTGCAGTGACGCGTGGCCATCCACGGCGGCGGCTCAGCTGCCCCGGTGATTTAGAGCACATAAGAACCTAACTGGCTAGCGAGGGAGCATCAGTAGACTACCGTGGACCTATCCGACATGATAGTTGGGTTGGAGGATGGCAGAGGAGGTGTGGCCACGTGCGGCCGAGCTATGCAGTGGCGCACCATGGTGGTGCGGTCACGTCAGCGATGATGGGGAGGCAGTAGCGGTTCCATTAGCGTGTGCAAGGTGGAGAGGGAGGTAAGGCGAAACTAGTGGTGCAAGTGAATTGGCTTGGGAGGGACGGTAGGAGGGCTGCCCTCGTCCATGGCCAGACGCGGCCTTATCGGCATGGCGGCGAGAAAATGCCAAATTGGAGCTTGACCGGGTGCCACTCAAGGCAGGGTGGGGTCGAGAAGCAAGAGGACATGATGGCGGAGACATAGGCGCGCGGAATTGAAAAGAGATTACCACTCGTTGGTCAATTGCGTGGGGCGCGACTCCAATGGTGGTAGCAGAGAGATGGAGAGAGAGAGAGACGGGCCGGTAGGTGGCACAGCATGGCCTCGCCTTGGCGAGACATGCTCGGCATGACCGGGAAGGCATTTGCGTAGACGCAAAGGACAAGCGCGCGTCCCCAACCAGCCATGGCCCGCGTAGTGGAGCGCCATAAATGGCAAGGCGATGGCGAGCATGGCAACGTGCACACGGTAGTGGCAGCCTTGAATAGGGCTAGCAGCGGCGCAGAGGTGCAGAGAGAAGCACGGATGTGACGGTGAGGCGACGACACCGACAGCGACTGTATCGCGGCGCGGGGCAGGTCGACAGTGCGGCAGCGTGGCAGGATAGCCAGCAGCGCCACATGGCCACGCAAACAGCAGCAGTGGCTCCGTGCGGTAGAGGCTAGTGGCGACCAGGCCAGAGGCAGCCGTAGCTAGCCACACGTAGCAAGCAGCGCGCGCACGCGCGAGCGACCAGCACGACGATGGCGTGCGCCCGAGCGTGGTGACCGCGTCCACCCGACCAACCCAAGAACGTGTCGTGCACGCATTTTAAAGCACCTATAACAACTAAACGGTTGCTTCTAGATCTAAACCATCTTCGCCATGCTCAAGATGACATATGAGGCTACCAAACCGAGCTAAAACATAACACCTTTTCTTAACCCAATTTCGCAAAATAAATTGCCAAACATGGCATTGTCCAGCTATCTATATACTTAAAAATCTTCTAAGTCTATGAGCTGAATTTGATTCCAAGTTGCATTTCTAGGCTATTAGAAATGTTGGCTAGCAATGTTATTTTTCTACAACAAGTATTTCACTGTCATCTACAAAGTTCATATTCCAAACTTTATTTAAGCGCCACATATATGTTCTATAGTATTTTTGTTCAATAAAAATTAGTTTTAAACCCTACTTGATACATATGAGTTATGGAATAGCTTATCATTTAACATTTTTATTGATCATCTGAAGTTACAAAAATGTTATCTACACCTTCCATCACATGTATTATCACATAAACATGATGCTCATGACATGGTTTGGTAATTTGTTTAGGGCGTAACACCGAGGGTGTTACACTCATGCGCGCGCATGACCTAATGCCAGGATGGTGCATCCGATCGGCGCATGTGCGTCCGATCGTGACTTAAGTAGTAGCGCGGTGCAAGTTGACCGTTAAGATCACATGGACAAGATTCAATGCAGGGGACACGTGGCGCTCATTGGGTGACCAAGCCCTAGAGGCATGCATCCGGTCACTCTTGACCGGCACGTCCGGTCAGCTCGTAGTGAGCTACCCATGGTGCCCAGCGGCTCTTTTCGTAGGGGCTCCCTATTTAAGGTGTTTGGCCGGCTCTAGCTCACTCTCTTGACCATTTGCATTGACATAGCAACCTTGTGAGCTTAGTCCAAGCCCTCTCACTCATCTCCATCATTGATTCATCATCTTTGTGAGATTGAGAGTTAATCCAAGTGTATTGCTTGAGTGATTACATCTAGAGGCACTTGGTGATTGTGTTTTGTTGTGGATTTTGCTTGTTTCTCTTGGTGGTTGCCACCACCTAGATGGCTTGGTGAAGCGAGGATCGTCGAGCGGAGGAAGGTGATTGTCTCCGGCTCTGATCATGGTGATTGTGAAGGGTTCTTGACCTTTTCCCGATGGAGAGCCAAAAGGTACTCTAGTGGATTGCTCGTAGCATGTGGATCCACATCTTGTGTTGGTTGTGTAGCACCCGATTGTGGGTTAGGCATGAGATGCCTATTAGCGCTGAACCTCCAAGTGGGTGAATCGCTACAACAAGGATGTAGCTTGCCGGCAAGCAAGTGAACCTCAGGGATAAATCATTGTGTCATCTTGTCCTGAGGATTTCATTGGTTCTCTTATGATTGATTGATTGATCATCTCTTGCCACATCTGTATAACTTACTACCTCACCCTTGCATTTACTTTACTAGTGTTGCTAAGCTCTTTAGTGTAATTAGTTTTGAGAGCTAGCTTGTGTCGGGTCTAGTAGTTAGTGAGGCTCTTTAGTTAGTCTTTGAGAGCACACTAAATTAGTGGTAGTGACCTTGTGCTTAGAGACTATAGTGACTAGAATTGTGGTAGGTGGCTTGCTTTTTTAGTAGGCTAGCGCAAGAATTACATCGCCTCTAATTATCTAACCACCTTGCTTAAGTGTTGTTGTAGAATTTTTATAGGCTATTCTCCCCCCTCTAGCCATTAGGACCTTTCAGCGCTGTCGTCTACTCGTCCTGGCCCTGTAGCAGCACCAGCAAGTGGGCGGTGGGGCAGCACCCAGCGCGTGGGCCTCCAAGTCGTGGGACATCGTCGGTGTCGCTTCCATCTAGCCAAGCACATCGGCCGCCTCTAGCAAACCGAGCATGCTAGCCGGTAGGCCACACCGAGCGCCTTGGCCACCGTGGTCGCACCCTACATGGGTGGCGGCGGTGCAGTGCCAAGCATGAGGGGCGACGAGGTCGCATCGTGGCCATGGAACACTACTAGAGGCGCAAGAATGGCCGACGGTTATTAAACCGTCGGCCATTAATTTGTATCATCAGGAAGTACAATTGCCGAGAGTATACCATTAGGAAGCTCCCGTCGGGCATCCATGGTCGGGCATTCCCACTTTTACCGACTGCTAGTCAGTTATTGTATGGCTGACTGTATGTTTCTGACGGTTGATGCTCGGCAATTAGTTGGTAAACACGTCATTCGGCCTTTGGTCCAACATAAATTGTCGAGGGTTTCCCGGTCAGGGATTTGTTGCTTGATAGTTTTTTTAACCCATCGGGAAACATATCCAGTCGGGGATTTGTTGCTTGATAGTTTTTTTAAACCCATCGGGAAACATATCCGGTCAGGGATTTGTTGCATGACAGTTTTTTAACCCATCGGGGAAACATATTAGCAACGGTGTTTATTAACCGTCTGGAATTAAATACTCTTGGTAGAATATATATGTGAAGGTTTTGGGTTCCCACCGGCTAAAACTATTAAACCATCGGCAATATAGAGATGAAGCTGTTTTATTATAATCCATCATCCGATATTGCTTGGGATATTTTTTATAGCCGTAAATAATTAATATATGTAACCAGGAAGATCAATTACAAATGTTGAACATTCACAATTCATGACATTTCATAACCAGCTCTTTAATATTGAAAGGTACGGCCTAGACATTCTAAAAGTTTCTAAGAACATTCTTCAACATTACATAAATTAATGTTCAAATTAAAATACTTGACTAAGATACCGCTCTGCTGTTCACAAGGCATAAGGAAAACTACTTAAAAGTGCCACACTGCATATGTTGCATATAATCTCTTCTCATCACCAGGAAGCATCATCATCGAAAAAGTCTTCACCATTGTTCTCGTAATTTTGGCCATGATCTTGGGAATGGTATCCTTCATCATCATAATCATAGATGTCATCTTCATTTTCCTGACCACTATAGTGTGCTTCACCAATATTTTCCTCACCACTATAGTCTGCTCCACCAATGTTATCCTACAGAAGTTATAAAATTATTTTTATAAGCATATGAACCAGCTTGAATATATATAAGATAGATTTTGCAATAATTTCAGGTATGGCACGGATACATTTGGAACACACTTAATACTTACATGATCAAATGCATTAGGAACAATTTTCTCATGCTCTCTAGCGAATGCAACCTCAGATTCAGAAGTAGGCTGCATGTCATGCATATATTAGTTTATACTTTGAAGGTCAGTTTTGCAATGAATTGAGGTGGGAAAAATAAAATTCAAATCTGAATCAACTAGAGTGATGCTTGAGTTCATTGTAATAATTTGTGCTCTGTGAGGTAGCTGGTAAACTTACCAAGTTAGTTGTAGTTTCCTAAGCTAATGCATCAAAGTCCATTCCTTGTTTAGCAACAAGTGCCTGTTAAAACTTCATGGTTAGCCATAGGTATTTATTTGTACGCATATATTTATTCTAACAATAATTACCCGCACAACATGTTCAAGGTTGCTATATTCTTTTCGCAACAGCAGATTTTCCCTTTCAAGTCGCTTCTCTTTAGCAGAAACATATGGTTGTGCAGTTCTTTTCCTTGTCTTGATTGCTTCCTTCTCAGCAATACTAATTGCTCCATCACCAATTCCTAGCTTACCATTCTACCTGCACACTCATAAATGACACTTGCATTCAATTCAGGATGCTCAATTTTCCAATTCGTGCCATACTTTTTTTCCATTCCTTCCTCATATTGTGCCTTTTCCAAACAAACATAGAAAAGCTGAGGATCAGTAACAAGACAACTACAAGAGCTATCAGCTAAATAATCCAACACTTACCCATTTATCAGCAGCATTCTGGTTGCACAACCTGCCATCATTTGTCCCTGGATTCAATTCACGATTATGCAGCCAAGCACCACCAATTCTAGGGTCAACGCCAGTTTTTAGTGCCTGCAATTAAAGTGTAAGTATGCTTTGACATGTATTGAACATTGTACATCAGTAGTTTATGAAGTCACAACTTTTTGGTTTGGGTTCTTACCAGCCATTGGCGTGCTGCTAGTAAGCTTCTTGAGCCACTGCGATGGTATACGTTATTATCACCAGCTAGGCAATTTTGCTTTGCCTTTAAGGATGACTTTCTAAATTTTGATGTACTCCAGTGCTCACATAGCAAAGCCCAACCTTCATTGGTTGTAAAGTCTCTTGGTTTAACAGATATAAGTGCTTTTGTTGGCCAACAATTTCCATATTCATCTACATCTTCTGGGGCACATGACCATCCTTGTATAGTTTCTTTGTGATAGCCCGCTTCTGTTCTCTCAACATCTTAGGCACCATGTTTTTAAATTTTAACTCCAAGACAGCATCTGCCTCAGCTCTATCTTCTGGAAGACACTTGAAACGCCACTGCCATATTATTTATAGTAAGTTGCAGTTGAGATAACTTTTAAACAATAGCAAAGCTAGTTAGTAAGCTGTAGTTATTATGCACATGTAGCACATACCCAGAACTCTTCCAATACTCTCTTATCAGTTGATACCCCAGCTATGGTAGTCTTCTTGAAATCTTCCCATGTTAGCACTGGCTTCATCCCATTTATTGTATCAACAAAATCAGGATACATCTCGTGAACTAGAGCGCCAATTACTGTTGGGGGTTTGCGAGAACTTTGATAAGGATGCACTTCCCAGTGCTTGATAATTTTATATTAAATCAAACGACATCATCATATAGGGATAAAAGATATAAAATACATAAGTGAAATGTTAAAGTAAGCAAAACATCATGGAACCGGTCAGTACTGAAAACTCCTACCTTACAGAAATGTGGAAAGTTAAAAATACAACATTCTTTATTTAGTCTTTGTAAGCTCTTTAAATAAATATGCTGGTGCATCCAACTATCTACAAGCAAGCTAGTGCACTAATGACATGACATTGTTCTCTATCATGGACAAATTGTACTTGCTAAAAATTAATCTGAACAATGAACACTTGAACACAAAATACTAAGACAATAGTCTATGTTAATACACAAGCGATAGATATAATATGGACACATAATTATACAAATTAAAGCAGATACAATGTTACTTACTCTCCAACAGCCTTGATCGTGGGTCTCTCTTTCTGGAAGTCTTTCACCGCTATCAGTCCTTGATCGAGTATTTTTTTCTCAATAGCTTGCTGACTTGCTGAAGCCAATCCATTATTTTCTCTTGCAGCAGCTGATGTGGAACGCACTGACCTTGATGATGACACAGGTCTGTGCTTCAAGCAGCCACTCATCCTGCTTCATACATGGCAATAAGTATGTTGCATAAAATGTTTATTAAAGAACGAGTAGGCACCAATAAAATTAGGGGATACACAAGTAAAATAAGTGAAGTAAATCATCAGTCAAACAAAGATGCACCATATTTTAGATTGGGAAGACATATTTCTAGTTCAATATGAAAGCTAAATAATAAGATACTAATGTACATATTAAAAATAAGGATTCAATAATCATCATAATCAAATTCTAAGGAATCATCCGTGGTTTCCTCATCCTTGTCAATGTCTTCCAAGTCGCTATTTTCTTCAACTATTTGTTGCTCTTCGTCACTACTACTCCCATGATAAGAAATGTCATCCAATGGATCCTCAGTGCTGTTTTGCTTTTCTATAGTTTTAATATCTTGGGGATCAAGGACATCATCCAAGGCCTCTGAAGACACAGTTACATCATCAAACAAGCCATCAACATCAATGGAGAAGCTTCCCTGCAGCTCATCTTCTTGGAAAAATACATCTGTAATAGGTGGCTCATGTGCATCTACTGTGTCAAGGTTGGTTAAGGTCCTTGGTTGGATCTTGTAAACAACAGACCAATCACACAAATCACGCCATAGAGATGGGTACTGCAAGTAGTATACTAGTGTGGCTTGGTGAGCCATGGCAAAGGGTTCAAAATTCACCGGCCTTGAAGATGGCTTGATGTCCACCAAACCTAATTTTGGTTCAGATCTAAGACCAGAAATTGGATCAAACCAGCGGCACCGTAAGAGAACCATTTAATTTTTTCTACCAGCATTAAAAGAAAGTTTGATAATGTCCTCGACTACACCATAATAGTCAAGTTGTTGATCATCTGAGGTGAATGATGTCAAACAAACCCCTGTGTTCACTGTGGTCAGCTTTGCATGGGAGTTTTCATATTGCTCTGACCTGAACCTATAGCCATTAACATCATACGAGCTATATGATAGTACTCTAGATTTGCATCCATTGGCTAAATTCCACAAGTCTTCATCTGCATCGGTATCCTTTCTACACTATAAAAATAAATAAGTTTGTTAGAATATATATATACATGTGTTCATGAAATACGGCTAAGGTAATATGTCCTTACAGTTTTCTTAAACCAATCTACAAATTCATCTATCATCATTTTGTCAAGGACCTCCACTGACAACCTAGGGTTATTAGCACGCTTCTGTTCCATAAATGCCCTACAAATATATACAAGTTATAGAACCTCTGCTAGAACAGTTAAAAATTGTTATTTGCATCACTTACTCTTGATAACGATCAACAGTAGAGCAATTGGTCAAAATATACAGCCTCGCTGCATTCAATTCTTGTTCTGAGAGGTCACGAGGCATGTGAAAGGATCAAGATGCCCAAGAGGGGGGGGGTGAATTGGGCTAATTCTAAATTTCTTTGCAATAATTAAATCATATGGTTAGCCCAATTAACCCCTTGTGCCTAGAAAGTGTTTCTAATTGTTCTACCGCACAAAAGACTTGCAACCTAAGTTCTAATCCTACTCTAGCATGGCAATTCTATGAATGTAAAGACAAGAATTGAAATGCTCAAAGTAAATAGAGAAGGAGGAACCCGGCGATGTTTTGCCGAGGTATCGGAGAGTCGCCACTCCCTGCTAGTCCTCGTTGGAGCACCTGCGCAAGGGTGTAGCTCCCCCTTGATCTACGCAAGGATCAAGTGCTCTCTACGGGTTGATTCTTCGACACTCCGTCGTAGTGAATCACCCACAACCGCTCACAACTTGAGTTGGGTCATCCACAAGTTCTCCGGATGATCACCAAGCTCCCAATCACCACCAAGCCATCTAGGTGATGGCGATCACCAAGAGTAACAAGCACGAACTCTCACTTGACCACGACAAGTCTAATGAGAAGGGTGGATGCACACTTTGCTACTCTTGATCTCACTAATGAGGGCTCTCTTTGGGATTCTCAAATCTCAATCACCTCACTAGGACCTTGCTCTTCTTGGCACTCTCTAAGGTGTTTCTCAGCTGTTGGAATGAGCAAAAGTACCCCCACACACGAATAGAGGTGGTATTTATAACATGGGCTAAAAACACAAACCGTTATGTGCCTCTGCAAGGTGACCGAACGCTTTGGTCATGATGACCAGACGCTTCGGTCAGTACACCCCGAACTCCAGTGTTTAAAGTGTGACCGGACGCTGGACAGTGTTCGGTCAGCACTGACTGGACGCGTCCGGTCGTGATTTTCCCTCTCTAGAACCTTACTGGAGTCGACCGAACGTTGGCTCTCAGCGTCCGGTCACTTCACCTCTCAGCGTCCAGTCGCGCCATATGATTTCACCTTGGTCAAATGAACTGACCAGACTCTGCGCCAGCATCCGGTCAGTATTTGACCCTCCATTCACTTCCAACTCTCGATCATATGTGAATGAAGTTTGCTCCATTGGATCTAAGGGCTGTTTTGGAGCTTCCTAGTGCTAGTTTGAACAAGTGTGCACCACACCTAACTCAGTAGACTCACCTAGGTCGAGCTACCCGTCCATACCCCCCTTAATAGTATGGCCAAAGAAAAAAACAAAGTCCTAAACTACTCTAAGTGACTCTTCAGCACCAAATGACACTTAGAACTAGTCTATCCTTAACTTTGTTGTCCATCCTTTGAAAACCAAAATGATTTCCATCATAGGGGCATGACCACCTTGATTGCCCAATCGATCTCCATTACCGTGACCTAACTTAATTGCCTCTGTAAAACACACGTTAGTCATAGTAATCATGTATTGTCATTAATCACCGAAACCCAACTAGGGGCCTAGATGCTTTCAATTTCCCCCTTTCTGGTGATTGATGACAATACTACCTCAAGTATGTGAAAGAGATGAGGTTTTTAACATGCTTGGTTCATATAAGCTTTTGGCAATAAGAACAAAAGTGTTAGGCAAGCTTATATGACCCAAGCCAACATGATGTACTCAAAAGATATGAAATAAGCATGAGTACAAGTAATAAAGCTCATTTGCATCGGAGTAAAACATGGAAGCAAAAACAAATGAGCATTGCACAAGTGATATGACATAATATGACATATAAATAATTCAAAGTAGAGAGCACACATGTCATATATCACGATCACGTAGATATCACTATCACATAAATAAAGTTTAATGCATAAAAGTAAACACACGATGAATGCATAATAGTGTATCACACATAAAACTCCAAATGTAATAGATAAGCTAATAGAATAACTAAGCTCCCCCTAGATATGTCTCTCCCCCTAAGGCTAACATACTCGAACCTCTCCCCCTTTGGCGTCAAACACCAAAACCTAAGGGTCGGTCGGTGGGGCTACAGCGGACGAGTCGGGCGCTGAGGTGCGTGGAGCGAGCTGGAACTGGGTGCCATCATCATCTGACCCTGAGCTCTGAGCTGTCTGACCCTCTATAGCTGGAAGCGATGCAGAAGCAGTCTGGGTCGTATCAGGGACTAGAGCTGCTGTAGGCTGTGCTGGTATGACTGAAGCAGCCGGCTCTGATGATGCCACTGAGGAAGGGAGTGTCTCTGTAGTCCCGGTGATAGGTGCAACTGTAGAAGGACCTAGGACATGTAAGTATGGAGGAGTAGGCTGCCCTGTCAACTCACTAAAGGAAGCACCAAGGCTCCTGGATACTGTAGTCTCTGGCACTAGCAGCGAGGACGTCTCAGCCGGTGTGAAGCCCATCTGAAAATGTGTGAACTGCGGGGCTAGCACTGGTGAAGCAAAATACTAGGACACCTGCTCTGTAGGAGAAGCAAACTATGTTGGTGGCTGTCCCTGACTCTGAATCCACTAGGCTATAACACTGGAGTCATAGAAGTGGTGGCAGTCTAACCAAGCTGGGGCGAAGGCTGTGGCGGTGGAGCCCCAATAGCTGTCACAACATGCTGCATAAACCCAAGTAGCTACTGCTGCATGAGGATCTGTTGCCGATGCATGGCTTGCTGCTGCTGCTGTAGAGCCTGTG
This sequence comes from Miscanthus lutarioriparius, assembly GCA_904845875.1. Lineage (NCBI taxonomy): Eukaryota > Viridiplantae > Streptophyta > Magnoliopsida > Poales > Poaceae > Miscanthus > Miscanthus lutarioriparius. The sequence goes on along the minus strand of CAJGYO010000001.1, from coordinate 68,661,256 downwards.
TTTGCTACTGAATAGCCAGCTGCTATCGCTGGAACTCGTCCTACCGAGTCTAAAACTATGCAAACGTAGCAGCTATCTCCTGTGCCTGGCGAGCCTGATCATGTCTCATCCGCTCAAGTATGGCAAGAAGAGCAGGGTCTGTCTGCGGTGTAGGTGGAGCTAAACTGGAGCTACCGGCCTCATGATCATGTTGTCATGCAGGCATCTGAGGAATGTCCCGGTAGTCCTCATCTGAGCTGCCACTGGGTTCACTCTCGACCATCCCCTCCTACTGAGCAAGCTGCTCCTCCTCTATAGCTGCAATACCCCTGATAATATCGTCCTGCTGGGCTACAATCTCTGGCACCTCAGGACGATGGCGCGGCTGACTAGGTGCCTGTGGTGTACTATGGCAGATCATCTGAGTCAGGTTATAAGTAGGGAACTCTATAGTAGCACCACTGTACTCAGCTAGCATCTTAGGCGGCCTCACTGTAACTGCCCTATGAATAAGAAATGTGATCCAATGGGCATAGGGCAACTGTTGATGACCTCTAAATCCCTCAGCAATAGTATCCTCCATCTCTGATAGAAGGAGATCCCAAATGTCAAATACGGTCTACTGCATCAGGGAGTTGAGAAGTCATAGCTGCAAACGAGTCAAGCCCTCACGATACCCCATCCTTGGAATCAGGGTCCTCCTCATAATGGCATCCAGCACTCTAGCTGTAGGAGTGAGATCACTGGGAGTTCTGCTTGACCCCTCGCCAAAAGGCTCCTTGAAGCAGTGGCAGACTAGATCTGTAGGAGGTATCATACCGCCATGAGGGCATCTGGGAGGCACCGTCTATCCATAGCACACCTCATGTAGTCGAACGGGCTGCTCCTGAAGCCTGAGAATCTCCCTGATCCTAGTGCTCATCAGCCTGTAATCTCTGCCTCTGAATGCAAAGTGAATATAGTTATGCTGCGGGACAATCCAAAGAGTAGCATAGAACTGATGAACCCAAGATGGAACATATAAGCCTGTCCGTCCAAGTAAATCTGTCAACCCTGGTAAGTAAGATAGGTACTGGCGAATGTGCTCTCCGGTTGCTGCTATAATAGACTCAATGTTGCACACCCTCTGAGATCTGAATACAGCACCACTGTTAAGATATACATTGTAGAAATCCTCCTGGAGTGGTGTGTAGAAGCCCTCTGATGCTCTGTCATCCCTTCTCGGCGGGAACCACTGTTCAAAGTCCACAAACCTGAGTTGCTGCACCTACTTGGCTGCGGCGGCCCTCAAGTCCAAGTGTGTCACTAGAGGTGGACCCTGTGGTCTAGGCGGTGGACGAGAACCCCTCCACTGTGTATCTGCCCTCGGTGTGACTAGAGCACGGGTACGACCAGAGCGGCAAAGCTATGGCTGAGGTGCCTGCTTTGTCTCCTCGGCATGCTGTCCCTCCTAAGTCTGCTCTGCTGCTTGTGGCTGCTACTATGACTCCCCCTGAGGCTAACCCTCATCAATGGCAACACGCCGTCCTCCAATCATGAGAGTCCCAGCTAGACCACCATGAAGGCGCTCAACCCGCTCAAGTGTATCCCTCGCTTCTGGTGAAAGCTGGTTTGCAATGACAACACCACTACGAGCACCTCCTCTCTCGGCATGCTCTGTGGCCTCTACAACTACAGCTGCTCTAGCTGTCTCTACATCTGGGTACTTGCACTTCTTTGTTGCAGTCTTCTTCATCGCCTTGCCTTTTGGATATGTAGGCAAGTGAGGCGGATGCCTCGGATCATCATCACCTGGACCACCTCCGGAGTTCTTGACACGAGCCATCTGAAGGATCTGAAAAGAACAACTGTCACTGACAAAGATCAACTATCGACTGTCACTTTCGAGGCTTGGCCTCGATCCGTACTCGCGAGCTTGGCCCCGAGTTGATTGACAACTGCCACTGAGACCTCAAAGGCACCGACTCGCTGCATGATAGAATAGATAGGATATACCAATAATTTTAATTATTCATCTAAAGATATGAAACCCTAAGAAAGCAGGCAATTATGTACAAAATTGAAATGGGGCTTGCTACCTGACGAACCGGCGACCCAAGAAGAGAAGAGAAGCGACACGCAGGGAACCACCGGAAGACCTAGGGTTAGGGTTGGCTGATTTGCAAGAATCGGCTGCAGGGACTCCGGCAAAGCTCTGGTGCGGCACTAGTGCGGGCAGGGGAGGCACTGGTGAAGCTAGGGCACGGCGGTGGTGAGCTGCGGCGGTGCTGCTCGATGGCACACGGGCGGCGCTGGCGTGGGAGCAGGACACAGTGTTGAGACGGCGGCGCTGGCACGGGGAGGTGCAGTGCGGGTGCGGGAGGAGCTGGAGCACGGCGGCTGTGCGGCGGCGGAGGCTAGCTCGGCTGCGCTAGGGCTGGAAGCGGCGGCTCGGCGATGTCGGCGTGGGTGAAGATTAGGGCAGGCGACGCGCGGCTTATATGGGGGTCCCCCGCGGAGTAAAAAAGGAAACAGAGAAAGATTCTGGGTCCCGCACGATTTCTACTGACCGGACGCTTCGGTGGTAGCGACCGGACGCTGCCACCCAGTGTCCGGTCGATTCCAGTAAGGTCCAAAACCCCTAGAATCGCGACCGGACGCGTCCGGTGGACATCGACCGGACATAGCCAGAGTCCGGTGCAAACTTACGCCTTCGTCTTCGATTGACCGAACGCTGGGAGAACACTGTTTCAGTGTCCGGTCACTCCTTCTCAGCGGCAGTTCACCTCCTATGAACTGACTGGACGCTGGACATCAGAGTTCGGTGCAGCGTCTGGTCACTCCTTTTCCAGCGAATCTTCAAAGTCCTTCGTGTTGCCTGTTCCCAATCAAGTCCCAACTCAAATAAGATCCAAATAAACACCAATTGGGACTAATGTGAGTGACCTCTCTCAAACCCTCATGTTTTTCAAAAATATTTTGCCTTAGGCTATAATTCTTTTTAAGAAAATAGGCAATAAGAGGGCAATTGAAGATAAACGATAAAACAACATTCATGCATATGCAATGCAATACTTGAGGGTAAATCTAGTTGCTTATCAAGTTTGATCCAAGGTTAAGCTTCTTCACACGCTTTTCGGCAGTTATCTTAACCATGTTAGACAAGCCTTATATGCATTATAAAATATTAAACATGTTGTATATTACAATGCAATGCAAGGGACAACACAAGCTCATCTTTTAGTAAAGTTGCTAAAATCAAGAACATTGAGCTCATTCCGCAATCTACAAAAAGTTGCCTCATCTAACGGTTTAGTGAAGATATCCGCCAATTGATCCTCGGTCCTTACACCTTCTAAAGATATATCATTCTTTGCAACATGATCTCTAAGAAAGTGATGATGGATATCTATGTGCTTGGTGCGAGAGTGTTGAACCGGATTATTTGCAAGTTTTACCGCACTTTCATTGTCGCACAAAAGATGTACTTTTTCTAGAACTACACCATAGTCTAGCAAAGTTTGTTTCATGTAAAGTATTTGTGCACAACAAGCACCCGCGGCAATGTATTCCACTTCGGCGGTGGACAAAGCCACACTATTTTGTTTCTTGGAGGACCAAGACACAAGTGATCTACCAAGCGAATGGCACCCTCCGGATGTGCTTTTTCTATCAACTTTGCACTCGGCATAATCCGAATCGGAATAGCCAATTAATTCAAATCTAGCTCCTTTGGGATACCAAAGGCCAATGCTTGGTGTGTGCTTAAGATACCTAAGGATTCGTTTAACGGCAATCAAACTAGTTTCCTTAGGATTAGCTTAAAATCTAGCATACATACACACACTAAACATGATGTCGGGCCTAGATGCGGTTAAATATAACAAGCTACCAATCATAGAGCGGTAGAGAGTTTGATCAACCGTGTTACCTCCCTCATCTAGGTCGAGATGTCCATTAGTTGGCATTGATGTCTTGATTGGCTTACATTCATCCATCTTGAATCTCTTGAGAAGATTATTTGTATATTTCTCTTGAGAGATAAAAATCCCTTCTCTCATTTGCTTGACTTAAAAACCAAGAAAGAATGTAAGCTCTCCAATCATTGATATCTTGAACTCCTTCGACATCAATTCACCAAACTCTTTGCAAGAATCTTCATTTGATGATCCAAAAATGATATCATCAACATACACTTGACAAATGAAGATATGCCCATCAAGCTTCTTGGTGAATAGTGTGGTGTCGATCTTCCCAAAGGTGAAGCCCTTCTCAATGAGGAAGTCCCGAAGGCGCTCATACCAAGCTCTTGGGGCTTGCTTAAGCCCATATAATGCCTTGGACAACCTTTAAACATGATTAGTATATCTAGGGTCTTCAAACCTGGGAGGTTGATCAACATAGACTAGTTCATTAATAAAGACATTTAAAAATGCACTTTTCACATCCATTTGATATAATTTCATTTCATGATGTGATGCATATGCAAGAAGGATACGGATGGCTTCTAGTCTTGCAACCGGTGCAAAGGTCTCTCCAAAATACAAACCTTCAACTTGAGAGAACCCCTTTGCAACTAGTCTTGCCTTGTTCCTCACAACTACGCCTTGATCATCTTGCTTGTTTCGGAACACCCACTTTGTTCCAATGACTCTTGCACCTTTTGGTCACTCTTCAAGAGTCCAAACTTCATTCCGAGTGAAGTTGTTCAACTCTTCATGCATGGCATTTATCCAATCCGGATCTTGAAGAGCTTGTTCTACCTTAGTAGGCACAAAGCAAGAGACAAAAGAGTGATGAGCAATAAATAAAGCAAGTTTTTGTGAGCGAGTCATTACACCATTTGATGGACTCCCTATGATGAGATCTTGTGGATGATCTTGTAGTAGAGGTGTATTTCTTCTATTGACCACTTGAGGAGGAGGTTGTGGAGCATCAACATCTTGTGCTTGTACCACCATTTGATCATGGGGGACATGAGTATCTTCATTTTCTACTCTCCCATCTTTTTCACCATCTTGTGGCACATTTGATGAAGAAGGTGGATCAATCACTTGTACATCTTCTTCATCATCTTTAGGCTTGATGTCTCCAACCGGAATGTTCTTCATAGCCTCCCTCAATGGTTCATCACCTACATCATCAAGATTCTCATGTGCTCCTTGGGAGCCGTTAGATTTATCAAATTCCACATCATATATTTCTTCATCCAAGCTGGTGGCATGATTAAATACTCTATATGCTTTGGACTTTGATGAGTACCCAACAAGAAAACCAATATCACAACGTCTTTGAAACTTCCCTAGGTGTTGCCGCTTCTTGTAGATGTAGCATTTGCAACCAAACACCCTAAAGAAGGAGACGTCCGGCTTCTTCCCATTGAGCAACTCATAAGGTGTCTTACCGAGGAACTTTTGAAGGAATAGGCGGTTGGATGCATAGCATGCGGTGTTGATAGCTTCCACCCATAGAGCTTCGGGGGTGTTGTACTCATCAAGCATTGTTCTTGCAAGAGTGATCAATGTTCAGTTCTTCCTCTCAACTACACCATTTTGTTGAGGAGTATATGTTGCGGAGACCTCATGTTTGATTCCAACCTCATCACAATAAGCTTCTATGTTTGTGTTGTCAAATTCTTTGCTGTTGTCACTTCTTATCTTCTTGAGCTTCACTTCAAATTCATTTTGGGCTCTCTTGGCAAACTTCTTGAAGCAAGATGCAACTTCGGATTTGTCATGAAGGAAGAATACCCATGTATACCTTGAATAGTCATCAACAATCACAAGACAATAAAGATTTCCTCCCAAACTCTTGTATGTTGTTGGTCCAAATAAATCCATGTGAAGGAGTTCTAATGTAACAGAACCGCCCAATTTATACAAGATCAAGTACGGCTGTCCCCGCTAACACGTTGACACACACATACTTTCACTTATATAAACCCGGTAGTCCGCCGAGTGTCCCGAAAGACCTCGGTAAATCAACATCACAACAAAGATCGCGTGATTAAGCAAATACACATCACATACACAGGGTTGCAGCGGAAATAATATTACATAAGGGTTCACAAATAAAAGTACAAGTTTGGGTTTCAAAACCGCTTAGTGAAAACAACATAGCTTTCAAATGATTACATTAATATAAGTTCCAAATATATTGCTAGCATAAGTGACATCATCCGACAAAAGCATATAGATGAGAAGTAACTATAGAATCACTGAGCCCACCGGTGGTTAGCCACCATCTTCAACAGGCCGAGAACTCCACCTGCAACATGGTGGGATAAATCCTAAGTACTCGAATGTACTCAGCCAGACTTACCCGTCAGAAACCAAAACAAATGACACCAAGGATCATGCATAGCTTAATTTAGTGGATCTGGCTGGACAACCTTTTTGCATAAAAGCTTGAGTAACCATTAGCATTATTCACCTGTACTAGCAGTGACTTTTAGCTATTACCAACCATCTATATTAGCACCTGTACTAATCAATCACTTGATTAAGTTGCAAACAATAATAACCATATTAGGTATTTCATGGCTCATTGTCATTATCATCATCATCATCATCATCATCATCATCATTTAACCATATCTTTAAATTTAGTGAATCTACGTTGCCGCTGCTCAATCAAGTTCTCACTATCCGGGAGAGACGGCGATTCGAATCGATTCCTATCCAGCTGGAGGGGTATTCCTAAACACAAACCCTGCTTCCCCCATCAGGGTCGCAAACGAGTCACCTTTGGTATGATTCAGGAGTCGCGAGTCTGAACAGATCGACATTCTTAGAGAACTACTCTGCCAAGGTTGTTCGGGACTCTAACCCACCTTGGACTTATGCCAGTGGCTCTCCGCACATCCTTACTACCTCCAGAATGCACGCCACTGCTCGCGTCCCCGGCCTGAGTCGAGCTACTAGGCTTCGCGGTTGGAACGACTTATCCGGCCAGCTAAGTGTTAGGCTTCATTCAATATGACATGAGGACGTACAGCGTATCGGTCCTTAAACGACACAGACGGGGATAGATTCACACCCAAGACCTCCATGCCTTGTTGCTGCACTACCATCATCCCGTCCGGTCTCCTTTCATTATTAACACATTGTTCTTTTTCATGATAGCAAATATAGCCAACCATGACCAGAGCTCATCCTACATCTCGCAGGTGATAGGAAATCACCCGACTTCTATCAGTCTATGCATAGCTAAGCATCATTCAATCCTACACTTAATTAGGATTCACAGGATTTTATCTGTACAAGGTAGGGATATAATGCAACAATTGGTTCCAACCAATTCCTATACTTAATGCATCATCAACAATAAGAGATACTCAATATATTTGTAAAAACAAGGGAGGCTTATAATGCTCTGGGGCTTGCCTGGGATCCGACACAAGTTAGTTCAGTTAGCTTGCACCGTCTTGGTGACATCTCCGGTCCTAGCACTTGCTTAGTCCTTCCATCTTCGGGATATATCCACCAAACCAAATCTTCGAGTTTGACTCCATCTCACATCCTTCACGTGGTTCATCTAGCGTACCTAAATGAGATGCAAGATGCATGTGTATAAATATAAAGAATAGTACCCTGAGACGCATCACAAAATAGCAAGCAAGACAAGCATAGTTTACACTAACACACTTAAGTACTTTGCGATGCTTAACTTAAACATCACATAATCTATCATGCTAAGATGGCAAAGAAGACGACAACACCAAGCATGACACAAGTTTCCCAAGATCTCAGGTGCTCTAACTCAGTCATCATTCAAGGCATAAGTCACACTTAACAATATACAAGCAAACACTATAATTGGAATCTGCCAATTTCTGGATATGCAAACAGCAGCTACAAGATTTAGCTATAACTGGAGTTACACAAATCCAAATGACTTGCAAGAAGACATTTTGGAAATCTTATGGAATTTTCTACAATTCATATTTAATCATCTTAGCATGATTCTCAAGTTAACTAAGTCAAATATACCCATTTACACAAACTGGTCCACAATTGACAGAGAGCAGCCATTTCTGAAACCCAACTTTAAACAGGCATAACTCACAAACTACAAGGCCAAATACCACTAAATTTTAATAGCAGCTAGATACATGAATTATCTACAACTTTTGTATAAACAAGTTTTACAACAAAGCACATTATCATGAAGAACTTTGCTAGGTTCCCAGATCTATCCATAAACCACATTTGCAAGAAAATAAATATTAACTTATGTTGCAAACACATAATTAGGCAAAACCAACTTTACCAACATGTCACACATGACTAAAGAACACCAGAAAACCTAGTGTCCATGACCAAATAAATTCTTTTAATGCATTTCTTAATTTATTTTAGATAACAAGGTGACTTAATGAACATATACCAAAACTATACAATAAATTCTACAAAAATTATAGTGGCTCACATATCCTCTCATTAGTCTACTGTACAAATTTCACTCCATTTGAATATGTATAGCAACCTCTATGAAAAAGACAAGTTGCTAAAGCAAGAAATCATGTGAGAGCAAGATAAACCAATAACTCACTCATACTTCATCCAATACTCATGAAATTTTTACCACACATCAATTATCACATGAGTAGCATGACACAAAAATTTCACTTCATTTGGAGCCCTAGATCTGCAGTTATGGAAAATAACAAATTCAACTAGCATTACAACCTTAATGCACAAATCTATTTTTACCGCAAAATATTAAAACTAAAATATGATATATTATAGATCTAATGCATAGAGAATTTTAAAAGGATTCCAAAAAGTCCTCCTTTGCTATTTTACGAATTTCCTATGAATTACTATGAATTTCCAAAGATTCAGCAAATTTACTGCAAATAGGTCCTTATCGGCACTATTCCTTTGAGTCACTGACTTCGCAGTTAGACCCTTCTATTTTGTCAAATTTGAGCCCGAGGCCCCTGGTTGGAATTAAAAGCAGAGGAGCATGCCGGACTTGCTGTTGCCGGCCGAAGGAGGCTCGTCGGCGGCGAAGGACGGGTGCTGCGGCTACGCCGGGCTCGCGCGCGCCCACGGGATTCCTCGGCACGGCCGGAGGTGGCTCGTGGCTGCCTGGCCACGGTGACCGGTGGCCCAACGGCCGGCGCAGCGTGCTGACGGTGGCGCGAGGGCGACAGCGGCTGACTTACTCCGGCGATAAGGAGCGGCGCACGCAGACGAAGACACCACGGTGCACGGGAGAGACAGAGGGGACTCAAGGGACGAGGGAGGGGTGGTGTATGTGGCCGTGGCTGTGGTGGAGAGCAGAGATAGGACGGCAGCGGCGGCTGGAGCTCTAGCTCGGCCATGGCGGATGTGCGCCCCGGCGTTGAGTGGAGCGAGGAGGAGACAGCGAGAAGGAGGAGGAGAATGGAGAGGAGGGAGGCGAGCGCACGGGCTTTCTCCATCGGCTTACGTTGCGTGGACGCGAGGTGGCGAGCATGCAGGCGAGCGCGCGAGGCACATGGCGTGAGCTCTCTATTCCGGTCGGCACTGTTATAGCTGCAATTTCAAATTTCTAATACCACCTCAAATGTACAACTGAACATCGTTTTTCTCCCCTTCATAACTCTCTAACCGGTTGATGATTTGTTCAACCGATTGCACCGTTGTGTAGAGATACAAGATTACTCCAACCTTTCTTAAAGGAGTTTGGCCAGATTTGAAATGGTTTGCAAACCAAAATTTGCCAAATATGGGTACATTGAAACTGAAATCAGCTCCAACACTTAGCCAAAAATTGCCAAGTCCAAAAACAGCAGCGGATTACAACTTTGAGCCTCTGTTTGACTTATTTCCATGCTAAACTAGGGTATGCTCCAAAAATAAAGTTTGTTGTACATAACATGGACTACAACTTTTATTTAGGGCTCCACACCAAAACTGGTATAGAACCTACAGTTCTACTTTGACCAATGTAGTGTCACGATAAAGCTTAAATTATCCTTTGTGATCCATTGGAGTATTTTCTGGACATTTGCTCAACATGAACCTTTCATGACTTTTGTTGTAGAATTCATCTAGAGTCATTTTGGTAAGGTTGCAAGGTTTGGGTAATGACTTATGTTTCCATTCACTTTATAGTGCAATTCAAGGACTTAGTAAAACCATTCCAACAAGGATATAACTTATCATTTCATGTGACTTTTTGATTCCAAACATCATGAAACTTTTCCAGTGAGCACTATAGATAGAGAGTGATGTGAGGCACATGAAATAAGTTCTATTAACATCACTCAAACATATATCTTGAAAAGGGTTATAATGTAAACAAGGTGTTTTATCCAAATTCTAGTTGAGCTCGATTTCATACATTTGACTTTGACATCTTCAACACCACTTGATCTGTCATGTTTGAGCTCAAACCCACTGCTAACAGGTGACAAACACCTGGGGTGTTACATCTAACACTCTTGTGGTTGACATGAAAGCTTTGGTTGGATGAGTATTTGCAACTTGCTTGCCGGCTTGACATGCACTTCAAAGCTTGTCCTTCTCAAACTTCACATCCTTCAACCCTCTCATGAAATCATTCTTCATTAGCTTCTTGAGTGAGCTCATCCCAACATGAGCAAGTCTTCTATGCCATAGCCACCCAAGTGTTGTTTTGGTGAATAGGCAAATCTTCAAATTTGCATCTTCGGTGTGAAGTCCACTAGATATAGGTTGTTGTATCTAAATCCTTTGAATATCACTTGTTCATCATCCTTCTTAGATACAACAACTTCCTTCTCGGTAAACAAGCATTGGAAGCCAAGATCACACAATTGTCCAACAGATAGCAAGTTGAAACTCAATGAAGCAACATATAGCACATTTGAGATAGAATGATCATTTGATATTGCCACTTTGCCCAATCCTTTAACCTTGCCCTTTGAGTTATCTCCAAATGTGATTCTTTCTTGTCCATCTACTTCTTCATCTAGTGAGGTGAACATACGAGGATCACCGGTCATATGTTGTGTGCAACCACTATCAATAACCCAATGACTTCCACCGGTCTTGTAGTTCACCTACACACAAGAGATCAAGCTTTAGGAACCCAAATTTGTTGAGGGCCCTTCACCTTCTCAACAAGTGACTTTGCTACCCAAATTTTCTTAGGCCTATTCTTGTTGGGAGGTCCTAAGAACATGACTTTCATCTTTCCACTATAATCCTTTCTAAGCATGTAGTGAGCATTGAAGGTAAAAGGTCTAGCATGCTTGGGCAAGGGTTGTGGTGGTGGAGTTTGGCACTCATGAGCAAAGTGGCCTTCTTGTCCACACTCAAAACATCTCTTTGGCTTTGGCTTTGACTTGTGTTGTTGTTGAGCTTGAGCCTTCTTCTCTTGGTTTGCCAAGTACCCAATGCCACTTCTATCCATCTTCATGATGGTGTTCATAAGTAGCTCACTTTGAAGATGCTTGCCTCTTGTGAACTTGCTCAATCCAATCTTGAGATGCTCTTTCTCTAACTTAAGCTTCTTGTTTTCTTCCTTAAGAGCATCATTGTTCTTCTCTTCCTTGAGCTTCTTGTTTTCTTCTTTGAGCTTCTCATTCTCAAGAATCAAATCACCATCAAGATCAAGAGTTTCTAGCACAATGGTGTTGTGGCTTTTGATCTCTTCAAGATCTTTCTTGAGCTTTGCATTGTCATTCTTGAGCTTGACAAACTCATCATAATCATCGGCCTCAACCACTTGCTTGTCCTTGCTACTAGAACTTTGCTCAATGCTCTCAATGATTAAATCATCACATGATGTAGCTATATCAATCTTAACAACATCGTTAGAAGCATCATGTGGCTCATTAGATAAAAATTCTTGAGTAATGACAAGACTATCATGATTAATCTTAAGAGTAGTATATTCTTCCTTTAGCTTGTTGTGGCTAGTGATGAGCTCTTTGTGCATCCACTCAAGTTTATCATGTTTATCTTTAAGCTCTTTCTTAGAAGATTTGAGCTCCTTGAGTTTGGATGACATAGCATCATTTGCTTCTCTAAGCTCAACATTAGCCTTTTCCGCTATATCACATTTTACTAAAAGTGCATCATTTTTAGCCTCTAGCTTTTCATTCTTAGCTCTAGTCTTTATAATGATCTTAATGTATTGTTTTAGCAATCTAGCAAGATCATCATAAGTAGGTGATTCATATTCATCATCATCATTTGATACCTTGTGTTCACCCTTGGCCATAAGGCATAGGTGTGTAGAGGATGATGGCGGTGGTGGCGGTGAAGATGATGAGTCAATAACAATGGCGACCACCTTCTCATTATTACTATCATCATCGGATGATCCACTAGATGAATCAATGTCCGTGAGCCAATCACCGACGATGTATGCCTTTCCACTCTTCTTTTTCTTGTGGAAGTCCTTCTTCTTGCCATCTCTCTTCTTGTATGGCTTGTCTTTCTTCTTCTCATCTTCATCACTTGAGTCATCTTTCTTGCCCTTGTTCTTGATAAGTACTGAAGCTATTTCACAACGGGAGTTGGCCCGATCTTCACGACAGTAGGTTGAAAATCACAAGATAACTTGCTGCGAACAGCGGAGGATAACTAGCTTTATACCTGCCAAGGTTGGATGCGACCAAGTGACAGGGAGAGAGGCACCGAAACCTCGAAGACTTCGACTCGATCTCCGAACGACCGCAGAACCACAACCGGAGCTAATCCACACAAGGCAGGGCAGCCGTACTGGAACCAGCAAAGCACGAACTAGTGGATTCTAGAGGAATCTCTTCACAAGTCCAGGAAGAACAAGGAAGAACAAGGGTTTGAGTAAGCACTCGGCAGCTCGGCTGCAATATCACTGGAATTATCAAATTATCAAAAAGTCTTTTTCTAGTAGGCTAGAGGTGGTATTTATACTATGAGAAGTTTCTAAGATAGATGTGAACCGAAGAAGCCACGTTGGAAGGTGGAAGGACAACGGACTAGAGCATTCACGAAGTGGTCTTCAGTTTCCGCATGTCTTCTGGGCTTCTAGGCAGTCTTTAATGTTTTGGTCATAACTCCTTCCACGAATTATTGTAGAATGGTACAGTTTTTACACGGGCTCTTTAGCTTCATGCAGACTATTGAGCTTCGGAGCAGTCTTCACTAAAACTGGTCGAACGCGTAGCTCTTCTCTCTGATCCATCCTTGATGTATCCTTGTCTTCCTTCTCGGAGAACCTGAGTAATAACAACATGCACGACTTAGGTAGCTTGAAACTACCATCAATGTTTAATTGAAATTCACAAAGTAGCGCGTGCACCTCTTGTTGTATCTTTTTGGCGCGGCTACGGGTGATTGGTCCAGTAGGGACTTGAAGTGGTGTATCAGCTAGTGAGGTGGTCGGAGAGGTTGCCGAGGTCGGTGAAGTGATCGGAGAGGTCACCGAGGTGGTCGGAGAGGTCGCCGAGGTGGTCGGAGAGGTGATCGGAGTGGTCGGAGAAGTGGTCGGAGTGGTCGCCGAGGTCTCCGACGCTGGCGTGGTCACATCATCCTCCCCCTTGAAAAGGAGTCATCCTCGACTCTTCTAATCCAAAGAATGGAGAGAGGTCGGCCACATTAAAACTGGTACTCACACCATAAGTACTTGGCAGATCAATTTCATAAGCGTTGTCGTTGATCTTGCATAGCACTTTGAATGGGCCGTCAGCTCGGGCTTGCAACTTGCTTTTGTGTTGTTCAGGAAATCTGTCCTTGCGTAAATGCACCCAAACCAAGTCTCCTGGTTCAAATAACACCTTCCTTCGACCTTTATTGGCGTGCTTCTCATACATCCTGGTCATCTTTTCAATGTTTGTCCGAGCTCTATCATGAAGGTTCTTGACAAACTCGGCTCGCTTGCTTGCATCGAAGTTTACATGTTCCTGCATAGGTAAAGGCAAAAGATCTATGGGAGCAGTGGGTTTAAACCCATATACAATTTCAAATGGACAAAATTTAGTGGTCGAGTGTACTGCCCTGTTGCATGCAAACTCGACATGTGGCAAACTTTCTTCCCAAAGTTTCAAGTTCTTCTTGAGGATAGCTCGCAGTAGCATTGATAGAGTATGGTTCACAACTTCAGTTTGTCCATCTGTTTGTGGATGACACGTCGTAGAGAATAGCAACCGTGTTCCAAGTTTGCCCCACAAAGTTTTCCAAAAATAACTCAAAAATTTAGTGTCACGATCAAAAACAATGGTTCGTGGCACTCCATGTAGTCGTACAATTTCTTTGAAAAACAATTTAGCGATATGTGAAGCATCATCGCTCTTGTGGCATGGAATAAAATGTGCCATTTTGCTAAAACGATCAACCACAACAAAGATGGAATCCCTTCCCCGCTTGGTTCGAGGTAAACCAAGAACAAAATACATGGAGATATCTTCCCAAGGCACACTAGGAATAGGCAGAGGAGTGTATAATACATGAGGATTCACACGGGACTTAGCTTTGTGGCATGATTCGCAGCGAAGAACATGTCTCTCCACATCTCTTCTCATCTTTGGCCAAAAGAAGTGGTCGGTAAGGACTTGTTCTGTCTTCTTGGCACCAAAATGTCCCATGAGTCCTCCTGCGTGGGCTTCCTGCACAAGTAAAATTCGAACAGAGCAATCTGGAATACAAAGTTTGTTAGCTCGAAACAAAAACCCATTATTCACATGAAATTTTTTCCATCCTTTGCCTTCTCGACACTTGGAATATGGTTCAGCAAAATATGAATCAGTTGCATATAAATCTTTTATGCTTTCTAAGCCAAGAATCTTAGCGTCAAGTTGGGTTAGCAAAGTGTGATGTCGAGACAAAGCATCTGCTACAACATTCTCTTTTCCTTTCTTGTACTTGACAATATAGGGAAATTACTCAATTAATTCACACCATTTTGCATGCCGTCTATTCAGTTTTAGTTGTCCTCTAAGGTGTTTCAATGATTCATGATCTGAATGTATCACAGATTCTTTAGGAAAAAGGTAATGTTGCCAAGTTTCCAAACTCCAAACGAGAGCATATAATTCTTTATCATAAACTGAATAATTTAGAGTTGGACCACTTAGTTTTTCACTGAAGTATGCAATTGGCCTTCGTTCTTGCATGAGCACACCTCCAATCCCAACTCCACTTGCATCACATTCTATTTCAAATGTCTTACCAAAATCTAGGAGGGCAAGGACTGGGGTTGTTGTTAACTTCATCTTCAATTCTTCAAATGCCTTCTGTTGTGCTTCTCCCCACTTGAAAAGCACTTCTTTCTTGGTCAGCTCATTGATTGGTGCAGCAATAGTGCTGAAATCCTTCACGAACCGCCGATAGAAACTAGCAAGTCCAAGGAAGCTTCTAACTTGGCTCATGTTCTGTGGAGGCGTCCAGTCTCGTACAGCCTTGATCTTTTCTTCATCTACCTCCACTCCTTGTCCTGTAACAACAAATCCAAGAAAGACTACCTTGTCGGTGCAAAAGGTGCACTTCTCAAGGTTAGCATACAATTTCTGTTCATGTAGGACAGCAAGCACACATTGGATATGTTTAACATGTTCATCAAGAGACTGGCTGTAAATTAAGATGTCATCAAAGTAAACGACAATAAACTTGCCAATGAAAGTTCAAAACACATGATTCATCAATCTCATGAATGTACTTGGTGCATTGGTTAACCCGAAAGGCATTACCAACCATTCATACAACCCAAATTTTGTTTTAAAGGTTGTTTTCCATTCATCTCCTTTCATGCGAATCTGGTGATATCCACTTCTTAAATCAATTTTAGTGAATATGATAGCACCACTAAGTTCATCAAGCATATCATCTAGCCGAGGGATGGGGTGTCTATACCTTATGGTAATGTTATTTATTGCTCGGCAATCCACACACATCCGCCAAGACCCATCTTTCTTAGGAACTAAAAGGACAGGAACAGCACAAGGTGATAGACTTTCTTGTACGTACCCTTTTCTCATCAATTCTTCCACTTCTCGCTGAATCTCCTTGGTTTCTTCCGGGTTGGTGCGGTAGGCAGCACGGTTTGGGAGTGAAGCACCGGTCACAAGATCAATTTGATGTTTGATTCCTCTCTTAGGTGGTAGTCCTGGTGGCACTTCATCCGGAAAGACATCCTCATATTCCTATAACACATCAAAGACAACACTTGGCAGGGTAGAGGGTAAGTTGTTAGTAGAAAGAAGAGTGTCCTTGTACAGGAGTACGAAGAACATGGCATTGGGTTCACTCAATTCTTTTAGATCCCCTTTCCTAGCCATCATAACTAAACCCTCTTTTCCTGGTGTCTTGGTTCTTTGCGGTTGTGGGGTTTTATTTGGCTTTGGAATCTCTCCCTCACTATTTTTGTGGGTCACTCGTAGGTGGTTCTCGCTCTCTCGCTATTTCTTTTTAAGATCATCCTTCAAAATTTCCTCCGGTGTTAAAGGAAGCCAAGAAATTCGCTCTCCTTTGTACATGAAAGACAGCTTGTTGGTTCTTCCAAAGATCTTAACATCACTATCAAATAACCATGGCCTCCCTAGCAGCAGCTGGCATGCTTGCATAGGCACCACATCACATTCCACATGATCATTGTACCACCCAATAGAAAAGTGAACGGTTACAATATTTGTTACACGCAGCGTACCGCAGTCATTGAACCATTGCATCTTGTATGGACTTGGATGACGCCGCGGTTTCAACCCCAATCTGTTCACCAATTCTTGACTTGCAATATTGTTGCAGCTACCATTGTCAACGATGATGCGACATAGCTTGTCCTTAATCATGCCTCTGGTATGGAAAAGATTGTGCCGCTGGCCATTCTCTTCTTTTTTAGCAGTAATACTAAGCACACGAAGAGAAATAAAACAATTATGATCTCCTTCATTAGGTTGAATTTCATCACCTTTATCTTGTATAATTTCTTCATCATATATTGGAGCTTCTTTGTTAGGTTCGCTTTCAGATTCCCATTCACCTTGCTCATTTATAATCATGGTCCTTCGACTAGGACATTGAGCAGCAATATGTCCTCGACCTTGGCACTTGTGACAAATAATGCCTTAGGTATGGGAAGAAGAAGCAGCAGTTGATGCAGCAGGAGGGGTTGCTGTGGTTGCAGCATGTCGTCGTTGTTCTTGCTGAATTGTAGGTGAAGAAGCAGTAGAAACTGTTGTCTTTGCAGCACCAATGGATGGAGGAGGCCTAGTAGCAACTCCTTGTGATCTTCCCCCACCAATAGAGGTATCGGGTTGCTGCCGCCGTCATGGGGCTGAAATTGATTGGCTCCCATAAGACCTTCTTCGTCCCTCTTGCTAAATTTTCCTCTCGGTGCGCATAGCTTGATCAACAAGGTCTTGCAAATTATGATATGGAAACATCTCAACAAAACCTAAAATTTCTTCATTGAGACCATTCAAAAATCTTCCCATTTTTGACTCTTCATCTTCTCTAATTCCAGATCTCACCAAGAGTAACTCCATCTCCTTGAAGTAGTCATCAACAGATTTTGATCCTTGTCTCAATGTTTGTAACCTATTGCGGAGGTCACGCTGATAACTTGATGGCACAAAGCATCTTCTCATCCCTCTTTTTATCTCAGCCCATGTGTTGATATGGTCATGTCCCAACACATGTTGATCCTCTTGAACTTGGTTCCACCATGTGAGAGCGTAACCTGAAAACTCAACAGAAGCAAGGATTGACACGCCTCTGATCAGAAAGGTTATGCACTCTAAAAATCTGATCACATTGCTCCTCCCATTCAAGATAAGCATCAGCATTTTCTTTCCCTAAAAATTTTGGAACACTTAACTTTACACGAGCAATGCTATCCGGATCATCTCTATTACGACGACCACGATGATTTTCCCCATCATGACCAGCACCACGACGATGTTCATGTGGCTGTTCAAAATGCCCATGGTGTCCAAAAGGATTTTCATTATCATCAAATCCTTCCTCATACTCATCGTGAACCTCATCTTCATCATCAAAATGTACATGGCGATCACGTCCATGTCCTCCTCCACGTTGATGATCAAATTCAGCATGACGTCCACCACCACGCTGATCAAAATCAGCACGACGCCCTCCACCCCGACCACCGCGACCATTGCCATGGCGGCCATGAAATCCAGCACCCAGACCAGAATTTTCATCACCAAATTCTTCACGGTGATTGTCTTCATGTTGATGTTGAGGTCCTCGACCACCCGCTGTAGGAAGACGTTCGTTGAACATCCTTTCCATCGCCTCTAAGAGCGAGTTGGCCATTTGACGTAGCTCCGCCCGTACAACAGGGGGTTCTTCATCTCCGTGGTCCCCACCATGAACACTCGAATTGGATCCTACCATGTTAGACTAGTTGCAAGAAAAAAATGGAATAGGTAAATTTGTGGAAACACACAATCTCACCTCTTACTTACCCAAGTTCTTGCTCGTTCTCAATGACCGTGACGGTGCTGATGTGGCAGCTTCAACAGAGGTGGTAGAGAGGTCGTAAGGATTACGAATCGAACGTCCCGGTTCAGGTTTTGGTGGAGCTATAGGTGGCTAACAAGGAGGGCTACGGTACTGCCAACCGAGTGGTTTGATGTGCTCAAAGACACGACGTTGCTGCTAACAAGATTACCACCAACTCAAATATGTAACTAAAATTTTCAGCAATACACCGCAACACAGATCCTTTCAAATTCTTTTCACTTCTCTCTTTTTTTGATCTTTTTTTTAATAACACTGACAGCGGTAACGAATGAAGTAACTCAGATTTTTTTTATATAAACGGTGGTAACTAGCAACTCGATGAACACAAAACACAACGTAACAGTACCGAGAAATGGTTATAGGTATTTTTTTTGTGGCTTTGGACTATAGGATATGAATAAACACAAATATATGAAGTAGATTAAATAAGGATAACGATGTGGATGATGGCAAGACCTACCGTGTCAACTTGAGCTCTGATACCACATGATAAGTACTGAAGCTATTTCAGTACGGGAGTTGGCCCGATCTTCACGATAGTAGGTTGAAAATCACAAGATAACTTGCTGCGAACAGCGGAGGATAACTAGCTTTATACCTGCCAAGGTTGGATGCGACCAAGCGACGGGGAGAGAGGCACTGAAACCGCGAAGACTTCGACTCGATCTCCGAACGACCGCAGAACCACAACTGGAGCTAATCCACACAAGGCAGGGCAGCCGTACTGGAACCCGCAAAGCATGAACTAGTGGATTCCAGAGGAATCTCTTCACAAGTCCAGGAAGAACAAGGAAGAACAAGGGTTTGAGTAAGCACTCGGCAGCTCTGCTGCAATATCACTAGAATTATCAAATTATTAAAAAGTCCTTTTATAGTAGCCTAGAGGTGGTATTTATACTATGAGAAGTTTCTAAGATAGATGTGAACCGAAGAAGCCACGTTGGAAGGTGGAAGGACAACGGACTAGAGCATTTAGGAAGTGGTCTTCAGTTTCCACGTGTCTTCTGGGCTTCTAGGCAGTCTTTAATGTTTTGGTCATAACTCCTTCCATGAATTATTGTAGAATGGTATAGTTTTTACATGGGCTCTTTAGCTTCATGCAGACTATTGAGCTTCGGAGCAGTCTTCACTAAAACTGGTCGAACGCGCAGCTCTTCTCTCTGATCCATCCTTGATGTATCCTTGTCTTCCTTCTCGGAGAACCTGAGTAATAACAACATGCACGACTTAGGTAGCTCGAAATTACCATCAATGTTTAATTGAAATTCACAAAGTAGCGCGTGCACCTCTTGTTGTATCTTTTTGGCGCGGCTACGGGTGATTGGTCCAGTAGGGACTTGAAGTGGTGTATCAGCTGGTGAGGTGGTCGGAGAGGTTGCCGAGGTCGATGAAGTGATCGGAGAGGTCGCCGAGGTGGTCGGAGAGGTGATCGGAGTGGTCGGAGAAGTGGTCAGAGTGGTCGCCGAGGTTTCCGGAGTGGTCGGAGTGGTCGCCGAGGTCTCCGACGCTGGCGTGGTCACATCAGTTCTTGTTCTTGAACTTGTCTTTCTTGGGCTTTGTGCATTGGTGAGCTAGATGACCATGTTCTCCATAATTGTAGCAATTCATCTTGGAGATTGGTTTCCTTCTAGAGCTTGTGAAGAACTTCTTCTTCTTGCCATCGAACTTGATGCCACTCTTGTTGACTTCTTTAGCATCTTGGCGGTTTTCTTCACCATGAGAGCAAGGCTTGCATCATCAAATTCATCATCACTTGAGCTCTCATACTCAAGCCTTGCTTTTCCCTTTTCTTGGCTAGCTTTGAATGCTAAATCTTTTTCTTTCTTCTTGAGGTGTGATGTGCATGTACATCTCATGAGCATTGATCTTTCCCAAGATTTGTGTCGGTGTAGCAGTGAAAAGATCACCTTGATGTAGCACGGTCATAATATGCCCATATTTATCAATGGGGAGGACACTCAAGATCTTTCTTACAACATCGGATGGTTGCATTTGAGTGAGTCCAAGCCCATTGACTTCCTCTACAAGAACATTCAAACGTGAATACATTTCATTAGCACATTCTTTAGGAAGCATTTCAAAAGAGTTAAGCTTTTTCATGACAAGATGATAGCGTTCCTCACGCTCACTCTTTGTTCCCTCATGGAGCGCACAAACGTCCGACCATAGTGCATGGGCGTCTTTGTGGTTCCTCACCCGGTTGAACACATCTTTACAAAGGCCTCTAAATATGGTGTTTCTAGCCTTTGCATTCCATTTTTCGTAATTCAACTCATCGCCTTGTGGGTGTGCGGCATCCTAAGGTTTTGGGAACCCTTGTGAGGCGGCTCTAAGTATTCCAACATCTAGAGCTTCTAGATACGCCTCCATGCGGATTTTCCAATATGGAAAATCATCCCCCTCAAAGATAGGAGGAGGTCTATCCCCGTGAGACATCTTTCACTAGGCGGTTAAGCCTAAATACGTGAGCACGAGGCTCCAATACCAATTGAAAGGATCAAGATGCCCAAGAGGGGGGGTGAATTGGGTTAATTCTAAATTTCTTTGCAATAATTAAATCCTATGGTTAGCCCAATTAACCCCTTGTGCCTAGAAAGTGTTTCAAATTGTTCTACCGCACAAAAGACTTACAACCTAAGTTCCAATCCTACTCTAGCATGGCAATTCTATGAATGTAAAGACAAGAATTGAATTGCTCAAAGTAAATGCTCAAAGTAAATAGAGAAGGAGGAACGCGGCGATGTTTTGCTGAGGTATCGGAGAGTCGCCACTCCCCACTAGTCCTCGTTGGAGCACCCACGCAAGGGTGTAGCTCCCCCTTGATCCGCGCAAGGATCAAGTGCTCTCTACGGGTTGATTCTTCGACACTCCATCGCGGTGAATCACCCACAACCGCTCACAACTTGAGTTGGGTCATCCATAAGCTCTCTAGATGATCACCAAGCTCCCAATCACCACCAAGCCGTCTAGGTGATGGCGATCACCAAGAGTAACAAGCACGAACTCTCACTTGACCACGACAAGCCTAATGAGAAGGGTGGATACACACTTTGCTACTCTTGATCTCACTAATGAGGGCTTTCTTTGGGATTCTCAAATCTCAATCACCTCACTAGGACCTTGCTCTTCTTGGCACTCTCTAAGGTGTTTCTCAGCTGTTAGAATGAGCAAAAGTACCCCCACACACGAATGGAGGTGGTATTTATAACATGGGCTGAAAAACGAACCGTTATGTGCTCTGTGGGGTGACCGGATGCTCCGGTCATGATGACCGGACGCTCCGATCAGTACACCCCGAACTCCAGTGTTTAAAGTGTGACCGGACGCTGGACAGCGTCCAATCAACACTGACTGGATGCGTCCAGTCATGATTTTCCCTCTCTGGAACCATACTGGAGTCGACCGGACGCTGGCTCTCAGCGTCCGGTCACTTCACCTCTCAGCGTCCGGTCGCGCCAGATGATTTCACCTTGGTCAAATGAACTGACCAGACTCTGCGCCAGCGTCCGGTCACACCGGAGCCAGCGTCCGGTCAGTATTTGACCCTCCATTCACTTCCAACTCTCGATCATATGTGAATGAAGTTTGCTCCATTGGATCTAAGGGCTGTTTTGGAGCTACCTAGTGCTAGTTTTAACAAGTGTGCACCACACCTAACTCACTAGACTCACCTAGGTCAAACTACCCGTCCATAGCCCCCTTAATAGTATGGCCAAAGGAAAAAAACAAAGTCATAAACTACTCTAAGTGACTCTTCACCACCAAACGACACTTAGAACTAGTCCATCCTTAACTTTGTCGTCCATCCTTTGAAAACCGAAATGATTTCCATCGTAGGGGCATGACCACCTTGATTGCCCAATCGATCTCCATTACCGTGACCTAATTTAATTGCCTCTGCAAAACACGCGTTAGTCATAGTAATCACGTATTGCCATTAATCACCGAAATCCAACTAGGGGCCTAGATGCTTTCAGCATGCCCCTACCATGAAGGGTGCCTTGATATTGGAAAACATCTAAAGTGCAGCCATCATTCTTCACGTGTGTTCCCCTACTGTTGTATCTATCAACCTTTTTCCATCTAGTACGAACATGGTCAGCAAAATATCCAGAAAAAAAGTCAGTTATCTCTTTCACAATCTCAGCCTCTACAATAGAACCCTCAACTCTAGCTTTGTTCTGCACTTTCAGGCCCAGGTCATGCATGTACCTAGCAAAATATTACTACAATGTTTAGTGATATAATAACAAAAAAATTTGAATCGAGCTGAGCTAACTTTTTTAGAAAAATTAATAATTACCTCTCATGTTGGTACATCCAGCGAAATGCCACAGGTCCGCCAACCCTTGCCTCATATGGAAGATGCACAATTAGATGTTGCATTACATTAAAGAACCCTGGTGGGAACATTTTCTCTAGCTTGCATAGAAGAACTGGAATCTCCTTCTCAAGTTCACGCATCCTCTCTCGATCAATTTCTTTGGCACATATTTGTCGATAAAAAAACACACATTTCTGATATATCCTTCCATTCCTTCTCAGGGATGAAACCCCTAAGTGCAACTGGCAGTAGGCGCTCGATGATTATGTGTAAGTCATGGCTTTTTATACCAATAAATTTCTGCTTATCCAACTTTACAGATTTACTTAAATTAGCAGCAAAGCGATCTGGGAACTTCAGTTGCTTGAACCACTTGAAGATAACCAATCTATCATCCTTACTAACACAATATTTTCCCCTCGGTTTTGTCCATGTGCCATTAGGCTTCTTAATCAAATCAAAAGTTGGGCGATCACAAAGCATAGCCATGTCAAGACGTGCTTTAATATTGTCCTTAGTTTTATCTGAGATATCTAGAGTTGTGCCTAATAGTGCCTCTGCAACATTTTTCTCATTGTGCATGAGATCAATGTTATGTCGGAGAAGCAACTTTTTCCAGTATGGCAATCGCCACAAACAACTAATATCTATCCAATTGTGCGACTTCATAAACCCTTTATATTTATTGTTACCTTTGCTATCAAGAGTTAGATTATTTAACTGTTCCAATATCTCAGCACCAAATAGGTGCTTTGGTGGAGGATCTGTAATTCTAGTTTTCTTTCGAAAACACTTCACACTTTTGCGGAATGCATGGTTAGCTGGAAGAAATCTCCTATGGCAATCAAACCAGCAAGGTTTGTGCCCATGCTTCAAATTAAATGTCTTAATGTCAGACCCACAAATTGGACAAGCTAGATTTCCATGTGTGCTCCAGCACGCTACTAAGCCATATCCAGGAAAATCATGAATGGTCCACAACACAATTGCCTTCATGGTGAAGTTTTCCTTTCTATAACAGTCGTAAGTAAGAGAACCTTTTTCCCATAAATCCAAGAGCTCATCAACTAGTGGTTCCATGTATACGTTGAAGTTCTTCCCCGGGTGTTCACGACCAGGAATAACGAGTGCAAGGATGATGTTGCTCTTTCTAGTGCACATTTCAGGAGGGAGGTTATACGGAACAACAAAGACAGGGCAACAAGAGTATGGGGCAGCATGAGCACTAAAAGGTGTAAAACCATCAGTTACCAAACCAAGACGCACGTTCCTAACCTCTTTGGCAAAATTTGGATACAACTTGTTAAATTCCATCCAAGCTTCTCCGTCCGAAGGGTGAGCCATAACATTATCATTGTTGCGGGGTTGTGCATGATATCCCATGTGCTTTGCCATGTTCTGTGACATGTACAGGCGTTGTAGCCTTTGAGTAATTGGAAGGTAACGCAAAACTTTTTTTGGTACTTTCCTAGATTTCTTTCCTCTAGTTGGCTCCTCGTACCGAGATTCACCACAGATAGAGCAACTTTCTTTATCTTGTTAGTTTTGTAATATATCATGCATCCATTGGGGCATGCATCAATCTTCACATAAGGCATTCCTAGGCTATGCACAAACTTCTTAGACCTATAAAAGTTTTTAGGGACATCCTTGGCAGCCTCATCTCCAATAACTTCATGTAAAAGATTCATTATTTCATTGTAACCGGCTTCAAAAAGATTATATTGTGTTTTTATGGTCATAAGTCGTGCTACAATGGATAGGCGGGAGTGAGACGTCTTGTCATGCAGTGGTTTATCTACTTCCTCTAGCAGCTCATATAACTCCTTTGCTGCTTGAGTTGGCTCCTCACTCTGAAGGACACCTTCGGCTCCAATAGCATCAAATAGCATTTCACTCATCCTATCTGAGCTACCTACATATTCATTGTCTGCTTGATCATTTACATCAGACTCCCCATGCCTAGTCCATCTCTCATACCCCAACTGGAAACCATTGCGGCATAAATGCATCTCCATTTCATCCCTTTTCCTCTTGTGGCCACAATCACACTTAGTACATGGACACTTAGATCTCCCATCTTTAGCAGCTTCAGGTAATGAAAAGGCATGGTCCAGAAAGGTGTCCAAACCAGCTTTCCAAACTGGACTAAACAAGCTACCTTTCCGCTCATTGTACATCCAACTACGATCCTCACCCATGGAACGTACCTACCTAAATATTAGAATTCACACTTTAGGAAAAAAAATAAAGTTACTTTCATATATGCATGGTTCAGATAGTGTCAAAGCAATCAGCTTTCCACCCACACATAAATAATTGTAGTGCCACAAGAAAAATAATCCGCTGCACACAGAGAGGGATGGAGGGAGAGAGATGGATAGTAGAACGAGACCTTAAGTTCTCTAAGTTTGCGTTCATGCCAACACTGGTCACCCGCCCAATCTCCAGTCACCCGCACCTTAGCACACCAGCACACTAAAAGAGAAGATGATTGGAGCAGCAAAAAAATTAATTCGAGAGAGAAAATATGTAGTGAGAAATAACCAGTATAGAAAATCAATTATCAATAATGCAAGACAAACACTACAATATAAGGATGATCACCTAACTCCTGAGATTTCCCTAATTGCTAATGATCAGATTGTACATCTAAAGTACCACATATTCAGAATCCACAGTTCATACTAATATTAAGAAAAATTAGGACATGCTTCACACAGAACACTAAATATTGAACACAGCAGAATGTTAACAAGATAGCAGTCTAGACATTGCTCTTGTCAACTATGAAATATACACAAACAAGATAGCATAATTAGAACTACTCCTTCCACTCAGATTCTACCCTTCCTATTCAGATCAGTCTACACAAGTAATTCACTTTCCATCTTATTAGTGTAGCACCAACCGTCCAGCCCATCTCAGAACACAATTAATTAAGTGAACCCCAATAACAAGGCAGCAATAGTCAAACAAAGATGAATGCAGATTGCAGATTGAATACAAAACCTAATAAAAAGAGCTATCATTGATATCCAAAGAACAACAGTAGGGTTCTTGACCATGGAGCATAAGGCACAAAAGAGGACAGCAAAGGGGTTCGCATTGTACCTTAAGAAGAAGATCAGATGTGTGGCGGCACAGATGCTGATTGATTTAATCCGCGGGTGCTCGGTGTCGGCGGGCGGAACGAGATGTGCTTCGCCCCTCCTGCAGGAGGGTCTCGGCAACCAGCTGCACACCCTATGATCACCCTTCGATGCAATCGGAGTGGGCGGCAATAAAACCTGAGACGGTTCGTTTGGGAACGTGGAGGAGAGATTTACGGGATATGCGGCGTTTTTAGGTGCGGCCGCGGGAGATTAGGCTTCATTTCGCGCTAAAACTATATCGCTAGTCTGCCGCCTTTTCGTCGTCCTGATTTCGGGCTTTGGATAATATTCCATTTGATTCGAAATAAATAAATATATTCTTACCACGTCAAACATACTAGCAGTAGCCCAGTGGTGGAATGGTTTGCTTGGACAGTATGCATCCTGGGTTCGAGTGTCCAATACAGTAAGGTTTTTTAACTTTTTGCACTTATTTTCAGGTAAGGTTCTTCCATGTCATTTCTTTTTTCCAAGAAAAATACTGGAAACAAACTAATGATTGCAGGAACGTACTTACTAGAACTTTACAATTATGAGGTCACTAAAAATTATGTTTAAATTTATTCAGATATCAAAATGTAGACCTATAGCAAGTGTTATCTTTTAATATTATATATTACATATAAAGCACGTGCATGTTCTCAACCCATGAGGTTAGACAAGGCACTGTAGAAGAGGGACATTATAAATGAAATAATTGTATCGTGCATTGACAATTGCACTTGTGCTTTATGCACCACCAAGAACTTGGTATAGTTATAAACATCATGAGAGGATGATCTATGTTTTTCAATGCTATTATTAGAAGAACAATGAATCATCAAAGTGTTTTGTTGTGTAAAGTATAAGAGGTCTTTCAAATATTTATATCTTTGAACATCTATTTAAAAAAAATTATATAGGTTCATGGTATAATAGGATTTACTCTTTTAGATTCACTATGAAAAATACTTTCATAATATATAATTCATAGGTTGTAAAATTATAATAATTTTTTGAAATGAATGATCAAAAATAGCAATGTTTGACTTCGGACAAACCTAATGTGACATTTAAAAAAACAACGGAGGGAGTATAATAACCTATCCCTATATAAACTTCAATATACCAAATATTGCTTGAAATTTCAAACTAGTTTACTTTGAAGAAAACTATAATAAAAAAAGAACATGGGCTCCTAAATCTCAACCGTGAAATTTTTGAAATATATAGTTAACATAGGCAATGAGTCATATGTGAAATACTAGATAAATGCTCGTGCGTTGCACTAGTGTCCTATTTTTTTTTTACAAATATCTACGATGATAGATTCGATCACGACAAGCACCAGTAGTTAAATACTCCTTGTAGTTACCTTAGCCACCTGCTTCATCTCGGCGGTAATGCTGACGCATGGCACATGCACGCCGCAGGCTTCCATCACTGATAACGACTGCTACAAAAAGATTTACATAGATGCCTCCATTTTATTTCAGAAGCGCTTTGACGTCGAGGCAAACGGGTAGATGGGATAAGGGAAATTGGATTTACAATTCACTTTTTAATTGAACCAACATATATATAAGGCCTATATACATAAGCCGAATACAGAATCCTAGCAGACTCCTAATTTATCTCTATCATTTTTAATAGTCCGAAATATCTAATCTTAACTAATAGGAGCATACTTGATTTTGTTCATCGAGTAATTTCCAGAGTTAGCGTATTTGATCTCTGCCGTTTTTTTCCTTTTTTTTACCAGGATTTGTTTTGGCCTTGGATAGTCCGGCTTGGATTCCTCGAGACGCAGTTTTTTAGCCGGAGTTTTCTTCGGTCGGGTACTTTCCTGTTTTTGCGGTGGAGTCCAGTCCAATTGTACAGTTGTGCGTGCGGTGTATGATTTTTTTTACCGGAGAAGATTGGTTATGCCACGGTGGACGATTTTTTTTAGGAAGTAGTAGATTAAAAAAAGCATGTTACAAAAATCCAAATCGGTTCCTATAATACTTGAGCGTTACATTAGCCCCTCCAAGTAATTACCGTGTGCTTATACTGGGAAATAATTAAATTATTAGTCATTCTATACCTAGGCCAGCAGTCAAAAAAACGGTAATAGTTCACCCAATAGCCAAGCGTCCTTACCTGACTGTTGGGGATTACAACAATTTGCCGCCGGTTTCACTAAGACAGTTGGCAATTAATTTGCCCTCTCGGTCTACTAGTGCAGTGCCTGACTGGTCAACATCTAACGCTCGGGAATAGTTTATACCGTTGGCTATTCAATACAAAGACCGATGGTTTCACTAAGACCGTTGGCAATTAATTTGCCCTCTCGTCCTTTTCTAGTTCAGTGCTCGACTGGTTGACATCTAACACTCGGAAATAGTTTGTACCGTTGGCTATTCAATACAAAGACCGACGGTTTCACTAAGGCCGTTGGCAATTAATTTTCCCTCTCGGCTTTCTAGTGCAGTGTCCGACTAGTCGACATCTAACGCTCGGGAATAGTTTGTACCGTCGGCTATTCAATACAAAGACCGACGGTGTTCCTAACACCGTTGGCAATTAATTTGTCCTCTCGGCCTTCTAGTGCAGTGCCCGACTGGTCGACATCTAACGCTCAGGAATAGTTTGTACCGTCGGCTATTCAATACAAAGACCGACGGGAAAGCTTGTAACCGTCGATAATAGGTTAACTATTGGCCATTCACGGTTTCCCCAACTTCCGGTCGGCTATTATACTTCCCTGTCGGCATAGGTTGTGTTTCTAGTAGTGGAAGTTGGTGCTTGTCGGGGGAATGCGGACCATCAAGGCGAGTTGAGCATGGGTGGCGGCAGGGCAACGACGAGCACGGGTGGCTGAGCCGAGCACACCGGCCGGCAGTGCCGTGTTGCGGCCGTCCTTTATCCTCCATCGTGGTGCGAGCATGAGGGGCGGCAAGGTCGCACCGTGTCACACCCGGTTTTAAAAACAAAACCGGATGTGTCATATGTGTGTCCAGGATGTCCACACATACAACAACAGAATAGAGGATATCAGAAACAATGTTATATAGCGGAAACATACTTATAATTAGCACTTACATCAGAGTATAGCGGAATGGTTACTAATCTTTTCTTCAGGCTCCAACTTCACAGGGACGGCTGATTGGGGGTAACATACGCCTAGCACTCCTAAAAACTTAATCAAGCTCCACCTTCTGTTACCCATACAGGGTTTTTATCCAAGTAATTGAAAAGTAAAGCAAGTGAAGCAAACCACCGCTTAACAAGCATAATATAAGGGGATGTAGGCTCAAATGGTTTGACACGGCTGAACTGCGGTAAGCAATTTTAGTAGATCAAGTTTTATCATTAGAACCTGAGTTGCTAAATTATGCTTAAACTCCGGTTCGCACATAATCATAAACAATGGCAATATGACAATAACAATTAAACATGAGCATCAACATCATAGAAAAATAAGAACCCATAGTTCCGTGAGTTTTTCAAGCCGCTCGTGACGTGAGCACGGCTGTTATAATAGTTTTACACTCTACAGAGGTTGTACACTTTCACCATGAGTCGTGATTTACCCTTTCGCCCGAGATGATCAGCCTCTTGACCCACTACCAAGGAAGGTCGGTAGAGTTCATTTTGAAGTCTTTTAAAAGTTCGTCTAACAAGTTAGGGCCCCTAGGATTTCTTGGTAGGCAGATATAGGAACCCCCTTTCAAATGGCACAATTCCTTCGCGGCTATACACATAAGAACAGAGGTTGTCATATACCCAACGTGGCAAGCCCCTTTTACGCCATAAAGGTAACCACTAACAAGCTAGAAAAGGGTCATCATACTTGACTAAAGCCAGAGCCATGTAGCACTCATGGTTATACTGTACATCCTGGATTTTGCTGACAGATAAGTCCTAATGATTCCATGTTGCTAAAAACACATTTTAAACATCATTGCATATGCCATTAGCCAATATTATTGACCTTTCATCATTAAGGTAGAGCAACTAGCAAGAACTACCCATATGCATAAACTCAGTAGGTAGCAAGGAACAAGGTAACAAAAGTATACTAGGTAAGGTCCTTAATGTTTCATCATATATTAGACACATGCACATGAAAGATGATTATAATGTTATTAGATAACAAGGAGCCTCATATTATACTTGCCTTAAATTTGCTTTTCACTCAAAGGAACTTGCTTAGACAATCTTCAAACTTCATCGGCTTCTGGTCTAGAATGCTCACGTACGTCCCCTTTCTACTCGTAGCAAACACCGAGCAACTCGAGCAAACATACAAGCAACAAATAAAAGCAACTAAAAACAGTACATCACACAAGGTAAAACAACGTACTAAAAGAAATCTAGGTGCTATGGTCACGAGAACGCAAGAAACGTCGATAACTGAACTATCGTAAAAAGAAACGACTACCGGAGTTTTAAATTATAAAAAGAAAGAAAAGACTAAATGTTTGGTTTATTTTAACTAATTAAAACCAGGTGAAGCACATTCATTTAGATCAGTCACAACATAATTTTATTTAAAAGTCAGGTTGAAGCTACTTATATTTTATTTATAAACACTGTTGTATAATTTAAGCAAGCTAAACTTTAACTTTGTAAAATAAAAGAACATATCAGAGCATCTAATCGAATTATATATGATGCATGTTTAAACTTGGCAAATTACAATTTAAAAACGTGTTTATGTTACTAATTACTCATTTTAATATTTGCATACAAAACACTCGAGTATAAACCTATATTGATTTTAATTGTAAAACTAGTTGCAAGTATATTAATTAATTAATATTTAATTATATATATATAATATTGGGACACGAAAAACGACAATCGCTATCACATAGATGACATCGATACGAATCTAAAGCAACTAGAATGGAACAAACGAACCTACGAATCTAAGGTAACTGAAATGGAACAAAAAGAAGCTACGAATCTAAATCTAAGGCAACTGGAATGGAATAAAATGAAGCTACGAATCTAAGACAACCCGAATGGAACAAAACGAAGCTAGGACGATTAAACGGTGATTAAAGACATCTCAATGGCAAACTCATAATTAACATGATCTTCTACCTTGTGCCTGTACGGATCGTAGCCTCCATGGCCAAGCAAGTAGCCGGAGCAGACGGGCTCGGCTCGCCGGTCGGACTGGCAGCAGCAGCACACGGAGCCATGAGGCCGGGGTCGGGGCGCGCGGCTCGGGGGTGGCGCGACGTGCTGCAGCAGGGAGGGATCAGGATCAATGGCGGCCGGAGAAGACGAAGAAGAAGATCCGACCATGGAGCTCCTCACCGGAAAAGAGGAAGAAGGGTTAGGGGAACGATCAAACGGGTATGGATTCGTGCAACCAAGTATACCACGACGTAGAGGATGAGGAGGGCTAACTCATGGTGGTGCTGGTTGACGCCAGAACGCGATGGTTTGGCCAAAAAAGCTAGACGGAGAGTTCGTCGGAAACCTAAGTTATCCAAACTTCGACGCTAGATGTAGCGCACTAGGAGTGACGGCTCAAAAAAAAGGATTTTATATCTAGAATCAGTGCGTCGAGCATAACATGGGCATCTCTACTATAATGGACCAATCAAAATTGTACTAGATCCCTCTAGAAAAAAGTCCCCCTGCGGAGAGCCTTCAACCATTGTGCACCCAGGAAAATACACACAGTAATTCATCTGCATTAAAATCAAGGGCTAATAAAACACCTAAATCAAATCCGATGACCACGATTAGATGTGGGATGACAGGCTTCTCACCCCCGCGCCCTCCTCACACGACGCACGCCACGACCCCCTCGGCTGCCAGGGATCGAATCCCACACTCAACGCCTTTTTCAGAAAAAATAAAATATCAATGCTCCTCATGGGAGACCGCGCGCGTGCGCCCGGGATGCGCCCCAACCGCCGCCCGCGAGTCCAGGCGTGAGGCAAGCAGGCTGATCCGCGTGCGGTTGCTGGGATCTCAAGCGCTGCCACCTTCGCGTGCGGCTGCCGGGATCGCATGGGGCGCCACCTCTGCGCCGCTAACTCTGTGCTGATGGTTGAGATGAGGCGGAGCGCCGCGGCGAAGTGCCCGGCGGCGGGGGACGAGGAGGAGAAGGGCGCGCTGGCGCCCGTGGAGGACGCGGAGGCGTGTCCGGGACCGGGAGCGGGTGACGATCTCGCATCATAGCAGCCTCCGAAGCGCGCCAAGGTGCTGATCTCCCTCCATCCCCCATGCATGTGGCTCGTTGAGGTCTCTGGTTTTGATCTGATTTTTTATGTTAGTGCGGTCTCGCTCGAGATAGGTTGGGTGCACGGAGGCGGATACCGCGAAGCCGTTGGTGGTGGCGGCGGCAGCCGGCGCCGTTGCGGGTCCACTTCCCAACACGGCTGCCCTGCAGGCGCTGACGGGCGCCATGGACAAGCTAGAGGCCCTCTTCAGGTGCAAGTAGGCTCAGTCCAATTGTGTTGATTTTTCACCAGTGCCTTCAATTTGGCTAGGAAGAAGAATCGATGGAGCTTGTTGCTGGGATTGAAATTTTATTTTATAGTATAATTGATTTGGTTGGCTGGACTCTGCAGTAAGGCCGGATCACTACTTTGTTATCAGCCAGGAGTGCTTGCTGTTTTCTTGGTTCCTAAAAGGGTGCTTCCTGTGTATCAGGTACCAACACATGTAGGTGAGCCTTCAGACATTCAAGATTTCAAGTTACAAATTTTGTCGATAACATTTTCTTGGTGGAAATTGCAGCAAGCTGGAGTGATACGTAAGAGGAGTGGCTATTGGATTGAATTGGGTATTACTGCAGGAGATGGGGCAGGATTTATAGGATTCTAGAAAGTGGCGGCGTGAGTTTGTGTCAAAACATGTAATTCTTTTTGTGGACATACTTTTACTACCAAATTATTTTCAGATACAATGTCCCATGGCCAAGTTCTGAGCCAACATGTGCTTAGGCCACTCGATTTAGGAAACTATAGTATTTTAAGTTTTCAGTTAACTGGTTGGTTACCGATATACTTGCATTACGTCTCATTATTTATTTGCAGATTATTTTTCTAAAGAAAATATCATGCTCTTGATGTAATTTGCTTCCTCCTATGTCATTGTCAATTATTAACAGTATGTTTCTTCAGAACAATTCCTTTATATGTTTGAGCAGATTAGTGCACTTGTTAGCTCATGTCGATGCTGGAAATGAGACGAAATGCAAAGTCAAGGGCATGAAGCAATCCGCAGAGGAGAACCCGCTGATCCGGTGGCGGAAGGGCAATCTTATAGAGAGTGGCGCGTTCGGCAAGCTCCTTGCTGTCAACCAGGTCGGTATGCATGCTTCCATCTCGAAGGTAGGACCTTTGAACGGAGAGAACTTTTTGAGCGATGTGATTGATCTCGGATTGTTTTCTTGGTGGCTGTTTATGATTGGAAGCAGCAATGCGACAAGACAGAAGGCCAGGTGAGAAGTTTTGCTCTCAAACAATGCTTTGACTTATATATTTTATCCAATTGTTCAAATTAAATCTATCTATCTATTTATTTATTCCACTCTAAAATGCTTGTACTGTTAATTTGACGAGTTAACCAGGGGAGAGTATTTTTTTTATTCACTTTATTTCTTTATCAGGTCATCTGGAAATATACTAAACAGCTTTTGCATAGACTGAAATATTTGCAACACAATGGAATCATACACAGGGATATAAAGGCAAGAAAATTTCTCCTGTTATATGAATCCTGTCCACAAATGCTTATAATGATGTGGCTTCTTATTATTTTGCCATATTCCATGGCACAAATATACTTGTTGATAACAAAGGTTGCTTTGGATAGTTTGTTATCTATTGTGAGGTTGATGGCTTGCTTTGACCTTAGTAGTAAATGGCTGTCGATTTTTTCTTTAAAAGTGTTCGATCCTTTTCATTGCATCTTAGCTTAGACTAAAGTGAGCATGTGAAAGTATTTGAAAGTTGCAGGGAACTCCAGCTGATCTTTCATTTTTTGCTCGCAGCAATATTTGTTGAGTATGAAAGCAAGGACTATGTTGATGGGCCCAGCAAAGGGTTCTCGAGCTATTAACAAGACCATAGTAAAAAGGATACGAAGATCATCAAACAGTTGTTAATTTAAAAGTGGATATCCAATTCCTATTGTTATTTATGTCCACAATTGTGCAGCAATTATAACACACATCCATGCCCCCTGTGCTGATTGTTGGCTTGCGCTTCTGATGATGTCTAGGTATATAAAAGGGATAATGAATCAATTTTGCCTGGCTGTTCGAGAAGACGTTGTTGGTAACATATTTGGCCGCCGGTGAGTTGGCCTTTGACAGCCCTCAGATTCTCTGCTTTTGGTTCGTTTCTTGGATTTAGGAATCATGCAATGATTCTGCAGTAATAGTATATAATATCTAGCTCAAATGTCTCTTGATTTTGTTAAATTTGCTACGTGTGTCTATATATATATATATATATATATATATATATATATATATATATGGAAATTATTTCTTACTCCCAGTAAGTAGTTACTCCCATGTGTATAAATATATATAGGGTGTGTTTTCTGTACTCCCAGGAGTAATTACTCCCTCTTCTAATAGGGTTTCAATGCAGCCACCGGATCCATTAGTCAGGCGCTACAGCCTCCCACATCCCACAGTCGCACCTTTTCAAAACTGCATGCATACATGCACGGGAGCTAATCTCCTAAATCTCTGGTGATGGCTACATGCCACAAAAAAATGTTGTTTATTGTGTAGAAAGATAGTGTAAACCATTCTTGGCAAGTATATGAACATACGATAGTATGCGTTCATACTTTTAAAATTAGAGTATGTCCATATACCCTAAAACAAGTATAGTATATGTAGATACATGCTAGGGAGTATGCGTTCATACTTTTTAATGAGTATAAGTCCTTATACCAATGGACCAAGTATATATACGTGCATATATGACAATATCCAGTGGGGAGTATATCCATATACGATTGTTTCAGTGTTTATCTATAGGGTATATGTATTTCCATCGGCATTTTTTCGGGAGAAAAATTGTTACGCTTGTGTACAACTTTTTGACAGTATTAGTGCATACACACATTAACATGAAGCACATACGTATTTGCATGAATAAAGTATGGGTGCATACTTTAATTAGAAAAATAAATATATTTGCATACTTTTGTGTAAAAGTTGAACTATGAAAAAAAAATCATTGGTTGTTTTCATATGAATCCCCCAGATAAAAACCGTGGCGTTAGCACGGGTATTATACTAGTATATATAGTGATAGGGTTTGAGGTTGGTGGAAAAACAAGATATTTTATTATTTTTAGAATTAAATAATTTCATGAATAAAATAATTCTAGAAAAGTCTAGAATTTGTTTTTAAGCCAGAAAAATACTCTGAATGCTCCGAAAATTTGGGAAAAATTCTCTGAGACATTTTAGAATATGAGGAACCCAAATAAAGTATTTGGATCTCATGAAAAGATATCTTAGAGCATCTATAATTTGGATTATGCTCGCTGAAAAGTGGGAAAGAATTCCAGAAAAGGCCTGAAAATCCCCAGGACGTTCTCACAGATAGTTGATAGATGATGAACTCAAAGAAGTGATTTGGAATAGAAGGAAAATATTTTGGGAACTCCAAGAAAAAAGATTAAGATCGACAAAGCAGTGATTTAATTATAGGAAAAAGACACAGACAAGCCTGAGAAAGATAAACGACTTACTAAACGTGATTTAAAACTTTACTCACTCAAAACACAAAGTCAAGCAACAAGCAACATCACATTAACAACAAGCTCATCATATTAGTTCAGAAAAGTTTAAAAATTTACATTTTTCTACAACTAAATTTGCGCTAAATTAAACTAATCTTGAAAAGTTTTATGCAAATATTAAAACCATTTAATTATTTAGTGTAATCTATTCACAACCCAAAATTGAAAATTTTGGGGCGTGACAGGTCGTGGCTGTGGAAGTTGACGCTCGTAGGTGAAACATGGAGCGTCGGGTTGTGCATGCCGAGCGCGAGTGGTGGTGGGGTAGCGACGAGCGCGGGTGGAGGAGCCGAGTGCGTGGCAGTGCCGTGTCGCGGCCATCCTTTATCGTCTATTGGGTGCGAGCGTGAGGGGCGGCGAGGTTGCGCCGTGGCTGTGGAACTTGGCGCTCGTCGGTGGAACATGGAGCGTCGGGTCGTGCATGCCGAGCGCGAGTGGCGGCGGGGCAGCGACGAGCGCGGGTGGCTGAGCCGAGTGCGCGGTGGTGCCACGTCACGGCCGTCCTTTATCATCGGGTGGCTTGTAGGGGCTAGGGCAATACTGACTCGCGTGGGTTCGTATTCCGACTTCCAAGTATCGAGCGTTGACCGAGACTGAGCCCATATCAACAAGCAAGGAAGCTGTGGAGACTGAGGCTGAGACCGAGCCCAGATCAGCAAGGAATTTAATCATGTGTGCATGTATGTATGGAACCAATAACCACCTGCCATCTTTTCCAATTCCATTACCTTTATGAAAGTCAAGTTTGTTTACTTGTTTTGTACTCCCTGTGTCTTTTATTTAAATGTCGTTATAGTATCCATACTGGTCAAATTTCTTAAGTTTGACTAGATTTATAGAAAATATTCATAATATGTATCTCTAAATAAGTTAATTATAAAAATATACTCAACGATCTATTTAATGATATTAATTACGTACCATAAATATTAACATTTTTTAATATATTTGGTTAAATATGAGTATGTTTAATTTATATATGTGGAAAACGATAATGACGGTTAAAAAGGTACGGAGAGAGCACTTCCCTTTCCTTTCTCTTCACGCGTGGATTTGTGAATATACAATCTGCATTCTGGTTGGTATGGCAGCTGGACTCCGTGTATTAGACAATTGAAATCGCCCTGAGAAGGCCAGACAACTCAGTCGGAAAGCCTAATAGGCTCTGGAAAGCGCAAATAAAATCACCCGGAGCAGCTGGACAGGGCAGACGAATGCTAGAAAATTCATACAAAAATGCTGGAAGTTGTTGGAACCTGACTTGATCCCGAGCAATCTGTAACAACGTACAAGAAGAACCTCCTCAAGTGTCAGAATAAATATATGCATCCAAGTGAGCTGAGTGAAATACGCACTCAGCCAACCAAGCCGAGCGAATAAACATACACGGCCATCCAAGCTGACTGTATGTATTCGGACAAATTTGAACGTGAACAATTCTTTTAGAGCTTCATTTGCAGTGCTACATGTTTTGTCCCGTCGACAATTTTGCCCACCTTTTTTCCAATTTTGTAGCTGACTATTCTAATATAATATTCTTGATAAATTTTCTTCTTCTGAAACAAATACTTTTCTCTGATAAGGACTGTCTTTGACCACCCTTATTCCAGTTTTCTAGCTGACTATTCTAATGTTCCTTGATGATTTTTCTTCTTCTCAAAAGCAATGGCTACTATTTTATCAGATAATGACCGTGCTTGACTAACTGGTGATAACTTCAACTGTAAGTTTTAGGGCCCCTGGCAGACTATAAGTATGATGGAAGATCGAGCTCTGTATATTCAATTCAGCAAGAGGCAATAAACACTTAAGTACCCCATCCCAGAACACTAATGGCTGACGAGTCATGGAGGGTGCCAACCCCAGTGCAAGAATTGGCGGCAGGCGTGGTGGAACCACCGAGCCAGTTCGTGCTGCAGGAGCAGGATCGTCCTGAAAGCCTGCTATTGGCCACTCACATGCCGGAGCCCATTCCCGTCATAGACCTCAGCAGGCTGCCGGCTGCCGATGAGGCTTCCAAGCTCCGGTCAGCACTGCAGACCTGGGGACTCTTCCTGGTGAGTCGTTCAGTTCATTATCTTCCCATTTGCATCGTGCAGTGCTTGCTTGCTCAGCCACGGACCAACAGCATCGTCTACTTTGTACAGGTTACGAACCATGGGATAGAAGCATCTCTGATGGACCATGTGATGGCCGCATCACGAGATTTCTTCCACCAGCCGCTCCAAGAGAAGCAGAAATTCAGTAACTTGATAGGCGGCAAGCGGTTCCAGATGGAAGGTTATGGCAATGACATGGTGACATCCCAAGATCAGATACTCGACTGGCAAGATCGGCTGCAACTCAGGGTGGAACCAGAAGATGAGAGGAACCTTGCTTATTGGCCCAAACACCCTGACTCCTTCAGGTTATCTACTCGTTTACTCGAAATTTCTTCTCCTTATGTCATTGAAGGATCGGAACACTGAAACTCCAGGGGAGAGGAGTGGGGTGTTGAATGAACGCGAAGAACCTGAAAAAAAATTTAGCAATAATTCTCTTGGAATGAACTATTGTACGGCCTTTGCTTGCAGGGATCTTCTGCACGAGTATGCATCAAAAATCAAGAATGTTAGGGACAATGTCCTACGAGCGATGGGCAAAATTTTGGAGCTCGGCGAAGATTATTTCATCAGCCAGATTGGGGAGAAAGCCCCAGCAATTGCCAGGTTCAACTATTACCCTCCGTGTCCAAGGCCCGAGCTCGTCTTTGGCATTAAGCCTCACTCTGACGGTGGCGCTGTCACGATACTTCTCGTTGACAATGATGTTGGGGGCCTGCAAGTTCAAAGGGATGGCATTTGGTACACTGTTCCATCCAAACCTCACACGTTGGTTATCAACTTGGGAGACTCCATGGAGGTAGGCATCTGAAAATCCAAGTCGCTTCCTCACTGGAATCTTCATAGAGTCACTTCTTCTTTTGTTAAGAGAAACAGAGAGAGTCTATAATTATGCAAATGCGAGTTCCTAAATGCAGTGCTGAATTCGATTGTGAAATTCTGACACAGATAATGAACAATGGGATCTTCAAAAGTCCGGTGCACAGGGTTGTGACGAATGCAGACAAGGAGAGACTCTCACTGGCCATGTTCTACGGCGTGGAAGGTCAGAAAGTGCTTGAGCCAGCGGCTGGTTTGCTGGGCAAGGAGCGACCAGCACAATACAGGAAAATTAAGGCCGCAGACTACATTGTTGGGCTCCGTCAAGGAATTGCGAAAGGACAGAGATTTATCGATACTTTGAAGATCTAAGTTATTATTAATATCTTTGTCTAAACATGATTCAGTGAATGGTGAATGCACAAGGATAATAAAGAGCTGCTTTGCTGATTGTGAAGTCAGATGGGAGTCCCAGTCAATGTTCAATGTCCATGCTGTAATGCATTGTCACATTGTTATACATACATGCTCACTAGAATGTGGAAAAGATGTAATCCTGCTCATGTTATTAAATTTGGGGCATCAATAAATGATAATATGAATACCTATGCATGGTGAGCTGACAAGGCTGAGATGTACCGTTGACTGTTGACATTGTGGATGATGAGTGATTGTCAAGTTGAGATTATTGAGATTTTGTTGAGTTGGTTCTAGCGTGACTTGAACTAACCAACATGTCGAGTTAGTGTATGTGGTGCAATATGTCTCGGTTGTGTTGGTGGTCGATGACGAGGGAAAAAGGTCAAGAGAAGGTTTGTGCCGATGTACCACACGCAGCGAAGGGCGGACTAGGACGCTTGGACCGAGGGACCGAGGCCCAGACGGCCATGGGTGGTTCAAATCAAGCACAAGGACGACAAGAGGATTTGCAGAAGGGGTGAAGATGGCATTGACCCAAGTCAAGGTGGGTCCAAGACAAGTCAAATGAGGGCCACGAATGAATTGGAGATCGTTGGCTGAGGACGAAGTGGATATGCATCGACATTGGGTGATTTGACGGTTTCAGGTTAAAACAACGAGCAAAAGGTTTCTTTGTTTTGGTCTCAAAACCGGGGTAGCAAATCGGAGGACACATGTCATATCATGAAGCTTGTGTCAAGATGAAGCAAAGTCATGAAGGCACTGGGCCAATCCGATGGATGAAGAAAAATCTAGACCATTTTGCCCCTCGGGTATGTAAGTATTAGGTGCTATGGGTATTTTAGTCTTTTGCCATGTACCCTATTTATATGGATGTTGCCAGTTGGGTGAGGTATATCTACCAACCCTAATTTCAGTTTCCATACATTAGCCAAGTGCTCAAGGCAATAGAGGCTAGCTTAGGAGTTGCAATTATCTTGATCTAGTTTTTCAAATTTTAGTGGGAGGATGATAGGAGGCTGAACTTAGATTGCATTGATGAATTCCTCGTAATTCAATTGAAGGTTGTTGGTTCAATTTCAGGCTCCCATATCTTTCCCACTTGAATTAAAGACAAGATTTCTCTTTTCAAGAAATTTTGAACCCCTTTTCAATGGATTTTGTACCCGCTGCTTTGGTTTCTTGACAGAACTCCAATTTGAGAGAGACATTTCAAAATTCTTGGTCAAGCTTGAACATTTTTTAAAAGATCTCTTGGGAATATTGTAACACCCTAGGTGTTAGGCTTGCATAATTTCACTTGCAATGCATGAGCATAATCATCAAGCATTCATATATAAGCTTTTACATGTGTAATGTACAATTGAAACATGTGAAACATGCCTTGTTATTTTATGTTTCCATATGTGTATGCTTATGATCATGTGTGAATAAGTGTAAGTGGTTGATGTTGGTCACTAAAACACCTTAGCTACACTTAGGATGACTAATGGAACAATGTTCATGAAGATCACTTTATCTACTTAAGCTCCTAAGTGATGATGTGCTTATTGACCTAGGAAGTATCTATATGTAATCAATGTATAAATGTGTGTGGAACCTTAGTAATACCTTTAACATATTTAGAATGTCACTATGAACAACTTTGGTATTCATGACTAAGGCTAGTTTGGTCTCTAAGTCATAGTCATAGTGTAAGTCATCATTTTCAAGTGGTATGTTTGACCTAGGTTGAACTATGTCATAGAATATTTGCATGGCAAAGCACCCTTAAGCAAAGTTGTAGTACTTGATTAGAGCAACAACTTTTATTTTTAGGTCATGAGCTAATTTGGTGCCTAGCTTGGTCATTTTGAGCTCACAAGAATCAACATTTTACTGATTTTGGAACTTGAAAATTTTTCTAAGTCTAACTACTCTGACAGCGTTGATGTGCCTGACTTTGTGATGATTTAACTCCTTAACCGTTGCGAATTAGGAGTTGAGTTCTAAAGCAATTTTGTAGCTGGTATGTAGCTCTACAATTTTTGTTTTGGCATCGTGCACAAATTCGTTTTGGTTTTGGAGATGGGGAGGCTTGAAATCGCGTCGTCAGGTTTGCCATCGGGCTCTGATGGACGCCGCGTCGCGCCGTGTCGTGACCGACCGGGCGCAGCGCCTGGCCGCCGCGTGGCCACCGCTGGCCGGCGTTGCGCCCTCGTCACAGCACGTTGGCACGCGATATCAGACAGGCCGCGCTGCTCATTTCACACTCACGTGCTCACTTTCTCCCTCTCCACTGCTCTCTCTCGCTCTCGCCGCGGAGCTTCCCTCACCGACGCACAACCGCACCGCTCCGTCGTCGCTTAGCGCCCGTTCCACCGCACCATTGCCGCCTCCACCTTGCCAGCAGTTGCGCCGTGTTCTCCTCTACCTCCTTGACACATTAGCAGTGCCAGATGAGCTACGGTGAGGGCAAAATCGCCGTTCTCGTCCTCGCCGGAAAGCTCGGCTTCCATGGCCGCCTTCACGGCGAGCTCGCCGCTGCTCGGCTTCATCGCGCGTTCCTTTGCATTCTTCGTGCTAGAGCTTGGTTAGGGTGTAGTCTAGCTTGTAGCATGATATCACCCCGAATGGTTGCCTCGCCGGTGCGGAACACGAAGCGCAGCGCCGTCGCGCTCTCACCGCCGCACCGCCGCGCACGTGGACACCCTCGCCGGTGCTTCCACCCAAACCCTAGATAGTCTACATAGGTCCACGTCATCACCACGGGGCTCGTGCGCTTCTCGCCGAGCCTTGCCGTGGCTTGTAACGGCCGACGTACCTCAGTGCAGCGCCATCGTGCCACCATGGCCAGCGACGAGGTAGCTCCGGTGCGTCCGCACTGCCACCACTGGTACCAGTCAACGCGGGTGAGTGAGTAGATCACGTAGGTGGGGTCGGTTTCGCCGGAGTGCTCACCGTCGGCGAGATAGCGCCGGCCAACCACCGTGCTCTGTCTTCGGGTCACTGACGTGTGGGGTCCTCTGACCCGTGGGTCCCTGATGTCAGTGAGAACAGTTTAAGGTTTTAGTTTATTCTTTTCCAAATTTTGTGCTAACTTTGAAAAATCATAAGTTGAGTTGTAGATGTCCAATTCTGGTGAACCAAAT
Source organism: Miscanthus lutarioriparius (assembly GCA_904845875.1). Lineage (NCBI taxonomy): Eukaryota > Viridiplantae > Streptophyta > Magnoliopsida > Poales > Poaceae > Miscanthus > Miscanthus lutarioriparius. Next base: position 68,619,136 of record CAJGYO010000001.1, on the reverse strand, counting down.
TTTGTGTTCCTCATGAAGTGTAGTATTTTATAAAAATATGAGATGTACAGTTCTAGTATTCTTATTGGTGAATAAAATATAGCTAGATAAGTGTTTTTTTTAATGTTTACAATTTTGTAAAATGTGTAACTTGAGCTAGGGATGTGATAAAATTGTGATTCCAATTTTGCTGGTCTTGTGTTGATATGCTCTAGCTAGGAAAAATAATAAACTTACAATAAACTTGATTGAAATATGATCTTTCTATTTATCTATTAATAAATGATGTTTTCTGAGGAAAATTATGGGGATAAAAATAAGTAACATATTTTCATGCAAATTTTTATACAGTATTATGACACTATTATGAAGCTAATAAAAATATAGAATCTATTGTTTGACACTTTTCTATAGGGTTAAGTATTTTTACTAAAATAAACCTTGCTAGCTTGTCATTTTTGTAGAGGATGTTATACATGTCCAAATAGTATGAAATTTTTACAGTAGTCTATTGGAAGCACTTAGAAGCCACTGTAATTTTATGAGAACCATTATTATATGTTTGTTATTTCACCTGATTATCTAATTAAATTAATAAAGACATATAAATAAATAAATTGTGCTTGACCATGATGTTTTCTATGGTACTTGTGATACATATAAACTGTTGATGTTAATAGTAAGGCTTATAAGTAATTGGTTGTATGCAACTAAGTAATTATTGCTTTATAAATCAAATAAATGGCTGCATGCATAGTTTTGGTCGAGTTGATGATTTCATGTTGATAAGGGCCTTTTCTATAAAACTTTTTAACAACAAAGTTGTAGATAAATTACTGATCTACCTTGTGTTAAATTTTCATAGTCATAGGTCTTAGGGTTTAAGAGTTTTGGCTGTTAAAAGTTTGTTGTCCAAAATGTTTATTTCCTGGATAGATTTGAATAACTGAATTGTTTGACCTGGATAACTGTTGAATCACATTAAGGGTATTAAAAGAAAGTTATAGACAATTTCATAAGATTTCCAGAATGTCCACAACCATATTACTTCGATGTGTATAACTCCAGTTATGGTTAAAACAATTAGCTGCTGTCTTGTAGTTCGATAAATAGATTACCGAAGTGTTTACTTAAGTAGTAGAGAAGAGATATGCACCTACTCAGTAAAATAAGATGCACTTGTTATTACTTTCATACCATGCTGTTGAAAGTACTTAGGAGGAAGCATTCATCCCATTGTATCATATTACATGTGTTATCGTATATGCATTCACGATATCTTATGCCATGCTCATGCATATAGGATCGACCGAGGAGATAACGTTGTTGGAATTCAACGAAGAAGAAGAAGGGAATCAGCAGGAGACTCCTCAAGCCGTAGCTCCAGGAGAAGAGGAGAAGACTCTAGAAGAGCTCCATGAGTGTCTAGATCACTAACCCACCTCTTTCCTCAAAGGCAAGCCCCGAAGCATTCTAAGTCTCCCATGTTTTACAAAATACTACTTGAGTCATTTATATTTAAAGCATTAGGTTATAAGAGTTGATTGGAAACACCTGATGCATGAAACTACCTTCTCCAGATACATATACCTTAACCTTGTGTAGGTCCAGGGTCGAATATATGCTTAGTCATGCTTAGACCGGTAGAAGTCGAATGATTTCCTGTCACCTACGAGATATAGATAGATACCGAAGCACGGTTGGCTATATTTGCTATCGTAGGAAAAGAACCACGGGGTAATGTAAATGGAGGCTGGGCGGAGTCTATGTGTAGGTTGACTCATGTGATTCCGTCTGTGCCGATTAAGGATCGTACCGTTGTTGACACTTCTGACAAGATTGAACGCTTGCCAATCACTTAGCTGGCCGGATAACTCGTTCCGACCATGAAGCCTAGTAGCTCAACTCAGGTCAGGCCCCGCTCTATAAAAATGCACACTCTAGATGGTAGTAAGGATGTGCGAGGAGCTAGGCGTGAGCCCAAGGGCAGGCCGGGCCTGAACGTCCTGGCAGCTGGTTGCCGCTGATTGTGCGGCGCTGGGCGAACCCGCAAAATATAGACTTGAGTTGTACCAAAAGTGACCTAAGGTGACCGTTGATCTGGTCTACCTGGGTTTGTGCTAGGAATAAATTCTCAGCTGATTGAAATCGATTCGAATCGCCGTCTCTCCCGGATAATGAGAAACTTGGCTAGCCCCAACATTGTAGTAATTGTATTATGGAATGTGATGGTTCGGATAAACATGAAATTACTACACCTGCTATGGTTACTATTGTATGTTATCAAATGATATACCACTTGTTTGGTATAGGATAATTGTTAATCTAGAGATGAATAGCTATAATTAACTTGATGACTGAACTATAATTGTATAACTGAGTTAATCGCTTTTTATGTAAAATATTGTCAAGCTACCTCCACTTATAAAGCCTTGCATAATCCTTGTATTCAATTTATTTCTGGTTTATGACGGGTAAGTCTAGCTGAGTACCTTCTCGTACTCAGGGTTTTATTCCTATTGTTGCAGATGGTACAATTTTATCACGGCTATTGCAAGAACTGCTTCTATCCCGCCGTGGATGAGGAGTGAGCCTTGGGTAGGCATCTTTAATAATCCCTCTTATATGCTTTTGTGGATTGTGATCATGAGATGGCACTATATTTGAACTATGTTGGCAAATGCTAGTTTTGAACTTTAATTTACTTCTGCTACTATCTATCGAACTTGGTTTGTAATAACCTTATTTCGCACTCTGATGAATGAACTGTATCTGTGAACATTATGTAACATGTGACATGTATGTTGAATCATGTACGATCTTGGTTGTATGTGGATCGTTTATTGAGACCCGTCGTGGTACTCGACGGACTACCGGGTTTATATGAGCTCAAGTATGATAGTGCGACCGCTTGTAAGCTGCTATTGTATTTGTACTCTATCGATGAAATATGGTCGGCAGTCTACCTAGGTTATGCCCAAGGTAGTAGATTATCGGCAGACAGGTGCACAAGCTATGAACGAGATGGTGACGCAGGACAGACACGAGGTTTTATCCAGGTTCGGCCACCGTGAGAGCGTAATACTTACGTCCTGCGTCTAATTGTATTGCTGTATGTAAATAAGATGATTTCTGATAGGGGTCCCCTGCCCGCCTTATATAGTCTGGGGGGCAGGGTTACAGATCTGGAAACTAATCCCAACCGGTTACAATTGCCATAGGTGGCTGGATAAGCATTCCTATTCTAACCGACCAGGATCTTGCTTGATCTCCAAGTCTGCCTTGATTCCTTGCGTGGGACTCCAAGCAGATCGGCTGGGCCGCGCGTCGTCTTCTGGTGGGCCGGACCCCCTGGTCCGGACCGGCCCAAACTTAGCCATAAGGGTATAGGGGTTAATACCCCCACAGCTAGTCCCCGAGCACCATGTATTATGTTGCGACACGCCGTTTGATTTCCCTTGGCTAATGCGGTCTGTCTTCATGTCATCTCCAACTGGTTGAAACATTGACCAAGCAAATGTGCCAGTATTCTGGTTAGCACAGAGAGTAGTAGACTACGATTATAGCCAAAGATTCCGGTTGTCCGAAGAATGCATGGTGCTCTAAAGAAAAAAGAAAAAGATTTCTTTCCTGATAAGTGTGTCCACTTGTATTTCTGAAAAGAAATGTAAGTGACCCCTGTACAGGAGTAGTTATGGCCAACAGTCAGAGCGTAGGGGTCGATAAAATAAGCACATTTACCACAAGGTGAAGTGTGCCCACTTAGTCCCCGAGCCTGGTAGTAGGTGACGTAGGCACGTGGTGCCAGGGTCTAAAAAGAATTTTATAGTTAAGTTGAGAATCCAATCGTCGTACAGGCGATACGAGCTGCACTGGCAGGTGCATCGTACTGATGTAGTCCCCGAGCTTGCTGGAAGGCGAGGTATCAGCCTTGTAGCAAGGTCTAAGTGAGAAAAAATAAATGCCTCTCAACTGTATGTGAGTACAAATCACATGTAGCCGAGGAGAGCAGTCCTCGAGAAATGGTCGGAGAGTAGTCGGGGCAGTCCCCAAGATGCCAAAGGGCATGGGGATGGTTCTAGGAGTTCGTGAAGGAGGCGGGAGAGTACGCAGGCACACATGTGCTAAGCATGGTACGTGCTCACTACCCCCTGATCGATATCAAGCGCCTGGAGGCTGGATACCCGAAGGAGGTAGATCCAGACAAGGCCGAGGAGCTATGGATGACCCAGCTGGACTTGTCGGCGAAAATAATTGGCGATATTAACCTATGTGGAGGTGCGACACCACCCGTACAAGGAAAGCCATCAACAAGTCAGCTAGGAGCGCCGTCATCTTCAAGCCAACCAGCGAAGCCTGCGGTCTCGACCAGCCAGGCATCGGTGAGGCCATCTTCTTCAGCTCAATCAATGCCAGAGTCCCCGAGACCCGAGCTCGATGTTAGGCCCAGCGAGCAGCAGGCGTCGCGTGCCCCGACCAGCCAATAGTGTAGGCTATAGCTGTAGAAGAAGATGTAGTTGTGTTATTGTAAACTTGGACCTTTTCAAGCAAGCTTGTAATAACGTAACTGTATATCAACATAAGCTTGTTTGTTTTGTAGAAAACGTGTTTAAGCTCGGATATCATATTGGTGTAACTAAGTTAGAACGTGTTGGCATTCTATTTAGTTGTACCGGTTTAGTCAACACGTCATCCTGAAAGGTTTGTACTGCCCTGGTTTGACTTGCGGTCGGAGTGTGAGGTGCGTAGCTTGTGCACACGTAGAAACACACAAGTCAAACCAGAGAGCACCTGTCGATCACCCATAGTGTAGAGAGCGGATCCCATGCACACGTTGGGGGGGACCGGAGACAGGGCCTGCTCTGAAAACCCGAGAAGGAATGGTGGTTGGTTTTAACTGATAGAGTTAGAATAACAATAGACTTCGAAGTGACACATTAGAGTGGTCGGAGAAATCATAATAGCTTTATTGAAATAAATCAAAAGTACAAGAGGGGTACATATCTTAGTAGCTAAGCATAGAAACGCCTAAGCTTGTCGATGTGCCAGGAATTGGGTACGTCTGTGCCGTCTAGGCGAGCTAACCTGTAAGACGTAGGGCGTGTGACCTCCTTGATCATGAAGGGTCCTTCCCATGGGGTTGCGAGTTTGTGGACACCAGCCTGATTCATCTTCCACTTCAGGACCAGGTCACCGACCACGAAGAACCGCTCCTTGACGTTCTTGTTGTAGTACCTATGCAAAACAACAAGGTATTTGGCTGTACGTACGCAAGAATCGAGCCGCTTATCTTCTGCACTATTCACTTCTAGCTCCCTCACTTCATTAGCCTTGTCTTCGTCGAAGTTCTCTACCCGTGCTGATCTGAAGGCTATATCTGCTGGGAGCACTGCCTCAGCGCCATAAACCATAAAGTATGGTGATACGCCGGTATTGCGACTGGGCTGGGTTCTAAGACCCCAGACCACGGCTGGTAACTCTTTGAGCCATCTTCCAGGAGCTTTGTCATTCTCTCTGTACATCCTCTTCTTAAGTGCGTCCAGGATCATACCATTTGCCCGCTCGACCTATCCATTAGCTCTAGGGTGTGCCACCGAGACGTATTTTACTACTATGCTCCTTTCATCGCAGAAGTCCCAAAAAGCGTTACCGGTGAACTGAGTACCCAGATCAGTGATGATGTTGTTGGGTATGCCGAAGCGGTGGATGACCTGGTTGAGGAATGCGACAGCCTTTTCTAAAGATGCCTTGACCAGGGGAATGTACTCTATCCACTTGGAGAATTTATCGATCAGCACAAAGACGCATGTAAATTTTCAAGGGGCCAGTTTGAAAGGCCCGATCATATCCAGTCCCCAGCATGCGAAGGCCCAAGAGGCTGGTATAGTCTGAATCTCATGTGCTGGTACGTGGATTCTCTTGGCGAAAAACTGACAACCTTCACAATGGCGAACTAGCTTCTCTGCATCGGCTACGGCTGACAGCCAATAGAACCCTGCTCGGAAAGCCTTGCCGACCAGCGTTCTCGAGGCCTCGTGGTTGCTGCAAGAGCTAGAGTGGATTTTGTCCAGAAGATGTTCACCATCCTCCTAGGTTATACACTTCATCAAGATTTCCTCCTTCACGTTCTTGCGCCACAATTTGCCATCGACGAGCAGATACTGCTTAATGCGACGCATCAGGCGTTCGTTCTCTGTCCGATCGGTGTAACCGCTACCATCTGTCAAGTATTTGATGAAAGGTACTCTCTAGTTAGGCTTCTTGGTGGTCAGAGGTGATTTGGTGGTGTTTGACGCCGGAACCGTAGCCACCAATGACTAGTCTGGAGGCTTGTTTACCGCGGGATCTTCTTCTTTGATGGAGGGCGTGAGCAGGTCTTGAACAAATACGCCATGTGGGACTTTGGCTCGGGATGATCCTAACTTTGACAGCGCATCTGCTGCTTGATTTTTGTCCTAGACCACATGTGTGTACTCGATGCCATAGAACTTGCCTTCCAGCTTTCTGATCGCTTTGCAGTATGCATCCATCTTTTCGCTGGTCGTATCCCAGTCCTTGTTGAGCTGGTTGATGACTAGAGCCGAGTCTCCGTAGACATAGAGACACTTGACACCGAGCTCGACCGCAATGCGTAGACCGTGTAGGCATGCTTCGTACTCGGCGGCGTTATTAGACGCTAGGAAATAAATCCTGAGGACGTATCGGAGCTGCTCCTTGGATGATGATATGAAAAGGACACCTGCTCCTGCGCCGTCGATGTTGAGAGAGCCATTGAAGTACATCTTCCAATACTCGGCGGGCCCCTGAGAGGCATGTGTGCTTAAGTCTGTCCACTCGATGATGAAATCGACAAGTGCCTGAGACTTGATTGTAGTACGGCTTGCAAATTCCAAGGAGAAAGGGCATAGCTTCATTGCCCATTTGACGATGCACCCGTTTGCGTCCTTGTTGCGAATGATGTCTCCCAGAGTGTACTCGGTCATGACCACCACACGATATCCGTCGAAGTAGTGTTTCAACTTTCGGGATGTAATTAGTATAGCGTAGATCAGTTTCTGAATCTGTGGGTACCTGGTCTTGGATTCGCTGAGCACCTCACTGATGAAATAAATTGGTCATTGTACCTTGTAGACGTGGTCGGGCTCGTCGCGCTCGACCACCACGGTAGTGGAGACCACTCGATTAGTTGCCGCAATGTAAAGCTGGAGGGTTTCGTCTTCTCTGGGAGCAGTAAGGACCAGAGGTAATGTAAGGAATTGTTTCAGCTGTATAAAGGCAGCGTCTGCTTCCTCCGACCACTCAAACTTCTCGGATGCTTTGAGCAGCTGGAAAAACGGTAGTCCTTTTTCGCCTAATCTAGATATGAAACGACTGAGGGTAGCCATGCATCCGGTAAGCATCTGAACATCCTTCACCTTTTTGGGCGGCTTCATGTCCAAGACAGCTTTTACTTTCTCTGGGTTAGGGCGTATGCCGTCGTGACTGACGATGTTGCCGAGCAGTATACCAGATGGAACACCAAAGATGCACTTCTTTGGGTTTAATTTCCATTGAAATGTGTTAAGGGCTGCAAAGGTACGTTCTAGGTTGTCGACAAGGGTGTATGCTTCCTTGGTTTTAATAACTACATCGTCAATGAAAGGATCAAGATACCCAAGAGGGGGGGTGAATTGGGCTAATTCTAAATTTTCTTGCAATAATCAAATCCTATGGATAGCCCAATTAACCCCTTGTGCCTAGAAAAGTGTTTATGTCAAACTAATGCACAACAACCTCGCAACCTATGTTCCAAACTTACTCTAGCAAGCAATTCTATGGATGTGAAACAAGTATTGAATTGCTCAAAGTAAATACTCAAAGTAAGTGCTCAAAGTAAATAGAGAGAGAAAGGAACGCGGCGATGTTTTGCCGAGGTATCGGAGAGTCGTCACTCCCCACTAGTCCTCGTTGGAGCACCCGCGCAAGGGTGTAGCTCCCCCTTGATCCGCGCAAGGATCAAGTGCTCTCTACGGGTTGATTCTTCGACACTCCGTCGCGGCGAATCACCCAAAACCGCTCACAACTTGAGTTGGGTCACCCACAAGCTCCGCCGAGTGATCACCAAGCTCCCAATCACCACCAAGCCATCTAGGTGATGGCGATCACCAAGAGTAACAAGCACGAACTCTCACTTGACCACGCGAAGCCTAATGAGAAGATGGATGCACACTTGTCTACTCTTGATTCACTAATGAGGTTTCACTCTTGGATTCTCAAATCACAAACACCTCACTAGGACCTTGCTCTTCTTGGCACTCACAAACGTGTTTCTCAGCTGTTGGAATGAGCAAAAGTCACTCCACACTCGAGTGGAGCTTCTATTTATAAGGCAGCCTGAAAAACGAACCGTTATGAGCTTCTACGGGATGACCGGACGCTCCGATCATATTGACCGGACGCTCCGGTCAGTTCAACCCGCGCAACAGTTTCCAAGTGATGACCGGACGCTGACAGGGTCCGGTCAGCACTGACCGGACGCGTCCGGTCGATCTTGGATGCTTACTGTAAATGACCGGACGCTGGATACACAGGGTCCGGTCACCACTAACCGGACGCGTCCGGTCACACTTTCTCAAGTCTGGACCCTTACTGGAGTCGACCGGACGCTGGCCTTCAGCATCCGGTCACACGACCTTTCAGCGTCCGGTCACTCCAGACTTGTTCTCCTCAGTCAAATGAACTGACCGGACCCTGCGGCCAGCGTCCGGTCGCACCGGAGCCAGCGTCCGGTCAGTATTTGACCCTCCATTCACATCCAACTTTCGATCATATGTGAATGAAGTTAGCTCCAAAGGATCTTAGGCATTCATAGGAGCTACCTAGAGCTAGTTTTAACAAGTGTGCACCACACCTAACTCACTAGACTCAACTAGGTCAAGCTACCCGTTCATACCCCCCTTCATAGAACGGCCAAAGGAAAAACAAAGTCCTAAACTACTCTAAGTGTCTCTCCAACTTCAATTGACACTTAGAACTAGTTATCCTTAACCTTGTCGTCCATCCTTTGAGAACCGAAACGATTTCCATCGTAGGGGCATGACACCCTCAATTTGCCCAATCGATCTCCATTACCATGACCTAACTTAATTGCCTCTGCAAAACACACGTTAGTCATAGTAATCTTGTATTGACATTAATCACCAAAATCCACTTAGGGGCCTAGATGCTTTCAATCTCCCCCTTTTTGGTGATTGATGACAATACCGCCTCGAGTATGTTAAAGAGAGGTTTTTGAAGGGCTTGGTTCATATAAGCTTTTGTCGTTAAGAACAAAAGAGTTAGGCAAGCTTATTTGACCCAAGCCAACACAGTGTACTCAAAGGATATGAATTAAGCATGAGTACAAGTAACAAAGCTCATTTGCTTCGAAGTATAAACGCGGAAGCAAAAACAAATGAGCATAACACAAGTGATATGACATATAGATAACACAAAGTAGAAATCACACCTATCAAATATCACAATCACGTAGATAGCACTATCACATATATATAATAGTATGCATGAAAGTAAACACACGAATGCACAAGTAATAGTGTATCACACAAATAGAACTCCAAATGTATATAATAGGCTAATACTAGATAACTAGCTCCCCCTAAATGTAGCTCCCCCTGAGACTACATACTCGAACACCCTCTCCCCCTTTGGCGTCAAACACCAAAACCTAGGGGTCGGATGGCGAGGCTGCAGCGATGAGACGAGTTTAGGTATTTGAAAGAACGAGGGCAGCTGGAACCGGGCACCATCATCGACCACGAGCTCTCAATCGAGTGACCCTCTGTGGTGGGGAAGTGTCATTTGGCTGAGCGGTCTGGTGCAGTTGGAGCCAGTGCAGCTGTGAAGCTGCTAGTATGTCTGTCGTGAGGATCGGACGAGGCAATGACAGAGACGAGGGAGCCTCTGAGTAGTCGCCGCGATGGAGCTGCTGAAGATGGACCGCGGTATGCATATGAGGTAGAGTAGGCATGCCGGTCAACTCATTGAAGGATGCTCCAAGACTCACGGAGACTAACGTCTCAAATGCACGAATAGCGAGGAAGCTGCTGCTGGTGTGAAGCCCGTCTGAAGTGGGTGAAGCTGAGGGCTACCACGGGTGAGGCTAACCACTGGGACACCTTTATAGGCGGTGAAGCAAAAGCGAAAGCTGGAGGCTGTCCACGACTCTGGAGCCCTTCGGGCTGTCTTCTTTGGAGTCATCAAGTGGTAGGAGGTCAGTGGCGGTGGAACCCCAATGGTTTGTCACTACATCTCTTGCATGAATCCCATGAGCTTCTTCTTTGCATAAATGCTTCTTTGGTCTTTGAAGGAGGCTGCTTTGCTACTTTGAATTTGGAACTAAATCTGACGAGCTGAAAGCTGTCTTGAAGTTGGCGGTGTCTCTGTGCTCGCTGTGGTTCGATCTGCTGCATCCGCTCAAGAATAGCAATGAGGCGGGGTGCATCTGCGGGAGTGGTGGTGGAAGCTGGAGCTACCGGCCTGCTCATCGCATCGTGTCTGCGTGGAGGCATCGAGGTATAAGGTGGTAGTCGTCGTCGAGCTGTCATCAGCATACTCGCTCACCTCCTGCTGTGCCTCTAGCTCCTGCTCCTCGGTGGTGCAATCCCTCGATGATGATCTCATCTTTGAGCTGCAGACTGCAGCGCGTCGGAACGACGGCTAGGCTGTCTGGGTGCCGAGAGTGGTGTGTCGATCCTCTGTGACGGAGGTTGTGTGGTGGGAACTACTGTGGTGGCACTGATACTCATCCATCATACGGGAGGCTTATCAAGCACTACTCTGCGGATAAGAAGCGTGATCCAATGCGCATAAGGAAGCTGCATGCGACCCTTGAATCCCTCGGCTATAGTGTCCTCCATCTCGAAAGAAGGAGGTCCCGGATATCAAATCTCTGTCTGTCTGCATCAGAAAAGGGCATTAGAAGCCAGGAGGCATGGCGAGTCGGACCCTCTCTATATCCCAACTTGGAAGCGGTGTCCTCCCGATAATAGCCTCTAGCCTCTAGCACTCTCATTTGTGGGAGTCAAGTCACTTTGGGGTTCCTCCTCGACCCCTCTCCAAAAGGCTCCTTGAAGCAATGTCGCACTAAATCATGAGGAGGCACCAAACCTCCGTGAGGACGCCTGGGAGGCTCTGCTGTCCATGCCTGAGACCTCATGTATCTGACAGGTGGCGCCTCCTGTAGCCTCGATCTCTCTCGACCGCCACTCATCACTCTGTAGTCTTTGCCTCTGAAAGCAAAGTGAATAAACATGTGATGTGGATCGATGAAGAGTGAAGCATAGAACTGGCGAACCCAAGATGGTACATATATCCCCGTCCGTCCAATCAAATCTGTCAGTCCTGGCAAATATGACAAGTATGGTCGAATGCTCTCTCCGGCTGCTCCCACAATAGACTCTATCTAACAGACTCTCTGAGATCTGAACACTGCCCCACTGTTGAGATAAGCATTGTAGAAATCCTCCTGCAGTGGCATGTAGAAACCCTCAGCTGCTCTCTCATCCCTCCTTGGAGGAAACCACACCTCAAACTCAACAAAACGCAGCTGCTGAACCTGCCTGGCGGTAGCGGCCCTCAAGTCGAGGTGAACCACTGGAGGTGGACCCTGTGGTCTAGGTGGAGGACGTGATCCCCTCCATTGTGTCGGTGACCTCGGTGAGGCCCGGTACAGGTCCGTCTAGAGCGGGCGAAGGCTGGGTGCGGCTCTGTCTCCTCGGCCTCCCCGGGTCTGCTGAGGCTTTGCTTGTGTGGGGCTTCGCTGCTATCTTGTGGACCCTCCTCAATGGCAACCCGTCGTCCTGCAAACGTGACAGTCCCAGCTGGACTACCGTGACGACGCTCAACCTCCTCAAGCGCAGCTCTGAATGCTGGTGAAACTGGCTGATCTGCAATGACAACTCCGCTGCAGGCACCACCTCTCTCGGCACGCTCTGCGGCCTCTGCAGCATATTTGCTTTGCTCTCATTGTCTCTGCGTCGGTACTTTCGCTTCTTGGATGTCACACGCTTGGTTGACTTGCCCTTGATCCAAAATTTGGTGGCGGCGGGGCCTCCGATCATCATCACACAGGCCACCACCAACATTCTTGGTGTGGGCCATCTGAATCGACAAGATGGTGGCCCGACGCTGATGAGGATCAACAGACAAAGCCCTGAACCTCTCGAGGCTTGGCCTCGATCCTTACTCATGAGCTTGGCTCGAGATGACCGCTTAACCGCCACAAGAACCACAACGGAACCGACTCATTTTTGCGATAGAATAGATGGATATACAAATAAATACCATATTGCTAATAGATCATGAACCCTAATAGAGAAAGCAATGTAGATCTGAAATTGAATCGAATGGCTTTCTACCGACGATCAATGAACCGAGAAAAGATAAGTTTTCGCGCGGGGAACTCGGAGCTAGCTAGGGTTAGGTCAAACAGCCTGAAAGCAATGGGGAATCAATGACTACAACTTGATCTAGGTCACAACAGATCGAGATTGAAAAATTTGGTCTTACCAACGATGTAGGAGGTAGGACTAGGGCACGATGATACTTGATGACCCCTGGAAGATCGGAGGCGGACGATGGCGCGCGGGAGTCAATGTGCTGGGCGAAGCTGTGTGGCTGGCTGGCAAGGGAGAAGGAAATTTGCAGGCTGGAAGCACGGGCAAGGAGGTGCGGGCCGTCTTTGGCGTGGGAGCTGGGAGGCTCGAGGGTATGATGGGGCGTGGCGAGGCAGAGGAGCATGGCATGGCGCTGGCAGCAGCGGCAAGATGGCAAGGCGGCGAGAAAGCTAGGCTCGGAGGCAAGGTTGCATGCGGGATCCGAAATTTTTTTGCGGTGATGCGGTTAAGTAGTCCCCCAAACGCGATAGAAAAGGAAACCGAAAAGAGACACGAAGACGCCGCGAGATCCATCGGCCGGACGCTCGGTGGTAGCGACCGGACGCTACCACCCCAACGTCCGGTCGATTCGAGAGGTCCAAATCCTCTGGAATCGGGGACCGGACGCGTCGGTGGTCCATGACCTGACGCAGCGTGGTCGGTCGAACAACTTGAGCACACTTCGATCGGCCGGACGCGAGAATTTTCCCCGACCGGACGATAGACGCAGCGTCCGGTCACTCCTTCGGCGTGAGTTCACCTCTCTGTGAATCGGCCGGACGATGACCGGACGGCGGCGTCGGTCGGCGTCCGGTGCACCTTTTCCAGCAAACCTCCAACCTTCCTTCGCGCTGCCTGTTCCCAATCAAGTCCCAACTTGAAAAAGATCCAAATAAACACCAATTGGGACTGATGTGAGTGACATCTCTCAAACCCTCATATTTTTCAAAATATTTTGCCTTAGGCTATAATTCTTTTTAAGAAAATAGGCAACAAGAGGGCAAATGGAACAAAACGACAAAACAACATTCATGCATATGCAATACTTGTAAGTAAATCTAGTTGCTTGTCAAGTTTGATCCAAGGTTAAGCTTCTTCACACGCTTTTCGGCGGTTATCTTAACCATGTCAGACAAGCTCTATGTGCATTGCCACAAATTAAACATGTTGTATATTACAATGAATGCAAGGGACAACACAAGCTCAATTTTTAGTGAAGTTACTAAAATCAAGTACATTTAGCTCATTCCGCAATCTACAAAATGTAGCCTCATCTAGCGGTTTTGTGAAGATATCCGCTAATTGATCTTTGGATCTTACACCTTCTAGTGATATATCATTTTTAGCCACATGATCTCTTAGAAAGTGATGGCGAATATCTATATGCTTGGTGCGAGAGTGTTGAACCGGATTATTTGCAAGTTTTACCGCACTTTCATTGTCGCACAAAAGAGGTACTTTCTCTAGATATACTCCGTAGTCTAGCAAAGTTTGTTTCATATATAATATTTGTGCGCAACAGGCACCCGCGGCAATGTATTCCGCTTCGGCGGTGGACAAAGCCACACTATTTTGTTTCTTGGAGGACCAAGACACAAGTGATCTACCAAGCAAATGGCACCATCCGGATGTGCTTTTTCTATCAACTTTGCATCCGGCGTAATCCAAATCGGAATAGCCAATTAATTCAAATAAAGCTCCTTTGGGATACCAAAGACCAATGCTTGGTGAGTGCTTAAGATACCTAAGGATTCTTTTTACGGCAATTAAATGTGTTTCCTTAGGACTAGCTTGAAATCTAGCACACATAAACACACTAAACATGATGTCGGGCCTAGATGCGGTTAAATATAACAAGCTACCAATCATAGAACGGTAGAGAGTTTGATCAACCGGGTTACCTCCCTCATCTAGGTCGAGATGTCCATTTGTAGGCATTGGTATCTTGATTGGCTTACATTCATCCATCTTGAATATCTTGAGAAGATCTTTTGTGTATTTCTCTTGAGAGATGAAGATGCCTTCTTTCATTTGCTTGACTTGAAAACCAAGAAAGAATGTAAGCTCACCAATCATTGACATCTCGAACTCCTTCGACATCAATTCACCAAATTTTTTACATGAGTCTTCATTTGATGATCCAAAGATGATATCATCAACATATACTTGACAAATGAAGATATGCCCATCTAGCTTCTTAGTGAATAGTGTGGTGTCGACCTTCCCAATGGTGAAGCCCTTCTCAATGAGGAAGTCCCGAAGGCGCTCATACCAAGCTCTTGGGGCTTGCTTAAGCCCATATAGTGCCTTGGACAACCTATAAACATGATTAGGATATCTAGGGTCTTCAAACCCGGGAGGTTGATCAACATAGACTAGTTCATTTATAAAGCCATTTAAAAAAGCACTTTTCACATCCATTTGATATAGTTTCATTTCATGATGTGATGCATATGCAAGAAGGATACGGATGGCTTCTAATCTTGCAACCGGTGCAAAGGTCTCTCCAAAATCCAAACCTTCAACTTGAGAGAACCCCTTTGTAACTAGTCTTGCCTTGTTCCTCACAACAACACCTTGATCATCTTGCTTGTTGCGGAACACCCACTTCGTTCCAATGACTCTTGCACCTTTTGGTCGCTCTTCAAGATTCCAAACTTCATTGCGAGTGAAGTTGTTCAACTCTTCATGCATGGCATTGATCCAATCCGGATCTTTAAGAGCTTCTTCTACCTTGGTAGGCTCATAGCAAGAGACAAAAGAGTGATGAGCAATAAATGAAGTAAGTTTTTGAGATCGAGTCATTACACCCTTTGATGGACTCCCTATGATGAGATCTTGTGGATGATCTTGTAGGAGAGGTGTGTTTCTTCTATTGACCACTTGAGGAGGAGGTTGTGGAGCATCAACATCTTGTGCTTGTACCACCATTTGCTCATGAGAGATATGAGTATCTTCATTTTCTACTCTCCCATCTTTTTCGCCATCTTGTGGTACATTTGATGAAGAAGGTTGGTTAATGACTCGTACATCATCTTCATCATCTTTTGGTTTGATGTCTCCCACCGGAATGTTCTTCATAGCCTCCCTCAATGGTTCATCACCTACATCATCAAGATTCTCATGTGCTCCTTGGGAGCCGTTAGATTCATCAAATTCCACATCATATGTTTCTTCAACCAAGCTGGTGGTATGATTAAATACTCTATATGCTTTGGACTTCAATGAGTAACCAACAAGAAAACCTATATCACAACGTCTTTGAAACTTCCCTAGGTGTTGCCGCTTCTTGTAGATGTAGCACTTGCAACCAAACACCCTAAAGAAGGAGACGTCCGGCTTCTTCCCATTGAGCAACTCATACGGTGTCTTGACAAGGAACTTTTGAAGAAATAGGCGGTTAGATGCATAACATGCGGTGTTGATTGCTTCCGCCCATAAAGCTTCGGGGGTGTTGTACTCATCTCGCATTGTCCTTGCAAGAGTGATCAAAGTCCAGTTCTTCCTCTCAACTACACCATTTTGTTGAGGAGTATAGGTTGCGGAGACTTCATGTTTGATTCCAACTTCATCACAATAAGCTTCTATGTTTGTGTTGTCAAATTCTTTGCCATTGTCACTTCTTATCTTCTTGAGCTTCACTTCAAATTCATTTTGAGCTCTCTTGGCAAACTTCTTGAAACAAGATGCAACTTCGGATTTGTCATGAAGGAAGAACACCCATGTATACCTTGAATAGTCATCCACAATCACAAGACAATAGAGATTTCCTCCCAAACTCTTGTATGTTGTTGGTCCAAATAAATCCATGTGTAGGAGTTCTAGCACTCTTGTGGTTGACATGAAAGCTTTGGTTGGATAAGTGTTTGCAACTTGCTTGCCGGCTTGACATGCACTACAAAGCTTGTCCTTCTCAAACTTCACATCCTTCAACCCTCTCACCAAATCATTCTTCATAAGCTTCTTGAGTGAGCTCATCCCAACATGAGCAAGTCTTCTATGCCATAGCCACCCAAGTGTTGTTTTGGTGAATAGGCAAGTCTTCAAGTTTGCATCTTCGGAGGTGAAGTCAACTAGATATAAATTGTTGTATCTAAATCCATTGAATATCACTTGTTTGTCATCTGCTTTGGATACAACAACTTCCTTCTCGGTGAATAAGCATTGGAAGCCAAGATCACACAATTGCCCAACGGATAGTAAGTTGAAACTCAATGAGGCAACATAGAGCACATTGGAGATGGAATGATCATTTGATATTGCCACTTTGCCCAATCCTTTAACCTTGCCCTTTGAATTATCTCCAAATGTTATTTTCTCTTGTCCATCTACCTCTTCATCTAGTGAGGTGAACATACGAGGATCACCGGTCATATGTTGAGTACAACCACTATCAATAACCCAATGACTTTCACCGGTCTTGTAGTTCACCTACACACAAGAGATTCAAGCTTTAGGGATCCAAACTTGTTGAGGGCCCTTCACCTTCTCAACAAGTGACTTAGCCACCCAAATCTTCTTAGGCCTACTCTTGTTGGGGGTCCTAAGAACATGACTTTCATCTTTTCACTAGAATCTTTTCTAAGCATGTAGTGAGCATTGAAAGCAAAGGGTCTAGCAAGCTTGGGCAAGGGTTGTGGTGGTGAAGTTTGACACTCATGAGCAAAGTTGCCTTCTTGTCCACACTCAAAACATCTCTTTGGCTTTAGCTTTGGCTTTGATTGTTGGTGTTGAGCTTGAGCCTTCTTCTTCTCTACACTTGCCATATATCCAATGCCACTTCTATCCATCTTCATGACGGTATTCATGAGTAGCTCACTTTGGAGATGCTTGCCTCTAGCAAACTTGCTCAATCCCACCTTGAGATGCTCTTTCTCCATTTTGAGCTTCTTGTTCTCTTCCTTGAGAATATCATTGTTCTTCTCTTCCTTGAGTTTCTTATTTTCTTTTTTTAGCTTCTCATTCTCAAGGATCAAATCTTCGTCATGATCAAGAGTTTCTATCACAATGGTGTTGTGACTTTTCATCTCTTCAAGATCTTTCATGAGCTTCTCATTGTCACTCTTGAGCTTGACATACTCATCATAGTCATTGCACTCAACCACTTGCTTGCCTTTGCTACTAGATCCATGCTCAATGCTCTCATCAATTAAATCATCACATGAGGTAGCTATATCAATCTTAACAACATGGTTAGTAGCAACATGTGGCTCATTTGGTAAGAATTCTTGTGCAATAACAAGGGTATCATAATTGATCTTTAGAGTTGTATATTCATCTTTTAGCTTGTTGTGACTAATGACAAGCTCATTGTGCACCAACTCAAGTTTATCATGTTTATCTTTAAGCTCTTTCTTAGAAGATTTGAGCTCCTTGAGTTTGGATGACATAGAATCATTTGTTTCTTTGAGCTCACCATTAGCCTTTTCTAATGTATCACACTTAGCTAAGAGTGAATCATTTTTAGCATCAAGTTTTTCATTAGTAGCTCTACTCTTTCTAATGATCTTAGTGTATTTTCTTAATATTTTGACAAGATCATCATATGTGGGTGAATCATCATCGCTATCACTATCATCATCACTAGCTTGCTCATCATCACTACTATCATCACTCTTAGTTACCTTGCGTTCACCCTTGGCCATAAGGCATAGGTGTGTAGAGGATGATGGCGATGGTGGCGGTGAGGATGCAAGATCAATAGCAATGGCGGCCACCTTCTCATTGTCACTCTCATCATCGGATGAACCACTTGATGAATCAATGTCCGTGAGCCAATCACCGACAATATAGGCCTTGCCACTCTTCTTCTTCTTGTAGAAGTCTCTCTTTTTGCCATCTCTCTTCTTGTATGGCTTGTTCTTTTTCTTTTCATCTTCATCACTTGAATCATCTTTCTTGCCCTTGTTCTTGAACTTGTCTTTCTTGGGCTTTGTGCATTGATGAGCTAGGTGGCCAAGTTCGCCACAATTGTAGCAATCCATCTCGGAGATTGGCTTTCTTCTTGAGCTAGTGAAGAACTTCTTCTTCTTGCCGTCAAACTTGATGCCACTCTTGTTTAGCTTCTTTAGCATCTTGGCGGTCTTTTTCACCATGAGAGCAAGACTTTCTTCATCATCTTCATCACTTGAGCTCTCATACTCAAGTCTTGCCTTGCCCTTATCTTGGCTAGCTTTGAATGCTAAGTCCTTCTCTTTCTTCTTTGTAGAGATTGAGCCATCTTGTGGCGTGATGTGCATGTACATCTCATGAGCATTGATCTTTCCCAAGATTTGTGTCGGTGTAGCGGCGGAAAGATCACCTTGATGTAGCACGGTCACAATGTGCCCATATTTGTCAATGGGGAGGACACTTAAGATCTTTCTCTGGCGTCGGATGGTGACATTTGAGTAAGTCCAAGCCCATTGACTTCCTCTACAAGAACATTTAAACGAGAATACATTTCATTAGCACTTTCTTTGGGAAGCGTCTCAAAAGAATTTAGCTTTTTAATCACAAGATGATAGCGTTCCTCACGCTCACTCTTGGTTCCCTCATGGAGCGCACAAACGTCCGACCATAGAGCATGGGCGTCTTTGTGGTTCCTTACACGATTGAACACATCTTTGCAAAGGCCTCTAAAGATGGTGTTGCGAGCCTTTGCATTCCATTTTTCATAGTTTACTTCATCGCCTTGGAGTTGTGCGGCATTCTTAGGTGTTGGGAACCCTTGAGAGGCGGCTCTAAGAATTCCAACATCTAGAGCTTCTAGGTAAGCCTCCATGCGAATTTTCCAATATGGAAAATCATCCCCCTCGAAGATAGGAGGAGGTCCATCCCCGTGAGACATCTTGCTCTAAGCGGTTAGGCTTAAAAACGTGAGCACGAGGCTCTGATACCAATTGAAAGGATCAAGATGCCCAAGAGGGTGGGTGAATTGGGCTAATTCTAAATTTTCTTGCAATAATCAAATCCAATGGATAGCCCAATTAACCCCTTGTGCCTAGAAAAGTGTTTATGTCAAACTAATGCACAACAACCTCGCAACCTATGTTCCAAACTTACTCTAGCAAGCAATTCTATGGATGTGAAACAAGTATTGAATTGCTCAAAGTAAATACTCAAAGTAAGTGCTCAAAGTAAATAGAGAGAGAAAGGAACGCGGCGATGTTTTGCCGAGGTATCGGAGAGTCGTCACTCCCCACTAGTCCTCGTTGGAGCACCCGTGCAAGGGTGTAGCTCCCCCTTGATCCGCGCAAGGATCAAGTGCTCTCTACGGGTTGATTCTTCGACACTCCGTCGCGGCGAATCACCCAAAACCGCTCACAACTTGAGTTGGGTCACCCACAAGCTCCGCCGAGTGATCACCAAGCTCCCAATCACCACCAAGCCATCTAGGTGATGGCGATCACCAAGAGTAACAAGCATGAACTCTCACTTGACCACGCGAAGCCTAATGAGAAGATGGATGCACACTTGTCTACTCTTGATTCACTAATGAGGTTTCACTCTTGGATTCTCAAATCACAAACACCTCACTAGGACCTTGCTCTTCTTGGCACTCACAAACGTGTTTCTCAGCTGTTGGAATGAGCAAAAGTCACTCCACACTCGAGTGGAGCTTCTATTTATAAGGCAGCCTGAAAAACGAACCGTTATGAGCTTCTACGGGATGACCGGACGCTCCGATCATATTGACCGGACGCTCCGGTCAGTTCAACCCGCGCAACAGTTTCCAAGTGATGACCGGACGCTGACAGGGTCCGGTCAGCACTGACCGGACGCGTCCGGTCGATCTTGGATGCTTACTGTAAACGACCGGACAATGGATACACAAGGTCCAGTCACCACTAACCGGACGTGTACGGTCACACTTTCTCAAGTCTGGACCCTTACTGGAGTCGACCGGACGCTGGCCTTCAACGTCCGGTCACACGACCTTCCAGCGTCCGGTCACTCCAGACTTGTTCTCCTCAGTCAAATGAACTGACCGGACCCTGCGGCCAGCGTCCGGTCGCACCGGAGCCAGCGTCCGGTCAGTATTTGACCCTCCATTCACATCCAACTTTCGATCATATGTGAATGAAGTTAGCTCCAAATGATCTTAGGCATTCATAGGAGCTACCTAGAGCTAGTTTTAACAAGTGTGCACCACACCTAACTCACTAGATTCAACTAGGTCAAGCTACCCGTTCATACCCCCCTTCATAGAACGGCCAAAGGAAAAACAAAGTCCTAAACTACTCTAAGTGTCTCTTCAACTTCAATTGACACTTAGAACTAGTTATCCTTAACCTTGTCGTCCATCCTTTGAGAACCGAAACGATTTCCATCGTAGGGGCATGACACCCTCAATTTGCCCAATCGATCTCCATTACCATGACCTAACTTAATTGCCTCTGCAAAACACACGTTAGTCATAGTAATCTTGTATTGACATTAATCACCGAAATCCACTTAGGGGCCTAGATGCTTTCAGTCAACATAAGCCTCGACGAGGTCGTCTTTTATCTCGTCTTTGAGGCAGGCCTGTATGGCGCGTTGGTAGGTAGCCCCAGCGTTCTTGAGCCCGAACGACATGGTCGTGTAGCAGTAGGCGCGAAGGGCGTGATGAAGGATGTCTTGATCTGGTCGTCCTTTTTTAGAGCGATCTGGTGATAACCAGAGTAGCAATCGAGAAAGGAAAGCAGCTCGCAACCGGCAGTTGAATCTACGACCTCGTCTATGCGAGGTAAGCCGAAGGGGTCATTAGGGCAGTGTTTGTTGAGATCAGTGTAATCAACGCACATTCTCCATTCCTTATTCTTTTTGCGTACAAGAACCGGGTTGGCTAACCACTCCAGATGATACACTTCTTTGAAAAATCTGGCTCTTAAAAGCCATGTAATGTCTACCCTAAAAGCCTCCTTTTTGTCGCGAGCGAACCGTCGTAGCTTCTGCTTGATGGGTTTGGCCTTGCCATCGACATTTAGGGAGTGCTCGATCAAGTTCCGAGGTACACCGGGCATGTCAGCGGGTTTCCATGAGAACACACTCACGTTGCTCCTCAAGAACCTGACGAGCGCGTCTTCCTATTTAGGATCTAGGTTGGCCCCGATAAGGGCCATTTTGCTGGGATCATCGTCGACCAGCTGGATCTCTTTGTGCTCTTTGGACTTGTTCTTGCGTGGGGCCTCGAGCTCTAGGATCTCCAGGTGGTCGGCTGGGGTCTGCTTGGCGTCGAGCATGGTCTCGGCCATGCGAATAGAGAGGTCATGAGCCTCTGCTATTTTGAGGCTGTCATCCTCGCAGGTGTAAGCTGCGTATACGTTGCCCCTGAGAGTTAGAACCCCTTCTCAGTAGGCATCTTGAGCACCAAATACCTGTAGTGAGGTATGGCCATGAACTTGGTGAGCGCTGGTCGGCCAAGGATAGCATGGTAGGTGCCTTCGAAGTCGGCGACCACGAAGTTGACGTAGTCGGTGCGGAAGTGGTCTGGGGTACCAAATTGCACAGGTAGCGTGATCTGCCCGAGAGGTGTGGAGCTCTGTCCAAGGAGAACACCCCAGAACTGTGCCTCGTATGGCTTGAGATCAGCCTAGGTTATCTTCAAGGCTGGCAAACTATTCTTGAACAGTATATCGATGGAACTGCTGCCGTCAATCAGCACTCTATAGAACTAAACCTTGTGGATACAAGGATCGAGAACCAGAAGAAAACACCTTGGCTTAGGTATTGCAGCCCATTGGTCCTTTTTGCTAAAGGAGATCTCGTGGTGAGACCAAGGAGGGAGCCGTGGATCGACGATGAGGTTGTCGGCATTGGCCACGTTCAAGCAAGCGCGGGCGAGCAGCTTGCGCTCTCGTTTGGTCTCGATGGACACTTTGCCCCCAATGATGGTATGGACGCGGTCGGTTGGCTTGACATACTTGTGACGGGGATCTACGTCTTCATCATCGTTGTCCTCGTTACGCTGCTCCCCTGAGTCGTTAGGCTTGTCGGATTTATCCGGAGCCTGTTGGCGCGTGTAGATGGATTTGAGAACACGGTAATTCTCCATGGTATGGTTTGACTTAGGATGGAGCTGGCAGGGTCCTTTCAATGCTTTGGCATAGTCTTCTTTGTAGTTGCGACGTCCGCCACCTTTTTTAACGATGTTGACTTCGCCGTCATCTTCCCGAGCACGCTTGCCCCTGTAATCGTCATGGCTATTACGCCGCTGATTACGCTGGTCGTGGTGGTCGCAAAAATCGTTGCGCTGGTTGCGGCGATCAAAATTGTCATTCCGGCCACGGTTGCCGCAGTAGTCGTCGCGGTGTGGGGGGTGGTCGGAGCGTGGAACCCTTGCTGCTTCTTCGATGATTATCTTTTTAGCATCATCGGCGTCCGCATATTTTTTAGCAGTAGCTAGGAGCGCTGTGACCGATTCAGGTCTTTTACGGAGGAGCTTGTCCCTTAGGGCATCGTGGAAGCGGAGACCAGTGATGAAAGTTTCGATTGCCTCGTTGTCGGAGATTGATGGGACCTTGATGCACATCTCCGAGAAGCGTCGGACGTACTCGCGTAGTGGCTCATCTTTGCGATCTCGAATCCGCTGCAGATCATATTTGTTGCCGGGTTGTTCGCAAGTAGCAATGAAGTTGTCGATGAATGCTTGCTTGAGCTCTTGCCAAGAATCAAAGTAGTTTGTCGGCAAGCTGACAAGCCATTGGTGGCCTGCATGGCCGACGGCGACTGGGAAGTAATTAGACATGACGTGCTCGTCGGCCATGGCTGATCTGCACGCGGTTTCGTAGAGCATGACCCATAACTCAGGGTTCTCCTTGCCGTCGTACTTCTGGAGTTTTTTGAGCTTGAAGTTTTTTGGCCACACGACTTGGCGAAGGTGAGGAGTAAACTGCTTCAAACCCGGAGGGCCGTGGGTTGTATCATATTCCATACGGCGATAGCTTTCGTGGGATGCACGATCGTTGGCTCTTTGGTTAATGCGATCGCGCAGATCGCGTTCTCCGAAGGAATGGCAGAGATCGTTATTGCCATCACGGCGATCCCGATTGCCACCCTGGTTGACCCCGCGACCGCGGTTATCACGGCGATTGTAGAGGTTGTCTCGTCGATTATCGTCCCGGTTGTTGCGGCGGTTGTCGTCCCGGTAGTCGCGGCGGTTGTCGTCCCGACCACCATCATGACCACCGTTTCCGCCTTGACGGTTGTCTGATAGGTCGTTGTTGCGCGAGCCACGTTGGTTGGGTGGCTGTGGGCGACTTGAGTACTGATGACTGTGGCTTGATTCGACTGAGACGGACGGAGCCCAGGCTTGGTTTGCAATCTCTGCGGTCTGGGCCATAGCAGCCGTCAGGTAGGCTTGCATATCATCACGAATTGCCTAGATTTCCGGGGTATTGGGTAGTCGTTGCATTGTCGCCATAGCAACAGCTACGTTGGCGCTTGGAGTCCTGAAGACCTGCTTTTCCCCTACCCTATCAAAGGCATTGTTAAGATCGCGTGGCTAGAGCCTTATGCATCGTGCCTCCTCTTCTGCCTCGGCTTCGGCTTATCTACGATTAAACCGGTCAATATTGCGTGCTTTGCGTGCTAGCCTTTCTTATTCTGTTTCGCCAACTACCGGGGGTTCGTCATTACTGACGACATTGATCAAGTCTCCTCGCCTCGATGGGAAGGATGGGAATCGTGGGAACTCCGGGGGGTGGTCTGGGATATCTAGATCGTATTCAACTTCTTCATTGTCACGAAGCTGAAGCTCGGTGTGGATGGAGCCATTAGATGCGATGCTGGACGGGGAGCTTGAGCCGTCCTCTTGAACTGTGTGGACCGATCCTTCTTGATACTCCTCAATCCAAACCATGTCGATGAAGTTGCGTGGCTTTGGCCGAGGTCGATGTATAAAACACAGATCCAAGCAGCGTTGTATATTGTATGCGTAGTTGGAAGCAGTGTTTCGTAGGCCGTAGGGCTGGGCCTGGTAATTCTCCATCAAGGCTTCGCACTCGGAGAGCCAGAGACCCGTTGCGGGGGCTGGTCGGCGACGAACGGAGCGCCCTTCAGGAGTAGACGTGACCACGAGATCCGTACCGAGTCTTGCAGGACGACCGGCCCAAGCTGGTCGGGTAGATCTGTTGTGGGTAGTGGTTACCTGCTCGGAAGGTTGATTTTGAATCGAATCTATCAGAGCTAGGGTTTCAGCAAGCTTGGTGCCCGACCTGATCGATGGAGTCGAGCAGGTCGGTGTTGTCGATCTGCCTCCCTTTGTAGCGAGGAAGCGAACGACGGGTTGTCGGTGTGGCTGAAGACGATGCTGGTGTGGCCGGAGCCAGATCCAACGTGGTCGGAGCCGTAGCCGATGCTGGTGAAGCAGTGGTCGGCGCAGATTGGATCTGCGCCTCCTCCGTGGTCATGGCGATGAAGTTGTCGGAGCAAGTGGTCCAGGTGATCTGGCCGATGGTGAACGTGAGGCAGTTCGGCGTAGCCATGGAGCCGGGGATGATGACCATCTTGTTCTTCTGGGGAGCAGTACGCACACCCCCTACCTGGCGCGCCACTGTCGACGAAATATGGTCGACAGTCTACCTAGGGGTATGCCCAAGGTAGTAGATTATCAGCAAACAGGTGCGCAAGCTACGAACGAGATGGTGACGCAGGACAGACACGAGGTTTTATCCAGGTTCGGCCGCCGTGAGGGCGTAATACCTACGTCTTGCGTCTGATTGTATTGCTGTATGTAAATGAGATGATTTCTGAGAGGGGTCCCCTGCCCGCCTTATATAGTCTGGGGGCAGGGTTACAGATCTGGAAACTAATCCCAACCGGTTACTATTGCCATAGGTGGCCGGATAAGGATTCATATTCTAACCGACCAGGATCTTGCTTGATCTTCAAGTCTGCCTTGATTCCTTGCGCGGGACTCCGAGCAGATCGGCTGGATCGCGCGTCGTCTTCTGGTGGGCCGGACCCCCTGGTCCGGACCGGCCCAAACTTAGCCGTAAGGGTATAGGGGTTAATACCCCCACATACTCTTATAAATTGGTCGGTTCTGTGACAAATATCTTCACCATGGGGTTAAAAAAGGTGTGCGGAAATTTCAAGATTTTTGGCGGTCCTTTGATCAAGATTTGGATTTTTCGCCCTTGTTTTTTATTTCTATTTGGTGCGTAACTTACGGAGTTGAGTGTGAAAC
Source organism: Miscanthus lutarioriparius (assembly GCA_904845875.1). Lineage (NCBI taxonomy): Eukaryota > Viridiplantae > Streptophyta > Magnoliopsida > Poales > Poaceae > Miscanthus > Miscanthus lutarioriparius. The sequence continues at coordinate 68,593,588 of CAJGYO010000001.1, read as the reverse complement.
TTATGGACTTGAGTGCATAACTTATGGACATTTGTGCGAAACTTACGGGCTTGAGCAAACCTCCGAACTTTGTTGTGTAACTTCTGCACCTTAGCCCTTAAGCGTTGTTCTAACTCATTGTTACTTCCACTTTGCCTCTAGACCTTCCTAGCACTGTTCTCGAATTTTATAGTCACTTTATGGCTATGGGGTATTATATTGCAATAAGAGAAGTGTTTCGGGTGAAATTTAGGACGTGTGGCTAACTTGAGAGTTTTTGGCCCAAATTACAGGGTTTTCAGGAAGCTGTGCAGCAAAATTGGTGTGCTCCTGTGATCAGCTCATGCCCAGTTGAGCGTGTTCCTGAAGCTGAAACGATTAAGCAAGGGTCTTAAAAAATGGAGTCATAGGAGGATTGGAAATATAAAACTGCAGGTACAAATTGCTAAAGAAATTAATTACCGGCTTGAAGTGGCTAGAGACTCCAGACCTCTCAACAATGGTGAGGATTGGCTGCGGAAAAAGCTTAACCTCCATTGCCTTGGTTTGGCATCACTCGAGAGAACCATTACTCGCTTGAGATCACGGATCAGTTACCTGAGAGCGGGTGATGCAAATACTTTCTTTTTTTCACCAGCACTCTCGGTATAGAAAAAAGAAGAATTTTATTGGAAAGCTGTTGGTGGGTGACCGGGTCATTTCTGACCAAGCCAGAAACAGGAGCTTGTTTCAGAATCTATGAAAATCTCCTTGGTCCACCTCATGACAGAGAGGTCACGTTTGATCTACCTAGCTTCCATAATCCGCATCATGATTTATCTCACTTGGAGGAGGATTTCTCTCAAGAGGAGATATGGGCGGTGAGGAGGATTTCTCTGAAGAGGAGACATGGGCAACAATAAGAGATCTGCCACTAGATAAAGCTCCAGGACTGGATGAGTTCACGGGTCGATTCTATAAATCTGGTTGGAACTTCATAGAAGGTGATATAATGGCTGCCATTCTAGAAATTCAGCAAGGGTTCCATTTTAAGTTCAGGCTCCTCAATACAGCATTCATCACCCTCTTGCCTAACAAGGCTGATGCCACACAAGTGAAGGATTTTAGGCCAATAAGTCTCATCCACAGTTTCGCCAAACTGGTGGCTAAGGCAATGGCTAATCGTCTTGCTCCTGTTTTGCCCAATCCGGTTTCTATCAGCCAAAGTACTTTTGCCAAAGGTTGGAATATTCATGATAATTATCTTTTTGTGTCCAACAGATGGCCAAAGGTTTGCATAGTAAGAAAGAGGCTCACGTTCTCCTTAAGTTGGACATCTCAAAGGCTTTTGATTCGGTGGCTTGGCCCTTTCTCTTGGAGGTTTTATCTCATCTGGGCTTCGGCCTTCGTTGGTGCAATCTTCTTTGCCTTCTACTGTCAACAGCCCCCACTCAGATCTTGGTCAATGGGGATCCAGGTCCTAACATTGTCCGTGACGAGGGCTTCGTCTAGGGGATCTTTGTCTCCGATGCTGTTTATATTGGTTATTTCACTCATTTGCTGGGCCACTCAGTTGGGATTTCTGCAACCTCTTGCAATGGAGCGTGTGCAGCACCGTATCTATGTCTATGCTGATGATGTTGTCATGTTTTGTTGGCCAAACACTAATGATCTTAACCTCATCAAGCTGCTGGATCTTTTTGGTCAGGTCTTTGGATTAGTTGAAACACAAGATAAATCAAATGTCATGCTCTTTCTGATAGATAAGCATAGTGCTAAAGCACTTGTATCTTATTTTTCCTACACTTTTTACTTTTCTTGGCTTCAAAGCCTAGTGTTAGGAATATGCTCAGCATCCACTTTATTGGTTGGAATATGTTGTAGCAAGTGAAAGTCCCATTTGCCTATAAAGGGCAAGGGAGTGTCATTGTAAAAATAGGTCATTGCATTTTCATTCAATCCAAACGGCCAAGGGCCAAGCTGCCCTCTGGTAGTTCCAGATCTGAATCTGAGATCCAATCGGACCAACACTTTCGTGAACTTTAGGGGTATGCTTATTTCAAAGTGGAAACAATTTCCTATTTGATAAGACTGCACAATGAGCAAGTTAGATGGTGCTAACTAGACAGTAGAACCAGAGGCAATCCCATTGTTTAGCAAAACTATTTAGCATAATTGCATTGTTATTCTTTCTCTAGATGTAAGGCATGGTGACAGTACAATTGTGCAGTCTACAAAAAGTGCAGATTTCCTTATGTCTGTATGGCAAGATGTTGCGGACTTCATGTGAATATCACTATCACTTTCTGTATTTTTCCAATACTACAATCATGTGATTTCTTTTTCCTTTTTTGCATTATTTTTTCACACAATTCTGTAACTGCAAAGTGGAAGTTGGGTACAACACAGAGCACAAAATGTTCACTAGACAACTAGTCAAAACACCAGTTTATTTACCATAGATTGAACTACTTGGACTATACGCTAGAGCAATCAATAGCAATATTTCTGTGGCAATTGAATATTTCTTTGTGATTCTGCCACTGATCTCGTAAGAACTAACGGTAAGTATAGAAACGATGCACAGAGTAAAGAATCATGTCACTGGATGTTGAACCATTCCTATTTCTACCATTTCTTAGAGAGAATTCTTTAGAGATATCTGTATCATGAAAAGCAATCCAAAATCAAAGTAGTAGAAGTAAAACCATGAGTAGTTATTGTGGAAATAGAACAGTAACTTCTGAAATTTTGTACAATTGGGACTATCATAATATCTCTGAAACCTGCATAGCAAATATTTAAGTTTAGATCTTAAGAGAATACTAGATGATAGTAAAATAAATAATGGTGTATATCTTACATGTATTGGCATCTCGGCAATGAGCAGACCACTGTTCTCTTCTAAAGCCTTGAGTGTAGCCACCTCGCCACCAACGACCATGTTAATCACAATTCCATCTGCACCATTCAAAGGCCATCAGCTACATCAAGGAGCATAAGATGTGAATTGAATCACTATTATCTTAATATACCTGCTGCCAAACATGTTGACATGCGTCTTAAGTAAGCTTCCTGCAAAACTCAGAGTTAATCTTCAGGTCACATGAGACATCAGAAAAGTAGAACTGGGAGAGCCAGTGAAACTGCGTAACAGAAAAATATATACATATAAAGCAAAAGAGCATACAAAGGTTCATGGTTTGTGTAGCAAATGGAGTAAAAGGAACAAATATGCACAAAAATGTGGGTAAAGCTCACCTTCTTTGTGGGAAGCTCATAGTTTATCAGCACCCGTGCCATAAGGGGTGCCTCTGCCATCGCTGCCTGAGGCAAGCAAGCATCTGTTGCGACTACAATGCTTAGTTTTGAGCCAGTACTTTCAAGCCTAGAACTTTCAGCAATATTGGTAGCTTTAGTAGTTTGATTCCACTGGATTGTTTCTTGACGAAACTTCTCAAGAACAGATGCACGCTCTGCTTCAGCTTGATCACTATACTGTACATAGAAGACCCATTAGTAATATGTTGATGTTGATGTGAAGTAAAAGCCTCCTAATAGCGAGGATCATAAACCTTTCAGACCTTGTGCAACAATTTCAGGGCACACAACAATATTTATGCTGGTAAACATCATAAATTTTCAGAGAAAATATGCTGGATGAGGCATATTACTTCCAAGCCACCAAGAATTTCAGAGAAAAATGAACAAAAGGAAATACTAGAGCTCGTTACAACTAGGTGGTGAAATTGTGTTTGTGAATTACCAGCGGTGACATTGACACAAAGGAGAGGTTGGCGACGGCAGCATAGACGGCATCAAGCTCATCACGGGAGGAAACACATGTTGCAATCGGCAGCCCACCGCGGCGATCCGCGACAACCCCCAGGAGCTCCAAGAGTGTCCTCTGCGCACAATCACTCAATTAGCATAAATCATCATGAATCGAGACTAACCAAACAGTGGTATCGCAAAACTACGCACAATCACTCAATTAGTATCGGAGAGATGAAATCCAAGTGCACTGCCGCAACTGCAAACGGAGCGAAGGGGGCGGGGAAAATAGATACGCACCATCTTGAACTGGGTGCGGTCGACGGCGAGGTAGTAGTGGCGGCCGGGGCTGCGGACAAAGGGCATGCCAGGAAGGTCAGTTACATATATATAAAACGGGGCGCACGATTGAATCGAGGAAGCGACAGGTGCAGCTCCCTCACCTGGAATGGCATGGGACCGCTGCAGGGGAGGTCGGGGAGGGCAGAGCGTCAGAAAAATCTGCGGCGGAGCCAGCGACGGCGGTTGGAGACCTCATTGCGGTTCGCCGGGGAGGAGGGGATGTGGATTGCGGAATATTCCTCAACGATGCTTTTTGGGGGAAGAAACAAGATTGACTATTTATTTACTATTTGCATGTCTTAAGATGAGCAAAATTTCTACTAAGAGCACCTCTAGAAAAGTTTACATACTAAACTAATAAATCTTGCAGGTTAACAAAATAAATAGCAACCTTAAATTTTGTCCTTCTCCAACCATCTCATGTAATAGTTTCCTAAACGATCAATGCAAAAAAATCAACTCTAGCAAAATTTCTACTGAGAGCATCTCCAAAAGTTTAGTATAATTTACATATACTACACTAATAGATTATGCAAGTTAACAAAATAAATACAGAAATGCTATACAATATACGTGTGTTTTAGCACAAAAAAAACACATTGATTTTTAGTCTACCGGATCGTTGCCTCGGTTTGTCTGTGTCCGTCAGATCTGCCAAGCCGTGTTCTGGGCGGGGCGGCCTTCCAGGTACGCGCGCGTGGTCGTGTCAGGTGAGGCCCAGAGAGAGAGGGGACGCGAACGCGATGTGGTAGTGGCTGGTCAAGGCGGGCCCAGACCTACGGCGGTGGCGGCGGTGGATCTGTGATTTGTCTTTTCATAGAAAAAAATTGTTTCCTGTGATCTGTGATTTGTGGATCTGTGATTTTGTGATTGTCTGAAGGTAGAAGAAAACTGGAGGTAGAAGAAGGGTAGAGGCTGTTGGATCTTAATCTTATGGTGAAAAAAATTCATGTGTTGAAATTGCATAAAACACATGGTTGTGTAGTAGACAGACTCAATAAATAGCAACCTTAAATTTTATCCTTTCCAACAATCTCATGTAATAGTTCTTAAACAATTTGTACTGCGAACTCCGAACTGTTTCTAACTGATCAAACCTTTTTTAAATAGTTTCTTTATTTTTTACCACTTTCTCATCTAGAACTTTTTATTTTCTTAATATACGCGTGCGTCTAATTTATTCTGATCTTTCGAGCAAAAACGTCCAACCAGGAGTGAATACCGAGTTTCTACCGATTGCGGAAACTTATAAGTTAAAAAGGGATATTTGACAACTTTTTATTTTTAAAGAGCCATTTTTATCAAATTGTTGAAGGACATTTTTTCTATTTTACTAATATATCAAAATAAGGGGTTGTTTTACAAAACTATCGGAGATATGCTCGTAGGGACCTTAAATTTGAGGACCCCTTAAATCTCTCCCTCATCCCTGATTACGGGGCTCTAGAGAGAGCTCCTACGCTATTGTTGTTTCTGTTTCTCCACCACATCTGTGCAAATCTGATCAACTCACCTTCTCTCACCCCAACGAGGCCACTGTTTGCCCGATGCCCACCATTAGCCTCCACCCCCGGCGAGGCCTCGGTAGCTAGAGGAGGGGCTGAGAGGTAGTCTGCCTTGCAAGCAGGTCAGTTTGTAGGTCAAACCGTGATATAGGTCCTATTTAGGGATGCAAACCACGCGGTCAAAGCCGCTAAAAGCATCTCTAGCGCTACCTAATACATCCGCTATCTAGGGACAATAAGCAAGGCCCTGCGCCCCGAAAACGGTGGAGTTCTGAAAATTCTGGATCATTGCAGAAAGACCTGGAGATGCTACGAAATAATCTTGCTACACTACAGGAAGCTGGTGCAGATGATGTTGCTGTTAGAGAAGTGACAAGGCAAATGAATGAACTGCTCTATCGTGAAGAGATGTTGTGGCTGCAGCGATCCAAAGTCTCTTGGCTCAAGGAGGGAGATCAAATCATAAACACCATGTTCGCTTATTGATTTCAGCCAGGCTTATTCAATCAGCCAACAGTATTTTTCTCTCATAAAAAACCAGTACCAGCCAGCCCAAACCAGCACCGGCACTAACCAACGAACACGCTGAAAGGATTTTCATCAACGGTGCTTTTTGCGTGCTAAGAAAAATAATATCCATAAGCTAAGGGTCTATTAGAATCCATTAATACTAAACATTAGCAGCTATAGATAGATCTGCTAATAAAACTGCTAATTATTATTTAGAGGGTTGCTAACTATTAGTTTGGCATTTCAATTAGTACCAGAACTCCAGGTTGGAGTTGCTCTAGGTGGAGTCAGAGCTGCAAAGATGCTCCAAAACTCCACCTCCAGTTTTCTGGAAAACATCAGTTGGGGTGTTTGGTCGAAAATTGGTGGAGTTCTGGGAGTTGCTCGAGCCATGCCAAACACCCCTTAGTTTCATTAGTAGATTTGGAGTTGCTAACAGCATCTCCAAGAGTTTTTCTAAAACTCATTCTCTAAATTGTCATTTAGAGTCATTTGCATAAAAATAGATTTTTATATTTTTTTCGTTCTCCAATAGTTTTTCTATATCTTGTGTATACCCTAGAATCATTCTTGTTTTCTATCTTTGGCTGGTGAGTAAAATCCAGAATAGAAGATGGCTAATTTGGATAACCAAATAAAGAAGTTGTTGGAAGGTATTTTTTCATCAAAATCTCTATTGCTAGAAATTAGGAAAGATACGGAGTCTCTCAGAGTTGCTCTAATATATGCTAATAGTTTATATACATCTTTAACTCACTATTCAACCACCTATTAGCAGGTGGATCCAAACGCTCTCTACTATCTAAAAGTTGCAGGTATTAGCTATTAAATATTAGCTAGCTGATTTTCGGTGCTAATAATGATTCCAAACAGACTCAAGTACGGATGACGTTTGGTGCCATGACTAGCGAGCACGATGAAAACGGATCGGATACGGACGAATATCACTGATATTATATTTGTTTTTATATTTATGTCCGGATTTGGATTCAAATACGGATAGTGTTAACTATGGATACAATTGGATATCGACATCATAAATATGTGATTTGAGTATTCGGATACGGATACGGTATCGGATGTTGGATATCCGAACTCGGATACAGACAGATCTCAACCCCTCTAAATGGATTCGGTTTCGAATACGGTTGGAAAATATCCGTACCGTTTTTATCCCTACCAGCAAGGTATGGAAAGTCTTATTAAATCGTACTGTGATGAACTTTATAGAAAGGACCCCAATGTGGGGATCCTGATGTTCTAACGTCTCTGTTTGAGTGTTGCGTTAGTGAATAAGATATTATCCGTCAACCACAAGTTATTTGGTTTTCAGCCAGGCCATCTGCTACTGTTCCGCCGCTCTTTATTATGATGCAGAGATCAACGACGCAGAAAAGAAAAGGGTTATTACAACGGTCAGTGCGGTCCTCCTGCTGCGCGCCGATGGCCTGGGCCAATTCAAGGCGGGCCCCTCCGGTTTGCCGTCATCGAATCGATGGCTTCTGCTTGACGAGCCTTTTACCCGTGTGGCACTAAGAAAGATAGTCCTGACTTATAGGTCATTTAAAAGTTTGAACGTATTTTGTCGTTACGATGCTAAACTTTTATCTTCCACGCAATTTCGTTCACTTTCGCTGGTAATGGTGTCAATCTACGGTGCAAAAAGTCTAAAATACCCTTCGGGATTTATTTTTTTCTTTTCTTTTAATCCTTTTCTTTTTTTCCTCACTTATTTTATTTTTTCTCTCTCCTCTATCCGATCGGGGACAGCTTGCATGGGTCGCGACTTTGCATGCCTCCCTGCCGTGCGTCCGCCGCCACCCTGCATGCTGGATTAGAGGCCGCGTGGCACCCCGTCAAGCTGGGCTACCATGGTAAGCGCAGCGAGCTCGCAGGCGGTGGCCAGCAGGCGTGCGGCTAGCAGGACGCGACGGCGCGGCGCGGCCAGCCCCAGGCGGGGCACGGCCGGCCCCAAGAGCACGGGGGGCACGTCAGGCGAAACCAGCGGTGCGGGCTTCTTGAGACGGTGCGCCGAGCTCTGCTCGCCCTCCCTCTGGCTCTCTCTGGCCTTGCTCGTTCCCTGCTCGCGAACGTGGGCGTTGCCATTGACGCCGACGCGCACGGCAACCCGCAGCAAACCATGACGGCCGCGGCGAGCACAACCGCCTACAGCAGCAGCGCCTGGAGCAACCGCGCGGCGAGCTCCGCCCCCGCAACCGCCACCGGCGCGCGCACGGGCTCCCCCCGGCCACCGCGGGCGTGCACGGGAGCTCCATCCCGGGCACCGCCCTGCCACGTGGCGAGCTCCCTTGGCCACCGCGACGGCGCACGGCGAGCTCCCCCCGGCCACCGCGACCGCCACGCGGGCGAGCTGCCCCGCCATCGCGGGACGGGCAAGCTCCACTTCGGCCACCGCGACGGCGCGCGGGCGACCGCGTCCACCCTCACCAGTGTCGCGCGCCTCGCCACCCGTGACCCCGCCATGGGCTTCTCCGTCATCCGCTGCATGGCCGCTGCGGGCACCCCGCCGCGCCTCCGCTCCTATGGCCCGACCCTATTTGCCTACCGCATGCCAAAGACGCCGACAGCTTGGTTCCACCATTCGGAGAGAGAGAAAGAAGATGATAAGAGTACGAGAGAAGGGTATTTTGGACACTTTCACTATCTGGGCCCACAGGTCAAAGTAGGTAAACGGAAAAAACAGAAGATGGATGGAATAACGTGAAAGAAAAAAAAAGTTTAATGTCATAGCATCCGAGTACGTTCGAATTATTTTAGTGGATATATATCTGAATCATGTTTCATAGTGGCACATAGCTAAAAGGCTACCGCATCATCGCCCTTTCCTCCTCGGCATCTCCTCAGCCTCGACCTGGAGCGCTCCGTCGCCTCTGCCCTCTGCCACCGCCGCTCCCCGTCCTCACCCTTTCCCTCGCCTTCTCCACTCCATCTCGGAGCCGACACCCGATGTGCTGCCCCGAACACGCCGCCCACTGCCCGGCCTCCGCCGCCCCGATGACGACGTGCCGCCCGGCGACCTCCGCCAGGCAAAGGGCCTGGCGCTACTCCCAGACCGCCCCCACGTCGCCGGCTCCTTTGCTCTTCGGCCCCGTGAGTGTCCATGGCATTGGTAAAACTACATCCTGCAAATCTGTGTCGGGAGATGCATGTTATGTTACTTCAAATTGGTTAGATGCTTGGCTGCTTGCTGATTCTTTTCAACTGGTTTGTTTTTTCTTCTTTGGGATTGGTTCAGATTGCTTCGCTTCCTCCTAGGGTGCGTCTTCTTGGATCTCATGGACCACCTCCTGGTGCGCAATGGGAGTAGTAGTGGGCACTGATGAGCACCACCTCTGAGGTACTCAAATTTATTGTCTTTAATTTCTACATTCATTTTGTCTCATGATTTACTACTGCAGTTTACTAAATGTGCAAGGAGATTCAGGAAATTTGGTATTACAGGACCTATCAGATTACTACGATAGTTTACGATAGAGTTCTCAAGGACAACAATATATATTTCTATGAGAACCCATCCGCCTATTGCTTATTAGGTGTTGGTTGCCGGTAATAGTAACTAACATGGATGTTGTCCTCCTTTTTTTGATTGGGCCCCACCACAAAAGAACATTTTTTCAGTTGATGGCTGATTTTTTATTGCCTCTCATCTGGGTACAGCTGTAGCATCTGTTCGTACACACGCACGCCCACTCTACACACGCACACTACTCACACCACCCGTGTACAAACAAACCCATAACTATACTTGGATCTGAAGACCGCGTCCTTCTTGAGATCACCGAAATCCACCGATTTCGTAGGCGACAGGCATGTCACGATCCCATTGTGGCATCACGCGTGAGAGGCAGACGTCTGGGTGCTGCACAGCAGACACCTGGGTGCGACACCAGCGTTGCGATCGCCGGGGATCGAACACTGGCGGGTAGACTCGCCACTGCGAGTACTACCACTGAGCCACTGGCTCGTTCGCAGTTGATGGCTGATTTCAGTTAATTACATATATGTTTTTCCTCCTACTGATGTGTTTTCAACTTCAAACTGAGGAACCTTTTCCTTTCGGTACTCAATAGTTTGCCTTAAATATACTGTCCCATTGTTCAAAAAATGCAGAGCTCAGCATTGGTGATTATACTTTTTCTTTTGCTTTTTTCATCACATGCAAGTTCTTGCATGAATTAGTTAACAGAAATCTGGAATTGTCAATTCAGTTAATGATTAAATCCATGTTTTTGACCACATTGTTTGATCCAGTTTGCATACCAATTTTGGTGCTAGCTTCGGACTGGGACCATTTTGGAATGCTTAGCTAATGCCATGTTAGTTAGTTCAACAGATCAAGTACTTCAAGGTTACCATTGTTACTGTGCTGTTAAATACTTCAAGATCACCCAAACATTTGCCTTTTGTAAAAAGGGCGTACCCAGTGCAGAGAGCTCCCGCTCTGTGCGGGGTCTGGGGAAGGGTGTCAGTGGCAAGCCTTACTCTCGCCTGTGCAATGCGATGAGACCGCGACTCGAACCCGGGACCTTCCGGTCACAGGCGGTAAGACTCTACCGCTTGCACCAGGCCCGCCCTTCAAACATTTGCCTTTTGGAACTGGTGATAAATTTATCCCTGATATTCCTTCCCAAATTTAGTTTGTGTATTCTCTGCAAAATCAATTTCGTTCATACTAGCACATCCTAATTCTGCAGCTATCATTGAGTTCTAAAAAACAAAAAAGAGGTTATCCTGTGTTCATCGAAATCTTAGTGTACTCTCCTTAACACAAGAAAAACGTATCAACTTTAAAATTGTTCGTCTGTTGTGCCCTCCTAAAAGGTGGTACTTGATTTCCTTTTGACCTCACCATTTCATTTTGACACTGCTGAGAGGTTAATTTGCTTTACCCAAACGAAAGATGTAAATATTACATCATTTATAATATTCCATCCATAATAAGTCCAAAATGTATCTTCTTGCTCCTCTCTCTTTCATATAGTGAAATGTGAATTATAGTGTCCTCTCTCAAAGTGGAAATCGTCCTATTGATCTATGTTTTTTTTCCTTCTATTCTTTATGTTTTGTTTGTTTTGCTTTATGTCGTAAGATTTTGATTGTTCCACTTCCTTTTGTGTATGAGTATAGATTACGCCCGTATTCACTAATGTGCCTACATCCCTAGCCCCTAGCTAGGTGACCTCAGGCACCTTTTGCTTGATTAGGACTCTAATTTGGTCCGTCTGAGTGAAACTGACCACCTGATTATTTGATATCACTTACCACTGTTGCTTCCATCATGCATAACATCTGTTGAGTTTCACCATCATTTAACTAAATTGTTTGAGCTCCATGCAACTTTACTCTATATATCAATCGGTATGTACCAAACCTGCCATTTTTGGGATGATACCTGTAGTTTAGATCTTTTTAGAAAATTTGCATTGTTTTGATTCGTTGCTTGGCTCAGTGATGTGCTAACAAAGAATAGGAGTAAGGGTGACAGTAGAAAAAAAGGATTCAACCTCCTTACCTGCAGATAGGAAACATAGATCTTTTTCCCTCAAATTTTCATTTGATGCTAAATATGTGCGGCTCTCTGTTTTGCAGATCTTGTGCTTCAGTGGTTAGTGAATAATCATGGTTGCTGTGCTTTGGCGAGCCCTTCTGAGATTTGTGGCCTGGAAGGTACAAATTTGTCTTATTCCTACAACATACAGCTGATGTATTTAGCTATATATAGAGGTTGTTCCACAATGCTTTGCAAATTTGCCTTCAAAACCTGCTTATCGAGATCATCCCTGCAGCTGTTTTTAGTCTTTATTTACTACCCTTATTTTTATACTGCATTCTGTATCCTCATAGGGGAATGTTCATACAGCTATACAGGTGATGTGCTCTAACATGAAGCAAAGGTCAACTATGCTATGCACGGATTTTGGTGCACATATTTCATCACATTATTATGTACTCCTTGCTCAACTTTTTTGTGCACCTGGCTTTTATTGCTTCCAACATGTATCTTCATGGAATGATAGAGCAGTTAGAGCATAAATGTATAATTTGCCAAAAATGTGCATCGTATATGTTGTTGGAGAGAGATATTGACACTTCTGTTTATAAAGACATTGCCAAATATATGTTCCCTGGGTTTACTATGCTTCATTGTTTGCAGGCAAGGTATGATTTTTAGAGCCAGAAGGCGATTTGGCCTGCACAATGCAATGTAACGTAGTGGTGCTGTTTACTACTACACACTGATATATGGGACACCTAGATCAGGATTCTAAACAAGTGTAACTATTTCGACACTAGCCTAGACTGTATTTGTCTACATTTTATTTGAACAATGAATTTTGTTTTCCCAGTTCATACATAGCAATGTTATATGAACTTATGGGATGTGGTAAGAATTTGTTGTTACCTTTTATGTGAAAGCTTAAGGAATTTGTAAAATTTGCTCTATATACCATATTTCCACCAGATCGTCGACAACAAATTCAAGCCAAAGTCAGATCTTTTCACGTTAATGCACTGTTTGTATCGCTGTTTGTCACTGTTCCTATACTATTTGTAACACTGTCATTGTCTATCAGTTTTTACTGTTCTTCTTCCTTTTCACTGTTCTCCGGACTCTCCTCCCCAGCTGTATTCTTCGTCTGGGCTCTAAATGATACGATTATGTTTTCTGACTGTCTCGGCGATAGAAAATGATGGCGGAATCCATTATGCACTTTGAACACCTTTGAGTATCAACAAAATTCTAATTCTAGTCCATTTGTTATGTGAGATCTTATGAAAGAACTATATATGTGTGTGAGCTTTATGTTGTAATGATCAATATTTAGAGAAATAAAAAATAGTCTCCATATCTTATTGGTACGCAGATGATGGACGACGTCGATCGGCAACTCAATCCAAACGGCGCTTAGGCTTGCATATAGGTTCGGATGGTGCATCGGATGATCTCGGATCATCCGATGCACCATCCGAACCTATATCTGAGCCTAAGCGCCGTTTGGATTGAGTTGCCGGTGAAAGCTCTAGTTTAGTTTTGGTGAATTGATGAAACCCTAAGTGCTAACACATTGCTCTAAGTGATCATGAGATAGGGTAGCACATCCCAAGTGGTGGTGCAAATGATGATAATCATGAAGGTAGTGATGGCCATGGTGAAGTGCTCGGACTAAGAAAAGAAGAAAGAGAAAAACAAAAATTTCAAGGTAAAGGTATAATTGATAGAAGCGTTTGTTTTTGTGATTGAGACACTTAGTGAGTGTGATCACATTTAGGATAGGTAGCCATACTATTAAGAGGGGTGAAACTCGTATCGAAATACGGTTATCAAAGTGCCACTAGATATTCTAACCCATTGCATATGCATCTAGATTCTAGTGAGTGCTAACACTCTTAAATTTTTTTTGTGAAGATATGCTAACACACGTGCACAAGGTGATACACTTGATGGTTAACACATTTGATCAAGGGTGGCGATGTTTGAGACTTGGAGGTGGTGCCTTGAGCTGACCGGACGCTGCCTAGGCAGTGACCGGACTTAGGCAGGCGTGTTCGGTCAGTGGCGCACAGTGCGGCGTGGCCTTAGTCCTTCGACCAGACGCAGGAGAAGAGGAAGGACTAGACGCGCAGGGGGTGAGTCCGGTCCCTGCTGACGTACACTAACGTAGGCGATGTCGCGAAGGAGGAAAGGATCGAACGCATGGGTGCGTCCGGTCGTGCCTGATCTGACGCGTCCGGTCGCATATTTGCGGCTCTAGAACCTTACGGGAAGTGACCGGACTCGGTGTGGGCGCGAGTCAGGTCAACTTGGTGACGCGTCCGGTCTTGGCGTGTTGGGGGCGCGGATGTGAGCGAGCGGACGCTGGAGCGTCATGTCCGGTCGCTGTGTTGGTGTGTTCGGTCACGACTTGACTGTTGGTGCGCAGCAGCTAGCCGTTGGAATCGAACACGCGACGTTGAACGAGTGGGACATGTGGCAGCAGATGCATGACTGGACGCTGGGGCGCGTGCATCCGATCAACCCGATCGGTGCGTCTGGTCAGCACGCAGAGCTGCCCCTCTTGTGCCCAACGGCTCTATTTCGTGGGGGCTTGTATTTAAGCCACATGGCCGGCTCTTGCTCACTCTCTTGACCATTTTCATTGACATAGCAACCTAGTGAGCTAAACCAAAGCCCTCCCACTCATCTCCATTATTGATTCATCATCTTTGTGATCTTAGGAGTGAATCCAAGTGCATCACTTGAGTGATTACATCTAGAGGCACTTGGTGATTGTGTTTCGCTACGGGATTCGCTTGTTTGTCTTGGTGGTTGCCACCACCTAGATGGCTTGGTGCAGTAAGGATCGTCGAGCGGAGGGTGGTGATTGTCTCTGGCACTAATCGTGGTGATTGTGAGGGGTTCTTGATCTTTCCCCGGCGGAGAGCCAAAAGGAACTCTAGTGGATTGCTCGTGGCTTATGGATCCTCATCTTATGTTGGTTGTGCGTCACCCGATTGCAGGTTAGGTGTGTGATGCCTATAAGCGCGTTAACCTTCAAGTGAGTGAATCGCCACAACGGGGACTAGCTTACCGGCAAGCAAGTGAACCTCGGTGAAAAATCATTGTCCCATCTTGTCTTTTAGGATTTCATTGGTATTCATTGTGATTGATTGATCATCTCTTGCCACGACGGTATAACTCACTACCTCTCTTGTGTATTTACATTCCTAGTGTAGGTAAGCTCTTTAGTGCAATTAGTTTTGAAAGCTAGCTTGTGTCTTGTCTAGTTTGGTTAGTGATGCTCTTTAGTTAGTCTTTGAGAGCTGACTAACTTAGTGGTAGTGACCTAACCTTGTGTGTGACATAGAGACTATATCGACTAGAATTGTTGGTAGGTGGCTTGTATTTTTAGTAGGCTAGCACAACACTCACTTCATCGTTTAATTGTCTAACATCTTGGCTTAAGTGTTGTTGTAGAAATTTTCAATAGGCTATTCACACCCTCTAGCAATTAAGACCTTTCAAGTGGTATCAGAGTCATGGTCACCGTGGTTTGAGGCTTAACAACCTTCGGTGTCAAAATGGCTCAAATCAACAACACTAAGAAGCCACCATAATTTGATGGATCAAATTATCCATATTAGAAGGCAAAGATAACAACATACATCAAGTCAATCAATAGAAAGGTGCGGAAGGTGGTGGAGACCAAGATTGAGATAGCCAATCTTTAGACTCCCACCGCGGTCGAAGAGGTGCTACTCCAAAACAATGACATTGCTCTTAGTGCCATTCATGATGCATTAGATGAGAGGACATTTGAGCAAATCAAGAACATTGAGATGGCTCATGAGGCATGGAAGAAGTTGGAGGAATCATTTGAGGGTACACAAGTGGTGAAGGGTGCCAAGGCATATATCCTCAAGGAGAAGTTTGCAAGCTTTAAGATGAAGGATGATGAGAGTGTGCAGGAGATGTTTCATAGGCTCCAAGTGTTAGTCAATGATCTCAAAGCACTTGGTGAAGAAGTGAAGGATAAGGACTTCTCCCACAAGTTCTTGAGATGCTTGCCATCGAGATTTGACACATTGGTCACTATTCTAGTGAGGAGTGACTTAGACACCATGACACCAAATCAAGTGTTGGGAGATGTGATGACCGATGATACATACAGAGATGATGATGAGAAGGAAGAAAAGAAGGAGAAGAAAGATGAGAAGAAGGATAAGAAGAAGAAGAGTGTGACATTCAAAGCCACATCATCATCAAAGGGCAAGGCCAAGCAAGATAGATCAAGTGAAGATGATGATTCAAGCTTTGATGAAATGGATGATGAGAAGATGGCTCTCTTTGTGAAGAGGTTTGGCAAATTCATGGTGTAGAAGGGCTATCGTGCAAGAAGGAGGAAGTCTTCATCCGAGAGCAAGGATGAGGCAAGAAGGTGCTTCAAGTGTGGTAGTAAGGATCGTCTTGTTGCTCAATGCCCCTACAATAGTTGAATGAAGATGATGACAAGAAGGGCAAGAAGAAGGACAAGAAGGAGAAGAAGGAGAAAAAAGACAAGATGACCTTCAAGAAGAAGAAGGGTGGTTCATATGTGGTCACTTGGGATAGTGATGCTTCCTCAAGTGATGATGATGATAGTGATGATGACAAGACCACCAAGAAGAAGGCTCTTGCAAGCAATGCTATAAATGAGAAGCCTTCTCTCTTCGACACTCCATCGACTTGCTTCATGGCTAAGGCCACTAAGGTACAAACTTGTGATGATGGATGTGATGAGGAACATGATAATGAAAGTGAAAGTGATGATGATGATGATGAACCCATTAAAGATGAACTAATTGACATGCTTGAAGATGCTAAAACTCACTTTGACATAAAGAGAAGGGAATGCAAAGACTTGCATAAGGAACTAAACGCCCTTAAGCAAGCCTTTGATGAGCTCAATGCATCTTATGAGAGGCTAGAGGAAGCCCATGAAAAGCTTGTCAAGGCTAACAAGAAGCTTGAAAAGGCTTATTCCACTCTTGTTGAGCAAAATAAGAAAGTGATAGTAACATGTGACGTAGGCTTAACATGTGACATAATTGATGAATCTTTCTATAAGCCTATTGTTGTTGCTCCCGCTAACCCTTCATGTAGCTCATCATCCACTTCCACTTTATCTATGAGTGATGGTTTCACTTGTGATGCCTCACTTATGGTTGAAAATGAGACCTTAAAGAAGGAGGTCAATGAGCTCACTCTCGCCTTAGGCAAAGCCTATGGTGGTGAGGACCGCTTGCTTATATGCTTGGGTAGCCAAAGAGCATCTCTCTACAAAGAGGGATTGGGCTATACCCACAAGAAAGGCAAGGCGGCCTTTGCTACTCACAAGACTAGTTTTATGAAGAACAATAGTCAGTTTTGCATTAGTTGGAAGCAAGTTGGTCACAAAGAGCATGATTGCAAGAACAAGAACAAGAATGCTATTGTATCCTCAATCAAGTTTGATTCTTGTTATTTGCTCACTGGCGCCAATGGTGTGAAGGCTAAGTTTGTTGGTACATCCATGTTGGGCCCAAAGAAGAAGGTCATTTGGGTACCAAAGAGCTTAGTAACTAATCTTTAAGGACTCGAGCAAGTTTGAGTACCTAAAAAGAATTGATCTTCTTTTGTGGGTCAATTACAAAGCTGGAGGAAGGCATTGGGTTCTTGATAGTGGGTGCACTCAACACATGACCGGTGATGCAAGAATGTTCAACTCAATCAACACCAATGATAGCAATGGTTATGATAGTATCACATTTGGTGACAATGGCAAAGACAAGGTCAAAGGGCTTGGTAAGATTGCAATATCCAATGACTTGAGCATATCCAATGTGTTTCTAGTAGAGAGCTTGAACTTTAATTTGCTATCTGTGGCTCAATTGTGTGATCTTGGATTCAAATGCATATTTGGAGTAGATGATGTAGAGATCATAAGTGTAGATGGCTCTAATTTGATCTTCAAAGGCTTTAGATATGAGAATCTATACTTGGTTGATTTCAATGCTAGTGAAGCTCAATTGTCAACATGCTTGTTCACTAAGTCTAGCATGGGTTGGTTATGGCATAGATGGCTTGGTCATGTTGGAATGAAACAATTGAATAGATTGGTTAAGCATGATCTAGTTAGAGGCTTGAAAGATGTGGTATTTGAAAAAGATAAGCTTTGTAGCTCTTGTTAAGCCAACAAACAAATTGGAAACACCCATCCTAAGAAAAGCATAATGAGCACTAGCAAGGCATTTGAGTTGTTGCACATGGATTTGTTTTGGCCAACACAATACACTAGCATCGGTGGAAACAAATATGACATTGTGATAGTGGATGACTATACTAGATACACTTGGGCATTCTTTCTAGTGGAAAAGAGTGATGTGTTTGCAACTCTCAAATCATTTGTCAAGGGCATACATAATGAGTTTGAAACAACCATCAAGAGAGTTAGAAGTGACAATGGTAGTGAGTTCAAGAACATAAGAATTGATGAGTTATGTGATGACTTAGGAATTAGATATCAATTCTCGACCAAGTACACTCCACAATCAAATGGCCTTGTTGAGAGGAAGAATTGAACACTTATTGACATGGCAAGGTCTATGCTTAGTGAGTATAATGTGAGTCAATCTTTTTGGGCCGAAGCAATCAACATGGCTTGCTATTGTAGCAACCGCTTATATTGTCACTCATTAAAAAAGAAGACACCTTATGAGCTCTTGAATGGTAGAAAGCCCAACATTGTATATTTTCGGGTGTTTGGTAGCAAATGCTACATATTGAGAAAAGTCACTAGATTGAGCAAGTTTAACAAGAAGTGTGATGAAGAATTCTTGCTTGGATACTCAACCACTGGCAAAGCATATAGAGTTTGGAATTTGGAAAGTGGTACTCTTGAAGAAGTTCATGATGTTGAATTTGATGAAACCAAGGGTTCCCAAGATAAGAATCAAAATCTTGATGATGTTAGAGGCATTCAACTTTCAAATGCCATGAAGAACATGGATGTTGGTGAATTGAGGCCTAGGCAAGTGATAGATGAAGAAGATGATCAAGTGCAAGTGCTCTCTAACTCAAATGTGCAAGATGATACAAATCAAGCAAGTTCAAGTGGCTCTCATGACAATGAAGAAGATCAAGTGGCTAGTACATCATCTCAACCAAATGAGCAAGCAACAATATTCTAATACTCCAACCAACCAACATTGCAAGAGATCCATTGGACACTATAATTGGAGATATCTCAAGAGGTGTGCTAACAAGATCAAGATTGGCATCATTTTATGAGCACTTCTCATTTGTGTCATCCATTGAACCTAAGAAGATAGAAGAAGCATTAATGGATATGTATTGGGTAAATGCCATGCAAGAAGAGTTGAACAACTTCACAAGAAATCAAGTATGATTATTAGTTGAGAGGCCAAAGGGACACAATGTGATTGGAACCAAATGGGTCTTTCGCAACAAGCAAGATCAAGATGGGATAGTTGTAAGGAACAAAGCAAGATTAGTAGCACAAGGTTACACTCAAGTAGATGGTCTTGACTTTGGAGAAACATATGCCCCTGTTGCTAGATTAGAAGCAATTAAAATCTTGCTAGCCTATGCTTGTGCCCATAATATCAAGCTCTATCAAATGGATGTGAAGAGTGCATTTCTCAATGGATACATTAATGAAGAAGTATATGTTGAGCAACCTCTTGGTTTTGAAGATGATAAGAAGCCCAACCATGTGTATAAGTTGAAGAAGGCATTGTATGGTTTGAAGCAAGCACCTAGAGCATGGTATGAGAGGTTGAGGGACTTCCTACTCTCTAAATGGTTCAATATGGGAAAGGTTGACACCACTCTTTTCACCAAGAAGATTGGCAAGGACTTGTCTGTGTTGCAAATCTATGTTGATGACATCATATTTGGATCAACCAATCAAGACTTTTATGAAGAGTTTGGGAAGATGATGGCTAATGAGTTTGAGATGTCCATGATTGGAGAATTGAGTTACTTCCTTGGTCTTCAAATCAAGCAATTGAAGAATGGTACATTTGTGAGTCAAGGCAGGTACATCAAAGACATGCTCAAGAAGTTTGGCATGAATGAGAGCAAAGCCATTAGTACACTAATGGAAAGAAATGGAAATTTGGATAGTGATGCAAGTGGCAACATGGTGGATCAAAAGTTGTATTGCTCTATGATTGAAAGCCTACTCTATGTGACCGCATCAAGACCAGATGTCATATTTAGTGTGTGCATATGTGCAAGATTCAAAGCCTCACCAAGAGAAAGTCATTTGAAGGCTACAAAGAGAATATTGAGGTACTTAAAGCATACATAAAATGTTGGTTTATGGTATTCCAAAGGAGCAAAGTTTGAGTTAGTTGGATATTCGGACTCCGATTATGCGGGATGCAAGGTTGAAAGCAAGGGCACATCGGGCACTTATCAATTGTTGGGAAGATCACTTGTTTCATGGTCATCAAAGAAGCAAAAATAGTGTTGCATTATCAACCACCAAAGTTGAATACATATCCGCCGGTAGTTGTTGTGCACAAATTCTTTGGATGAAGGCCACCTTGAATGACTTTGGAATCAAGTTCAAGAAAGTGCCATTGCTATGTGACAATGAGAGTGCAATCAAGCCAACCAACAATCCGGTTCAACATGCAAGAACAAAGCACATTGATGTCCGCCATCATTTCATAAGAGATCATCAACAAAAAGGGGACATTTCAATTGAGAGTGTGGGCACCAAAGATCAACTTGATGACATATTCACCAAGCCACTTGATGAGAAGAGGTTTTGCAAGCTAATGAATGAGTTGAACATATTGGACTTCTCAAATATATGTTGTTGCACCCTAGTTATATGACATGCCTCTCCTTCGAGCAATCCAAGGTAAAAGTTGATTGGCATGCATACATTCTTTGCTAAGGACTTGTTTAGTGCATCTAGTCATTCCTCACATTTTATAGGCTCGTTCATGAAAATCAAATGAATTTGATGCTTGTATGGTACCACTATTGCTTCTATGATTGACTTGATCTAGTGGTAGCATATGACATGCTTGTGAGCTTGTAAACCTAGTGTTTGATCTAGAAAACGAACTATAAGTGTTTAACTCAACATGGCCAAGATAACCCTTAAAATGAGGTGTGGATGATGAGGACATCGCCACGCTGGACACACCGACGCCATGGTCTTCCCCAAGTTGCAATTCGTTCCCAACTCAGCTGCCACGTCGCCCTCGGATTCAGCAGACACGTCGTCACTGTTTCGGTCATAACTTTCTCATACGACATCGAAACGGGCCGTTCTTGGATGCGTTGGAAAGGGGACGACGACGCCGTCGTTTTGGATCTGGTCCCAGCTCCAGAAGGTCCGTGGATCATTCTGTGTGACCACGGCAAGGTGCTGCGTCACCTATTTGGGCCAACTTGGCCATGTATCGTGTCGGGCCTTAAGCCCAAGTTGTGGGCGCCCAACCCCTGGCCGTCCCCAACCCTAGGTCGAGTCTTAGACTATAAACACAGCCGCCGCCGCTGCTACACAATTGGGTTTTGTTTAGAGTTTAGTTTTCCATCGAGAAACTGAATCGTTCATTGTAACTGTGGTGACAAATCCTTTTACAGTGATCCAGGGCCCCCGTTCTTGATCTCCTCCACTGTGTCGATTAGTCCTTTGGAACCGAGTTCTTGAACCCTCTATTGATATTCGCGTCATTCATATTTGCAATATCAGATTGCGTGTTTTACCTTCTTGCTTGTGCTCTTCGATTCGCTTGTAGGAAAAGCCTTCTTGGTGAGGTCAATCAAGTTGTGCTTGGTTGATAACCAACGGAGCAGTGGTGTAACGGTTGCAGGGTTCGAATCGCGTCTGATTTGAAGCCGGATCGCCAACGTCGAGATCTCCACAAATCGAACTTACCGGCTACCTCTCGGAAGATCGGGCCTGTACCCATCAGTGGAAAAGCTTGTCCCTATATCAAACCGAGTTAAATATCTTTGGCAAGTGTTCTAGATTGAACCAAATTTAGAAAAGTGATCCTCACCCCATTGATTGACATTGATAATCTTAACCTATCTAAAATTGAATCTTTGTGGTCATTGATGACAAAGGGGGAGAAGTAATGCACAAAGATAGTGAAAAAGATGACAAAGGGGGAGAACTTTGACATAGGGGGAAAATATGAAAGTAAGGGGATCATGACATAGGGGGAGAAATATGAAAGTAAGGGGATCAATTAAAATTTGAGCACACAAGTAGGGGGAGCAAGCTCATAAACTTGTTTGATGCATTTGAATGTGCATTTCATCATCTGTTTGCTTGCATAGCACAAGTTTTAAATTTGATATACATGCTTGTGTGGTGTATGCTAGTTGTAGATTTGAATGAAGAAATTAAAAAGTAGCATGTATAGGATGATAGTTAGATGTGACTTGCATTTATTTTCACAAGTGGTACTAGAGCCTTGTTTCTAATGTAGATCTCATGAGGTATCTAGTGTTTGTGCTTTTGCAAGTGGTATCTAACTAGCATTGGTGCTAAGGATGGTATATTGGTGCACTCCGATTGGTATCACACTTCAAAGGTCCATCTCTTACACCTTAGCATCATTTGGTATACATTACTCTCCCACAACTCTAATCCATGCATATGTGCAAGCTTCAATCCAAACTCTTAGCACATATGTAGGGGGAGCTAATGCTACCAATTTGGGTTCATGAAACTTGTCCATATCCTTTACACATGGTAAATATGCTTGGGCAAGCAACATGGATTCAAATGAATTTCAATTTATATCTTTGTGAAAGTGTTGTCATCAATTACCAAAAAGGGGGAGATTGAAAGCTCTAGTTTGGTTTTGGTGAATTGATGAAACCCTAAGTGTTAACCCATTGCTCTAAATGATCATGAGATAGGGTAGCACATCCCAAGTGGTGGAGCAAATGATGATGATCATGAAGGTAGTGATGGCCATGGTGATCAAGTGCTCAGACTTGGAAAAGAGGAAAGAGAAAAACAAAAAGCTCAAGACAAAGGTATAATTGATAGGAACTTTTGGTTTTGGTGATCGAGACAGTTAGCGATTTGATCACATTTAGGATAGATAGCCGTACTATTAAGAGGGGTGAAACTCGTACCGAAATGCGGTTATCAAAGTGCCACTAGATGTTCTAACTCATTGCATGACTAGACGCTGGGGCGCGTGCGTCTGGTTAACCTGACCGGTGTGTCTGGTCAGAACGCAGAGCTGCCCCTCATGTGCCCAATGGCTCTATTTCATGGGGGCTCGTATTTAAGCCCCATGGCTAGCTCTTGCTCACTCTCTTGGCCATTTTCATTGACATAGCAACCTAGTGAGCTAAGCCAAAGCCCTCCCACTCATCTCCATCATTGATTCATCATCTTTGTGAGCTTGGGAGTGAATCCAAGTGCATTGCTTGAGTGATTGCATCTAGAGGCACTTGGTGATTGTGTTTCGCTGAGGGATTCACTTGTTTTTCTTGGTGGTTGACGCCACCTAGACAGCTTTGCATAGCGAGGATCATCGAGCAGAGGGTGGTGATTGTCTCTCGCTCTGATCATGGTGATTGTGAGGGGTTCTTGACCTTTCCTCGGCGGAGAGCCAAAAGGAACTCTAGTGGATTGCTCGTGGCTTGTGGATCCTCATCTTGTGTTGGTTGTGCGTCACCCGATTGTAGGTTAGGTGTGTGATGCCTATAAGCGCGTTAACCTCCAAGTGAGTGAATCGCCACAACGGGGACTAGCTTGCCGGCAAGCAAGTGAACCTCGGTGAAAAATCATTGTCCCATCTTGTCTCTGAGGATTTCATTGGTATTCATTGTGATTGATTGATCATCTCTTGCCACGATGGTATAACTCACTACCTCTCTTGTGTATTTACATTCCTAGTGTACCTAAGCTCTTTAGTGCAATTAGTTTTGAAAGCTAGCTTGTGTCTTGTCTAGTTTGGTTAGTGAGGCTCTTTAGTTAGTCTTTGAGAGCTGACTAACTTAGTGGTAGTGACCTAGCCTTGTGTGTGACATAGAGACTATATGGACTAGAATTGTTGGTAGGTGTCTTGCATTTTTAGTAGGCTAGCACAACACTCACTTCACCGTTTAATTGTCTAACATCTTGGCTTAAGTGTTGTTGTGGAAATTTTTGGTAGGCCATTCACCCCTCTGTAACCATTAGGACCTTTCAGTCCATCGACGTCGTCCATCATCTGCGTACCAATAATAGCATGTCAATCTGTGGAACGTGGTGATCCAACGAAAATGATCGAACCACCTCACGCAGCATGGACCCATGTAGAATGAGATCGTTCCTCTAGCCAAAACACATTGTATTCTTTTATTTTCAGCTACTGTCACTATGTAAAAAAGCCACATATCCACCACCTCACCACAGACGCGACCAGTAAAGCGCGTTTACTATAGTACAACTATAGACGTGCCTTCCTGACGCGCGTCTGTAGTAAGTCACCGGTGGGGGTCACCGGTCCAGCGAGGTCAACACGTCTGAGCTAAATCTACAGACATCGCATCTGTATCTGTAGCAGTTATTATAAACGCGTGTTGTGATTTTCAAGTCTCGGATAACATGATCAAACCCTACGGATGCACGTACATGACATGCGTCTGTAGTAAGATCTCTTATTATAGATGCATATGTTATTGCAAATGTATGTTTCCATCACGCATCTTGAGTAATCCTACGTATAGCAGACGCATCCTGCTCTATACGCATATGTACTTTGTGGCAAACGTGTGTTCCATACACATGTCTGTAGTACTTGGCCTGCGTACTTAGCCGTTGGCACGTGCTAATGGGCAGAGGGAGGTACTTGGCACGTACGGAACATAGCGGGTAGTAGTGGCTCTTGCGCGGCTTTGAGGAGCATGGGCGGAGCTGGCGGGCGGTGGGCAGCGGCCGGAGTTGCAAAGCGCTACCGTAGGCGGGCGATGGGAGGATGCGTAGCGCACAGGCGGGCGGCGGAAGGAGGCGCGCGCGGCAGCCGGAGGGCGGTACGCCGAAGGGGCTCGCTGCTATAGTGGATGGTGATGGGCAGCCTTAGGACTGCGTCGCATAGGCGGCCAGGTGTAGGTGAGCAAGTCTTAAGCTCAAGCCACCGGTGCTCCTCTCTTTCCCTCTTCTCTGTCGGAGCACCGCCGCGTGGCTCAATTGCGAAATTTGCCGCCATTGTTCTATCTTCTCCTAATTTCTCGCGCTCCCAGCTCCGCCTAGTTCTTCCGGTCCTCCTTGAACTGCTGTAGCCACCTCTCTCCGCCACCATGCCTACCATGGGCAACTCGCCATGGCCAACTCGTTCCGACGCTCCTCTGGTGATATTGTTTATTGTTTTTGCTCTCCTGCAATTCCGTGATGCTCATCGGCTCCATTCTTTTACCTCTACCACATAGGTCACGGCGGAACGATGACCTCACCACCAGTTTGTGTCACTGCACGCGCCATCACCGTTGGTCATCTAGCTCCGCATCATCCCCGGTTCAACCAAGCAGCACATCGACATCGAGTGAGCTGCTGATGCTGCCTGAGCCCTTAGACTAACCTATACCGTGTAGTATCTGCTGGAGCACCGCCGCATCACCGTTCTATGTCCGCTGCACCGCCATGGCTATGGTCGAGCTCGAGTCTGATTGTAACTCATTCCTCTCTGCAGTGTACTCGATCAGGTGTGCTTCGACCGTGCTTCGTCATCTCGAGCTACAGGGGATCGCCGATGTGCTTAGCACTCCTCCCTAGTCCTCCCTGCTCTCGTCTTTGGCCTCCTATTCTCTGGTGTGTGCTTCTCTGTGAACAATGGTGAGCTTGTGTGAAACTGTGATAAAGTTGATTGTGTGAAACTTGCAATGTGAACTAAGTCTACTGAAAAATGTGATTTTTATTACTAAAGCATTGATGAATTTGCTTATATTCTTCCATTTTCACTCTAGCCATTGGCAAACCAGCAACAATATATATGTAATAATATATTGATAGATGCATTTCTAACCAAAGTATGTGACATAGTTTGCATCACAGAGTTTTACTACTTCATCACAATAATTACATCATCACCAAAAGTACGTCATCACAGAGTTTACATTCACATAGTTTCATTAGCAAAAGTTAACATAGCATCACATCATCATTAGTTGTTCACCGGCGGCGGAGGCATGGCGCCCTACAACTTGCTCTGGAGGTCATGCACATTCTAAACCATGGATGCCAGGTGGTCACCAAGGTTGTCCAGGTTCTTCTTGAGATGCTTCTCCTTCTCTTCGTTCTCATCCTTCTCTTTCTTGAGTTCATCAACACTCCTCTGAAGATCACCTAGGATCTTCATGATGGGTTTTAGAACCACTACCTGCAGGGCCTCGTGCATGGTACTTAGAGGAAGCTGATAAGATCGAACCTATATGCACAGAAACAGTTATAGGAACATATATGAAAATCAGCATAAATCTAGATACTATGACAAAAAACCTACATATAAGTTTCATTTGCATTCATATAAGTTTCATTATCCAGCATACAAATAAGAATCATATAAGTTTCATATAATCAATTATAGGCTACAAAGTCTATGACCTTGTGAACACCAGAATCATAGCAAATTAGAAAAATAAAACATCTAGTTGCTGCTAACAATGCACATAAAGACTTAGAGTTGCCCCAAAGAGATGAGACCCAATATACTCAAATCACAATGCTGAAATATTGAAGTGGCACCATCAAAATTATTCACAAGATTAAAATCATTGATCTATGATAAACATCTAGATAAAGCAATCTACTCAAATCACAATGCTGTTGCAAAATATAATATTTGACAATTTACATTGCTTGTATAAAAACTTGAGTGGCATCTGCATTTATTCTACACTAAGTTGTTTTCTCTGTTCCATCTGGGTCTGGGATGAGAGAATGGCATGAGCCAAATTATTTTAGCAACAAACTCATCCAATTCAGAGGCTACCAACAAAACGGTCATGAAATTAAGAAAGAAAACCTACATATAAACAGTTATAATCTAAAGAGTGTGCATTACCTGGCCATGGGTGGAGCTTGAACCGCTGACTTTGCGATAGTTGATGCCACCGTGGAGCCATAAATGGCATGTCCTGGCTCCTCCCTTGAAGCAGTGGTCGCACATCTTGGTGGTCGTTGCCCTCGGCGCCACGGCCGAGGAAGAAGGCGCTGCCGCCACCGCTTGAGTGGCCTTCCTTTCTATTGGTGTTTCTTAGCGTAAGCAGAGGAATCCGCAAGCACATGGATACACCATTGTAGCACTTCACCCGGAGGTATTCAGGGTATCATATTTTCCCAAAGGAACGGATGTGCATGTCTCTTAGCTAGTTCACCTAAAGAAAACAAGAGAGAGGTAGCTTGGGTAGTGAGTTTTTTTTTCTAAGGATAGATATCCTAAGGGAAGATAACTTTGACACTATAGACTTGCTTTGGGCACCGAAGAGCACCTGGTCTGCTAGGCGATATCGGCTTATAGCCTACGTCAAACCTAGACGTGGGGGAATATGAGTGATGGATATGGCTGTCACTACCTGTCGCCTACCCCTCAACCATGGGGAACAAGGTAAACAAAGATAGCTTCTAGCCTAGACACCACGTCTATGCTATCGACTATTACTCTAGCGTGCATGCAAGGGTTATCCGTCTCCATTAGGGCCCTTCTACTAGAGCAACCGCCACAAGGACGGACGATGAACCCACAAGTTTATAATGGACAAAGGTAGCGTTCTTAGTATATCAATGCCAAAGTTAAATATGAACTTCTTACTCCAAGTAGTAAGACACTCGTAGAGGTACAAGCGAAGGAGTGCTAGCTCCGACACGCTTCTGCTCAGTGTAACGAGTACACTAGGGGAGGTTGCCGATAGCTCCAACACTTCTCCAACTCTTCCCTCACTCACTCCACTCTTATTCTAGCTTAAGCTAAGTAAAAATGAAACTCTCCCTCTCTTCTTTGATCTCTTTATTGTGTGTTTAGAGGGGAGCCCTACCCCTCTATTTATACAGGGAGGATGGCGGTGCTTCAAGCTATGTTTGGCACAAAACACTAGGCTGCACCGCCTTAGCATGGCGGCATGCCACCGCCACAGCAAGGAGAGGCAGGGCGGCGTCTAGAGGGGAGCAGCCGCCCCCTAGGAGCGGCTGGCCCTTGACCACCACCTCTGGCCACCGCCTTGGCATGGCAGGGCTTGTGCTGGTCATGGGTTGCTACCCTATGGGGGTTTGCCCATTTTGAGTTGGTATGGTGGGTGTCTCCCTTGTTTTTTTTGCATGAATTAGCGTCGGAAAGCGCCTTTTTGGTGAATTATTCCATGCATTCATGTTTATGACTTGCAAAATAATGTTCTCCAAATACATATGGAACTTGGTTAATCATAAATGCATATGTAATTAAGTTTGCTAATTTCTCCTCTTTTTGTCACTTAATTGACGGTCAGATTTGATCTGTAAAGACTACCAACAAGCTCCCCCACACTTAGTTCTTTGCTCGTCCTTGAGTAAAGTTTTAAGGACTAAGCAGGTTCATCTCCTTGATTTGAAATCTGTATATAGGTTATTCCAAGCTTCACCATAACTTGTGAACTTCCAAGTGTCTACCAAAATATCTTGGGTAATTGAAAAACGGAATAGCTTGGATTCAAATCTCCTTACGTTATTCATGCTTAGAAACTTGGGTTTTTGCATAATTTTGAAAACATAAAGATAGCTTTTGTTCCTTGAATGCTTCGCTCAGGTCACTCAAATTTGTAAGTGGTTCCATGGCATATTTGAAAGTTCTTGCCTTCCTTTTGATCATCCTACTTCTATAAGGCTTATATGGAGCTTTAGGTGGGGATGAATATTGTGGGGCACACTTACCTTGCATATGTTGTAAAGTCGAATCCTAGAGCTCACCGGAGAGAAGCGTCATATTCTTTGATCAAAACAGTGCAAGTGTGTGGAATTTTTGGTGGAATCATACTCCTCTATTTGATATGATCTTCTTTTCTAGCCTTTTTTATTTGGAGACATGGTTATCATATATATATTTTTTCTATGAGCCTTCATGTGCTCATCATATATATATATATATATATATATTTCAATGGATAGCCTTCATATCTCTTTCTGAAAATATGCTCGGGGGATCATATTTTTAGAGCATGGAGTATTTATTTGTGGGTAATGGAAACATGATTTAGCGTATTCCCAGTGTAGGAACAACTGTTTTTTGTGGCGTGTACGTGAATTTTGATCTTGAGAGCATGAAACATCTCTCAACAGGGGTCACAAAATTTGACTGAACTCAACACAAAGTAAGAGGCATATGTGGGAGGTTTTTGTCATGTATTAACACATGTGGCCTTGGTAGGTATTTGTATGTCATTCAAGGAACATGCTATTTGAAATTTTGTTTTGTAAAATAAATCCCAAGAACTTTGCAGGAATAGGTAAGTGTCATATCATCCTACTATATCTCATTCGTCAATTACTTAGATAAAGTGGGTTCCCTATGATGAGTGTTCACAAGTTTTTGGAATATTAGCAGGGAATAAAAGGTATACAAACTTTTAATCATAGGAAGATTATGGAGATGGAGCATCACTTTTTATTTTAATTTGTTTGAATTTAGTTTTAGAATTCTTATTAATGAGGTGAGAGAGAGAGAGAGAGAGAGTTGCACAAACCGTGATTTTTGTGTGTGCTATTTATCTGTGCAAAGTTGGAGGTGATTGTGGTGCTTCCCCCACACTTGTACTTGTCTTCATTTCACAAAGGATCCAAGAGACAAGTGTAGACAGATAATTCTAAAGGGAAACTTTATTTCACCATTAAACTAGTAGGCACATTACATGATTGGAAACAAAACAAAATAATTTGGAATGAAAGAATGAATAATTGAAATATGCGCCTAAGAAAACAGAGTATGCGCTTAAAATAGAACATGCGCCTATTCAAGGACGTGTTCTGCATGTGCCGCTCTTGCCACCTTGGCCAGACTATGCCTAAAGCTAAAGATGCAAACATTTAACTGGTGCTCAAGGCTTGTCTCTCAAATGTTGCTATCATCTAGCTGCCCTTTGAGGATTCGAACATCCTCGCATAGGTTTACGATCTTATTTTTCAGCGAGGTGATTTGAGGATTTTTGGGAGGTGCAGGCTCTTCATCCTCCTCAAAGATTTTAAGATAGGTGGCTTAGTGGTTCTCTTAAACCTAAGGGGTTGAGATGAGGAGCCGGCTGTATCTTTCGAGACGGATTTTTGGATGGGGGTTGCCAGCCCCTTGCCTCTCCTTGGTTTGCGCATCAGCCCCTTTCCACACCCGCCATCAGGCTTTTGAACCCCTACTATAGTGTAGCTATAGCTATAAATGGTGTTGCCGAAGGCGTTACACGGATGCTTTTTGTAGCACTTTCTGAAGTCTTGCGCTTGAGGCTATCGGCCTCCGAAGTCGACCTTGATGGGGGCACCTACCTAGGCTGGGCGCCAGCCTGCCCATGTCATTTACCGTCTTCTGTAGGATATTTTTGATTTGTTTATTTGAAGTTTCTGCTTGGCCACTGGTCTATGGGTGGTATGGGGTAGCCACGTTGTGCTTGGCTCCAAATTCCCTTAAGAAGGCTTTGAAGGTCTTGTCGATGAAGTGGGACCCCATCGCTTATTACCATTCTCGGTGTTCCAAAGCGAGGGATGATCACTTCATGAAACATTCTCCTGGCACTCTTGGCGTCGACAGCTCTGCATGGCAAAGCTTCCACCTATTTTGATACATAGTCGATGGTGACGAGGATGTACTTGCAATCTCAGGACTTTTGGAATGGCCCCCATGAAGTCAGTGCCCCACACATCAAATATTTCTATTTAAAGGTTGTAGTTGAGGGGCATTGTATTGCGAGACGTGATGCCACCTTGCAACTGGCATTTCTGACACCTTCGGATGAATTCTTACATCATTGGCCAGAAGAATCCACACTGCTAGATTTTGGTTTGTGTGTGGAATGCTCCATAGTGGCCTCCGTACGAAGCTGCATGGCATTTTTTGATGATTTGTATCCCTTCTGCCGCAGGCACACACCTTCTTAATAGGCCATCAGCACATATCCGGTAGAGGTATAGGTCATCCCAAAGGTGACATCTGCTTTTAGTTTGTAGCTTCTTCCTATTCTCGCCTGGTGGTACGTACCCTAAAATCATGAAATTGACAATGTTCGTGTACCACGAGTTTGAATCCGTCACCCTTAGTAGCATGTCGTCACGTAGGAAGTCATTGATTGGTAGTTCCTGCATGTTAGTGGCTGGCACACACGACACATGATCTGCAACAATATTCTCTACTCCCTTTTTATCTTTTATTTCTAGGTCAAATTCTTGGAGTAGAACAATCCATCTTATGAGGCATGATTTTGCATCTTTCTTAGTGAGCAAATATTTCAGGGCAGCATGATCGGTGTAAACAATTATTTTTGCTCCCACTAAGTAAGATCTAAATTTATCAATAGTAAAAACAGCTGCAAGAAGTTCTTTTTCTGTGGTTTCATAATTAAGTTGTGCTCCTGTCAGTGTTTTGCTAGCATAGGCAATTGCATGATGCTTTTTATCTTTGGTTTGGCCAAGGACCGCACCAACGGCATAATCACTAGCATCACACATTATTTCAAATGGCAGCGACCAATCGGGTGGTTGGATGGTTGGTGCTGAGATGAGTGCTTTCTTGAGTATTTGGAAGGCATTTAAGCACTCATCAGTTAACTCAAAAGGTACATCCTTAGCTAGCAGGTTGGTCAATGGCCTATAGATTTGCGAGAAGTCTTTCATAAATCGTCTGTAAAAACCTACGTGTCCTAAAAAGTTGTGGATTCATTTTATGTTCACAGGGGGTGGTAGTTGTTCTATAACTTTAATTTTTGCTTTGTCAACTTCAATCCCCCTCTGAGACACTAGGTGTCCAAGAACAATGTCCTCTCGAACCATAAAATGACATTTTCCCAATTAAGCACTAAATCCTTTTCCTGGCATCGTTGTAAGACTTTGTCTAAATTTTCTAGACAATGATCAAAAGTTTTTCCATAGACTGAAAAATCATCCATGAAGACTTCCATAATTTCTTCTATCATGTCAGAGAAAATTGACATCATGCACCTTTGGAAAGAGGCGGGTGCATTACATAGCCTAAAAGACATTCGTCTATATTCATATGTTCCATATGGGCATGTAAAAGTTGTCTTGCTTTGATCATCGGGGTGGATAACAATTTGGTGATACCCCAAATACCCATCGAGAAAACAATAGAAAGAGTGCTTCACCTATCGCTCTAACATTTCATCAATGAAGGGTAGTGGGAAGTGGTCTTTCTTTGTGGCCGCGTTGAGTTTTTGGTAGTTTATACACATTCTCCACCCCATGACGGTTCATTGTGGGATTAATTCATTCTTATTGTTTTCTACGACCGTCATGCCCCCTTTCTTAGGCACCACTTGGATGGGGCTGACCCAGTCGCTATGAGGTACGGGATAGATAATCCCAGCGTGAAGAAGTTTTAGGACTTCCTTCTTCACGACTTCCTGCATCGTGTTATTGAGCCTGCATTGGGGTTCGCATGATGGTGCTTGCAGGGTCAATTGGGATATGATGGGTGCAAATCGTTGGACTTATCCCCTTAAGGTCTTGGAGTGAATACCCAAAAACTGACCTATGTTTCGCTAGGCTAGCGATGAGTTTGGATCTGTCCTCATCAGTGAGCTTATCGCCTATGATTACGGGAGTTTGTTTGTCACCATTCAAGAAAGCGTAACATAGGCCAACGGGTAGGGGTTTAAGTTCAATGGGAGATTATGACGGTGCTTCCTCTTGAGGAAGATCGATGGTTTCTCCTAGGTCATCCTCTTCTTCTATAAAGAGTTTGGCATCTTTTTCTAAGGATGACTCATGAGATTCGAATGGTGAGACCGACATGACTTCCTTGGGTGGTTTGTGGTGGGGAAGAGTGTCTGCCACTGAGTTTTTAGCTTGAGTGATAGGAATGGAAAAAGTATCTCTCCCTAATTTTATGTCCATATCCCCAGCTGAAGGTGTTTCTATGAAGAGCTTCTCTAGGGGATGCCCTATGAGGATGTCAAAATCCTAAATGTTGAAGACATGGAAGTCAAGGGCTAAGATGGTATTTGCATGATATATGTTTACACCATGCAGAACCCCTAAATTTTCCATACTAGATTGTGGGACGAGTCTTAGGGATCTATTAGTGGGTGAGAAGGGTCCATTGCCTACATAGGCAAGTGCATAAGATGTGGACATGAGGTTCGCCCCTACAGTAGGATTATAAATTACATTTTCTCAAGATCTACTGATTTTGCATTGAATGGTTGATGAAGGGGCGTGGATCTGAATTTCTTTAGGAGAGAATTCTGCCTCTTCAACCCATTCATTGCTCATAATTAACGTCAACTCCGTGATGGATTCCCTAAAGAATTCTTCTTCTAGTGGGTCTAGTGGAGTGACAAGAACTGGCGGTCTCCTTTGACAAAGATAGTTCGAGGTATTCCCAAATTCTTTGAAAAGGTCATCCTCGAAAGGTGGGAGGTCCGAAGGTTGGAGACCTTCTTTCGAATCCTTTGGTTCAGGTGAAGGCTCTTGAATGTAAAATTTAGGTTCGGCCTCGGCTAAAGAGACTTCCTCATGACTTATCATAGGCTTTATACGGAGGGGTTCTACGGGAGGAGTGTTTTCTAGAATACGATCTAGGAGGGCTTCTCCTTCCTCGGTGGTTTTGTGCATGAATGAACCTCTGGCGGTTATGTCAAGTTGTAGGGCTGACTCCTTGCTATGTCCTAACCAAAAATGTTGTAATAATACATGGTTGGGTATAGACAAGTCTAGGCCAGAATGTGTTAGGATTGAGAATCGGTCCTAGGCTGCACCTATGGTTTCCTTCTCTTTTTGTTGGAAATTGAGGATCTCTTGTCATAGGGCAGGAATTTGGGATATAGGTAAGAATGCAAGACATAATATGTTCCTTAATTCTTCCCAATTGTTAGCTACCTTCCCTACATTATGGGTGTACCATTGTTTTGTCCTCTCATCAAGTGAGAAGGGCAACAACTTCCACCAAAGTGTGTCTTGTGACATGCCTAAAATGGTCAGGCAAGCTTAGAGCTGCTCAAACTCCCTAAGGTGATGATAAGGATTTTCATAATCGAACCCTGAGAAGGTTTGTTCCTGAACCATGGCTATAAAGCTAGGGAAGAGTTCATAGCTAGAAGTTGTGATTGGCTTCGAAGATTGTGGTGGTTCTAAGAACTCGCCCTTGGGAGCAGAAAGTTGGTGAATTGTTTGGTGCTCCATTAGAAAAGAATAAAAAGAAAAGAAAGGTAAAATAAAAGATACACAGGTGACTAGGTTCAAAGACTAAAACAACAACCGTTCCCCAGCAACGGCGCCAGAAATGCTTGTTGGCGTTTCTTAGCGTAAGCAGAGGAATCTACAAGCACACGGATACACCGTTATAGCACTTCACCCGAAGGTATTTAGGGTACATATTTACCCAAAGGAAGGGATGTGCGAGTCTCTTAGCTAGTTCACCTAAAGAAAACAAGAGAGAGGTAGCTTGGGTAGTGAGTTTTTTCTAAGGATAGATATCCTAATCGAATATAACTCTTACACTATAGACTTGCTTCGGGCACCAAAGCACACCTGATCTACCAGGTGATACCAGCTTGTAGCCTACATCGAACCCAGATGTGGGGGAATATGAGGGACGGACAGGACTGTCACCACCTGCCGCCTACCCCTCAACCATGGGGAACAAGGTAAACGAAGATAGCTTCTAGCCTAGACACCACGTCTATGCTATCGACTATTTCTCTTGCGTGCATGCAAGGGTTATCCATCTCTATCAGGGCCCTTCTACTAGAGCAACCACCACAAGGACAGACCATGAATCCACAAGTTTATAATGGACAACGGTAGCTTTCTTAGTATATCAATGCCAAAGTTAAATATGAACTTTTTACTCCAAGTAGTAAGAAGCTCGTAGAGGTACAAGCAAAGGAGTGCTAGCTCTGACATGCTTGCGATCATTGTAACGAGTACACTAGGGGAGGTTGCCGATAGCTCTGGCACTTCTCCAACTCTTCCCTCACTCACTCCACTCTTATTCTAGCTTAAGCTAAGTAAAAATGAAACTCTCCCTCTCTTCTTTGCTCTCTTTGTTGTGTGTTTAGAGGGGAGCCCTACACCTCTATTTATATAGGGAGGATGGCGGTGCTTCAAGCTATGTTTGTGTTTGGCGCAAAACACCGGGCTGCACTGAGTTAGCATGGCGGCATGCCACCACCATAGCAAGGAGAGGCAGGGCGACGTCCAGAGGGCAGCGGCCTCCCCCTAGGAATGCCACCGCCTTTGCGTGGCAGGCCTTGGGCTGGTCATGGGTCGCTACCCCGTGGGGTTTTGCCCATTTTGAGTTGGTATGGTGGGCGTCTCCCTTGCTTCTTTGCACGAATCGGTGTTGAAAAACGCCTTTTTGGTGAATTATTCCATGTATTTGTGTTTGTGACCTACAAAATAATGTTCTCCAAATACATGTGGAACTTGGTTAATAGTAAATGCATATGTAATTAAGTTTGCTCATTTCTCCTCTTTTTGTCACTTAATTGATGGTCGGATTTGATTGGTAAAGACCGCCAACACTCTCCTTCCTCCTCGCCTCCATGGGTTCTCCTTCCTCCTCGCTATCTGAGTCCACTGCGATTACCACCGCCGACTTCCTGACCATTGCCCTCGACGCCACCGCCAAGGATGAGGGCATGTCTTGCCTAGCCTTCTTCTTCACTGCCACCAGCTGCTTCTCCTTCATCAACACTGCCAGGTGCTTCTCCTTCCTAGTGATGACGACAGTCTTCTTCTTCAACCCCGGCGGGGCGGCTAGGACGGCTTTCTTCTTGAAGGCCGGCATCTTCTCGAACCCCGGCGGGGGGCTCAACTCCTCCTTCCCCACTGCCGAGGATGAGGAATGATGGGCGAACCTCCTTGTCTTCTCATCCCTCAGGTTGTGCTGCCTCTCTAGCCTCATCATCTTCAACGGCGACGGCTGTGGGTACGGCTGCGGCGGCGGGCCCGGGAGGCGAGAGGAGTGGAGGCGGCTTCCCGCATGGCGGGGAAAGCAAGAGAGGATTGGAGAGATGAGAGGCTAGAATGATTGCGAGGACTGCACGCATGGCGGGGAAGGCGAGAGAGGAGTGGAGAGACAAGAGGCCGGAGTGAATGCGAGTGAAAGGAGTGGCAGTTCCAATGCTTTGAACTGCCACTCCTCTCTCTGTTGGAGTGGTGAAAGGATGCCCTTCGGATGCGGACGGCTGCAGCTGGTTCCTCAATTGGCCTACTACAGACGATTGTTAATAACATGGATCTGAAGTAGGACCCTGACAGGATGGCCCCACCACCACCCTGCTTTAATGTATTGGAAACCTTTTAAAAAATAAACACTGCTCCCCGTTGGAACTTAAGAATGTAGCGCAATAGTTAACTCATGGGGTTGTGGGCCTGAAGGTCCTGGGATCAATCCCCGCAGGGGTACAAATTTTTTGCCTTTTATTTTACTACTATAGACGTGTTTTTACAACACGCGTCTGTAACAGGAAATCTTTTGTGGATGAATGCTTATTTTGGTTAACAAGACGATTTCAAATCAAAAAGTTGTCAACTATAAAGTTTCATAACTTTTTGAGATCTACAACTTTTATTTTGGTAGTTTCTCCATCCGAGGTCATTTAAAAAATTCAAATTTCAAATTTCAAAATTTTGGAAATTTAAACTTAGTTTTCCAAGACAAGATGATTTCAAATGAAAAAGTTGTCAACTAGAAAGTTTCATGGCTTTTCGAGATCTACAACTTTTATTTTAGTTCTTTCTCCATCCGAGGTCATTTGAAAAACATGAATTTTAGTAGTTAATTTTTAAAATTCAGCGTCTATTTGTAGAGGCGGCTCAATAGAGTAGTGTGGAACATCACAAACACCAATATAACATGAATTACAACTAAAACATCTCAATTTTTATCACTGCTACTTAGGATCGAACATCAACCATCACCAAAAGCAAAAGTTTCGATCATGTCATCCAGATATATATACATATCAACACTCATGCCCATTGGCAATCAAGGAAAAACCTACGACACTCATTGCGGATCCTACACTCCTCGCTATAGAACAGGGCCCATTGCTCCCATGCTACCCATCCGGCGATATCGCTGTAGCCTCTGCCTCGGCACTAATGCCCATCCTGGTGAGGCACCAGATGGGCCAGAGGAGGCAGATCAGGCCTCGCTGCACGGCGTGGCACCACCAAGTCATCCTGCAACACGACCCTTGCCTGTTGGTGGCATTGTGCACAGTTCTTGTTCTTCCACATCGCATTCTTCGCCGTTGGGCCCACTTCATCACATTCGACCTTCCGCAACAACCGTCGGGCAGTGGTGTCGTTGGTAGCACCGCTATTGGACCTGTGGAGCACAAGAGAGAGAACATACATAGCCAGTTCATGCCCTGACTCGGCGGCGTGCTCCTGCATGTCGAGCCGTGGCGTGATGGTGCCACGGTCTTCCACGAAGACGGCAGACATTCCAGCTTGGAAACAGGACTCCAGGTGGCCGACACTAACGAGCCTGGTGATGAGGTTCGCATAATAGTCACATGAGTAGAAGGGCTCCTAGCCCACATGCTATAGCACCGACTCCAGTGGTATGCTTCGTCCCTCATAGGCATTGTTGCATGCCCTTTGCATTTGTGAACACGATGCCCGTAGGCTGCCGAGGTCCACCATGGGATCTGCTACGGCCTTGGCGACGTGGCTCGCAACCTCAGTAGCCAACTCTGGTGGAAGCTTCTCCATGGTGGTGGTGGCGGCAGTGGTCGAGGGGAGCGACGTGAAGGCAGAGAGCTGAGTGTGGAGAGGTGGATCGCTGGGGAGCAATGCAAAAGGTGAGTTTCTTGAATGAAGGTGGAGAGGTGGAGCGGCGAAAGTTTCTTGAATGAAGGTGGGCAGCAATGCAAGGTGGAGAGGTGGGATTTTATGAGCGCGCTTAGTTCTTGAAGTTTTCATGCAGCCGCGGGAATGCCAAACGTCGTAGCGATATGAATTAGGTAAACCGTGTAAACGCGTCTATAGTTCCCTAGGCTGCCCCCATTTCATTCTTGTATTTACTATAGACACGTTTTCCAAACACACGTCTGTAGCATAACTGCTGTCTCATTAATTCCTACTGCAATATGATTCAATTAGATTAATTAAGGAATAAAACATTCCAGCCTTCACATACACAAGTGACAGCAAATTTGGACAAATTTTAGTTGCATTGTCACTATGTTCACTCATCATTTCAGTTGCATTCGACATCTACACATAACAAATTTGGACACCAAATTTCATCCATCCATTCATTCATTCATCCAGTTGCATTGAACATCTAGTTTCATTCATTCAATCAATGCATTAGGGATTACTTCATTACAACATACATCAGACCACATCCAAGGACAACACAAATGATAAACATGTTCATCTTCCACTTCAAATTCTCCAGCTTCTGCTCCAAGTTTTTATTCTTGGTGTCACCATTTGGACTGTCTACTGAACCTTCTTCTTCATCCAGCAGCTCTGCCCAATTCGAAGGGCAAACAATTATGATGCCACGATCCTTCAACTACTGGAAGTACTCCTTTTTGAATCAATAGTAACCACACAACTTAGGAAACTAAAAAATAACCACAAATTAGAACCCTAACTGTGCAAATTGGGGGGGGATAGCACTACAAAGAACTCACCCCATTCCTAGCACACTTGAAGTAGAGTCGGCCATGGTTGTCACCATCCTTCAAGGTCCGCCCCTCCACCATCCGAGCAAGACCCCAATCCGAGCAAGGGATCAGTGGGAACCCTCTGAGCTCACCAACTAGATCTGGAACAACGCCGTGCTCAGAACCAATGTGGTTGCTGTGGGCACCTTGAAGCCTACTCCTCGCCCGTCCACCTCCAAACAACTCCATGAAATGAGACATCGTGTCTCAAGCTGGGAGAAGGGACTGAGAGCTTGGCAGCGGCGACAGTGAAGGAAGACAATGAGAAGAAGTGAGGTAGACAGAGTGAGGCTGAGATAGAGGGAGACGGAGGTGGATATATATTTAATTTGGTCCAACCTTGCTATAGACGCGTGTTAATAATGCATGTCTGTAGTACTTTGCTTGTGTACTTAGCCATTGGCACATGCTAATGGGCAGAGGGAGTGCTCTGTGTACTTGGTGCATACAAAACATAGTGGGTAGTGGCCGTTGTTGCGTGCCTCTCATGCGGGTGACGCCGGCTGTTGTCGCGTGCGGCGTAGGCTTGCTGCTTTGAGGCACGTGGGCGATGGCCGAAGTTGCGCGGCGCTCTCATGGGAGGAGGCGCATCGCGTAGGTGGGCGGCGGTCGGAAGAGCGTGTTGCTGTGGCGAGCGATAAGCCGAGGGGTGTGCTACTATAGCGAGCAGCGGTGGGTGGCCGTAGGGCCGCATTGCCTTCTCAAACTATAGGTAAGCTCAAGCCATCGGTGCTCCTCTCTTTTCCTCTTCTCTGTTGGAGCACCGCTTTCTCAAACTATAGGTAAACTCGAGCTGTTGGCGCTCCTCTCTTTCCCTGTTCTCTGCTAGAGCACCGCCACGATGCTCGACGACAAAATTCATCACCGTTGTTCCATCCTCTCCCAATTTCCCATGCTCCTAGCTCCACCTAGTTCTTGCGGTCCTCCTCGAACCACTATAGCCACCTCTTGCCACCGCAATCGCCTTTGGCGTCAGTTATCACCACGGCCGTGCCACCATGGCCGCCATGGGTAGCTCACCATGGCCAGCTCGTTCCAGCACTCCTCTAGTGATCCCATTTATTGTTTTAGCTCTCCTGCAACTCCATGATGCTCATCGGCTCCATTTGTTTACCTCTAACGCGTAGGTCACGCCGGAATGGCGACCTCGCCACCAGTTCGTGCTGCCGCACGTGCCATCACCATCGGCCATCTAGTTTCACCTCATCCTCAGTTCAACCAAGCAGCGCATCGACATCGTGGTAAGCTGCTGATGCTGCCTAAGCCCTTCAACTAATCTCTACCATGTTGTATCGGCTGGAGCACCACCGCACCACCGTTCTATGTCCACCGCACTACCGTGGCTTTTATTCTTCCATTTTCAATATTCTTTTGTAGACTATGGAGGATCGAGGCCACTGGATGTATCTTTAGAACCATACTT
Organism: Miscanthus lutarioriparius; assembly: GCA_904845875.1. Taxonomy (NCBI): domain Eukaryota; kingdom Viridiplantae; phylum Streptophyta; class Magnoliopsida; order Poales; family Poaceae; genus Miscanthus; species Miscanthus lutarioriparius. Next base: position 68,553,687 of record CAJGYO010000001.1, on the reverse strand, counting down.
GTAATGAGTACTTGGAAGGACTAAAATATTTCATAGCTATTGCAGAGGCGGACATGGGGAATGGACATAAGTCATCTATGTTGTGACCATGTGTTGACTATAAGAATGAGAAGCAGTACTCGAATCAGTTGTCAGTCCATGCCCACCTAATTCTTTGAGGATTCATGGGTGACTACAGATGTTGAAACAAACATGGGGAAGAAGGTGTCAATGAGCGAGATGGTGAGGAAGGACTTCATGAAACTTGTGCCGGTGGCAATGAGGAAGCACCCTTTGGCAATGAGGAACTATGTGATGATGATGTAGCAGAGATTGCTGCCAGCCCTGTCCCTATGGTTGAGAATCTAGAGGAGATGGTGCGTGATGCCTTTGGCTTTGATGAGTACACTAGTTTGAAGTTCAAGAAGCTAAAGCAGCTATTGGAAGATATGAAGACACCACTCTATTCGAGTTGCAATGAGAGGTATATGAAGTTGTCCGCATCACTGGACTGACAAGGGCTTTAGAGAATTTCTAGAAGTTCTCAGAGATATGTTTCCTAAGGGGAATCAAATACCCAGGACTACATATGAGGCCAAGAAGATTGTTTGTCCGATGGGATTGAAGTTTGAGAAAATCATGCTTGCAAGAATGACTGCATCCTGTTCTATGGTGACAATGCAGCCCTCACTGAATACCCCAAGTGTGGGACTTCTCGTTACAAGCGAAGAACTGACAAGGGTGATGACGGTGTGGAGACATGTCGTAGAGTTCCTAGGAAGGTTGTTTGGTACTTCACTATAATTCCTCGCTTGAAACATTTGTTTGCAACCTCTAAGTATGCATGACTGTTGAGCTGGCACTCAGATGGGCGGATGGTTGATGATTACATACAGCACCTAGCAGATGGTCTTCATTAGCGTGTCATTGATTTCAAGAATCAAACTTTTGCTAATGAGCCAAAGAATCTTTGGTTTGTACTCAGCACAGATGGCATGAACCCATTTGGTAACATGAGTAGCTCACATAGTGTCTGGCTGATGCTGTTAGCTATCTACAACCTTCCCCCATGGTTGTGTAACAAGAGGAGGGACATGATGATGTCAGTTCTGATATCTGGTATGTGTCAACCAGGTGTTAACATCGACAAGTATCTAAGGCCGCTTATTGATGATTTCAAGGAACTCTAGAAAGAAGAGGGTATTAGGGTGTACGATGGGTTCAGGAAAGAACATTTCAACCTACGTGCCATGCTCTTCACCACTATCACTGATATTCCAGAACATCGTAGCGTGTCTGAGCAGAGCAAAGGAGAAAAAGACTGTTTTCATTACTTAGATGACATGGAGACTATTTGGCTGAATAACTCAAAGAAGAGGGTCTATGTAAGGCACCAACATTTCCTTCCTATGTCTCATCCATACTGGGAGATGAAACATCAGTTTGATGGCACTCGGGAAATAGGATCTACACAGGCATTTTAGCGGGCAATAGGTATATGACCAGGTGGTAGAGGATACCACGCCTAAAGTTGACCTGGAGAGCATTGCCCTTGGAAAGCGAAAGCGTAGTGCAAAAGTAAAGAGTGCCAATAAGAAGAGGTGGAAGAAAATGTCAGTCCTGTGGGAACTGCCTTACTGGAAAGACATAGCAGTCTGCCACAACATCGATCTCATGCACATGAAAAGAATGTCTATGGGAGTTTGCTTGGGACACTCATGAATGACAAATGGAAAACCAAGGACCATGCAAAAGCAAGAGCTGACCTAGAGGAATTGGACATAAGGCCTGAGCTCTGTCCTGACGGTACCAGTGCCCAGCCACCTCTATCTGCTATAAACCTAACCTGAGAAGAGAAGCAAGAATTGTGCGACTTCTTTCATAGTGTCAAACTTCCCTCTAGATATGTAGCCAACATCCGAAAGCTTGTGCCTACAAGAGAAAACAAGATGCTTCCCAAGAAGGCTCATGATTGCGTTGTCATGCTCACAACAATGCTTGGAGTTGGTATCCAGAACATATTGCCAAAAAAAACCTAAATGGCAATCATGAGCCTCTGCTCCTTCTTTAATGCAATCTCTCAGAAGGTCATTGATGAACAATCACTGGAAGATATTGAAAAGAACATTATTGAGGCGATGTGTCTCCTTGAGGCTTCCCACCAACTTTCTTTGACATATCCGTCCATCTCATTGTACATTTGGTTAAGGAGATTAGGTATCTTGGACCAATGTTCCTCCACCACATGTATCCGTATGAGAGATTTATGAGCACTATGAATAGGTATGCCAAGAGTCAGGTCCATCCTAAGGGAAGCATGGCATAGTGCTATTCTACTGAGGAGGTGGTTGACTGGTGCCTCAGTTACATGGACCCCACCAATCCAATTGGCATCTCCAAGTCTCACCATGAGGGAAGGCTAATGGGCAGAGGGTGTGTTAGGGAGAAGCACATTACTCTTGAGAGAGATGCCTATGAACAACCCCACTTTCTAGTGTTGCAACACATAGAGGTGGAACCTTACATCAAAGAGCATATGGAGATGTTGAGGCAACAAAACCTGCACCGGGGTGAAGCTTGGTTAGCAAGGGCACATATGAGTGGGTTCAGCATCTGGTTCAGAGATCGACTTGCCAGTTCAACCTCTTGCACAGACGAAAGGCTTTGAAAGCTGGCAAAGGGGCCTTTCTTTAGAGTCATAACCTATCAAGGCTATGATATAAATGGATATACCTTTTACACCATTGATCAAGACAAGAAGAGCGTGTACCAGAATAGTGCTTTCATGTAGATGCATTTGACAGCAAGATGCAGAAGGCAACATACTATGGTCAGATTGAAGAGATATGGGAACTCTTGTATGCAGGCTTCAAGGTGCCCATTTTTTTGGTGTCGATGGGTTCAGGGAAGTCAGGGTGTCCTGAAAGATAGGTATGGCTTCACTACGGTTGACCTCAACCAAGTTGGGTACAGGGATGAGCCATTTGTAGTCGCAAGTTAGGTTTCCCAAGTCTTCTATGTGCACGACACTAGAAACAAGAAACGACAAGTGGTTCTCCCTGGGAAAAAGCGGGTTGACAGACTTGAAAATCCAGTGGATGAGGAAGAGTTCAATCAATCCAATGATGTGCCTCCTTTGGATACTTCCATCCTCCCTATGATTTTAGCGAGTGAGCTAACTCCATACCTAAGAGATGGTCGTAAAGAGGTTGCCCCCGTGGCAAAAAGACGCCAAAAACAGCAAGTACGCAAAAAAAGATGCTCATGTGAGTTTTTGAACAATGTGCAATCTCATTTTTTAGTTAACAATATATATTTGTCGTCACTCTTACTTATAATGTGATGTTACTTTCAGGAACTTTCAGGAATGGATTCTGGCTAATGAGAGAAGTTCATGTCATCAAGGATGTAAATTGTAGAATGAGAGACGTAAATTATACTAGATAAGTTCATGTCATCTAGTCTAGGATGTTAAGTCCACAACTCCTTGTAATGTGTATGGTACCTCGTGGATGTATGCTGAAATTTGCTTATCAAGACTACTTCATTTCATTTGTCTCATGACATGCATAGGGTACATGTGCTGCTAGAATTTGATGTGTCATATCGGCACACATATGAGCAGCACACATAATCATCCATTCATATCACAGGAGCAGCACACACTTATGAGCAACACACACATATATAGCTAATTAACATGTAGGTGTCCATACATATTCCAGCAACATCCAGTCACTGCTATGGTCATAACAGCAACACACATAACATATATATACATTGATAGCTCTCTTGTCCTCCATCTCAGCCAACATCTACTTCAACTCATGAGCATCCAGTATTTGAGCACACAGCAAAACATGAAACCAATAGCATACAGTGGCTGCTATGGTCATCACAGCAACACAAATATGCACCACATATAACATATATATACATAGATAGCTAATTAATTTAAGGTGTCCATACATGAGCATCAAGCACATAGATAGCTAATTAACTTAAGGTGTCCATATAGCATATCACCACACATAGATGAGCCGACATCCATACATCATATCACCACACAGTACATATATTAATTAAGGTAACTTAAGGTCATCACTGTTTCAGTGGCATGATCACTTTGGCTTCTTATCCAGGACGTCGTCCACCTCCTTGGTTAGGCCCTCCAACTTCTGAGTCACGTCTGCTAGCTAGGCACCCATGGTGTCCACCATCTCCATAGTAGGTCCCTTCTCCTCAGCATGCATCTTCTTCAACTCATGTATTTCCACAGCTTGATTGTTCAGCAACTCCTTGACGTCATCAAGCGTCCAGTGAATAGCCAAGAGTTTTTCCTGTAGTAATTTCATAACCACTGCCAATAGGGCCTCATGCATGGTACCTGGAGGGAGCCTAAAATCAGGAGCCTACATATATTTCACAGAAACAATTCAGTTAAATTCTTGACAATGCTGAAACTAAAACTGAAGCTAGTAAATTCTTGACAATGCTATTTTCTAAACTAAGGTAACTGAAGCCTGAACATATGCCAAACACTAACTTACACTAAATTACAACTAACTACCATTCGGAATAAGATAACTGAAGCCTGAACTAACATTTAGTTAACTAAAACATTCAGTTAACTGAAACTGTAATGCTATCCAATCACATGACCACCTCTAGCACGACTGGCACTGGCTCCTTCTCTGCCCTCCTCCTCCTCGCCTTCTCTAGCTTTGTCGCTGCCGACCTCACCATCGGTGAGGAAGAAGAGGGCCTCGCCGCTGAGGAAGAGTGTGTGTCCTTCTTCACCACCACCGATGAGGCAGGCACAACCTTCTACTTCTTGAACCCCGGCGGGCGCACCGGGACATCCTCCACTTCCACCTTCACGTCCACCACCGTGACGGCCACTGACGACGAGGGCACGGTCGTGGAGGAACGGGCGAAACGGCTAGTCCCTGGGTCCCTTCGTTTGTGGCGCCTTGCGGGCTTCGTCATCTCCAAGGGCGGCAGCTGCTGTGGCGGCGGAGAGGAGGTGAGAGGGGTGGAGGGCGGCGGTGATGAGGGAGGCGAACGGATGCACAGCGCGTGGAGTGTGAGGGTGGCGAAGTGAGCGAGGCGATGTGAATGTGAAGGGACACGGTGACAGCCGTTATTTTATTAATATGGAAGGGATGCAGTAGTACAGACGCGCCTTGACTACACGTGTCAGAAGTAATAACTACTCCAGACGTGCCTTTACTACACGTATTTGTAGTAATTAATTACTGCCAGCGCGTGTTCCCAACATGCGTCTGCAGTAGTTAAATTGATAATTTCAATTTCTAATCTTTGAATACAATTTGAGTGTAGTAAATGATCTAAAATGGAAATGTTGTAAACATAAAAGTTATAGAACTCATCAAGATCTACAACATTTATTTTGGAAAACATTTCATGTGACTTTGTTTGTACAATTCAAAATTTGAATTTCAAAAAATGGGAAGTTCAAACAAGATTTTCAAACACCAAATGATGTCAGATGGAAAAGTCATGAACATAAAAGTTGTAGATCTCAACAAGATCTACAACTTTTATTTTGGAAAACTTTTCATGTGACTCTTTTTGAACCATTCAAATTTTGAATATAAAAAAGGCAAATTCAAACAACATTTTGAAACATCAAATGAATTCATTTGAAAAAGTCATGAACATGAAAGTTGTACAACTCATCAACATGTACAACTTATATTTTGTCCATTTCTTCATCTGAGAAAGTGATAGTAACATTGTTCACAAATTTTACATACCTCTCATATGGTTTCATAAACTATAAGAGAGATATGTAGATTTTGTGAACAATGTTACTACCACTTTCTTGGATGAAGAAATGACCAAAATAAAATTTGTAGATCTTGATCAGTTCTACAACTTTGTTGTTGATAACTTTTTTAGCTAAAACCATTTACTGCTGCAAAATGTTGTTTGAAGTTGCCATTTCTTGAAATTCAAATTTTGAATTGATGAAACAAAGTCACATGAAAAAATGACAAAAATAATAGTTGTGACAACACAATAAATGGGTAGAGCATGAATTTACAAAAATTTGGGAAAATCATCAAATTTGAAGTTAGTATGAGGGAGAAAGGCTAGTTACAAGTTTTAGCTAGAGATTAAAAAGAAAAATCACTATTGTTCATCAATCTTTGAACCAATGGAAATTATCGTGTACCCTATTTAAATTATTCAAACTACTTTATGTTTGAACTCCTTACATAGCGCAATGGAAAGACACTTGCTTCTAGGCCTATAGGTCTCAGGTTTGATCCCTAGGTGGGACACAATTTTTTAACATGCTTTTTTTTATTACTACAGACGCGTCTTGGCCACATGTATCTGTAGTAAGAAATTTCCTTTTGCCCGATCTTTTTTTTTCCAAATTTCTTAGCCTTCCCGCATTCCCCAAGTCCATTCACATCCAACTTCTCACATTCTAGGGTTCCGCTGTCCGCTCCCCGCTGCCGCCGCTGCATCCGCACGCCTCCACTGTCTTCATTCCTGTCCGCTCCCTGCATTCTAGGGTTCCACCGCTGCCGCATCTGCGCGCCAGCATCCGCCTGCCTTCATCTCCGATGCCCTTCATCAAGGTCTAACAGCCACCGTCTCTGAGCCTGTCCTCCGCCATTGTCTCCAACTCCGTCCAGCAGGGCACGACGCACCATCTCTAAAGCGGTTGGGCGTGGCGGTGGCCGTTCCAGAGGCACTATGAGCGGAGAAGAGGCCGCAGGTCGATAACATCTTCCACTTCTAGCAACCCCTTCGTCCTCTCCGATAGTGCTAGCCTCCTCCTTCGACCCCACCTGGTGAGTTCTAACAAGGATTTTCTTCAGTTAGATGTAGAAGCTTAGTGATTTTGCAATAGCCAAGGATTTGTAGTAGGAAAGGCTATTATCGAGTCTCTGTTTATTTCTGGTTGATGGATTTTTGATGGATAGTTGTTAGGTATAGTAGATAGATACGGAGCAGTAGATGGATTTTTGAAAATTAGAATGCCTGGTTATGCTTGTATGATGGAACCTGGTAGTTTTGTTCTAGTTGAGTGGATTGAGATGTTCTTGTGCCTATGACATGAATGAAATACTAGACTAGTAGCATTGGTTTCTAGAGCCTGAACTTGTACATTAATTTTAGTCTTATCATGTAGATGTTGTACAATGGGTTGTAAATATTGATCCAGACTATTAGCTTTGCTATATTACTGAACACTTGCTCATACTCTACTTATGCTTGTTGATCAGTATAAACTCTTGTGGGTCATACTTAGCTAAGAATTTCAGTTAGTATTACATAATGTTGTATTTTCTGTTGCTTCCTAAACTATTGATCTGGTTGTTGATGATCTAGTTGAGTGGATTGAGATGTTCTATAGCCTAAACATGTAGATGTATTTTAGTCTACTCTGAATTTTCTATTCTGAATTGTACATCATCTCATGACATTTTTGCTGTTGTTTTCACTGCATGTGTCAAACATGGCTCTACAGTGCTGTGAAAAGTGTCTGCACTGCTAGCTATTGACTGCTGTTATAGTCCCTATTAGAATGGTAAGATGCAACATTGTGATATACTAACACTAGTTACTATTAGATGTCAGTGCTCTATCATGTTCACTAACAACCTTGCTCACCATTGTTTGATAAAAGTCTAATCACGCATTTACGGCATCATCGGCAGGAGAAGACGAAGAACCAACTAATAGTGGAGAGTAGGGACACAACAGAGATGCTAATGAAGAGGCGTAAGAGAGAGATGCGGATGTAAGGGACCAAGAGGGAGATGGTACTGCAGAGGATGAAGAGAGAGATGCTAATGTAGAGCTACAACAATCTAAACCTCCTCGTAAACCCCAAACAAGAAAGAGGACAGTCACCCGGTGGCCAAATGACAAGCTAACCATCATGGGGCTCACTCCAACTGGGTTTCCCACAGAGAAGAGGGCCCAAATAAGAATGAGGAGGCTGGTTGGTCTGATTGCTAGACAAAGGATCTCCTTGGTCCTGCCTTCATTCAATTCACTAAGTGAACAAGACAAGATCACAATATTTGATGAGTGTGTCCAGCCTTGGTTGGAGTTTCCAGAAGAATTGAAGGCTAAGAATTGAAGGCTACAATGTGTAACAAGATAATGCAGATGGTAGCCAAGAGTTGGAGAACCCACAAAAGTGACCTTACATGCAATTTCATCAACAAAGGGTTGGATGCCACGGTGAAACACACATACATTATAAAAGAAGATTGGGCAACATTTGTGAAACCGAAGGATAGCGAAGAAGCAAAGGTAGGAAGTGAGAAGTACAAGAAGCTTCGGGAGACAAACAAGCATGACCACTGCCTAGGGATAGGAGGATATGAAGGGAAAGTTGTGAAGTGGGAGCAGGAGGACAGGGAGTTAGCCGTCCAAGGCATCAGTAATCCTTGGGACCAGTTTCTAGGTGGCCGCCTAAGGAATTTTCTACGTGCACAGAGTACTTTGGTTAGGTCAGAAGGAAGTGTTGAGATTCATTGGTTGAAAGATTCAGTTGAAAATGTATCTAAGCTAATTTTAGAGAAGCAAGGAGCCCTTGAGTCTTCAGGGTTCTCTTTGGTTAGGGTAAAGGATGTGCTCATAGAGGTCTTGGGCAGCCTAGAATAGACAGGCCACATGCGTGGTGTGTCTAGTTAGAGTGGTTGGAAGCATTGGCCAGACTGCGCCAGCATTACAAAAAGAGGAAGCAATCAACAAGTGATGTGGATGTGGAAGCAATCAAAGAAGATGTTAAAAGCCAAGTGACAGAAGAAATTACCAAGAAGGTCACAAATGATATCATGGCCATGCTGTGTGACCAAGGAGTGCATTTGAGGTCACGTACCAACACCCCTAGCCCTATAGGTGGTCGGAAGAGCAGTTGTGCCTTAGCCTCGGATGCAGTCAAAAGAGATTACTTCGATGGACTTGAGCAACTCTAGATCCAAATACTGTGGACCTTCTGACAGAGCCAACACTGTGTAGCCTAGTAATCAACCCTGGAGGTTATCAGATGGAGGTAGCAAGGGGTCAGGTCTTCCCAGCACAAACTGACCTATGTTTACAACAAGTAATGGAACATTATGCCGTTGTACATATTGACTATGTACATACAAAACATGAGGACAAACCGCTGAGTCTGCCCCCAAGTCCTAAGGTAAGAACTCTTGGATAGGCTCTATACAAGAGGGTCTAGTGGAGGAGAGGCCAGATTGTGGTATCACCAAAGGCGCTCTCTTCTCCAAAGTTATCAAGACCTCCACTGCCTGTGAGCTCCAAAAGCAATCTAAAGGACTTTGTGATAGGCGATGAGAAGGCGAAGAGTAGTGTCAGTGTCTTTGGACCACCGATGAGTAAATTTGTATTTGCGCATTTGGCTTGGATGGTGTGCTCGGAGGACACAAGGGTTTATACTGGTTTGGGCGGAATGTCCCTATATCCAGATTGTTGCTGCTCATGTTACCAGCACTTGGTTTGTAGTAGGGGTTACAAACAGTTGAGAGAGGGAAAGGATCCCAAGTCTCTGGTGGAAGGAGTGAATGGGTGCTGAGAGCTCGATTGCTGCTTAGCCGTGTGCTCGTGTCATGCTCTTGTGTTCTGCCCTCTGTGTCAAGAGCTCGATCCCCCTTCATGGGGCGCCCTGCTTCCCCTTTTATAGGTGAAGGGAAAGCACGGGTTACAGAGGAGGAAAAAGGAGAAGAACGAGAGAGAGAGAGTGAGAGAGAAGAAGGCTTCTAGGATTTCCGGGTCCTTCTTCTTCTTCTCGTGGGTCCCACCGATCCTGTAGATGTCAATAGGGATGGCTCCATGTCATAGCCCTGTTTGTCATTAGCACCATGCGCAGGCATCATCTGCCGGTCATGGCGTTCCACTCTGTCCCGACGGATGTTGTGGTGAACTGACGCGCATGTCAGCGTCCGTATGAGGATTAGGCAGAACAGCGCTGGCACATCTAGCACTGTTCTTGATGTGAATCCCTAGGTATGGCCTGTCATGGCCACAGGTTACATCGAGGAGTGCCAGCCTCTTCCCTAGCATCAGAGTTTTGACCCAGGCCCATACGCTTGGACCTAGAGTAGTTGGTGGCAGTATGGGTCCCCATCAGACGAGACGAAAACCGTGTTCTTGAGGTCAGGTGAGACAGAGCCCGTGACCTTGGGCGAGACGGAGACCGCAACCAAGGGGTCAGGTGAGACGGAGCCCACAACCAAGGGGTCAGGCAAGACAGAAACCACATCCTTTGGGTCGGGCTAGATGGAGCCTGTACCCAAGGGGTCAGGCGAGACAGAGCCCGCTCCAAAGGGGTCGGGCGAGACGGAACCCACGTCCTTAGGGTCGAGCGAGACAGAGCCCGCACCTAAGGGGCGAGACGAAGCTCGCGGCCTTGAGGTCAGACGAGAGGGAGCCCACAGCCTTGAGGTTGGGCAAGATGGAAGTCACGGCCTTGGGGTCGGGCAAGACCTTTTAATACATCTTGAGCTATCCGAGGAAGTCAGCATGAGAGCTATCTTCCTTGCTTTAGGTATCCCTGCCATTGATACCCGACAGTAGCCCCTAAGCCAACGGAGGAGTAGAATACTCCTTTGGAGGCTTTTCCAGACGGGAGGACTCCGAGGGCCTTGTCCTTCTTTTTGTAGCCCGCAGCATGTCCTGGTAGGATAGTGATTCCCTTTTGTCATGATCGGTCTTGTTGGGGGCATGTAACCATAGGATTTAGGAGGTCAGAAAGATTTTTCTTGATTCCTGTCCCCTAGGATCCAATCGGTCTACCATCATACTGTGACCACGTGTTTGGTCTCCTTGTGAGTCCAACTTCCCTCGAGCCCCCATGCGTAGCAGAGGTTCGGTCAAGGGTCGCCTCGTCTTTGTGATCGTCATCCCTCAAGCATTTTTTCAATAAAACGGAGGGGCTGAGTCATGCCATGTTTTTTCTCAATGGACAAAACATGGTGCTTGGTGAGGTGTTAATGGGCTAGTCCGAGTGGGGCCTCCACGGGGCCATCGTGTTCCTGAAAACCCACATCCTCCATGGGGCTGGTGTCATCAGGGGGTATCATGCGAGGAGGCTGGTACCCCTGATGATGCCCGGCGCACAGCTCATTGAGACGACGCTCTCCTAGGGGTTGTTCTGCGATAGTGAGGTCGTGCAACGCATCAAGGAGGCCACGGGCCAGGCCGACGTCGTGTTCCTGATCTCGGGGCATCCCATGATGAGGCTGGACACGGGCTTCATCGAGCTATCGGTGGGGTTAGTCTTCTGGGACTCTGTCATGCCACTGCTAGAGCACGCGGCCGTGAGGGCGGCGAACCATGCCACGGATGAACAAAGGAAGAAGAAGAAGGACGACAAGGCAAAGAAACGGTGGTCGAAGCAGTGAGCAAAGTTGTAGCGAGGGACGCAACATCAAGGTTCATCGGAAGAAGAGGAGGAAGAAGAAGAGGAGGAGGAGGATGATGGCTCCATGTCACCCATCTCGTGAGATGATCGGGCCATCGGGGATGAGGACCCGCCTTCGCCGTAGGTAGGGCCCTCCTATGGCATGCCATGGGGAAGGAGGGGGAGGACGTGCCCCCAGAGCTGGTGGAATCAAGACACCCTGCCCCATCCGGAATTTCAATGGTGGCCTCGGAACTAGCAAAATCAGGCCGCCTCGCCTCATTTGGGCCTTCGATGGTGGCCCCAGAGCCGGCAGAAACAGGTCGCCCCACTCCGTTAGAGCCCTCGACGGCACCTTCGGAGTCGGCGGGAGGCGGCAGTTCTGATTCATCTGAGCCCTCTGAGCCGACGGAGGGCTCAAAGCGGCAACATGCAGATGAGGAGCAGCCAGGGTCAGGCAAGCCGGCCCAAAACGTCCTCGCATGATGGCGTCAAGGTGAGTCAAGAGTTTTTTGTCCTTTTGTCTTAATGAATTTTTGCCATGAACTGACCGCCATGTCCCTTGCAACATCGGAGTACGTGGGACTCTCCTACGGCTCCCTCCAAAAAAGATCCTCCTCCGGCAAACACGCCAGGTGTCGGCTGGCGCCGCACCAGTGGTGAGCCTGAGTGGCTTTGGGGGAGCCATGGCATCAACCGAGGAGGCGCAGCCGATAGCTGCATCCACGGGAGAGCAGGCAGAAGAGGGCGCGTCTGGGGCGCCCGTGGCGGGCGCGACATGGGCGCTCGTGTCCTCGACATTCCAGGTGGAGGAAGCACGGCTGGAGCCATCGTCCGTGCAGGTGGTCATGTCTGTGGTAGGGCAGACGGATGGGGGCGCGCCCGAGGCATGCTTCGTGGATGTGGCGACAGGGCAGGCCTCCATGTCCACATCACCCGCCCCCTCTAATGCTAGAGGAGCCACTCTAGAGGAGCTATCGCTGCAAGAAAGGTTGGCGCCACTTGAGGTTGGCGTGGGGATGTCCCGGTCTCTGGTCCGGGTGGCTGCCCTCGATGAAGCAGTAGAGGAGTGGGAATGGGGGAGCATCCACACGGAGGTTGGGGACACGGTTCGTGCCCTAACCACCATGCTGAGCTCGATGCGCGACATTGTTGCTCCGGTTGGCCAGGTATGATATAACCGTGCTTTCGACCCCCATGTTCACTTTTTGTGCCTCTAAGTCTTGTCTTCTTCATAGATCCTTATGGTCCATAGCTAGGAGAAGTCCTAGTTCCTTGCTGAGGAGATGCGACGAAGTGAGGGGCTGGCCGCACAGCTCACTACCGCCCGTTAGGAGGTGGCTGAGCTTGCCCCTGCCACCCAGGAGGTGGCTGACCTCCGAGTCAAGGAGAAGGATGCTCGCGATGATGCCCATGAGGCCGAGGAGAAGCTCGTGGCCCTGATCGAGAGGGCATGCACGGACACCGTGGAGGCTGAGGGGCAAAGGAAGGAGCGGGATGATTTGCTCCAGGCTATAGAGGTGCTACACATGGGGATTGACCTAGCTCGCCAGGAGTGTGCCGTCGTTCAGTAGTGGATCGACCACCTCGAGGATGAGCTTTAGAGGGAGAGGGACCTAAAGGTTGTAGCCAAGGGTGTATCCGCCGGGCTCGCCATGGAGGTTGGTCAGCGCCAAGAAGAGGTCCAGCACCTAGAGGTCGAGGTGACCCAGTAGCGCGATGAGGTCCACAGGCTTCTGGCGGACGTGAATGGTAAGTCTCCGGTTTCCCTTATTGTCATTCTCCCTGGAATCCATGGTAAGCCTTTTGACACGGTCGGTACGTGACTTGGGCAGGTCTCGATGACAAGCTTAGGGCAGAGGTGGTGAAGAGCCATGACCTAGAGAAGGAGCTCAGCAAGGTGAAGGACACCCTCCAGAAGGAGAGCGACGAACACGACAACCTACGCGTTGTTGTCCAGCTGGTCTATGATGAGTTCGAGCTAGCCCCGAAGCAGGAGACAAGCTCGCTCATGGTTCATGCCACCTAGATCACAGACGGGGCATGTGATATTGCAAGGAGCATGCTTCGCTTTGGCATTCACCGAACGTTCATGATCGCCCATTCTGATTACGAGAACATCGATTCGGCAACGATGAGCCAAGGCTTCACGCCCATTTATACCAACGTCAAGCTGGACGATATCAGGAAGGAGGTGGCCCCCCCTAGTGCATGACCTTTCTGCCAAGATAGAAGATGAAATCACCCCTTGAGGGGTTAGTTTAGTCAGATAGGTTAGGCGGCGCATTTGTAATGAGTGGACAAGTTCCAACCCTTCTGTTTCATTTAAACAAGCTTGTTCTTTCGTTTTGGTTGAACAAATTTGTTCTTTCTCCCTTTTTTGTCTAAAGAGTGTTAAAATGCTCCGACCCTTCCTATTGTTAAGACTGTAGAGCTCGAGGTGTGGGCGAAAAACTCTAATCATGCTGGTAAGCAAGTGTGTCGTAGCCGTTGGGGCGTAGGTTTCTTGCAGTCCGACCAGTTTTACTCAGCATTCATTTCCACAAACCTTGCCTCTAGGTTTTCAATGTGAGAAAGGGTTGGGCATGGCGACTATTTCAGAAAGGGTATATACATACCCCTATATATATACCCCAATCAGCCCCTGAGTGAGGCCCAACTCTTTGCCATTGCTGGAGTCAGGTTTCACTAAAGATCGAGGAGATGATAGTGAAACTGGTAAGAAAGCGATTTTTGTTTCAGAAACGTTACTCTTAGGTTTTATACGTACCACCTCCCTAGGATCTGAGCCATCGTCCTGCGATCGCGCATTTGGTCTCCTTACGAGTCCAACTTCCCTCGAGCCCCCGCACGTTGTAGGGCTCTGGTTGAGGGGTCAACTCGTCTTTGTGATCATCATCCCTCAAGCATTTTTTTCGATAAAACGAAGGGGCTGAGCCATGCCACGTTTTTCCTCAATGGACCAAATATGGTGCTCGATGAGCTATTAACGGGCTAGTCCGAGTGGGGCCCCGGCTTCCCGTTCGTGGGGGTCCGGCATGGGTCAGCTGGTGACCGACTCTAGATTCTTAGTGGCCAATCCAAATAGTTCTCGGGTCCATTTGATTGATCCTAAGGGCTTGTTGCCTTTCTTTGAGGAAGAACCATGGACTGGGAACTAACCAAGACTTGAACGCGGGCTAGGATGCACGCGGCGCTCGTGCGCTCGAGTTCTGGCATCTAGTGGGCCCATCCCTTTCCACCCCTCACTCTAAGGGTGCCCTAGAGCGGCTGTGAACCCATCGGAGGGCTAGCCTTCGAACTCCTATGCCTGAATGGGCCGTAGGAGCGTTTTTAGCTCTGTATCCCACCTTACCTATGACGGTTCTCACGCATGTCTACACCAACGCCGAGCTAGATGACATCGAGAAGGAGGTGGCCCCTTAGCACAGGACTTACCTACCGAGATAGAGGATGAGATCATCCCCCAAGAAATTAGTTAGGTAGATAAGCCAGGAGGCAAACTTGTAATAAGTGGACAAGCTCTTAAATTTCATTATAGCCAAACAAATTTTTAGCTCTTCTCCCCTTTTTGTATAAAAAGGTTAATGCGTTCTAACCCTTTCCATCGTTAAGGCTATAAAGCTCGGGGTGCGGATGAAAAAACTCTGATCACGCTGGTGAGCAAAAATGTCGTAGCCGCTGGGGCGTAGGTTTTTTGCAATCCTACCAGTTTTACTCAGCGTTCATTTTCGCAACCCTTGCTTCTAAGATCTTAACTTGAGAAAGGGTAGGGCATAGAGAAAGTTTGCCGAGTAGATATACTCTTTAATGTGTTATGAATCTTTCCGTAGTTAAGGCTAAAAAGCTCAGGGTGCGGGCAAAAAACTCTGATCACGCTGGTGAGCAAAAACACCATAGCCGCTGGGGCATAGGTTTCTTGCAGTCCGACCAGTTTTACTCAGCGTTAGTTTCTGCAACCCTTGCTTCTAGATCTTAACGTGAGAAAGGGTCGGGCATAGAGAATGTCTACCAGATAGATATGCTCTTATTAGCCCCCGAGTGAGGCCCAACCCCTCGCCGTTGCTGGGGTCGGGTGTCACTAAAGATCGAGGAGTCGATAGCGAAACCGATAAGAGAAAGCGTGCGTAAATTAAGGGTAAAAGCGACATAGCTATTCGATGTTCTAGGTGTTGATGAAGACTTTGCCATCGATGGTCCTGAGCCCCTTGCCGTTTGCTGGGGTCAGGTGTCACTAAAGATCAAGGAGACGATAGCGAAACCAATAAGAGAAAGAGCGCGTATATTGAAGGGTAAAAGAGACGTAGTTGTTCTATGTTCCAGATGTTGATAAAGACTTTGCCACCGATGGTCTTGAGCTTATAGGTGCCTGGTCGGAGCACCTCCATGACGATGTACTGTCCCTCCCATGGCAGAGAGAGCTTGTTGCGGTTCTTGTTGCTCTAGACAAGGCGGAGCACTAAGTCCCCGACGTTGAAAGTCCGACCCCACACTCAACGGTTGTGGTACTAGTGCAACGCTTGCTGGTACTTGGTCGAGCAGAGGAGGGCAATGTCGCACGCTTCATCTAGCTAGTCCATGGCATCCTTGAGGGATGCCTCGGCTCATCATACGCCTTGACCCTCGGCGCTCCATAATCGAGGTCGGTCAGGAGGATAACCTCAGAACTGTAGACCATGAAGAATGGTGTGTAGCCAGTGGCCCGGTTGGGTGTCGTCCTTAGGCTACAGAGCACCGTGGGAAGCTTCGCGACCCATCGTTTGCCAAATTTGTTCAACCGGTTGAAGATCCTAGGCTTGAGGCCTTGTAGGACCATGTCGTTCGCATGCTCGACCTGTCCATTCGTGTGGGGGTGTGCCACAGCAGCCCAATCGACGTGGATGTGGTATTCATCATAGAATCGGAGGAACTTCTTCCCAGTGAACCGCATGCCATTGTCCATGATAATGGAGTTTGGGACTCCAAAGCGATGGACGATGTCAAGGAAGAACAGCACGGCTTGCTCGGACTTGATCACGGAGATCGGTCGAGCCTCTATCCACTTTGTAAACTTGTCTACGGCGACAAGCAAGTACGCATAGCCCCCGAGCGCCATCTTGAGAGGTTCGACTAGATCAAGCCCCCAGACCATGAATGGCCACATGATGGGGATCGTTTGGACTGCTTGGGCCGGTATGTAACACCCCGGGTGTTTTAAATACTAAAACCTGCCATGTCATCATATGCATTGTACATCATTTTGTATTAGTGAAAACTTTGATATGCATACACTAAAACAAGTTTACAATTATGTTATATGTGTTGCCTTGTATGGTTTGGATCGAGTTCAAAGTTTTGTTTGGATTTGGATTTCCGAAAACCCTGATTTCCAGCAATTAGTTTTACCCAAAAAACCCATTTCAAAATCTAAGCACATTTTGGGGTTGAGCCTTAAAGCAAAAGTGTAGAGCTTGTCCAGTTGTACAAAGTTGGTTTTTAGAGTTCTCAAAGTTGTTTTTATAAAAATTGAAGTAATTTGAAAAGGCGTAATTCTTTAAATGTCCCCTTTTGAATTCAAATTTGCATTTCAAAATGTAGACCGAATTAGGGGGTGGTTATCAAAGAAAAGTTGTAGAACTTTTGATTTTGAACAACTTTTATTTTTGGAGATTTTTGAGTTGTTACACAAATTTGGGAGTAATTTGTGTTTTAAACCGAGTGGCAATTTTGTAATTTTGAGGAACAGTACCCGCGGGCAGCTGTCACCGCTGGCGAGGTTCTTGCTGCTTCTAGGCGCGCGCATGGCTGTCTTTGGCGTCATGCTGGCACGGAGAAGACTCCTACGTGGCTTCCTCTTGCTTCCTGGCCGTCATATATAGCTTGTGCCATCGCCGTTCGTCTCCTTTCTCCTCCTCTGTTTTCCCGACGCCACCGCCGTAGCTCCGTCGAGCTTTTGCTATCGATTTAGCAACTGTACCATCTCAGCAAAGCGCTACACAGCTCCGCCTAGTCCTTGCGCACCTAGCCAGCTAGCTCTGGTCACCTGACTTCGCTGGGAACTCGCTGTGCGTCGCTTTCTTCCTCGCGGCCGGTAGTACCGCCGTGGAGTCCGCATCACAGTGGCCAGTGTTCTTCGGTGCGTTTCTGCCCTTGATGAGCATGCCTACAGATTCGTCACAATGCCGTGGTGCTTTGTGCCCGGTTGGTTGACCGTTTTGTCCATCGTAGCCACCGGAGCATCGCCGTCGTCGAAGATTACTCCACCGTGATTGCTGTGAACGTTGACCTGCTTCATAGTTGCTTCTCCGGTCCAGCTTACTACTCCAGCGCATTCGGGGTGAGCTTCTGGTTCTTCCCGAGCTATTTGTTTAACCGCCACCGCACTTGTTTCGTCGGTGTAGTGCAGCCGCTCGGCCGTGTCCGCCATGGTCGGCGTTGAGCTAGTATTGAGCCGTAATTGGTGCAAGTAGGGACATCAGTAGGTGCGCCTAGTCATGGTGAACGTGTTGGTGTCTTCGTCGTCACCATTGGTCTCACCGGCGGCGAGAAATCACCGGTCAGCGCGTAGTCGCCGTGGTCAAACGCGGGAGGTCGGGGATGACAGGTGGGGTAAAGGTGTCAGTGACCGTGAGTTCGAAATGGAATTTTTCTATTTTTAGAAATTAATGAATAGTGTATGTTTTTGTTATTTTTGTGTAGAATTATTTATAGCTCCAAAAATGTTGTTTTTCAGTACTTTTTGAATATGATAAAAATTGCTCAATTAATTAATAAATGAGTTTCCATGATTTTTCTAGGCTTATTTATTTGTCCAAAAATTATGAAAATTGTTTTGCCACTTAGTTATCATGTGAGGAACATTTACAGAAATTTTGAGCTCAATTGGAATCCCCAGCTGGGTTTAATATGTTCGAATCGTCGTTGCTCCTCGGTTATGGAGACTCAACTCACTGTTCATCATCGTAGTTTAATAACTGGAACTTGAGGATGGTTTGAGAAGGTGTTGGATATGAAGTTTCATGATCTCAATACGGATCGTGTCAGCTTTGTATATGATTTTATGAAGTTCTAAATGTTGAAATAAAGAATTTTGTTAAAGAGCTTTTACGCAAAAGAACTTTGATTATTGCTAAAGCCATACCTTGAATCCCTGAGCCTGCATTCCTTAGTTCTATCAGTTTCTATTTTCGGTTAAGTCTTGTTGAGTACTTTTGTACTCAGGGTTCGTTGACCCTTGTTGCAGGTGAGCCTCATGAGCAGGTCTGCTTTGGACCGTGCTGCATGACTGTTGTTCAATGCGATGACGATAAGTAAATGGTGGCCCTTGGGCAGGGCAATCCATTTGTGTGTTTGTATTATGTTATAATGCAACTCCGCTATTATGTTTTGTAATACTTATCGAACTTAGTTGTATGGTTTGAACAAATGATTTGTAAACTATGTTATTGTAAGACTTCCGCTGTTTTACTCTGGTGTAAAAATTTGAGTAAATGTTGTAATACTGCAATGACTCGGTAATGTGATCCTGCTCAGAAATCGTGGATGATTCGGGGTTCCCCGAGGACACCCGACAGTCTTCTTAAGTTACCAGGAATATATGCATAGATGTCAGAGGTCGTCGGACAGTGATAGGTTCATGTGGGCCCTATAATTTAGGAGGTTCTGCCACAGAATGGTATCAGAGCACGATCGTTACAAAGTCTTTGTTGTATTGTTTTACAAAAACTTCAAAATGATTTGGGATGACTAAACTTAACTTGTTAATTTGGTCCAAATTGCTTCTGACTTATCTTATTTCTTTCTCACCATTCCTTATTTGATTAAAAAGACTTTGTGTGGTGGAGTAGTAATATTATTATGCCCTATATAAAAACAACTGTTGTTTATGTACTTTATGAGCTTTGATGTTTTTGTTCGTAAGAACGATTCATGCATCATGATTAATTCCCTTGGTACTTCACCTCTGAGTCTGGGTTGGGTAGTGAGTCTGGGTTGAGTTGTGTAGTCCACCCTTGCTGCTCTTAAGACTGTTGTCAGATTGTCTTATTTTGATTAATCTTGCTTCTTACAGTATGGCTCGTACCAAGATGACACCCCGTAAGTCTGTTGGACCCAAAGGAGTTCCTCGTCACCAACTTGCCCCTAGGAATAACGGTGCTAGCAGTAGCAGCTCTAGGCCTGATCCCTAGGCAGAGATACAGATGATTTCTACAGAGTTAGCACAAGCTACTAGGGATAGGGCCTTGGATGCCATCCAGGTAGGAGAATTATAGGATCAATTGAGGCGTCTCACCACCGCTCACAGGAACTACGAACGTATGTTAGTTCGTATGGTGGACGGAAGAAATGAAGCTTGGCATAGAGAAAATGTAGCTAGAGCTAGAACTCATGAGCTAGAATTCTATGTAGGAGATTTAGAAGAACATAATACTTATCTGCATGAAGAAGTTCATAGGCTAAGCAATCTCCTGGATCCAAACCATGAACCTCAAGCTAATGCAATGGACCCAGGTGTTATCCTTGCCGATGATAGTGAATTGGAAGAGGAAGAAGAAGAAGATCCGAAAGAATTAGTGATGATCGATGAAAGTGATAATGAGGGTGGAAATATTTCCGGAATGGATACCGAGCCCGAAGTTGGAGGTGATCAAGGAGAAGAGTAGGGTTGTATAATAGTTAGTTCTAGTTAAAGTTAGTAGTCTTGTTTAGATGCAGTCTTGTGTATAAATTAGTAAACCCTATGTAATGTGTTTTGGAGTAAGCTCTTGTTGCAATTCAATAAAGACTTGTGAGTAAAGTTTGGTTTGTTATGAACAGATGCGTCGTACGTGGGGTTCGCATATTCCTGGTACTTCACAAGATGAGGACGGCATTCCCGATCCGCCACCAGTTCCACCGAATCTAGCTGATGCTATCGCCGCCCTTATCAATGTGTCTGTTGAAAATGCTCAATTGCTTCGAGAGATAGCTCAGAGTAATCAGAATATGGTGCAAGGAAACCGAGGTCGCAATCATAACCGGCAGGAGGCTACGTATGTAGATTTTACAGATACAAAACCATCGGTGTTCACCAAGGCAGACGAACCACTAGAGGCTGATGATTGGCTTCGGACTATGGAGCAGAAATTTGATCTTATTCCCTGCACGGAGATTCAGAAACCTGTGTTTGCCGCCCAGCAACTTCGAGGAGCAGCAAGTGCTTGGTGGGCAAACTTAGTGGCTATGCAACCAGCTGACATTCCAATAACTTGGGCTGAGTTCCGTACTGCCTTCTGAGCCCACTATATTCCAGAGGGAGTGATGGCCATGAAGCTGGATGAGTTCCTTGCTTTGAAGCAAGGAGATCAAACGGTTATGCAGTATGTGGGAAGATTCAATCACCTGTCACAGTATGCATCTGAACATGTCAATACTGATACCAAGAAGAAGAGGTGGTTTATGAGAGGTCTGAATACCAAGCTGCAGACAATGATGACTGCTTGTACCAATGTCACTTATCATGAGGCAGTGAATATTACAATTGCTTCAGAGGAAAAGTATCAGCAACATAAGGAGATCAAAAAGAAAAAGAGTGTGTCATCTAGATCTTTTGGTGGGAATCAAAAGAGGCAGAGGGTGATTTATCATCCAGTAAACCATTATCGTCCTCCGTATCGTCCACCGCAGTTTCAAGCCGAGCAACAATCAAATGTCCGTCCTGCTACAACTTATCAGAATCCACAACAGACGAATACTTCTGGTGTCAGTGCTCCAGCACCCCAGGGTCACAAATATCCCTGTTTCAATTGTGGCAAGCCTGGTCATTTCTCGAGGGAATGTCCGTATCCAAGGTAGTCTAATCCAAATTATCAGAAGACCCCTGCCAATCAATAACAGGGTCAAGCACAGAATAAGAACAACAATCAGAATGCTCAGAAGGGCAAAGATGAAAGGAAGACAGGAAGGGTTTTCTATATTCAAGCCGGGGAGATTCCTGAAGGAGAGCCAGTGATGATGGGTATGTTTCCTGTCGCCAATCATCCTGTAGTTATGCTTTTTGATTCGGGTGCATCTCATTCATTCATCAATAGAACATTTGTCGTGAAGCATGAAATTCCTATTGGGGCAACAAAGGAAAATTTCTTTATACAGTCGCCCGGGGGACGTCTGTGTACTAAGGAAATGGTATACCAGGTACCCATAAACCTAGGTGGGCATATTTTTCCCACTACCATGATTATCCTAAAGGATCAAGATATATATGTAATTTTGGGAATGAATTGGATGTATCAGCATAAGGCTATTATAGATGCTTTGAATAGAACAATAAGGGTGAGTTTGCCAGATTGTACTTCTCAACTTCTTATCCAACTTCCAACCTTAAGAAGATCAGTGGGTAAAGTTTGTGCAACTACTGTCAAGGAGATTAGAGATATCCTGGTAGTGTGTGAATTTCCTGATGTGTTTCCTGAATATTTACCCGGTCTACCACCTGATAGGGATGTCTAGTTTAACATAGAGTTGAAACCTAGGACAGCTCCGATTTCTCGGAGAGCTTATAGGATGCCACCCAAGGAATTAGCCGAGTTGAAGAGTCAGTTGCAAGAATTGATTGATAAGGGTTTATCCAACCTAGTTCATCACCTTGGGGATGTCCGGCAATTTTTGTGAAAAAGAAAGATGAGACCCTGAGGTTATGTGTTGACTATCGTCCGTTGAATGAAGTGACCATCAAGAATAAGTATCCCTTACCTCGGATAGATTTGCTTTTTGATCAACTAGACGAAGCCAAAGTTTTCTCCAAGATAGATTTGAGGTCAGGCTATCACCAAATCAAGATAAAGCCTGAAAATATTCCCAAAACGGCATTTACCACAACATATGGATTATATGAATATTTGGTAATGTCTTTTGGTTTGACAAATGCTCCAGCTCATTTCATGTATCTGATGAATTCAGTATTCATGCCTGAGCTAGACAAGTTTGTAGTGGTGTTTATAGATGACATTCTAGTATATTCCAAGAATAAGGAAGAACATGCGGAACATCTTAGAATTGTTCTGACCCGCTTGAGAGAACATCAACTATATGCCAAGTTCAGCAAGTGTGATTTTTGGCTTAAGGAAGTATAGTTTCTTGGACATGTCTTGTCAGCTGAAGGAGTTGCAGTTGATCCAAGCAAAGTTAAGGATGTGCTTGATTGGAAACCGCCAACCACAGTTCATCAGGTTCAGAGTTTTCTGGGATTGGTGGGGTATTACCATCGTTTTATTCTAGATTTCTCTAGAGTATCAAAGTCCATCACTGAGTTGTTGAAGAACCAAGTCAAGTTTGTCTGGTCATCTGATTATGAAGAGGCTTTCCAGACTTTGAAGAGACTGTTGACCACTGGACCAGTATTAGCCCAACCTGATATCGAGAAGTCGTTTGATGTTTATTGTGATGCTTTGGGTATTGGTATTGGATGTGTATTGATGCAAGAAGGCCAAGTCATTGCCTAGGCCTTCAGACAACTAAAGCAACATGAAGAACACTATCCAACCCATGATCTGGAGTTAGCAGTTGTGGTCCATGCTCTGAAGATTTGGCGGCATTACCTGCTTGGTAATACGTGCCATATTTATACAGA
This sequence comes from Miscanthus lutarioriparius, assembly GCA_904845875.1. NCBI lineage: Eukaryota > Viridiplantae > Streptophyta > Magnoliopsida > Poales > Poaceae > Miscanthus > Miscanthus lutarioriparius. Next base: position 68,530,711 of record CAJGYO010000001.1, on the reverse strand, counting down.
CCACAAGAGTTTAAAGTATATCTTTGCTTAGTCAGAATTGAACATGCGACAAAGAAGATGGTTAGAACTGATTAAAGATTATGACTTAGAGGTACATTATCACCCTAGAAAAGCAAATGTGGTTGCAGATGCCCTCAGTCGCAAAAGTTATTGCAATTGCCTGACAGTAAGAATAATGGGTCTGACCTTATGTCAAGTGATGGAGAAGTTGAATGTAGAGGTAATTGAACAAGGTAGTTTGACCAACATTATTGTTAAAGCCAATATTCGAGACCAGATTATTGCTGCTCAGAAGGAAAACAAGGGTATAGCCCATATCAAGGAAAGAGTCAGGAAAGGAAAAGCAGAATGCTTCAGCATAGATGAAGAAGGTGTGTTATGGTTCAAGGATCGCCTGGTGGTACCAAAAGTTCCTGAGTTGCGACAGTCAATTCTTGAAGAAGCACATGCTACTAGGTTATCTATCCATCTAGGAAGCAACAAGATGTACCATGACTTGAAACAAAGATTTTGGTGAACTAAAATGAAGATAGAGATTGCTAGATATATAGCCAAGTGTGATACATGTCAAAAGGTGAAAGCTATACATTTGAGGTCCGCTGGAGAGTTACAACCATTACCTATTCCAGTTTGGAAGTGGGAGGATATTAGTATGGACTTTATTGTTGGTCTACCCAAGACATCAAAGGGATTTGACTCAATATGGGTGATTGTAGATTGACTAACCAAGTCAGCACATTTTCTTCCAGTCAAGAGTATATACCCCACTGTCCAATATGCCAAGATATATTTAGCAAGAATCATGAGCCTCCATGGAGTACCAAAGACCATTGTGTCCGATAGGGGTACACAGTTTGTCTCCAGCTTTTGGAAACAATTGCATTCTTCGTTGGGAACCAAGCTCCTGTATAGTACAGCTTATCATCCGCAGACTGATGGATAGACTGAAAGAGTCAATCAAGTACTTGAAGATATGTTAAGGTGTTGTGTCCTTAACTATTCCAATAAGTGGGATGAATGCTTACCTTTGGCCGAGTTCTCATACAACAATAGTTATCAGGAAAGCATTAGAATGGCTCCATTTGAAGCACTCTATGGTCGTAGATGCAGAACATCGCTGAGTTGGTCTGAGCCCGGAGAAAGAAGGTTCTTTGGAGTTGACCTTGTGAAAGAAACAGAAGACAAGGTTAGGCAAATACAAAGTAATTTGAAGATAGCTCAGTCCCGACAAAAGAGTTATGCGGATAAACGACGCAGACCATTGGTGTTTACCAAGGGAGATTTTGTATATCTGAAGGTATCACCAATGAAGGGAGTTACCCGTTTTAGTGTTAAAGGCAAGTTGGCACCTCGATATATTGGACCATTTCAAATTTTAGAGAGGTATGAAAAAGTGGCATATCGCTTGAAATTACCAGAACATCTATCAGCTGTACATGATGTGTTCCATGTTTCTCAATTGAAGAAGTGTCTCCGAGTGCCTGAGCAAAATGTTGAGGTAGAAGGAGTGGAACTTGAACCTGATTTGACTTATTCCGAATATCCTATTCGAGTTTTGGATCAGAAAGATCATGTTACTCGAAGGAGGACCATCAAGTTCTACAAGATACAATGGAATCAACATTCAGAAGAAGAAGCTACTTGGGAATCCGAAGATTACTTGTTAGAAAATTTTTAGAGTTTCTTGCGTCAATATAGAAGAATGTTAGTTTTGCTCTGTTGTTACGAACCATGTTTGTAAAGGGATTTTAGCTGTTTTATGAACGAGTTTTGGATATTTTTGGATTGACACATTTCCTTTTCCATTACTTACCCTGTGACTTTGAATCTCGGGACGAGATTTCTTTTAGGGGGAAGGATTGTAACACCCCGGGTGTTTTAAATACTAAAACCTACCATGTCATCATATGCATTGTACATCATTTTGTATTAGTGAAAACTTTGATATGCATACACTAAAACAAGTTTACAATTATGTTATATGTGTTGCCTTGTATGGTTCGGATCGAGTTCAAAGTTTTGTTTGGGTTTGGATTTCTGAAAACCCTGATTTCCAGCAATTAGTTTTACCCGAAAAACCCATTTCAAAATCTAAGCACATTTTAGGGTTGAGCCTTAAAGCAAAAGTGTAGAGCTTGTCGAGTTGTACAAAGTTGGCTCTTGGAGTTCTCAAAGTTGTTTTATAAAAATTGAAGTAATTTGAAAATGCATAATTCTTTAAATGTCCCCTTTTTGAATTCAAATTTGCATTTCAAAATGTAGACCGAATTAGGGGTGGTTATAAAAGCAAAGTTGTAGAACTTTTGATTTTCAACAACTTTTATTTTTGGAGATTTTTGAGTTGTTACATAAATTTGGGAGTAATTTGTGTTTTAAACCGAGTGACAATTTTGTAATTTTGAGGAACAGTACCCGTGGGCAGCTGTCACCGCCGACGAGCTTCTTGCTGCTTCCAGGCGCGCGCGTGGCCGTCTTTAGTGTCGCGCTAGCATGGAGAAGACTCCTGCGTGGCTTCCTCTTGCTTCCTGGCCGTCATATATAGCTTGTGCCGTCGCCGTTCGTCTCCTTTCTACTCCTCTATTTTCCTGACGTCGCCGCCGTAGCTCCGTCGAGCTTTCGCCGTCGATTTAGCGACTGTACCGTCTCAGCAAAGCGCTACACAGCTCCGCCTAGTCCTTGTGCACCCAGCCAGCTAGCTCTGGTCACCTGACTTCACTGGGAACTCGCTGTGCGTCGCTTTCTTCCCCGCAGCCGGCAGTACCGCCGTCGAGTCCGCATCACCGTGGCCAGCGTTCTTCGGTGCGTTTCTGCCCTTGATGAGCATGCCTACAGCTTTGTCATGATGCTGTGGTGCTTTGTGCCTGGTTGGTTGACCGTTTTGTCCATTGCAGCCACCGGAGCATCGCCGTCGTCGAAGATTACTCCGCAGTGATTGCTATGAACGTCGACCTGCTTCATAGTTGCTTCTTCGGTTTAGCTTCCTACTCCAGCGCATTCGGGGTGAGCTTCTGGTTCTTCCCGAGCTGTTTGTTTAACCGCCACCACACTTGTTTCATTGGCGTAGTGCAGCTGCTCGGCCGTGTCCGCCATGGCCGGCGTTGAGCTAGTTTTGAGCCGTAATCGGTGCAAGTAGTGACATCAGTAGGTGCGCCTAGTCATGGTGAACGTGTTGGTGTCTTCGCCGTCGCCGTTGGTCTCACCGGCGGCGAGAAATCGTCGGTCAGCGCGTAGTCACCGTGGTCAAACGCGGGAGGTCGGGGATGACAGGTGGGGTCAAGGTGTCAGTGACCGTGAGTTCAAAATGGATTTTTTCTATTTTCAGAAATAAATGAATAGTGTATGTTTTTGTTATTTTTGTGTAGAATTATTTATAGCTCCAAAAATTATGAAAATTTTTGTGTAACCTCTCTGTGATGTATATTATTTAGGAAAAATATGAAACGTTGTTTTTCAGTACTTTTTGAATATGATAAAAATTGCTCAATTAATTAATAAATGAGTTTCCATGATTTTTCTAGGCTTATTTATTTGTCAAAAAATTATGAAAATTGTTTTGCCACTTAGTTATCATGTGAGGAACATTTACAAAAATTTTGAGATCAATTGGAACAAGTTAATTTATTTCATAATTTTTAATTAAATAATTAATTCATAAAAGCAAATAGTAACCTTTAATGATTTAGGTTTTGATTGAATTTTGGATTGAGTGATGACCTTGGGTCATTAGTTGGTAATGATCCTTGGTAATTGATGTAAGTGTTACGAAAAAGGTTTAGTTAGTTTGACTTGTAACTGTACCGCGAAGGAAAATTGTATTCAAGTTGTTAACTTTTGCATCCATCATCGAGCATCATATTTTGTATCTCGCATCATGTTAAACATGGCATCGTTACTACGTGTAGTGAACGAAGGTGAACACGTGGTAGTTAATCAAGTTGTGGAAGAAGTTAATCCGTCTATGGAAGTTGGAATTGAGATAGGTGGAACGACTCCGGAACCTAACTTTTCCGTCAACGAAGGCAAGTCTCGGATGCATTTAAACCTACCTTGTAATTTACAAATTGATTTCGCTTTTGCCTTTCTTTACTGCATTAAGTGATTACGAGTTAAGTGAAAACCTAATTGGTGCATTACCAACCTTGTTTTCCCATATCTACCTTGTTACCAGTTTTAATTCGTATATGCCTAGTTATGCTTAGCTATGCTTAGAATGATGAAAGTCGGGTGATTACCTGTCACCTGCAGGTTTTAAATGGATCTTTGGTTATTTATGTTATCATGAGATATGGGCATGTGAAATAATAAATCTAGACCATGCAGACTCGGTGTGTGAGAGCCGCAAGACATGGAGGTCTTGTGAGCGGGTTCTTTCCGCCTGTGTCGATTAAGGTCCATCCGTTGTTGAATTGCATGAGGTGAGACTTTGTAGTACTAACCACATACTCCGGTAAGCCTTAACTTGGCTATTCTATTACGAGAATGGCTACTCGCGCACTGGGAATGGAGAGATGGCGGGAATAGCGTGTACCTACGTGGCAATGGGCTGGATTGGTGGAGTACTGTATTCTCGGGTGGCGCGAACCCATTCTTGTTTTAGAGGATCTGAGGGTAGGTTGGTATATGTAGGTCAGGGACCTGCATATGTCGTGTGGTCTGGAATCCCCAGCTGGGTTTAATCAGTTCGAATCGTCGTTGCTCCCCGGTTATGGAGACTCAACTCATTGTTCATCATCGTAGTTTAATAACTGGAACTTGAGGATGGTTTGAGAAGGTGTTGGATATGAAGTTTCATGATCTCAATACAGATCGTGTCAGCTTTGTATATGATTTTATGAAGTTTTAAATGTTGAAATAAAGAATTTTGTTCAAGAGCTTTTACGCAAAAGAACTTTGATTATTGCTAAAGCCATATCTTGAATCCCTGAGCCTGCATTCCTGAGTCTTATCAGTTTCTATTTTCGGTTAAGTCTTGTTGAGTACTTTTGTACTCAGGGTTCATTGACCCTTGTTGCAGGTGAGCCTCATGAGCAGGTCTGCTTTGGACTGTGCTGCATGACTGTTGTTCAATGCGATGACGATAAGTAAATGCATGGCCCTTGGGCAGGGCAATCCATTTGTGTGTTTGTATTATGTTATAATGCAACTCCACTATTACGTTTTGTAATACTTATCGAACTTAGTTGTATGGTTTGAACAAATGGTTTTTAAACTATGTTATTATAAAACTTCCGTTGTTTTACTCTGGTGTAGATATTTGAATAAATGTTGTAATACTGCAATGACTCTGTAATGTGATCCTGCTCGGAAATCATGGATGATTCGGGGTTCCCCGAGGACACCCGACAGTCTTCTTAAGTTACCAGAAACATATGCATAGATGTCAGAGGTCGTCGGACAGTGACAGGTGCATGTGGGCCCTATAATTTAGGAGGTTCTGCCACACGTTAGGTTGGTTTACCTAGCGTAGTATTGACACCCTTCATAGGTGCGCACAATCTATTCAGCATTGACTACTACGGTCGGCCAGTAGAAGCCTTGTCAGAACGCATTTCCGACCAGGGTCCTAGGCACGACATGGTGCCCATAGACCCCACCGCGGATATCACTCAGCAACTACTTCCCTTGTTTGATGGGCATGCAGCACTGTAGGATCCTGGTGTGGCTTTGCTTGTAGAGCTCACCCTCAATAAAGACAAAGGACTTGGCGCGACGCGTGAGCCGCCGAGCCTCTGTTTTGTCCATCGACAGCGCCTCACGGAGGAGGTAGTCAAGGTAAGGCGTCCTCTAGTCGGCTAGAGGGTCAGTCTCTATCGCTGGATCCTCGTTAAGCTCCACGACTTCAGGGTCAGATGGAGCCGCCAGATGGTTAGCCCCTGAGCCTAGGGCAGGCGGCCTGTCACCGGTCTATTCTAGCTCCTTGTAGTGGACCGAGGGCTTGTATTGATCGCTGGCGAAGACGCCCGTCGGCGCCGGCTCTCGGTCGGATGCCATTTTTGCCAGCGTGTCGGCCGCCTCATTGAGACGCCTCAGGATGTGATTGAGCTCGAGACCATCGAACTTATCCTCTAGCTGGAAGACTTCTCGGCAATACACAGCCATCTTGGCGCTGTGGCAGCTTGATTCCCTCATGACTTGGTTGATGAGCAGCTAGGAGTCGCCCCGGACATCAATCCATTGGATACCCAACTCGATGGCGATGCGTAGGCCGTTGATGAGTGCCTCATACTCAGCCACATTATTGGAGGAGGGGAAATGGATGTGAACCATGTACCTCATGCGTACCTCGAGGGGCGAAATAAAGACCAGCACCGCACCGATGCCTTTCTTCATCAGCGATCCATCGAAGTACATCATCCAGTACTCTCGATCGATGACTGTTGGCGGCATTTGGATCTCGGTCCACTCTGCAATGAAATCAGCCAGCACTTGGGACTTGTTGGCCGTCCGGGGGGCATATGAAATGCCTTGACCTAACAGCTCGAGTGTCCACTTCACGATTCTTCCTGTGGCATCCCGGTTTTGGATGACCTCGCCAAGAGGGAAGGACGTCACGACTGTCACCAGATGCGACTCGAAGTAGTGATGTAACTTCCTCTTGACGATAAGGACGGCGTACAAGAGTTTCTAGATTTAGGGGTAGCGAGTCTTAGAATCGGACAAGACCTCGCTAATGAAGTACACGGGATGCTACAGTTTGAGGGTGTGTCCCTCTTCTTCTCGCTCTACCACTAGGGCGGCGCTGACCACTTGCGTGGTGGCCGCAATATAGAGCAGAAGCGGTTCCCCATTGGTCGGGGGGGACTAGGATCGAGGCCTTCGTCAGGAGCTGCATGACCTTGTCAAGTGCCTCCTAGGCCTCGGGCATCCTTTCAAAATGGTCGGCCTTCTTCAGAAGCCGATAGAGGGGGAGACCTCGTTCATAGTAGGGGTTACAAACAGGCGAGAGAGGGAAAAGATCCCAAGTCTCTAGTGGAAGGAGTGAACGGGTGCTGAGATCTCAATTGTCGCTCAGCCGTGTGCTCATGTCACGCTCTTGTGTTCTACCCTCTATGTCGAGAGCTCGATCCCCCTTCATGGGGCGCCCTGCTTCTCCTTTAATAGACGAAGGAAAGCGCGGGTTATAAAGGAGGAAAAAAGAGAAGAACAAGAGAGAGAGAGAGAGAAGAAGGCTTCTAGGATTTCTGGGTCCTTCCTCTCCTTCACATGGGTCCCACCGATCTTGTAGATGTCAACAGGGACAACTCCATGTTGCGGCCTTATTCATCACTAGCACCATGCGTAGGCGTCATCTACCGGTCATGGCATTCCACTCTGTCCCGGCGGATGTCGTGGTGAACTAACGAGCCTATCTGCGTTCGTACGAGGATTAGGCAGAATAGCACTGGCACGTCCGGCACTGTTCTTGATGTGAATCCCTAGGTATGGACTATCATGGCCACAGGTTACATCGAGGCGTGCTAGCCTCTTCCCTGGTGTCAAAGTTTTGATCCAAGCCCATACGCTTGGACCTAGAGTGGTTGGCGGCGGTATGGGTCCCCGTCGGACGAGACGAAAACTGCATCCTCGAGGTCGGGTGAGATGGAGCCCGCGACCTTGGGCGAGGCGAAGCCCGCACCTAAGGGGTCGGGCGAGACAGAGCCCGTACCTAAGGGGTCGGGCGAGACGGAACCCGCATCCTTGGAGTTGGGCAAGACAGAAATCGCGTCCTTGGGGTTGGGCGAGACGGAGCCCGCACCCAAGGCGTCGGGCGAGATGGAGCCTCTACCCAAGGGGTCGGGCGAGATGGAACCCATGTCCTTGGGGTCGGGCGAGATGGAGCCCACACCCAAGGGGCGAGACGGAGCCCACGGCCTTGAGGTCGGGCGAGACAGAGCCCGCACCCAAGGGGTTAGGAGAGAGGGAGCCCACGGCCTTGAGGTTGGGGGAGGCGGAGCCTACGGCCTTGGGGTCGAGCGAGACCTTTTAATATGTCTCGAGCCATCCGGGAAAGTCAGCGTGGGCGCTATCTTCCTTGCTTTGGGTATCCCTACTATCGATACCCAACAAGTAGTGCCTCTAAAAGTGCAACTGTTGACAAACTGAACAGTGGCACTACTATAGAAAAGAGTCCTTCAAAGGAGATTGATGCAACACCGGAGCAGCCTAAGTCCACAACTGCTCTAGCTTGACCCACCAACAAAGCCGAAGAAGGCTAAGTCGACAACTGCTCTAGCTAACCCACTGAAACTGCCTACAGCAGTCAAGAGTGACAGCAAATTGGAGCAGCAGCAGAAGGTGGAGAAGCCCACCAAATCTTCTAAGAGTGACCCTGGGGTTCTGTATGAAACAGGGCCAACACCAAGTTCAAATTTGGAGAGCGATTCCTTTCATAAATAGAGCTTGAGAAGGCAGGACCTGTGTGTGTTGCTCTTCATGCTTGGTACATGAATGAATGTGAAGAGAAGAGGACAACCGAGATGGTTGTTGTGTTCAAGAAACATCATTTTTGCGTGAGGCAGACACTAAGTTTTTCGCTGTGGGATTAGAAGACTTGTTTGACCTCTTCAAACTTGATGGATTGGATGTAGGACTTCTTCGCGTGTTGTCACTATAAGTACAATTTCATCTATTTCCTGGGCTTGTTCATTTTTAGCTAGGGATGCTCTTCATATATTTGCTTGGTAAATTGCTTTTGTATGCTTCTTTATTCCTAGATGTCTGATTGTAGAAGCTAGAGCCAAAGATGTGCATGTTGGCATTATTAATCCAGATCTAGTGTCAATAAAGACTATGAACATTGATAGAGGCTATAGTGTGGATTATCTAGAATATTGCCTAAGGAAATATGCCAAGAAAAAATTTGTGATGTTTGCACATAACTGTGGTGGGCACTAGATTGCTGTCATCATCGCTCGAATGTGGCAGAAGGTGATATACCTCGACTCCAATAGAGGCAAGAAGTCAAATTTAACTCCTATCAAATCTGTGATAGATGAGTGAGTATTGTCTAATCTACTATTGACCCATGTATTTCTTTCTTAATTATGTTAGTGGAAGTCAAAAAAATTTGATAACTCATGTATGTGTAGGGTTTTTGGCAATTGCCAACCTAAGCCGAAGAAAGGGCAGAGAAAATTGAAGTTGACCTATGCATTCAAAATTCGAGTAAGTAGTGCTTCACTTCCAGTTGTGAACTCGTTTTGTCAATTCAATTATTAACCATGTGTTTCCTATGTTCGCAGTGCCAGTAACAAGGTCTGGACCACACATGTGAGTTTTTGCGGGCCACCACTTGATGCTAGCGATGGCATAGGCTAATCTGACTGATCCTTAGGTACAACTACAAATATATATGTATTTATTACCACTCAACTGCTGTGATCTACTTGGAATGCTTTGATCCCCACTTGTTGTCATATATACTGCTGTTGTCAATTTTTGAAACTGCTACTGTGATCTGGAACAAGATGAAGCTGCTGCTATGACCCTTTTGTAGACTATGTCTGGCTTATATATATTTACTTGTAATTTTTGGTACTCCCCCTGCGCTGCCTTCCCCTGCATCTCTAGCTACTTGGCCGCCCGGTGGACAGTATCCGCCCCCCCCCCCGGGCCAGATCTTGACTTTCTGCGGCTGGCGCGTCGGTTGGGGCATCCCGACACGGTTCAGCCTCGTCCATGTACGGGGGCGTGCGGTATGACCAGTCTGTGGCCTTGCTGGGCGCTCCTCCCTGGGTGGGCCGGCTGGCCGGCGCCTTGACGGCCGGGGCTGGAGCGGCACAGAGCTGAGGGCGGCATGCCTCCTCGTCGGTGTCGCAGCTGCGGGTGCCACGAGTGGCCTGCGTCTGCAGACTTTTAGAATCTGGGTGAAAATCCTGCCCAGTTTCTTCGGGCCAGCGACGGTGGCGTAGCCTGCGTCATTTACCTACTTGGAGGCGTTGTAGAAGCTTCTGTTCGTCCGGGGCAGGCTGGGGTCAAAAGTACTACTTGTGTGCTTCTTCCAGCGTCGGTGGCGTCTGCGGATGTCTATATCCTTCCTGAAGGCTTCGTTGGGGGCACTGCTGCAGCCCATCTCCCGCTATCCTCGCCGGTTTTGCTCCTTTGCTGTGTTGTGCCTGCCTGTGTTTTAGCTTCCTCTTCGCTTTGGTCTGTCCACCTCAGATGTTGGTGTTGCCCTAGTCGTCGTCGTCGCAGCGGCTACCTGGCCTCTTGCGGAGACCCGACGGATGCTTTGCCATCGTTGGTCATCTTCTTCGTAGCGACTACCTGACTGCTTGTGGATCTTGAGCGGATGCTTTGCCGCCATAGTCGCTACTAGCCCGCGGATACTTTGCCGTGTTGTGCTCGCGGATGCTTTGCCGCATTCTTTCTGGAGGATGATTTGCCACCGTGGCTCGTCTCCCTTGGTGGCAGCCTTCGCGTTGTTATCCTTAGTTGCAGGACCAGACAGCTAGGTTGTGATGGAGGGCCCTTCCTCTGCCGCACTTATTGCTTTCCCGTGTGTTTTTTGTTCTAAACCACTTGCTTTGTGATTTTTGTTTCTTGCGCTATGGGTTCTCCAATAGTCACGTCGTGTACGCTGTTTTATCGGCATTCTGACTTCTTAATGAAATTCACGTGAATGCGTGCTCAAAAAAAAATAACAGAGCCTGAATAATAACAATAGTTGAGCGGCTTCAGGGAGGGAACACGAGCCGAGCCAAGTGGCAAAAGGCAACCAGAGACCTCGTCGCAGCATCCAGCTACTCTAGCTCATCAGAAACTGAACCAAACTACAGTTCATTAGTTCTCATGGAATGAATCAACACGATCGATACGACGATCGGCCGACTTTTCAGCTTAAGGAGAGCAAAACAGAGTCTAAGGAGTTGAAGGAGCACAGGAGGCAGAGAGTCAGTCGCGTACCATTCGTGGGGTAGTTGTTGGCGTTGAAATTCACCCAAGCAAGGGGCGGCGATGGAGATGATCGGGCGGGGGGATGGAACGAAGCGATTCTGCTCCCCAAGCCTTCTGAACTGTTGTTGGGTGCACTGGCACAGAAGCTGTTGGTTGGTTCAGCTCCAGCTGCAGCTGCAGCAGCTGTGTTTGTTCTTGAAGCAAGTGGAAGCAGCGACAGCAGAAAGGCGAAATAATGGTTTCTGGCACTCTCACGACTCACCAAGGAGAAGACGACAGCGACGTAAAGAAAGAAAGGTTTGAGTGACAAGGGACAGCAGAGACGGCGACGGAACGGGGTGCGTGTGCGTCGCAGCTACAACAAAGCCGCCCCCCTTACCTTATCGCCCATGCGTCCGGTCCGATTTTAAGGCGTGAGACCGAGACTAATAATACTCCTATCAAGAAAGTGAAACTAAAACGTGCAATTTGGACCCTACCTAAACTCTGGATCTGTAAGTTGTTTTATGCCGAAACATAAACAAGGACCACACCATTCTTACCGCGATCACGCTTCATAGAATACAAAATTGGAGGTACCTTTAAAACACAGAGTCTCAGGTCGATTTCTTCTCCCACCTTGCCAGTGGGCCACCTCATAGCAATAGCATAGGAGGTAAGATAAGATACCTTTAATTAAAGGACGAGAGAAAAAAAAACGTGTCATACGACCACAAGGCGGCATTGGTTTGGAGCAGAAGCAGAGTGAAGCACTGATCTGATGCCGAGGGTGCTATCTTTCTAGTACTAAACTCGCATGGTTGGCTGCGGCTTTCACGAGGAACATACCAACCTCGCTAAAGATATTTAGCCTGTTCGTTTCGGCTGAAACGATCGTGGATTATAAGCCAGAAATACTGCTGGCTGGTTTGGTATGAGAGTAAAATACTGTTGTAGCTTATAATCCATGATCGTATACGATCGTATAAGCCGAAACGAACAGGCTGATTACTACATGATGCTAGTAGCTGTAATAAGTGGTAAAGGTCACAAATTTCAGCCAAACTAATTTTGGCTCGGCTGGTATGTAATCTCAAGGAGTCAGGAACCACGCACCACCGTTGCCCAAGAATCAGGAAGGCACCAAGCATGTTTGCTAGTCAAGATGTGAAATAAACGGGTAGGTCACCCTAGCACAAAATCAAAATTTCATTTCTACCACGTATTCCAAAAAAAAAGGCCACGTCTAGTTAGAAAAGAAAACCGTACAAGTATGAGAGCGGAGATCACTACCGGCTACTAGACTCGCAGCACAATGGAAGAAGAGTTAGAGCGACATGATTCAGGGTTACACTCGTTCGATGTATAGAAAGTAGGCGGTCGTTCTACAACGGAACATCATGACGTGATCTTGAATCTTTTCAACGCAACAATGTGCACCTCTTGTTTCTACATATTTGGCAGAAAAAAAAATGCCTTATGCTTGCCAACGGTGAACACACACATGACCGGCATCAAGAACTCAGACTGTGCGCCACCGCGTCGGCGTCAGAACAGCATGATGTGATCTTCTTCTACGGCTAACTACGGTATTTTTTCAGAGTATTCCCTCCAAGACTTTCATTCTAACATAAAATCGAGATACCAAGGATAGACAGTAAACTACAACAATGCCCTTGTAAAGGTCGGCCTCAACTCAATCCTCCCTCTGTCCCACAACGCACTATACTAGTTATTTTAATTTGTTTTCATGAAGTTTTAAGTTTCCACACGCCAGTGACGAACCTATAATGTACTAGTATAGTGCCCGTGCTAACGCTACAGCATCATTTCAGGGATGCACATGAAAATAATGAAACGATGATATAACAATAACACGGTTTTATGTCTGATCTTACAAGAATCACTGGCTACAGTTGAGGGATCAAGAGAACAAACTCAGAGATGCTTCACTTTAGAAGCTATCGATACAATTCTCTTCTGCAGTTCCATTGCCTATGACATTGCATACAGGGCTGCAACAATTGGACTGGAGCATGAGCAGCAATCAGAACTTGCTTCTGCTCTTCGCCCAACAATTATCATGGGGAGTGATGGTTCACTGAAACCACCCCACACACGAACGTCTAGACATAGGAAACAGTCACAGAAACTGTCAAGATGGAAGTGGTCGCTAAAGATCATGTACTTGTGCGGTTCCTGAATTTTGACATAAGGCAGCATGAAGCCTCCAAAGGTCGAATCAAGTCATCTGGCTTTAGCTTGTGCCGAGTGTGCAATGTCAGTTGCTCGCAGAGTGAGCTGCAGGCAAATGGACATATAGTTCAGAACCATACAAGAAGTATTATAGCTAAATGAAACAATTCACCAAATTACAGATTCAGGCACCAAAACAACAACTGTTAGCTGCAATAATTAAAACTGAAGTCAGGGCACATGGATTGACTAACCAACACAAATCACCAAGCTTAGGGTAACTTACCAGAAATACAAAAATAGAAACTGAAGTAAACATATTGATAGGATTACGGATCCTACTGCGTAGATCACGGAGTCTGTAGGGATGAGAGGGAGGTGGAGCAGGCTGGAAACCTCGCTGCCGGCGGCTGGACGCCGTGGTGGAGGATGGGCAGCTGCGGCTGTAGCCCTAACCCTCGCGTAGCTACACGAACGGCGACACTGTTCACGCGTGAACAGTAGATGCGGCTAGGGTTAGGAACTCCCGGCTCCCAGGGGAAGCCGGAAACAATAGATTGTTTCTGCTTAATTATCCAAATATCTTACAAGCCATATATAGCTTTCATAAATAAGGGATATATCTAATAAATAGGCTAAATAATAGATAATATGGGCTGTTAGCCCCCTAATGCCGGCGCACAAGCTCAGCCACTAATGGGCCTCCACCTGGTATATGTGACGCCGGTCATAACATCTCTCCCCGCCTGCGCAAACAGCTCGTCCTCGAGCTGGAAGTCGGGGAAGTGGTCGCGGAACTCGTCGAGGGTTTCCCACGTAGCGTCGTCTTCAGGGAGGCCGTGCCACTGGATCAACACCTGCCACACACCACGGCGCTGAAGCGCACGAAGAGCCCGCGCTGGAGCAGGAAGCAGCCGGCCATCCATGACCGGAGGGAGACTGGTCGGGGTCGCTGGAGGGTCGCCGCGGTGAGGCTTCAGGAGACCAACGTGGAAGACGTCGTGGATGCGGGCGTTCTCAGGCAGCTGGAGGCGGTACGCGACACGGCCAATGCGTTCCAGCACCTGGAACGGACCAGCATAGCGAGGACCCAACTTGCGCTTAGCCCGCGGGTCGAGGGACTGTGCGGTGCGGTGGAGGAGGCGCAGCCACACCCAATCGCCCACCTGGAACTCCACATCACGGTGGCCGACGTCGTAGTACTTCTTGGACAGCTGCTGCGCCTATAGGAGTCGTTGGCGCACTTCTGCCAGCAGCTCATCGCGGTCGCGGAGAAGGCTATCGACGGCGTCGGTCCTCGCCGACCCCTGCCTGTATGGCAGAATAGGCGGAGGAGGGCGGCCGTACACCACCTCAAAGGGAGTCATCCAAAGGGCCGTGTGGAAGGAGGTATTGTAGCAATACTCCGCCCACGACAGCCAGTCCACCGACGCCCTTGGCCGGTCACCTGTAACACAACAGAGATACATGGCAATCACCTTGTTGACCACCTCCGACTGACCGTCGGTCTGAGGATGAAAGGCGGTGCTCATGCGAAGCTTGATGCCCGCCATCTGGAAGAGATCCCGCCAGACATGGCCAGTGAACATGGGGTCCCGATCACTGACGATCGACGAAGGGAATCCGTGGAGCCGGACGACGTTGTCGAAGAAGGCGCGAGCGACGGAGGTAGCCGTGTAGGGGTGCCCAAGCGCAATAAAATGCGCGTACTTGGAGAAGCGGTCGACGACGGTGAGGATGACGGATTTCCCGCCAACCTTGGGCAGCCCTTCGATGAAATCCATGGAGATGTCGGCCCAGACTTGGTCAGGCACCTCCAGCGGCTGGAGCAGCCCGGCCGGCTGGGATGCCTCCGTCTTGTTGCGCTGGCACGTCGCGCAAGTGCGCACCCAGTCCTGGACTAGGGAGCGATCCCCTGGGATGTAGAAGTCGGCGCGGAGGCGGTGGAGAGTCTTCTGTACACCCTCATGTCCAGCCGCATGGGCCAGCTGTAGGACTTGGTGGCGCAGGTCACCGACGTCGGGTACGAAGATACGCCGGCCATGTAGCAGCAACCCGGCGTCCGCGCGCCATGGCGCCGCCAAGTCTCCCGCGTGCAGGCAATGCAGCAGCTGCTGCGCGTCCGGGGCGTTGGCTGTAGCGTTGCGGACCGCATCCAGGAAGGCGAAGGACGGCCCAGAGATGGCACCAGTGCGTCGGCCACGGTGTTGAGGCGGCCCGGGCGATATTCCACCGCGAAGTCAAGCCGAAAAGCTTGCTTAGCCACTGATGCTGGGGAACTGTGGACAAGCGCTGGTCAAGCAAAAATTTAAGACTGTAATGATCAGTACGGACCAAAAAGTGACGCCCCCACAAATACGGTCGCCAATGACGAACGGCTTGCACCAGCCCGATGAGTTCGCGCTCATAAGCCGCAAGCTTGAGATGGCGGACAGCGAAAGGCCGGCTACAGTAGGCGAGGGGTCCAGCGCCCTGGTGAAGGACGGCACCAAACCCCACACCCGACGCATCGCAATCCACGATGAAGAGCCTGTCGAAGTCAGGCATCTGCAGGACTGGCCCTGTAGTGAGGGCGGTCTTGAGTGCCTCAAACGCCGTGGTCGCGTCGTCGTCCCAAGCAAACGCGTCTCGCCGCAAGAGACGTGTCAGCGGGGCAGCAATGATGCCGAAATCCTTAATGAACTTCCTGTAGTAGCCGGCGAGGCCTAGGAAGCCTCGGAGACCGCGGGCGGAGCATGGGGTCGGCCACGCATGAACCGCCGCGACCTTGTCCGCGTCCATGGCCACTCTGTCCTTGGAGATAACATGGCCTAAATAAGCCACGGACGCAGCGCCGAAGGAGCACTTGGAGCGCTTGAGGTGGAGGTTGTGCGCTCGCAGGGCGTGGAGGACGATGTTGACATGTTGCAGGTGTTCGGCCCAGGAGGAACTGTAGATCAGGATGTCATCAAAAAATACCAACACAGACTTGAGCAAATACGGCCGGAGGACATCGTTCATCAACGCCTGGAAGGTAGCTGGAGCGTTGGAGAGACCGAACGGCATCACCAAGAACTCGTAGTGGCCATGGTGCGTGCGGAACGCCGTTTTAGCGACGTCGTCGGGGTGCATGCGCACCTGGTGATAACCAGAGCGCAAATCCAGCTTGGTGAAGAAACGCGCACCATGGAGCTCATCAAGCAACTCGTCCACCACTGGAATCAGAAACTTGTCCTTGGCGGTCTTGGCGTTGAGGGCACGATAGTCGATGCAGAAGCGCCAGGACTTGTCTTGTTTCCGCACCAAGAGAACGGGCGCGGAGAACGGCGAGGTGCTCGGTCGAATGATGCCTTGCGCGAGCATCTCCGCACACTGACGTTCCAGCTCGTCCTTCTGGAGCTGGGGGTAGCGGTAAGGGCGCACCGCCACCGGCGCGGTACCGGGCAGCAGGTGAATGCGGTGGTCGTAGGGGCGCGCCGGGGGGAGCCCGCGGGGCTCGTCGAAGATGGCGCCATGCTGCTGAAGGAGGCTGTCCAGCAAGGGCAGCGCCGGGTCGGCGGTGACCGCGGCTGTGGCCGAGCGCTGCTGGTCGGTAGGCGTTGCCGAGCCACCCACGCCTTGCCAAGTGACGCGCCGACCGTCATGCCAGAACGCCATGGTGAGGGCGGTGCAGTCCCACAAGATGGGTCCCAGCGTCCGAAGGAAGTCGAAACCGAGGATGAAGTCGAACCCGCCGAGGTCCAGACCAACGCACGTAATGATGAAGTCCTCGTCAGCGATGCGGATGGGAACGGCGCGAGCGATCCCCGCGCAGGCTAGGCGGTCACCATTAGCGACCGTGACGCGAAGATCCTCGCCACCGGATGGAGAGAGCCCCAGACGGCGCATGGCAGCACCCTGGAGGAAGTTGTGCGTGGACCCGGTGTCGAGGAGGGCGAGGAAGCGCTCTCCCTTGATGGTGACAGGCACGAGCATGGAGTTTGCCGGCCTGATCCCTGCAACAGCATGAAGAGAGACGACGAAAGCATTAGCCCCAGCGAGCTCCGGGGCCGCCGGTTCCTCCAAGTGGACGGCAGCCGCAGCAGCGTCATCAGCCGCGATGTCATCGATGAAGTCGTCGCACTCCACGTAGAACAGGCGCTGGCAGACGTGGCCGCGAACATAAGGCTCGTCACAATTAAAACAGAGCCCTTGTCGGCGGCGCTCAGCCATCTCCGCCGGGGTGAGGCGGCGGAACGGACGCGCAGCAGGCGCGTTGGCCGCTGCTGGGCCGACTGCTGGAGGGGGCAGCACGCCCCCCGGGACTGGAGCCGCGCCCGGCGCGCGAGGGAGGGGCGGTAGCCCCTGGCGTTGAGGATGGTTGCCCCGCTGAGGAGCAGGGGGCGCTGGAACGGCCACGCAGCGCTCGAACGCCCGAGCCAAGTACATGGCAGATTGTAGGTCCGGCGGCGTGCGCATCTCCACATGCACTTTGATCTGTTCCGGTAGCCCCCCCACGTACAACTCCGCCTTTTGTCGAGGGGAGAGGTCACGTGCATGGCACAGGACGGCGTTGTAGCGCTCGGAGTAGTCTTGCACGGTGGAGAGGAACGGCAGACGTGCCAACTCGGCCAAGCGAGTGCCCTGTACAGCCGGCCCAAAGCGGAGGGAGCAGAGTTCCCGGAAGCGCTCCCAGTGCGGCATGCCCTCGTCTTGTTCCAGGGCGTAGTACCATGTCTGTGCAGCGCCCTTCATGTGATAGGACGCGAGCCAGGTGCGCTGCGAAGCCATCGTCTGCTGTCCTCGGAAGAATTGCTCACATTGGTTCAACCAATTGAGCGGGTCAACGGAGCCATCATACGTGGGGAACTCGAGTTTGTAGAACTTGGGAGCAGCCTGGGCGCCGAAGATTGCGGACTGATCCGCTGCTGTGGGTGCCCCGGGGAGGGAGGCGTCGACCCCCCCGGAGAGGACCTGCGGCACTGCTGATGACGGCGCGGGCGCGGCGGCTGCTTGGGTGACGGTAGTGGCGAAGACCGGAGGAGCGGCCGAGCCCATCGCCCATGCTGGAATCGGGGACGGCGAAGCCGGCCAGCGAAGAAGATTGAGCGGCACCCCTGGGCCTGAGACCGGCATCCCGTAAGGGAAACTCGAGGGTGGAAGCAGCGGCTGGGAGCTCACAGCGGTAACCCCAGTGGACAGCGGCGGCGTCGAGAACGACGGTGGGGAGGGCTGCTGGACGAGTCCCGCCCACGCCGCCTGCATGGACGCGATGTTGCGGTTGATGTCGATGATCGCAGACGCCAAGGACTCGAGCGTGAGCGGCGCAGCAGACAGCGACGAGCCTTCCGAGACCTCGGAGGCCACAGATTGGAGCAGCGCGGTGGAGGTAGATGGTGGTGGTGGGAAGGAGGAGGTCGGCTGAGATTGCGACATCGTTCCTGAGCAGTCTGATACCAGGCTGATAGGATTACGGATCCTACCGCGTAGATCACGGAGTCTGTAGGGATGAGAGGGAGGTGGAGCAGGCTGGAAACCTCGCTGCCGGCGGCTGGACGCCGTGGTGGAGGATGGGCAGCTGCGGCTGTAGCCCTAACCCTCGCGTAGCTACACGAACGGCGACACTGTTCACGCGTGAACAGTAGATGCGGCTAGGGTTAGGAACTCCCGGCTCCCAGGGGAAGCCGGAAACAATAGATTGTTTCTGCTTAATTATCCAAATATCTTACAAGCCATATATAGCTTTCATAAATAAGGGATATATCTAATAAATAGGCTAAATAATAGATAATATGGGCTGTTAGCCCCCTAATACCGGCGCACAAGCTCAGCCACTAATGGGCCTCCGCCTGATATATGTGACGCCGGTAACACATATCATGTCTGTATGTAGTGAATTGTAGGAGTGTCAGATGCACCAAAAAATGAGATGCAAAAAATAGGCATTGCATAACACAGGCTGTCCCTTCCCCTGAAATGCCAGGCAATAAACAAAAATTCTAATAAGCCCAAAATTTCAGAAACACACATGCTTGAATAAGCATGTATGTCAGAAATTAAAGGATCTGATCTTTTGGAAAAAAAAATTAAAGGATCTGGCATCTTTTAGTTCTGTCAAGCAACCAAATGACTATTAATTGTCATGATACAGTAGACAGATAGTTTCACCTTGCAGTTTATTCAAGTCATGCAAAAACCTGCCTTTCCATCTCTTTGGTGGCAGGCAGACAAAGAACCTATCTGCATCTGCACCAATCTGGTCATGTCTCCTTTTCCATTGTGATCTCTCTGTGATTTTTTTTTATTTAGCTAAATAAACTGACAGTTCATTTCAGAGTGACATTTATAAACATACAGGAGCGGTGCTCTGCTCAAGCTCATGCAGGCCTCCAGAAAAAATGAGAATGGTGTTTAAACTATGCACCAACATGTATGCACTCATGGCATATAAAACACAGAAGAAGCCTCTTTACTGCACAACAGAGCTCCTCACTACACCAATCCATACAAGGCCGTATGATTTTTCCCCAAAATATTCATTCAACATCTTCAAGAGAGTACATTGTGTCCAAAGCATTTGTAATGAGTTAATTAAAGTCAGAAAAATAAAAAGTTATCCCCCAAGCACAGGAAAAAAGTTCAGGTTGATACAGATAACTGAATTCATCTATCGCACATCGTTATTCACACACAAGTTCTAGGCCTCATCTGTATAGATGATCTGGGCATTGTTAAATGAAAATCTATTATATGCCCTCCCATGGCTATTTCAAAGGATAAGCACCAAGAATAATAGGAAATGATAACCAATGATACAAATATGTGGTTAAAATTGTAGCATATAGTTCTCTCGCAAAATATGAACAATTGAATTGACAGCGATTGTTAGAAATTTATCATCGGAAACAACCACACAAGAAACCGAAACCGAGACAAGAACAGAGAGGGAAAATAAGGCTACGTACATGGCCATGAAGTTGCAGTGGTTGTGGCGGATCGGATGCAGTGCCGTATCACGTCGTCACACAATTTGGACCTCGCCACTCCGCCGGTTCCTCCCCTGCTTAATGATCGCGCCGCCGCTGCCCTCCTCTCCTCCCCGACTGTCGCCTCCCTTCCCATTCCCTGTCGACGGCGAGGACTCCCGCGCAGAGGCGGCGAGTGGTCTCGCTGTGGCAGCGTTGGCGAGAGGAAGGGGAGGAGCTGCGCGCTTAGCCTAACCAGGCGGCTCGCCCGCCCGTGGTCTCGTCTCGCTTCGTTACATGCCCCAGCCAGCCTCGTCTGGGCGGCGGCGGCGGCGGCCAGCGTGATGTGGCCATGGCCTCGAGCCCCTCGACGGAGGCGGTGTCGGCGGGGCGCGGAAGGGGCGACATAGCTGCTTCCGCCGGCAGAGGCGTTGTGGCCGGCGGCCGGCTTGCCCTGGTGGCCGTCGCCCTGGTCGCGCCTTGGGGAGAGGATCGCCGGCGCCCGTGAGTCGCGCGTGTGGGAGAGGAGAAGGCGTCGGGCCAACCGAAATCAACGCGAGCCTCGCATGCGCGTTGGAGGTCCGCGTGAGGGAGATGGAGCGTAGACACACTAAACATTCGAACGAGTAATGAGCAGGGATTAAAACGGATCGGATAAACGGATCGAATACGAACGGATATCACTCATATTATATATTTTTTCATATTTCTGTTCGGATTCGAATTCGGACACGGATAGCGTTCGGATACATATATGAATACGGATTGACTCGGTTATGGATACGAATAATGAGTATCGAATACGGTATGAATCGGATTTTGAGAAGGTCGGATACAAATATCTATTCGGATATTGAGTATATATATATATATATATATATATATATATATATATATATATATATATATATATATATATATATATATCACATAAACCATTACACCACTCTATGAGTCCATAATCCATCTAGATTAAGCCAAAAGACTAAAGAGTAAAGCAACAAATAAGATAAAAGATGAGATACATCATACATCAAACATCATACAAGCACCAATCTTCGCGGCATGAGTAGAAATAGCCAAGCTCATGGCTTCATGGGTCTCATGGAGTCATGGTCATGGATTCAAGATCTACAATCCTTATATAGGCCATTTTTTCATTTGAGAAAGTTTGAACAAAATGTAGTTCAAATTTCACAAGTGTGTGACATAGTTTTAGAAAGTCTATATGAGATTCAAGAATTTGTGACTAGTGTTTGATAAAACTTTTTCAAATGGGAAAATGAGCTATGTAACAATTGTAGATCTTGCTGAGATGATCAAACTTGGTATTCAGAGTTTTTTCATCTGAGGTCATTTAGTGTCTCATTTGAGCAAGTTTGACCAAGTCAAATTTGGTCAAATGAAAAAACAACACTTTGACTCTAGTATTATGAACTCTAAATGACTTCAAATTGAAAAGTTTTGAATACCAAGTTTGTTCAACTCATCAAGATCTACAATTGTTGTTTTGGTCAACTTTCCATTTGAGATAGTTTAGATGGTTCAAATTTGTGATTTTTAAATTTTACCGCCTATAAACTAGTTTTCGGAACCCTAGATTGTCTCAAATTGAAAAGTTTTGAATACCAAGTTTGTTTAGCTCATCAAGATCTACAATCCTTATATAGCCTATTTTTTCATTTGAGAAAGTTTGAACAAAATGTAATTCAAAATTCACAAGTGTGTGACATAGTTTCAGAAAGTTTATATGAGATTTAAGAATTTGTGACTAGTGTTTGATAAAACTTTCTCAAATGGGAAAATGAGCTATGTAACAATTGTATATCTTGCTGAGATGATCAAACTTGGTATTTAGAGTTTTTTCATCTGAGGTCATTTAGTGTCTCATTTGAGTAAGTTTGACCAAGTCAAATTTGGTCAAATGAAAAAACAACACTTTGACTCTAGTATTATGAACTCTAAATGACTTTAAATTGAAAAGTTTTGAATACCAAGTTTGTTCAACTCATCAAGATCTACAATTGTTGTTTTGATCAACTTTCCATTTGAGATAGTTTGGATGGTTCAAATTTATGATTTTTAAATTTCGATGTTTACAAACTAGTTTTCGGAACCCTAGATTATCTCAAATTGAAAAGTTTTGAATACCAAGTTTGTTCATCTCATCAAGATCTACAATCCCTATATAGGCTATTTTTTCATTTGAGAAAGTTTGAACAAAATATAGTTCAAATTTCACAAGTGTGTGACATAGTTTTAGAAAGTCTATGAGATTCAAGAATTTGTGACTAGTGTTTGATAACACTTTCTCAAATGGGAAAATGAGCTATGTAACAATTGTAGATCTTGCTGAGATGATCAAACTTGTTATTCAGAGTTTTTTCATCTGAGGTCATTTAGTGTCTCATTTGAGCAAGTTTGACCAAGTCAAATTTGGTCAAATGAAAAAACAACACTTTGACTCTAGTATTATGAACTCTAAATGACTTCAAATTGAAAAGTTTTGAATACCAAGTTTGTTCAACTCATCAAGATCTACAATTGTTGTTTTGGTCAACTTTCCATTTGAGATAGTTTAGATGGTTCAAATTTGTGATTTTTAAATTTTACCGCCTATAAACTAGTTTTCGGAACCCTAGATTGTCTCAAATTGAAAAGTTTTGAATACCAAGTTTGTTTAGCTCATCAAGATCTACAATCCTTATATAGCATATTTTTTCATTTGAGAAAGTTTGAACAAAATGTAATTCAAAATTCACAAGTGTGTGACATAGTTTCAGAAAGTCTATATGAGATTTAAGAATTTGTGACTAGTGTTTGATAAAACTTTCTCAAATGGGAAAATGAGCTATGTAACAATTGTATATCTTGCTGAGATGATCAAACTTGGTATTTAGAGTTTTTTCATCTGAGGTCATTTAGTGTCTCATTTGAGTAAGTTTGACCAAGCCAAATTTGGTCAAATGAAAAAACAACACTTTGACTCTAGTATTATGAACTCTAAATGACTTTAAATTGAAAAGTTTTGAATACCAAGTTTGTTCAACTCATCAAGATCTACAATTGTTGTTTTGATCAACTTTCCATTTGAGATAGTTTGGATGGTTCAAATTTATGATTTTTAAATTTCGATGTTTACAAACTAGTTTTCGGAACCCTAGATTATCTCAAATTGAAAAGTTTTGAATACCAAGTTTGTTCATCTCATCAAGATCTACAATCCTTATATAGGCCATTTTTTCATTTGAGAAAGTTTGAACAAAATATAGTTCAAATTTCACAAGTGTGTGACATAGTTTCAGAAAGTCTATGAGATTCAAGAATTTGTGACTAGTGTTTGATAAAACTTTCTCAAATGGGAAAATGAGCTATGTAACAATTGTAGATCTTGCTGAGATGATCAAACTTGTTATTCAGAGTTTTTTCATCTGAGGTCATTTAGTGTCTCATTTGAGCAAGTTTGACCAAGTCAAATTTGGTCAAATGAAAAAACAACACTTTGACTCTAGTATTATGAAATCTAAATGACTTCAAATTGAAAAGTTTTGAATACCAAGTTTGTTCAACTCATCAAGATCTACAATTGTTGTTTTGGTCAACTTTCCATTTGAGATAGTTTGGATGGTTCAAATTTGTGATTTTTAAATTTTGACGCCTATAAACTAGTTTTCCATTTGAGAAAGTTTGGACGGTTTAAATTTTGAAGCATTAAATGATTTCAAACGAAAAAGTTGTAAACAACAAAGTTTCATAACTTTTTGAGATCTACAATTTTTATTTTGATCATTTCTCCATCCAAGGTCGTTTGAATAATATCCGGATAATATCCGTTTTTAAATATCCAGATATATCCGATACTTATCCGGATTATCCGATATCCGCCGGATATCGATGATATTACATCCGTATTTGATATCCGCCTAAGATATCCGTTTTAGTATCCGTATTCGAAAAAAATTACGGATATCCGAGTAACTATCCAGATAAGTGTTCATATTTGTTCGGTCGAACGGACGGTCGAATAAATATCCGTACCGTTTTCATCCATAGTAATGAGAGAGGACGATTGAGAGATAACGTAGGGCATCTGTTTTGATGGTGTTATATTTTCTAGGTGTATTTATGGATGTCGATGTAGCATATGTCATGACTATAGAGCAAACATTTATTGTGTGGCTATAGATTTATTCTAACTGGTGTATTATATGTAAGGTAGACTAGGTTTAATGATGATAGGCCTGCGGCGGTGCCTGTGTGGTGCTATGCTACCCACATGGTCCATTTGATTACCCGTGTTCCTCTCGATCTGAAGCGTGCTGGAAACTCTACCTCTCTTTGTTTTTTCAAGCTTGCTGATTTTACTATTGATCGAGCAAATGACTAATTGCTTTATTATTTGCCTTGCTAAGAGATCCAGCAAAAGGTTGCATTCTTAATCTCTTCCTAGTGACATTATGCATGATGAGGCCACATATATAAATTCGATTCTTTTCCCTTTGGTATCTGCGTTTCCATGTCAAACTTTTATCTGCCAATATATCATCTTATTATATTTATATGGGTTTTTATCTTATCTGGCATTTTATATCCCCTTTTAATCTTAAACTCGACCAATCAATTAAGAATTCCTAACAATGTTTCAGTGGATTTCTGCAACTCTATCATTTTTTTTTTATTCACGATTTTCTTTTGCAGAACGCCACCGGAAATCTTAATGCAAAATCAAGCCGATCAAGTCAACGACAATGTAGACTTTATTCACCGTTTTTAGTATGGTCAATGTTTTTGTGTTTATTATGTGCATGCCTAGCTAGAACTAGAATTCATCGTTGTGTGTGTAAAATCTTGTCTTGCAGTAGTAGCTCTTTTTTTGGTTTACAGTGAAGTGAATGTCTGTACCTCTTTACAATGCCATGCTATTTTTTACATGCAAACTTGTTTACGAGATCAGTGTTGATTAATTGTTCATTGTCATCGTTACGCAAATCATCAGCAATTGTGCCATACAGCATCAAGGCATCAATATGCTGTATGGTTTGAGCAACTCCAAATGCCAACCCCAAAACCTATGTTTATATGTTTTAACATGCAATAAAAAAAGGAATCCTATCCAACAGCAAATCAGGCCATGAGTTGTACTCCGGCGTGAAGAAGATGATTTTTTGCAGAATTAACCCCAGGTTTTACTGTAATATCTATCTCTTTGTGTCTTGACAAACTTACAAATAATCTCCCATAGTTTTAGATGCTTGTAGTTCACCCAATCTCGTGCAAGTTTATAGAGCTAACCCTGGCCTTTTACCTTTCACAGGGTCCAACGTTTAATTCCACGGGGTCCAGGATGACCCACCCATGATATGGTCCAAACATTTTTAGTCCTCTTTATTAGGTTCTGTTCACGACATAAGAATTTCGATGAAAAAACACATGAATAGGAAATTTTACCCGTGTTCTAAACATGTCCTTAAATGTATAATTCCATTAGAAGACATGGTCTATTGTCAAAGGTTTTGGACACCAAATATAGGTAGGTCTTTTTTCCACAATATTTTTTCTCCTCCCAAAAATCATATGTTTTTGTATCTTTCGTTTGGGGCGCTCATGGAGATGTATGCTTTGTGTCTTGTTAAGGTCCCATTTGGCATGGCTTTTCACCAGCTCCTAAAGATGTTCGGAACCGTTTTTTGCTAAACGGGGTAAAACCTAACGGCTTCACCCAAAGAGTCCCTTAAATCGTTCTCTCACAAAGAATATATGGAGGGTGGAGCCAAAAATAGTGGCTTTACCAGACTTCACTTAGCTCCGATGGGTGTTGGGGGATGGCATGATGTTTCGGTCCCCCTATTTCCCATTATCTATCAACCATATTTCACCAACGATTGCTGAAAGGCCCGCTGGAGCTGCCAGTTTGGTCGAAAGGCATTTCATCTAGCTGAAAGGTTCCTTCGTCCATCACCTTTCGGCATTAGAGCCTGGCTGTCGGCATGGTTATCAAGGCATAACGCCTGTCGGTTGGCCGAAAGGCCTTCCGTCTAGCCGAAAGGTCTTTCGGCCATCGCTTATCAGCATTGACGTCTGGCTACCAACATGGTCATCGGGAGATAACGCCTGTCGGTTGGCCGAAAGGCCTTTCGTCTAGCTGAAAGGTCTTTCGGCTAACTTGGCGGCATTCTGTCGGAAGGGTGCGAAAGTCCTTTCGCTCATTGTGATATTTTAGGTTCAACTCGGCATGCATGTGGTGTGCAGGATGAGACTTTCGTCGGAATGGCAGAACGGGGGAAGCAACTGAATGGAGGATAGATGCGGATTTCTCCCGGCATGGGCCCCCAGTACATCAGCAGTAGAGCGCGGGAACGGGGACCGGACGAGGGAGGTGTCTTCCAGGGGAGGCCAGGACCAGAATGGATCGAGGATGCCCCGATGATTCAGAATATGCTTTAGGATCTAGGTAGTTTAAGGGGCATTTCTGTCTTTATAAAAGATATGGTTGTGTATAAATAGAGCTCCAAGTGAGCCATGTAAGAGGAGGAATGAAACCCTAATTTGTTGAGTCATTTGTAAGTGCCTTTCGTTCTTTCCTATTCTTTTCGTTCGTTTATTTTTGTGCTTTCGGTTACTTTGGCGACAACCTAGTGTTCGAAGGCTAAGGCCTCGAACAACATTGGCGCCCACCGTAGTTGTTGCTTGAGCTTACCATGGCCGGAAGGAAAGGAACCAAAACGGTCAATGAAAGAGCGGAATCGTCTAAGGCAACAGCCGTCACCGCCGCAGCAGATGCAGCAAATGCCGTCGTGGTGGTAGCTGCTGCAGCCACGGCAATGGAACAGGTCGCCACGGGACCGAATGCGCCGGAAGCACATAATGGAGAGGCAGAACCAATAGGCGGACGGGAAGAAATGCCGGAAGGACATGTCCAAGAATTGGTTGATGGTCAAGATGGAAACGACGACGAAGAGGGTGAAATCAACGACCAGGCAAGAGATTTGAGAAGATTGGATGGATATCAGCAGGAGATTCAAAGGTTGCTACGGGAAAAAGAACAGTTGTTGCAACAAGTGGCAGCAAGAAATAGAGCTGAGCAGACTCACAGGGCCATCAGGCAAGCCAAAAACCAAAGAGAAAGATTGATCAGAGAAATCCGGTAGTTGCAAAGAGCAGGTGCCGAAGGTGTTAACCAGGCCGGCGAAAACATAGTGTTGCCAGATATCAGTGTGCCGGACGAAAACATAGAAGCATATGATCCATCCTCACCATTGTCGAAAGAGTTACAGCAGCTCCCATGGCCATGGCCAGTAAACTACAAACCCTGCATTCCACCCTTTGATGGGAAAACCAATCCAAGAAAATTTATAGCAAGCTATGAGACTGCAGTGTTTTCGGCTGGAGGAGACACTACGACTTTGGCGAAATCACTCATCTTGGCAGTTGAAGATATCACCCATGATTGGTATACGTCTCTGAAGGCCCTTTCGATCCATTCATGGCACCAGATTAAAGCAGAGCTTCTGGCAACTTTCCAAGGATACCAGCCAGAGACGAAAACCACAAGAGATCTCATGAATTGTGTTCAATGGCATGATGAAGCCCTTTTGGATTATCTGAAAAGATTCATCCAGCTCAAGCCACAGGTACCGAATGTGCCAGAAGTAGTAGTCATCACAGCAGTGATTAAAGGCTTAGCTACGGGGCAGTGTGCAGCACATTTCGCTCGAGAGCCGCTAGCCACAGTAAAAGAACTATTCGAAGTCATCAACCGATATGCTAGATCAGATGATGGTTACAGGCGACGAAAGGCAGCACGCAATCCTCAAAGGTAGGCACCGATGCAGCGAAATGTGAAACCATTCCGTTCAACGAACTACCTACAAGAAGATTCAGAGCAGTCCATGCCAGATCAGGCTCATTTCGTCCCATCATAATCTCAACCTTATCACAGTTTCGACCATTCGTCACCTCATGGAGGACAAGATGGCAGAGGAAGAAGCAGAGGCCGAAAGGCGCCTTACTGTCTCATATGTGGCGAAAACGCCGGGCATATCACCAAAGAGTGCAAGTATACTAAGATGGCCAGGGAGCTCAAAGAAAAAGACGATGTGTCCAGAAGTAGCGAGACCCCAAAGCACATCTTCCACAACACGCCCTGTGGTGAAAACACACACAAACAGTTCTACAGCCAACCCTTCCTTTTGGCAGCAAGCAACGCAATGCATCAGCCTAGCTTTTCGCAGGGACACGTTCAGACACCATTCGCCTAGCAACACCTAGCGTTCCAAGCTTATCAGCAAATCACTCAGTTCCCAAATCAGTCATCCATCATGTCCTCGCCGGTTCAGACATATCACCAACAATTCAACCAGCCACAACAGGCCAAGCAAGAAAGCGCACAAGACCAGAAAGCAGTGAATAGAATCCTTCCATCGCTTGGTCACATATTCGCCATAACAGGCGGATCCAGTCAGGAGCACGAGAGCAAAAGAGCAAGAAGAGAGTACGACACAAAAGTCTAAACGGTTTCGGCGGGAAGAAAATTGATGCTATCGGCAAAAAGGTCGTTTCGGTATCATACATAGAAGGCGAAAGGGTCTACACCGAGATGATAACTTTTGATATAGTCGATATAGACTACCCATACACTGCTATTTTCGGCAGTGGATACACCTACAAATTTGAAGTAGTCATCAAGCAAAGCTACCTATGCATGAAGATGCCCTCACCTTTTGGAATAATCACGGTACAAGGAGACCAAATTGCATCAAGGCGAATAGAACAAAAGCCAATACCAGGTTACAGCCTCGTAAACGAGGTAGCCAAGATGCCAGAAGAAACCGAATCAACTGACGAAAACATCAGTAGCCCAAGGGCAGGAGCTAGAGAAGACACTCAGAAAACTCCTCTATCCAAAGAAACACATGACAGTTGCGTCCATACCAGACCAGACCTATCAGCCGAAGAGAAACAGGAGCTCCTTTCGTTCTTAGCAAGGTTTTCATTTTCGGAAATTAAAATTTATCGGGGGTCACAGATAAAGAGGATAAACTGGATATATCGGAAATATCGGACCAAATTCAAACAAAATTTAATTTGAATTTAAGTAAATTTAAATAAATTTAAACAAAATTTGTACGAAAAAGATAGATATTTTCTTATCGGCACCTACAGATAAAAAGGATATATCGGAAATATCAGGAGATTTCGGCCAAAAAAGGAAACCATGGTTCTTACACGAGAACAACAATATTTTCGCATGGTAGGTGAAAGAATTTCCTAGAGTCAGCCAAAACCTGGTACAGCATAGCCTATATATATGGCCAAAGGGTCCAAGCTACAAAAGCAAAAGTTGAGAAAAATGTCAGTCATGAGAATCGAAGCAGCGAAATTTGAAGTCCAAAGATTGTTATATGCTGAAGTCAACAGACCTGTTCAGTACCCAAAGTGGCATTGACCGAAGGATCCGTACCCTCTACCAAGAATCGGCACGATAACGGACAAAAATGATAAAGCCAGGAACCTTTCGGCCTAAGGGCTAATTTATACTTCAACCCTTCGAAAATGCGTGAGGGCGAAGCTTCGAAAGGCTAAGGGCTAATTTATACTTTGACCCTCCAAAAATGCGTGAGGGCGAAGCAACGAAAGCCTAAGGGCTAATTTATACTTTGATCCTCCAAAAAGGTGCAAGGGCGAAGAGACGAAAGCCTAAGGGCTAATTTAAGCTTCGATCCTCCGAAAATGCGTGAGGGCAAAGCAACGAAAGCCTAAGGGCTAATTTATACTTCGACCCTCTGAAAATGCGTGAGGGCGAAGCAACGAAAGACTAAGGGCTAATTTATACTTCGACCTTCCAAAAAGGTGCGAGGGCAAAGAGATGAAAGCCTAAAGGCTAATTTACACTTCGTCCCTCCGAAAATATTCGAGGGTGAAGGAACGAAAGCCTAAGGGAAAATTTGCGAGACCAAAGAGACTCACGTGTTTCACCATCCCTCGCTGAAAAGGTTGGGGGACGACATCGTTTTTCTCTAAGTTGCGCTGAAGGGTTGGCAACAAAACCCTATCGCGCACATTTCGCCATCCCTCGCCGAAAAGGTTGGGGGACAGCGCCGTTTTTCTCTTAGTCGCACTGAGGGGTTGGCACTGAAGCCCTATCGCGCGCGTTTCGCCATCCCTTGCCGAAAAGGTTGGAAAATAGCACCGTTTTTCTCCAAGTCACGTCTAGGGGCTAGCACTGAAGCCCAATCACACGCGTTTTGCCATTCGTCACCGAAAAGGTTGGGGGATGGTGCCATTTTTCTCTAAGTCGTGCTGAGGGGCTGGCGCTAAAGCCCTATCGCGCACATTTTGCCATCCCTCACCGAAAAGGTTGGGGAGGGCGCTGTTTTTCTCTAATTTGCACTGAGGGGTTGGCAACAAAACTCTATCACGCGCGTTTCGCCACCCTCCGACGAAAAGGTTGGGGACGACACTGTCATTCACTAAGTCACGTTAAAGGGTTGGCAACAAAACCCTATCGCATGCGTTTCAGCATCCCTCGCTGAAAAGGGTGTAGGACGGTGCCGTGTTTCCCTAAGTCATGTCGAGGGGCTAGCATCGAAGCCCTAGCACGCGAGTTTTGCCATCCCTCGCTGAAAAGGTTGGTGGATGGCGCCGTTTTTTTCTAAGTTGCGCGGAAGGGCTGGCAACGAAGCCCTATCGTGCGTGTTTCACCACTCCTAGCCAAAAAGGTTGGGGGATGGCACCGCTTTTTTCTAAGTCACACTGAGGGGCTACCATCGAAGCCCTATCACACGCGTTTCATCACCCCCCGCCAAAAAGGTTGGGGGCAACACTTTCCTTCACTAAGTTGCGCTGAAGGATTGGCAACAAAAACCCTATCACGCACGTTTCGCCATCCCCCACCGAAAAGGTTGGGGGCGGCACTGTCCTTCACTAAGTCATGCAGAAGGATTGGGAACAAAACCCTATTGCGCACGTTTCCCCATCCCTCATCGAAAAGGTTGGGGGATGGCACCGTTTTTGTCTAAGTCATGCCGAGGGGCTGGCACTGAAGCCCTATCACGCGTGTTTCACCATCCCTCGCCGAAAAGGTTGGGGGATGGCACCGTTTTTCTCTAAGTTGCCCTGAGAGGCTAGCAACCAAAGCCCTATCATGCGTGTTTCGCCATCCCTCGCCGAAAAGGTTGGGGGACGGTGATGTTTTTCTCTAAGTTGCATTGAGGGGCTGGCAATCAAAAACCTATCGCGCGTGTTTCACCATCCCTCGCCAAAAAGGTTGGGGGACGGTGTTGTTTTTCTCTAAGTTGCGCTGAGGGGCTGGCACCGAAGCCCTATCATGCGTGTTTCACCACCCCTCGCCAAAAAGGTTGTGGAACGACGCTGTTTTTCTCTAAGTTACGCCGAGGGGCTGGCACTGAAGCCCTATCGCACACGTTTCGCCATCCCCCATCGAGAAGGTTAGGGGCGGCATTGTCCTTCACTAAGTCACGCTGAAGGGTTAGCAACAAAACTCTATCGCGCACGTTCCGTCATCCCTCACCGAAAAGGTTGGGGGACGGTGTCATTTTTCTCTAAGTTGTGCCTGAAGCCCTATTGCGCGCGTTTCACCATCCCTCGCCAAAAAAGTTGGGGGACGACGCCCTTTTTCTCTAAGTTGCGCTGAGGGGCTGGCAACCGAAGCCCTATCACGTGTGTTTCGCCATCCCTTGCCGAAAAGGTTGGGGGATGGCGCTGTTTTTCTCTAAGTTGCGTTGAGGGGCTGGCAACCCAAGCCCTATCGCGCATATTTCGCCATCCCTCGCCGAAAAGGTTGGGGGACGGCGTTGTTTTCTCTAAGTTGGGCCGAGGGGCTGGCACCGAAGCCCTATCGCATGTGTTTTGCCATCCCTCACCGAAAAGGTTGGGGGACGGCGCCGTTTTTCTCTAAGCTGCGCGGAAAGACTGGCAACGAAGCCTTATCGCGCGCGTATCGTCACCCCTGCTGAAAAGGTTAGGGGCAGCATTGTTCTTCACTAAGTCGCGCTGAAGGGTTGGCAAGGAAACCTATCGTGTGTGTATCGCCACTCCCCATAGAAAAGGTTAGGGGTGGCACTGTTCTTCACTAAGTCGTGCTGAAGGTTTGGCAATGAAATCTATCGCGCTCGTTTCGCCACCCTCCACTAAAAAGGTTGGGGGCAGCACTGTCCTTCACTAAGTCGCACTAAAGGGTTGGCAACGAAACCTATCGCGCGCGTATCGCCTCCATTCGCCGAAAAGATTGGGGGCGGTGTCATTTTTCACTAAGTCACGTTGAAGGGCCGGCAACAAAACCCTATCATGCACATTTCGCCACCCCTCGCCGAAAGGGATGGTGGATGGCATCACTTTTCACTAAATATCGCCAAGGGTCTAGCAGCGAAGCCTGCCAGCATTCTTGTTTTCGTCCATCCCTCTCAAAAGGACAGCGTCAATTCTTTTAAGTTCAGTCCTAAAACCATTCGTCAAAAACTAAATACAAAAAACTCCAACACTGGAGGCTTCGGTTCAGCAACAGAGTCAACGAATACCTTATCGTTACTGAAAGCATTTGGCCTTTCACACACTATTGTTGGGCCTTTATACCCATCAAGGTCAACTATGCCTTCAAACTTGGTGTGGATGCATAACAGCTTTCAACCAAGGGCTATCCATTCTTCGACTAGATCCCTGTTAATTTGCCATTGGGAAGTAAGGGTGAAAGCGTCCCCGCTTCTCACTTCTCCTGACCGAGTCCGCCTCGTATGGCCGAGGCTGTGGCACAATCTCGTCACCAGGAGTCCGAAACCACGGATGTCCCAAACTGTCCGGAGATATGTACCCCTTGTTCACATATTCTTGAATCTACAAATGATTAACTCGAGACCGCACAAGAATGAAAGTAATCCCAACCAAAGCCAGTACAGGTGAATTGTTGACAGATTCCATAATTGAAACTTGTTCTGACATTACAGACTCATTTGGATTTGTTGGCTGAACGCTAGTGGAATGCCCAGCAGGACCGTCATGGGAACCATGTTGGTTTCGGCATGAAGATCCAAAAGCCCTATTGCTGGATGAAACCAAAGTCTATGACAAATGACCTTTTGTCCTATCCGTCCTCCGGTCCAAAGACCCTGAGTTGTTATCATTCCTGCTTGATGGATCAGAGGACGAATACATCTCTACCGAGCGAGCCATCTAAAGAGACGGCAAAATCGCAAACACAATGGGAAAGAAAAAACAATAAACTATAAAGGAAACGCAGAAAAGCAACAAAGCTAAGAAGAACAAATTGCCAAAGTGAGAGCCAAAACAAAACCCGAAGCCACCAAGGAGTTGCGAAACGTCAGCCAAAAGCGCAGGAAGCCATGAGCGATCATCTAGCTGTTGAAACACCAAGAGGCAACAAACACACCCAAAAGGGTTGCGTATATATCGGTCAGGCGCGTGTTTCGTAACTCGGGGGATGGCGCTATAGGCCGAAACATAAAAAAGAAGCGGCGCCCCTTTCGACGCAAGCGACGAATGGAGACACCGAGGGGCTACTATTGGGGGATGGCACGATGTTTTAGCCCCCCTATTTCCCATTATCTATCAACCTTATTTCACCAACGATTGCTGAAAGGCCCACTGGAGCTACCAGGTTGGCCGAAAGGCATTTCGTCTAGCTGAAAGGTTCCTTCAGCCATCACCTTTCGTCATTAGAGTCTGGCTGTTGGCATGATTATCAAGGCATAACACCTGTCAGTTGGCTGAAATGTGGTAGAACCGTCTAATCTAATGCCTTCTAGGAGTACTTGTCTTCCATTAGACACTAAGTACTCAAGAGAGGACACTAAACTACGCAGTTCCGTAGAGCACACCCTAAGGGAGAACTAGAAAATCCACATTTTTCTATTAGGATCATAAATGAGAGAATACAACTTACAACATTGTTAAGTCATTTCTTACATCACTTTATATAGTAATAGAATATTACCTCAATTGATTATAACAGCGGAATATAACAATGTTATCGGAGTTATAGAGGAAGCAAAGATTAATTTAATGACATGGTGGAGCATTAACGTAGTGGACATTTATATACAGAGATGCTAGCAGATTTTACATCTTTTCTTATAAAAACCTTTAGTGATGGCTATAAATAAACACTACGGTCGTAGTGTGAAGGAATTCTCTCTTAGCCCACCAGGAGGTTTCCACACATAAGAGTCAGCTCTAAGTATCCTCCGATCACCTGCAATAGGGGGAATAAAACCATGAGTATTCGATTGTACTCAGCAAGACTTACCCGACATGAGGAAAATAAAAGACTCCAAGGATATGTAAGGCTTATTTGGTTTGTGGGTTATTGCATCTGCGGAAGCATTACTAAACGTGTGTCCTTATATTCAATTTTATTCACAATCATCATTAGTTCATTAACTAACCATTCTATGTAAGCACCTATGCTACTTTCAAGCAGTTGGTAAGCAATCAGAACCATTTTATCACCTTTCAAGTTTCAGTTCTTACTACGGTGCTAGACCATAGCCAAGTCATACTGTCTCATAGAAACGGCTATTCGTGAATCAATGTATCCCAGCTGGGTACCTCAAAACGCATGCCCCATTTGAACCCTAGGCACAAACAAGACCAACCCATTCCACTCCTGTCACAGGCTCTAGGTTTTCGTCTAAACTTGGACTCCAAGCCTCCAAACTTGAGA
Source organism: Miscanthus lutarioriparius (assembly GCA_904845875.1). Lineage (NCBI taxonomy): Eukaryota > Viridiplantae > Streptophyta > Magnoliopsida > Poales > Poaceae > Miscanthus > Miscanthus lutarioriparius. The sequence goes on along the minus strand of CAJGYO010000001.1, from coordinate 68,496,043 downwards.
CCCGGTCTCACTATGGTGCTTAGACCTCCACCTTTCCCCATCTCCAATCAGTCGTTCTAGAAAGAGCCAGAACCCGCGACAAGAGCATAATGAGCCTTTCCGCTCCCATAAGCAAGTATATGCTCAGAATAATAAGTCTGTGACCTGACTGCCATCCATAGCAATGGACAGTCCTCAATCGACACAGGTGGAACAAATACAATTCGAGCCTCGCTTGAATGCCTAACCAATTCTAGATCTAAAGTACCTTTCCGCCCGGTCTCCAATTATCATCCATATATATTCCATGTGATAGTAATATAATAACAACAATAATATCTTTCCTATCTCTTGCGAGTGACAGGTAATCACTCGACTTCTACCGGATCCTACATCATAGCAATCTACACGATCCTGCCATACTAGTTGGACTCATAGGATAAGAATATATATATATGCAAGTGGTTTTCATTCAACTCCTTAAAACTTAATGCATAAGTATAAAATAAAGTACAGAATAATAGGGGTTATGCACCGGGGCTTGCCTGGATAAGATATAACCAAAAGTTAGCATTCCATCATGGTGACCCGATCATCAAGGCACCATTCTTTCTGCTACTTTAGATGACTCCACGATCCATCGTTGTTCCTATCATAATATACGTAGATGCAACGCAGAAAACGTAATTAACCCACGGCAACCACAACTCTAAGAACACGATTATGCATCGCAAGCTAACAAGCTAGCTCTAACAACTAGCATACTAGGCTACGTATCCACGTAGTCAGGTAAGGTTTCATTTCCGAAAAAATGTTTTAGTCCTACAATCCCAAGGTTTTTGGCTTCTTATTAATTAAATTTATATATTCGAACTAGGGCTCATTTAGCTACCTTAGCAAATTAATTATTCTGGAGCTACAAAAATTACAGTAAGCACCTCATAATATTAGGAAGCTATTGTGAAATTTCTAGAATTAACACTAGCACTGATTAATCATAAAAAATCCTATAAGTTTATACCTTAACAATATTAAGCATCTCAATTTAATTAGATAACTCCTGAAAATACTATGAAACTATGTGAACAAGATATATTAACAGCTAGATCATGATTTTATGAATCTAACCAAATTAGTTTCACAATTTTTGGCCAAATGCACAAATTTATATTGAATTTACAAATTTACTTTGAAACTAAATTATGAAATATTTTAGAAAAAGAAAAGTGCCGGTGGCAACTATTTCGGCCCAGCAACCTGGCTTGGCCCAACGCGGGACGCGGGCGCGCGTAGCAAGCCGACCTAGCAAGCGGCCTAAGGTGGGATCCCTCACTCTCGCTGCCCATTTTGCAGAAAAGACATTGATCTATCAATTTATTACGCGACACTATGCACACTATTGTAGAAGAGACACGCCTCGCATCTAACACCCCGTAAACACTCGTCTATGCAATGACATGCCCCTGGACGCGTGCGCGCGACGGTGCGGCTAACCGACGGCATACGACGGATATGCCGGGCAACCCAGCGGCACTCTAGTGAGACAGAGGGGTCGATCGGGCTCTATGGCCAAACACGCAATGATGGGCGGTGGTTGGGAGCTTAACGGTGCACTACCAAAGCCTAGTCTCGACGACGGGCAGAACCGTGTGGTGGCGTGACTGTTTCGGTGGCCTAAGGCACTATCGGGGTGGTGGAGATAGCGGGTAAACACTAGTAGCTCACCGGGATTCGTGCTGTAGTGGCGGTTGAGGTGGAGGAGTGCTAAGGTGGCCTGGCCATGTGCGTGCAGTGTTATCGGCGGCGCTCCAAGGTTGACACCGACGCGTCAGGTCCTCACTCGTGTCATTCCTGGTCAAACAAAGATGAGCAACAACACGAGGGGACCAAGGTGAGCTCATAGGAACAACTAGTTGAACCCCTATCGAGGGGTAGGGCCTTACCCTCAAGTCATGCTCTATTTCGGAGGCATGATGACCGGTGGCCGTAGAAACACTAAATTCATCCACGCTGAGGCGCGACAAAGCCTCGATAGGGGTCGCCTGGCTAGTCAACTCCCTAGGCCACTTGATGGTGCACGGAATTGAACTGCGAAGCTCCGAGCTAAGCGAATCAAGAGGCAGAGCGCATGGTGCTCCCGCTGTGGTCATGCCGTGGAGAGGCACATGAGTGAGCTCGAGTGGATAAAGATGGTGGCTTCGACCGATAGCTGTAGTATGAGCATGTGTGCACAGGTGATGAGACCGGGGAGGGCTGGGCGCGACGCACTTGAATTGGAGCAGCCAAACCCGAGAAGGTCGCACCGGCATTGGCTAGCGGGGTGGGACAGGGAAACGTCTCATCACCACGGTGACCGGGGTCGTCAACCTAGTCGCGATGGCAGCGCCACATGCCCAGAGGCTCGACACGGTAGGTAGGACGAAGGGTGGGGCGAGCGCCACGTCGTCAAGGTGGTGACCGCCGTAGCTCCGTCATGACCCAGCACATGGCTCGGTGGCTGACATTGGCGCGCGTAGACCACGACAGTGGGACCAGACCACCGCCAGCCGGGTCGGGCCACGCAAGGGCTAGGTGCAGCACGACATTGGCCTAGCGCACGCGCAGGCCGGCGGCCACGGCTTGGTTGCGATGTGACCCCTACGCCAACCGCGCTGTGCCCGCGGTGACCGCGAACACAGTCCGAATGACTACCCTAGGTGACGTGCACGCATTTTAAAGCATAGCAAAAGTTACTAACGATCACAATTGAGGTTCAACTAACTCCCCTATCGTAAAGTCCACATTGCCAATGGCCTAGCAACGCCATCGCCATGACCAGAGAGCAACCAGGGAAGGAGATAGATGGATACCAATATGAGCTCGTCGCACTGAACGCCAGTTCAAGAATAGAGCGCCCACAACATGATTTCACACGTTTTAACGACGTTTGAACAATTTTAAAGGAGGGCAACGCGACGTACAACACACCCACGACCCACACCATACCCAAGTACTCACTTAGAAGCAAACAACAATACCAAAACATGCGGCTAGTGTTTAAACATTTTCATTAGAAATTAAATGTCAAGATAGCATTGTCTTACTACTTTTCCCATACTTAGAAAAGTTTATTTAAATTTTGGATTTGATTTTTGAGCTCCCAAAACACTAGTTAACAATATTTATTTTCCAAAAGTTAAAGTTTCATTTCCATCTACTAAACTTGTACTTCAATTTTTATTTAAGTACTAAATACAAGTTATGTTTTATTTGTGTTTATAGAAATTGTTTTTCATGCCAAACAATTAAAACTACTTTTCCTATTTTTCTTGTTAGGATTTTCATTAGCACATTTATGCACTGAGTAAATTAAATTAGATATTTATTTGATTTTTCTCAACCACAAAAGTGAGTCACATAGAATTTGTTTATCATTTCAGGTAAGTTTTATACTCTTAAACCCAGCGAACTTATTTTGCTAATCTCTTTTAGGTCTTAATCTTGGTGCTAAGCAAGCTCGTAACACCAGGTGTGTTACATGAAAGGCTTTTTGTCTAGCCAAAAGGTCTTTCGGCCATCGCTTATCGGCATTGACGTCTGGCTACCAGCATGGTCATCAGTAAATAACGCCGGCTGGTTGTCTGAAAGGCCTTTCGTCTAGCCAAAAGGTCTTTCGGCTAACTTGGCGGCATTCCGTCGGAAGAGTCCAAAAGTCCTTTTGCTCAGCGTGATATTTTAGGTTCGACTCGTCATGCGTGTGGTGTGCAGGATGAGACTTTCATCGGAACGGCGGAAGCAACCGAAAGGAGGACATATGCTGATTGCTCCCAGCATGGGCCCCCAGTACATCAGCAGTAGAGCGCGGGACGGGGGACCAGACGAGGGAGGCGTCTTCTAGGGGAGGCCAAGACTGGAATGGACCGAGGATGCCCTGATGATTCGGAATATGCTTTAGGATCTAGGTAGTTTAAGGGGCATTTCTGTCTTTATAAAAGATATGGTTGTGTATAAATAGAGCTCCAAGTGAGCCATGTAAGAGGAGGAATGAAACCCTAATTCCTTGAGTTATTTGTAAGTGGCTATCATTCTTTCCTGTTCCTTTCGTTCGTTTATTTTTGTGGTTACTTGGGTGACAACCTAATGTTCGAAGGCTCATGCCTCGAACAACAGTGGGCCCTGCATGGGGTTCTGTGAGAGCCGTTTTGCCAAACAGTTTATCAAAAGGGCTCCGGTTCCACCGATAGAGCCGAAGTAAAAAATAATAGCTTCACTAGTGAAGTGAGACCACCGATGGAGCCGAAGTAAAAAAATAACAGCTTTACTAGTGAAATGAGACCGTACTAAACATGACCTAAATTTTGCATGTAATGCTGGTATGCGGCAACCCTCCCAACTAGTGGCGATGCAACCTTAGACATGCTGTGTTTGCATTGGATGGCCGAAAAAGGGGTATCTGGCTTGGATGAACATAGGGCCCTAGATGAACATGGTAAATGCTCTGGTTTAGTTGGGCACACATGATTCAATGTTTGGAAAAAAAATACTCATTTAAAATACGTGTTTCGGTCGGTCGCTCAGTTCAAATTTGAAACAATGCACACCCATTGGTGGCTTTAGTTACAAAAATTGAGATGTAAATTCATCTTATACAAATTCATATGAAATGATAAATTTGGTGTGCACGTACAATAGAAGAGAGAGAAAAAATTCTCTGTTTACAATTCATTTTTTCAAGGCGACCGAAGCACGTATTTCGAACAACTTTTCATGTTTTTATCAAGAGAGATGTGAATTCAGGCTACATATCCTACTGTCAGTTAGAAGTGAGAAGACCCATCCATCCCGCGATGGCCTGAAGCTGCGCAAATGGATCCCAGGCCTCTGTTGGTGGAGTTGCGGTCCCTAGCGGTCGTGCACTGGACGGTCCATCCCACGCCAAGCCGGAAAAGAAAAGATGACGGCAGCAGCTGGACAAATGGACCCGTTGGCTGATCGACACGGGCACAGCCAGATGCCATCTCGGCCGTCCGTCCCGCGGCGGCCCGCCTATTTAAGGACCAGACGAGCGGCGCCTCCGTCTACACTTGTTGCGAACCCTCAACCCTGCTTGGCTTATATTAGGTGTACCTCGCAGTAGCGAACTAGCGATTAGCCTGCCTTTTCTGCATCTTGATGATTCTTCTTCTTTTCTCCATGGATCCGTTCGGTTGCTGCTGCCCTCTTTGTGTGGCAACGAGATTCCTTAGTGCAGATATCGTAATGCGATTGTTTGAGGTTTTGTGATTTGGATCTTGCTGGTTCTACGTGAGATTTGAGATCGATCTGAAAGGCTTATTCGTGCCTTCTATACACCAGATCGATCTTGAAATTTTTCTTTTCACCACTTTATTTATTATCTGGGCCTGATCTTTGCCGGATGCATTCGCTTTGGCGATTCTCTGAAAAGCTGAAAAGAATCTGTTTGGTGGACATAATGTTCGGTTCCACAACTTTACTTCTTTCTTTTTATTCCGTGCCAATGATGATTTATTTTCAAGGTGAATTCTTTGAGTGATTTGTGATGTTCTTGAGGCGTTCAACTGAGGCACGGCCGAATTGGAATTGGAATTTAATTATTGCTTTGCAGCGCATCAAAATCTTTGCTTTAATTCAGTACCAGAAAATTAGACTTGTATTCGTCTCAATCTTTTTTTCTTTCCGACTCGTCTTATTTTGTTGTCCCTCAAATGTGTCAATGATGCCGAATTCTGGATGACTTACTTATATATGCTGGTGCACGCATAGCTATGGTGATATGCACTTGAGGCGTTCATCTGAGGCACGCCGCACGCTATATTTCCCTGCTTGCTGTGTCATGATCGTGATCTCGTGCTTTTTTCCTCCATTTTGTGTGGGGGTGAAACCTCGGAATGTTTGAAGCCCATCCACTTGTTCTTTCTACTGGTTCTGATCCTTAAGTTCGAAGATTCAATCAGTTGCTTGGTCTTCTGATTTTTCTTAACTTACATCAGCGGCTAATTTATTGCATAAAAATAGCGAGCTATTAATTTTAGATTATCCTGCATCTGCTTCTAACAAATATGCCGTATTTTTCCCCCTTCCATTTTGTGATCCTATTCCTGTCCTTTTGTAGATAAGGGACAGGGGTGGCGAACTGCTTCTGGGAATAATACTAACAGACGCACAGGCACAGTTGATCTCCCTCCAACGTGCTCACGAAACGTGCTCATGAATTTGATCAGTGCAGTATCATCGTACCAACGGAATTTTCTTCATCAAATGTATCGTTTTTTTAAAAAAATGCCCCTGCTTTTTGTGAGGAAATATCAATGCTAATAGAATAAACGTGTCAGTGGAAAATATTTTTCGTGAATCAAGGAAGGAAATTTGTGGGGCTACGTGTCAATTTGTACAAGACATACCCTAGCATTAGTTTGGTGGGTGAGATTTTTATCTATCTGGCTCTTGAGTATTAGCAAAATCAGATGTTAGACAAGATTTATGGGCTAACTATTGGTTGGAGCAACTCTAGAGTCTCTGTAAATTCTTTGTCTCTATTTGGAGTCATTCGATAATATTCTCTTCGTATATCCTTCATGTCTTTAATGGACTCTCTCTGTTTGGAGTCATTCGGATGAATATTCTCTTCATATATCATTAATGTCTTTAATGGACTCTCTAACATTTGCTCTCTATACTTCAATAGTTTACCTTCAACTTTCTATATTTCATGAAAAAACTATCATATATTGTATTTAGAGAGACATGGAGCCTCTTCAAAAATGAAGAGCGAGAAGGGTGGTTTGGAGACCAGAAAAAAGATGGAAGGTGGTGTAGAGAGTATTGGAATATGATATTTTGGTTTTTTTTTTAAATTTTGTTATTAATCTCTGAGACTATATTGGTATGTTTTTTAAAATTTTGTTATTCATCTCCGATACTATAACAGAATGTAAGGATATTTCGTGAAAAAACAAAAGGCTGGCTTTGTGAAAATAGCTATGAGCCTAATGACCAGTATTTCTTCAAACTGGTTTCCCCATTATGCTTCTTTTTTTTGTCACATGATATTGAATGTTCAGACTACCCATAGTCCATATCTAAGCATCATGATCTGTAAACTGAAGGGATCACAAAGAGTGCTGTTCAAGTCCACGTCATCGGCCTTGCCGAGATGCTCGCCATATTCAGCCTCATCGCCTCGCTCATCTACCTGCTCAGCTTCTTCTGCATCACCTTTGTCCAGTCAATCGTCTCGTCCATTGAAGACGGCGGACTTCCTGGGCACGTCCAGAGCTCCCACCACGGCGTCCTCCAGGCAGCAGGTGCTGGTGTCGGCCCCGTGCACTGCTTGGGAGCCCCGCCGTGGCGCCGGAGAAAATACCGGAGGAGGACAAGGAGATTGTTGCCTCGGTCGTCGTCGCGGCGAGCTCTGCCGCCTCATGCCTGCCCCAACCAGCCAGGCGCCCTGAGCCCGTGTCGCACTGCTCGTGCGGCGCACCGTAGTGGATGGCCGCTGAGACGCTCGCGCTCGTCGCTGAGGTTGTGACCATGGACGACGGCTGGTCCTGATCCGTCTCTGTGTTCCAGAAGTGGCCATGGTCACCGAGAACCTCGCTGCCTCCCAGGACTTCACGTCAGGGCCCGGGAGCTGGCGCGGGCACGAGAGCAAGACGATTGCAGGGAAGCGTGCCTGTGCCGCTAGTAGGCGCTAGCGGCGGATTACGGAGCCATGTGCCACAGGGAGGTGCGCACCAGGAGAGGATACTAGGAGATGGGTGCGGCAGCACAGAGAAAGGCCGACCTTCCTGCAAAGTTCGACACCGAGGTATAGGACGTGCTCATACGGGTCGAGGAGGCGATGCTTGCAGATGCTGCTGGTCGTGGCGCGGGTGCGAGGAGGTGGAGGGCTTGGTTGGTGGCAGAGCTGGCATCGACGAGGTGGGTTTGCAGGACGCAGTGACTCCGGTGACTCCGCCATTGTTGCTCGGTCATCAGGACGTGCGCCGGGCTTAGGGGCAGCTGCTGTCGCCGTTGTGGTTGAGCAGACGGAGGCATCAACTTCCACGCTGACGTGCTGCATGCCATGTCTACAAAAATGACAAACAAAAACATAGACCAGCTTCTGTTTTCGATGGTAAGTGTTTAGTTATCATTTTAAAGCTGGCAAACGGAGAGGTGACCACCGCTATGGCAAATAGTAAGAGCCTGTTTGGATTTAAGGGGCTAAAGTTTAGCTCCATCACATTGGAGGTTTAATGCTAATTAGAAGTATTAAACATAAATTAATTATAAAACTAATTACATAAATGAGGGCTAATTCACGAGATAAATCTATTAAGCCTAATTAGTCTATGATTTGATAATATAGTGCTACAGTAAGCACGTACTAATGATGGATTAATTAGACTTAATAGATTCATCACACGAATTTGCCAGTGCTTCTGCAATTAGTTTTATAATTATCTCATGTTTAGAGCATTTGATGTGACAAGGGCTGAACTTTATCCCAAGGATCAAACAGGGCCTAAAAAATCCCATCACACCTCCGGCGAGGTAGACAAACACCCTCAGACACGGGGCTATTTGGATGGAAGCTTGGAGAAGTTGCTAGAAGAAAATGTTGCCTGAAAAGTTAGTGATTTTTTCCTGACTAGGCAAGTGTGAAAAACATTATTTGGCTGGAGGTCTGTGCCTGAGAATATTAATGAGAGGGTATGCATAAATAGTGTGGATGTGCATTAAAATATCTATGATGTGAGTGTCGGCAGTCTTTAACGATCAAATCCGACCACCAATTAAGACACAAAAAGAGGAGAAATTAGCAATCTTAAACACATATACATTTACTAATGACCTAGTTCTAAATGTATTTGGAGAATATTGTTTTGCCGGACATAAACACAAATGCATGGAAAATTTCACCGAAAGGCGCTTTCCGACGTTGATTTGCGCAAAGGAACAATGAAGATGTCCATCAATTCAACACATTCGGATGAAAAACCAATCGAGGTGCAACCGACGACTAGCCCACGGCTCACCACGTGAAGGCGGTGGTGAGGGGGCTTGGTCAGGGGGTGACCGACCCCCCATTGCCGCCTCTCTGCCGCTCCTTCGATAGGCGGTGGCATGGGAGCATGCAGAGGCGGTGGAGGCTGGGGACGTGCCAAGAATAGCCACTCCACCGCCTCAACTCCTTGTATAAATAGAGGGACCCCCCCTCTACAACACACACCTACCTTGAGCTTCATCTTCACACATTTTGTAGTAGTGTCCCTCTAGGTGCTTCACACATAGTTGTAATAGAGAAAAAGAGGAAGAGAGGAGAGGAATAGAGCGAAGGAGGAGCCGGGTTTGTCGGGTCCTCCTCACTTTGTACCTCTATGGAGCCGACTCAACTTGAGTAATATCCAAGTTTTCTTTTGGTACTTTCAAACTTACTACTTAACTAAGTTTAGTCGTTGCTTTGCTTACTTATGGGAACTCCGCTCGACCGAGTGCTCTAGTCTAAGAATTCAGGCTAGTGTAGTAATCGTTAGCGTAGACGTGGTGTCTAGGCTAGTGTTTACCTAAGCGCCCAATCCCATGGATAATTTTGGTAGCCCTAGAGGTGACAGCTCTGACCTGGTCTTTGTAATCCACCACGTTCGGATTGGTGTTTCCGTACAGCTTTTTGGCAACCTGACTCCGATCACCCCTTCTTCGTCTTTTTGAGGATTGGAAAGGTATTGTTGCTCCGAAGTAAGTAAGTATAGTAAGCCTAAACCTTGGTTATCTAGTTTACTTGGGAAAACCTTAGAAAACTCCTCTCTACCCACAAAAACACTTTTTCCTTGGGCGACCTTGATCCTTTCTAGCACACTTCATGTTCCCCATGGAAATCGATACCAAGGAATACTCTGGGTGAAAGCTACAATGGTATCCGTGCACTTGCTGATTTATCTGTTTGCGTTAACAAATACCAACAAGCTATCTAGCGCCGTTGCTGAGGAACAGTAGCTGTTCTAGAATCAAACCAAGTCGTCCGTGTATCTTTGTTTTTTCTTTTACCACCTCCACATTCACCTCACCACAACCATCACCCACCACCTTTACCACATGGATTCCACTCTTATTCATAAATTCTCCGCTCCAAAGGGTGAGTTCTTAGAGCCACCACAATCGTCAAAGCCAATCACAACTTCTGGCTTTGAACTTCGTCCTAGCTTTATAGCCATGGTTCGGGAGCAATGCTTCTCTTGGCAAGAGGATGAAAACCCTTATACCCACCTTTGGGATTTTGAGCAACTGTGCTATTGCCTACATATTTTTGGCATGACACATGTGACCCTCAAATGGAAATTGTTTTCATTCTCCCTTTTGGGAAGAGCAAAACAATGGTATGCTCATACCGTAGGAGGTGTTCATGGAAATTGGGATGAACTTCGAGACAAATTTTGTCTTGCTTTCTTCCCTCTTTCTTGAATTGCTGCCCTTTGAATAGAATTCTTACCTTTCAATAGAAAGAGAAGGAGACTCTAGGAGCAGCCTGGGCTAGGTTCACAACCCTCATCAATGTCAGTCCAAACCTTTCTTTTCCTGACCATGTTCTCCTACATCACTTCCACCTTGGTCTTAGCAAAGAAACTGCTCTCCACCTTGACATATCTTCTGGAGGCTCGTTCACGCATAACACCATTAGTGAGGGGAAATCCATTCTTGAGAAAATCCTTGAAAACACCCCTTACACTGGAATTTATGATGAGTTTCCTAAAGTAGTTGGGTTAGGCCCCGACCAACAAGAGAAGGCACTTGTAATCGAATCTGAAATTCCTTGAAATCCCTCTCATGATCCGGTTGCCATAGAGCACCCTATTAAGGGAACACACCACACTCTAGAGGATGACGAACCTGATCCCTCTTCGTTTCCCTTTGAATTCAAGGAAGATCTTTTTGAAGATTTTGGGAATGCCATGAATTTATCGGTTCAAGTGAGACCTCTGGTGCACTCTGCACCATCTGAGGATGATGGTCCACAAAATGAGCCCTTTCTTGTAGAACACATCAAGGGACTCTCGGCCATCATGAGTCATGAGTGGTTGGTAAAAGCGGAGTTATCCACTGAGGTGGCCCGAATCATTGCCCCATCAGATATTCTACCTTGCGTCTTTAAGGGAACCACCATAGAGGCTCACTATTGTCCGACTGTTGGGATGAATATTATTTTAAAAGCTTTGGCTGAAAAACTTTGCCCCAACGAATACTTGACCCCATCTCATAATCTTTTAAAAATTCTTTCGGGAGTTATTCTTGAAAGTTATGGGGTCATGTGGTCTATTCCTTTGAGTATCGTCTAGATTTTCATATCTATGACATCTCAGATGCGTCCCATTTGGTTGGTTTACCTTTAGGGACACTCTTTCAGGAAAGACCAAAATAGGATCTTTTAAATTTAAAACTGGGAAGTTCTCCTATCGCCGTGTCACTTGCATGCTCAAACAATGCGATGGTAGAACCCTAGCCCGAACAAGACCCTATTGAGGATGTCTTGATCACTTCTCTAGAAGACATGGCTCAACTAGCTCTTGATGATGAAAACTTCATTCAAGAAGAGGAAGAGCTGGTAGAGCCTGTTGAGTTAGACCAAACTGAAATGCCATCACAACCCTCAATCGGTCTAAAACCCCTTTCCTTCTGGCCTAAAATATGTCTTTCTCGATGACAACCGAGAAACTCTTGTCATTGTAAGCGACAAACTCTCTCAAGATGAAACTCATAAACTTGTCACTGTCCTAGAAAGACATAAATCAGGCATAGGCTACTCACTCTAGGACCTCAAAGGGATTAGTCCCACTCTCTGCACTCATCGTATCCCTATTGATCCTGATTCTTCACCATCAAGGGAACCCCAGTGGGGACTTAACAATGCTATGCGAGAGGTTGTTAAGAAGAAGGTCCTCAAACTTTTGCATGCTGGGATTATCTATCCCATGCCGTTTAGCGAGTGGGTTAGTGCTGGCCAAGTCGTGCCAAAGAAAGGAGGGATGACAGTCATTGAAAATGAAAAGAACAAACTTCTGCCTCGACGAATTGTCACCGGGTGGCAGATGTGCATTGACTACCGGAAACTCAACAAGGGCACTAAGAAGGATCATTTTTCATTGTCGTTCATTAACGAAATGTTAGAATGCCTCGCGAACCATTCCTTCTTTTGTTTCCTTGATGGGTATTCCGGATATCATCAAATCCCAATCACCCCGATGACCAAAGTAAGACCACATTCAGATGCCCATAAGGAACTTATGCATATGGACGTATGTCGTTCGGGTTATGCAATGCTCTAGCTTCTTTCCAATGGTGCATGATGTCTATTTTCTCTGACATGATTGAGAAAATCATGGAGGTGTTCATGGACGACTTTACTGTCTATGGCAAAACCTTCACTAAATGTTTGGAGAATTTAGACAAAGTCTTACAACGGTGCGAAGAAAAACACTTAGTCTTGAACTGGGAGAAATGCCATTTTATGGTTCAGGAAGGAATAGTGCTAGGACACAAGGTGTCCGCCCATGGGATAGAGGTGGACAAAGCAAAAATTGAAGTCATTGAACAACTTTCACCCCTCACAAACATGAAAGGCATTCGTAGCTTCCTAGGCCACATAGGGTTCTATAGGCGATTCATCAAAGATTTTTCTCAAATCGCTAGACCCCTAACTAGCCTCTTAGCTAAAGATGCACCTTTCATGTTCAATCATGAGTGCCTTGAAGCCTTTCAAGTTTTAAAGAAGGCACTCATTTCAGCTCCAATCATCCAACCACCAAATTAGAAGTTGCCCTTTGAAATCATGTGTGATGCTAGTGACTTTGCTGTGGGGGCCATTTTGGGCCAAACAAAGGATAAAAAGCACTATGCTATATCCTATTCTAGCAAAACTTTATCTGGGGCACAACTGAATTATACCACAACTGAGAAGAGTTGTTGGCTGTTGTCTTTGCAATAGACAAGTTTAGATCTTACTTAGTGGGGGCAAAGGTAATTGTTTATACAGATCATGCTGCTCTCAAATACCTCACTAAGAAAGATGCTAAGCCTTGGCTAATCTGATGGATTCTTCTACTCCAAGGGTTTGATATAGAAATAAGAGATAAAAAGGGATTAGAGAACTCGGTAGCTGATCACTTGTCTCAGCTTCAACATAGAGATACACATGAGTTACCTATTAATGACTATCTAAGGGATGACACACTCCTCAAAGTAATAGACTCGGACCCATGGTATGCAAATATTGTGAACTATATAGTTGTAGGATATGTTGCACCAGGGGAGGACAGGTGGAAACTCAAGCATCAAAGTCATTCCCACTTGTGGGATGACCCGTACCTCTACCGAGTCTACGCCGATGGATTGCTATGGAGATGTGTCCTAATGGTTGAAGCCACAAAGATCATAGAGGGATGTCATGCATCACCCTATGGAGGACACTATAGAGCATTCCATACACATGCCAAGATCTGGCAAAGCGGATTCTTCTGGCCAACGATATATCAAGATACAAAAGAGTTTGTTAGGTGTGTCAGATGCCAGAAGCATTGGAACATCAACATGCAGGATGCAATGCCACTCATGAACAACCTCCAAATTGAGTTGTTTGACATTTGGGGGATTGACTTCATGGGACTATTCCCAAAGTCTGGAGATGCAGAATACATCTTGGTGACGATGGACTATGTGTCCAAGTGGGTAGAAGCACTGCAATGTCAGACCGCCGACTCCAAGCACTCCAAAAAGATGTTCCATGAAGTGATATTCCCACGGTTTGGAACACCTCGAATGGTCATAAGTGATGGAGGGTCACACTTCATCAACAAGACCTTTCAGCAGTTCCTAGTGGAGTATGGAGTCAAGCGCAACATTGAAACTCCATACCATCCCCAAACAAACGGTCAAGCTGAAACATCAAATAAACAGATCAAGAACATTCTACAAAAGACCGTGGATGAGATGGGGAAGAAATGGAAGTACAAGATGCATGATGCACTATGGGCATACGGAACATCATACAAGACACCCATTGGCATGTCACCGTATCAGCTTGTATATGGAAAAACATGCCATCTGCCTGTGAAGTTAGAGTTTAGGGCCCATTGGGCAATTAATAAATGGAATATGGATCTCCACCTAGCTGGCAAGAATAGACAAATGCAACTATCTGAGCTAGAGGAATGGAGAGAAAAATCTAACCACAACTCCAAGATTTATAAAGAAAGAACAAAAAGATGGCTTGACAAGAGAATCAAGCACAAAGAGTTCACACCTAGAGATATGGTTCTGATGTTCAATTCAAGGGTGAAACTCTTTGGTCATGGAAAACTTCAGAGCAAATGGGAAGGGCCGTTCAAGGTGATCGAGACCTCATCACACAGTGCCGTCACGCTCCAAGATGATGAAGGTAACATATTTAAGGTAAATGGCCAACATTTAAAAGTTTTCCTTGAACCACAAAACTTTGAAGAAATTGATGTGATTCAATTTCTGCAATTTAAAGATTCAACTTAAGAAAATTCAATATTGTACCTTTTAGATTTTATTATATTCCTTTAAGTTAATTTTTTTTTGACTCTCCGGTGTTCCTCACCAGAAGAGTCCCCTTTTATTTTCACCGCTTTTTATCTTTGAATAAAAAGCCAGATATAGCTCTAAAGAGGTGTGGGGGTGTGCAACACCCTCATTGGAAATAAAAAAGCACCACATCATGGACTAGTGGCGGAGCCTACACACAACTCGGTTTGATTCCTTCCCACTTGTTCATATGCTTACTCCCAGTTCTACACTCATTTAAACATGAAATTAAAAAAACCAAATTGCACCCTTAGAATTAAAATTTTGAAAGTGAACACAAATATAGCTTTTTGAGATTGGACTGCATAATCTTTATTCCTTACATGTACTTAGTACTTGTTTGAAAAATATCATATAGGAAAAAATATATTGACTAAGTTGTTGTGAAGTGAGATATGACATTGACATGGAAATCCAACCTTTTCTACTCAAAGTACATGAAGAATTTTTCTTTTTCATAAAAAATTCAAAATCAATAGTTTCACACATACTCCTCAATGGTAAGTAAATTCCTACCAAGGCCAAATATCATGATGAAAACCTTCTACATATGCTACGTGTTTTTGTGTTGAGCTTTGTCAAACTTTGTTGACCTGTGTTGAGAAAGTTATCATGCTTTTAAAATCAAGATCACGTACACGCCACCAAATATATGCATTACTCCAACACTAGGAGTAGTCGCAAAAAAATGTCTTCTACTTAGATCCATCCAAAATGTTCTACTCCTAAACTTGGAGTGAATGAAAATATGTTTGTAGGTTCCATCAAAATAAATGCTCCAAATCTTTGTTGGTATCTCTCTCTCAAAAATTTTGTTGCAAAAGAAGCATGAGGCTATCATCAAAAAGAAAAAAAGGAAAAAGAGATGAAAAGAGAAAAGAAAGATGAAATAAAGATAGCCCATGTTCTCACAAACATTTTCCAAGTCCCAATAAAGAGAGAGATGTGTTTTAAAGAGCATAGTAGAATTAGGTTAGCCACACTATATATCCACCAAATGTACCACACACATGCACATCTGTTGGTATTTATTAAAGCAAACAGAATATGAAGGATTCCATAAGCGCATAGAATACCATTGTAGCATTTTACGAGGAGTATTCTAAGTATCGTTATTTATATTTTACCACAAGGAAACAATAGAGTAAATATTATTGAATATCAAAGGAGTATCTATCAGTCAACATACCATCATAACTAGAGCAAGGGGTAAAGGTAATGATAGGAATGAAGCATAATGACACTTAGGGGATAGATCACTAAGATATTGTAAACTAGTTAACTTAGGAGAATAATGGGTGAGGTTGATTCCTATGATATTCTTATTACAGGATCAAAGTATATATATACACCTAACTTTAGTTAATACTAACTCTACTCTTGTGCACTTCGGGACGCCACTTAGACAGTAGTTCACCACAAAAGGATAACTCTACTGACGCGACTATGGTCATACAATATAAGAACATGCCCAATTCGGTATGGACTACAAAGGATAGATAGGGCTGTCACCTCCCACTACTACTATACAACTAGAGAACAGGGTGTACTCATAGGCAGAGCATCGTATAAGCACCATGCTTACACGCGGCTCGGCTACTTAGCCCAACCAGGATAAACTAGCAGGCTAAGCACTCTATGAACCCGCACACAAAAGTAATGAAAACCTCAACTAAGCAAGATACATATTAAAAGTAAACATAGCCATGTAGATAGGAATATATGATGAATTGATAATAAGTCTTACAAGATGTAGAAGTGAAGATACAAGGCTTTGTCAAGCCTCCATTACTAGATTCAGAACTTGAGCATGAACCCAACTCGACCCTCACCCCCGAGCTACTAATC
The DNA here is from genome assembly GCA_904845875.1 of Miscanthus lutarioriparius. Lineage (NCBI taxonomy): Eukaryota > Viridiplantae > Streptophyta > Magnoliopsida > Poales > Poaceae > Miscanthus > Miscanthus lutarioriparius. The sequence goes on along the minus strand of CAJGYO010000001.1, from coordinate 68,479,636 downwards.
TACTACATTGGTAAGTTCTAGACCTATTCCTCCTAGTGTGTCTTGATCTAAATTAGAGATATGAATTAGGGTTTCAAGATGGCTCTAGGGAGGGGGTATGGAGCTGTATATATAGGGGATAGCATCAATTCTGGGCCATCGGATCAAACCGATTTGAATAAATGGTGTAGATGCGATCTTTAAGGCTGTGGAGAACTAACGTAGCAAGACAAAGGCTGATAGGTGGCCCCATAGGCCGACCAGCCTGTAGGTGGGGCTGGCTAGCCCCACCTAGAAGCCCCTCGTAGTCTTCTTTGGTGTGGTGTCCTCTGGAACCTTCTGGAGTTGTTTACGCCACGGTTAAGCGCGATTAAGTCTAACGTTTGGGTCCACCTTAACGGTTTTCTGGATAAACCTCTGCTGAAAACATAGATTCATCAAAACTTGTGGAATTTATTAGTTTAGACCCATAAACCTACATTGGTGATCATTTTTATGCATTTATACAAGTTATGTTGATGGTTTATGATTGATGTTAACGACCGTCAACAAGCTCCCCCCACACTTAACCTTTGCTCGTCCCTGAGCAAAGCTAAACTCAGCAATGGATCAGGAGTTGCTACAATGCTTTCACTCCTCAAAAGTACACATGCGTTCAATCAAAAATTCTCCTCCGGATAGAATAAACTTATCTGACTTTCAAACTTGCCCATATTGCCTTCAACCATGGGGCTTCTTTGCCTTCACTTGGGTTTTGAGAAATTGAAAGATAGAATGATCAAGTCAAGCACTATGTCTCATGTTCTTTGTTCCACTATTGTTCTAGAGTTTTTATAATTTTTCAAAATAAAACTCAGAGATTCCATTGTATGACACTCTCAAGTCTCTCAATATATGTGGTATTTGTGGATCCTCACCAAGGCATAACTTGTTGTTGCCATTTTTTCTTCCTACCACTAAGGCTTTATGTGGAGTTCATAGGTAGGGAGAAATCTAGAGCATACTTGTAATGCATATATTATAAAGTTAAACAACAGATCCAAAGAAAGTTTAGTCATACAATGAAATCAAGATGTGCATGTGTGTGGATATATATGGTGGCTAACCTAATTCTACTTTGCTCCTTAAAAACTTATCTCTCTTTTGAAACTTGAAAACATTTGCTAGAGAACATGGGCTAATTCATCTCTCTCTTTTTTCAGGCGGGCATCTAAGTACCTATTGTTTTAAATATCTCGGACACTTATCCATTTTTTTTCAACTCATTTTTTTCTTCTTTTTTTATAAATAACTTTTGTATAGCCCTATTCTCTTTTCTGCAATAAAATTTTAGAGAGATAGCAACAAGAACTTGGAGCATTTATTTTGAGTGAAAACCTAGCAGACATGTTTTTGTGTTCACTCCCAATATAGGAATAGAATATTTTTGGGTGGATCTAGATGGAAGACATGTTTTTGCGCCTACCCCCAGTGTAGGAGTAGTGCATATTTGGGTGGTGTGTACGTGATCTTGATTTTAAGAGCATGACAAATCTCTCATAAGGGTGAACAAAGCTAGACAAAACTCAATGCTATTACAAGCAACATATATGTGGAAGTTTTCCTAGACTAAATAACATGTATGGCTCTGGTGGGAATTCAAGCTTTGTCATACAGGAACTCATCATGTAGCATTTTTGTGTTTTTTCAAAAGATAAATCTCTATAACTTTAGTGTGACTTGGAATAAGATAAACAACAGCTCAGACCTTCTCATATCATATCCATCAATTACCTAGACTTAGATCAAGCATATGGTACCCACGAGTTTCAAGTTTAGAGTAAATCCTTATATTAAAACAATCTTATCCAAAACTTAGGAGAATTCAAGACTGAAAACAAGGTACTTAAAAGGAATTACAACAGAGTAACTATTCATCATTTTCATTTTAAGAGATTATCTTCAGAGTCCTTTTTATTTTATTCAGCTCATAAAAATAGATTAAAGCAAACTAGACACACTCTTCTTATTTTGTTTTCATTTTTTAGATCACACATTATAACTATATATATTTCTATAAAGATAACTTTTTATTTCATTTTTAGTTATTCATATTTTTTTCTAATATATAAATAAAGTAAACTAAGAATAATAAAAGAAAAAAAATACTTATCTAGATACATGGGGGATGCCTTCTCCCTCAAGCTGGTTGTTGTCATGGTTGCTCAACGAGGTGGCCGGAGTGGAGGTGCTGGAACAGAACCACCCAATTTTGATTTTTGCTGTTGCTGTGGTTGCTAGAGGCTGGCCATCTCGTGTCCCATGCTTACCTACCATTGTGTATGATTGTGTAACGTACCTTGTATGGCATCATTTGTTTGTTCAATGATTGCGAGTCTATTGTCGAAGTGGTGGAAGTCCTCCTAAGAGTCATAGTACCCTCGGCCAGAGAAAGACATGCGTCCTCCCTGATGCCCTTAAGGTTGCTTCATAATCTTGCCCTTGATAGCTATGGAAGTTCATTGATCGAGTACCTCGGTTCACTCTTGAAGATGAGGATTCTTTAGGTGGCGCGTCCAGTAGTGGCGTTTCAAATCGTGGTGTCACCTTATTTTGCCAAACCCATCTTGGTTTTGAGATTGATTTAGGTTTGACAGGTTCATCCTTTCTTAACTTGTTCCTCCTTGTTCAGTGTTTCAAAGTCAACCATCAGTAGTAGAAACTAGCGACATCTTATGTGCATCATTATTGCCAGTTCAGAACTTTCACTTATAGAATTTAAGGATCAATTCCCCCACACTTTGCTCAAAGTGTGTTACACTCATAAAGACAAGGTAGAGATCAAGTGCATGGGCTCTATTGGTGGAAAAACACCAAAAGAACCAAAACTTATTTATTCTTCTCTAACTTTAGGCATATCGAATCATGTTAAGGTTGATGTTATGTGCATTTTTCATTATGTATCGAACTTTACATGATTATGACTTTCTTCTAAGGAAAATATATGCAACATTTGAGCTCATTTTGTTAAGACTATGAGATCAAGAAAGTGGTGCTATGAACAAACTTAAGGAACAAAACATGTTGAGTTAATCAGGTTAAATCAAGCAAAGTTGTAACTCAAACATGTTTGTTTCTTTATTTATGTGAATACCAAGATCAAAGGGAAGCTTTTTAAATAATTACCATTTACCTTAGAATGTTGCCTTCATCATTAGAGCATGACTACATCACGTGACGAAGGTAGATGATTGTGGTGGTCTTTTCTTTGTGTTTGAAGCTTTCCTTGCTTGAGCTGTTCATGAACATCTTGTCTCATATATTGTATTCCTTTCTCATCCTGTTATAATGCCATCATTTTGTCCTTTCTTTTATGGATCTTGACATTTTGTTTGGACCTTCTGCTCTTTTTATTGTTTCTTCCCTACAAAGGATTAGTAGACAACACATACCCGAAGGAATATACAAATGATTCAAAGCACGGATAGTGTTGTCACAGAGCTGAAGGTCATCCTCTATGCTATAACAGAGTTGGTTTTAACATTTTATTTAGCATATAATCTTCATCCCATATTTTAAATAATGTGCCTTTATTGTTCACCACTACTTCAATTTTTCAACAAGGTTAAGGCAAAGATGTGTGAAATTGTTTTGAAGAATTCCTCAAACCTTGGTTTGTTTCTACAAATGATCTCCTAACATTCCCCATCTGTACAACTGAATTCTATACAAGTATGTTTTGATCCAATGATTATGTTTGAATAGTACTCCAAAGCATACTTATAACAGAACCTCAAGAGATTTATTCAGGTAGAAACAGGAATATGTATGGTGACCCAAAGGAGCATGATTATTTAAATTTTTACTTGTTAGAGATTTAGCAAGTTGAGCTCATCATAAAGGTAGGGATGACCAAGACAAATTAGCAACATGGCATGAGATGTTTTAGAGAACTCTATCCCCCACACTTTAATTTTGCAAAATGCAGAATCAAGTTTGGATGATAGAATTCTCCTATGAGTGTGATTCTATGTTGATAATGCTTGGTTGGATATACCTTATGTTTTCCTTCTTTTTATTGAAATGATTAGTGACAAACATACCTAAAGGAGGCTTATCCGATTTACCTATGGGCAAGAACTCGTAGTCCGTTGAGCAGGACCTTTTCTTGTATTAAGCTTTTTTTGCAGCATTCGGATAGTTGCATGATCTTCTCCCATCAACCCTTCTTTGATTTATGTTGATTCTTGGTTGACAAGTTGGTGTTCATTATAGATGCGAACTCAAGGTCCTCCTTGATTGTCTAGCGGTGTGGTGGAGAGTTGTTCTTCTTTGTTTGTCAGTGATTCGCTAGCCGTCTTTATGGTCAAAGAAGGAACCTTATTGGTACTTGTATGAAAGTTTCATCTCAATGACTTAGGGATGTTGTCTTGCGACCATGGTCGTGGCCTTACGAGACACCATTGATAGAGATCCATTGATTATTGATGTTTATTGATACAAGGATGCATGTCATGATGTAGTGGCATTTGTCATCCTAGTCCTTGCCGTCGATGTGCGAGTTGGTCTTTTTGAAGGTGATGAAAGCAGGCATATTCTGATTAATACGAGGTGGGTTGCATCTTGCTTCTCACCATCATCCTAGCTTGAGTCTTAGAAAGGCTCAATGTTATGTTGTCTTCGACTTTGCTCATGTCCTGTTGATTTGTCCATCCACTTTCTATGAGTGAGTGCTTTTTATGGCACTCGTCTTCTTCCTTCTTGTTCCATTACTGAAGTGGTGGTTTAGTTTGGGTTTGCAAGTTTATACCAAACAATGAACATACATAGCTTTTATTGATTTTTTCTACAAAATGTTAGTGGACACATACCCGAGGGAATACAATGAATTTGAAACATGGGTTGTTGTCCATAACTTTTATAATTTTCCTTTATGCTAATGAAAGGATGGTTTTAGGATTACTTTAGCATAGATTTTGTTTATTAGCAAATTTTATGTGTTTGCTGCATTCTAGTATGGTTCAAGGCAAAGATAACTTGCAACAAAAAATTAGTGAATAAACCTTGATACTCACAGTTCTTCCTTCTATGAAGAATGAGCTGGGTCTTCTTTGTGCATAGTTATTGGAGTTCATCACATGCCTTGATTTATCTTTGATGTGAATTCATCTCTTGACTTACCTAGATTGAATTTGAGAGTTTTCTATAGGGGTTAGTCCAACAAAATATCCATTGTCTACACAAGCAACTTTTAGTTCAATAACCAAACTAGATTCCATGCCTAATTTTGATTAAGGAAGGCATTTCAACCTAAGCACCATGATTAATTTAAAAGCCAATGAAAGTATATCGAGTACTTACAAACCAAAGCATACTATAACAGATAAAGGTAGCATGAAAGCACTATAGAGATTTATTCAAAGAGGGGTGAAAAGAGCATGATCATGGTGATTAATGTATATATTTTTTAATAAAGTTGCAAGCAATATGGATGTATGCTAGGAACTAATCATGCTGTGGATTTGAAATGAGAAAACTTAAACTAAGCGGAAGTGTATGCATGGGTTGTTCAAAGTAAACATGCAATGGAATGCAATAATTACAAGATAACTACTCATCAAGTTTAAAATCCATGAGCAAGACTATCTCACCTTTCTTGATCATACTTACCATGACTCACAGGATAGAATTTGTGAGTAGTGCAACGTCTGTTTCCATCACTTGAGATGTGATTTGAATTCTTGTGACATCAAACTTTTTCTTGAATCTACACATGGTTAGAGAATATATATATGTCTATACAAATCTGTGAGATGGCAGGGTCCCAGTGTTGATGGATCTTGAATGTTCGGGCACCCTGGGGTTCTTCAATGTTTCTTATTTTCTTGTGGAAGCTTGCCGGAAGGTCAAAACGGCATTTGTTGTCCTGTCTTATTCCACAATTCAACAGAACCAGGGTAATCCTACTAAAGCTAGCGGTATGTTAATGATCTAAATCTTTACGCTAATTGTTTTCCCGGCAACGGTGCCAAAAATGCTTGTTGGTATTTATTAATGCAAATAGAATATGAAGGATTCCACAAGCGCATAGAATACCATTGTAGCATTTTACCGGAAGTATTCCATGTATCGTTATTTATATTTTACCACAAGAAAACAATGGAGTAAAGATTATTGAATATCGAAGGAGTATCTACCAGTCAACATACCATCATAGCTAGAGCAAGGGGTAAAGGTAATGATAGGAATTAAGCATAATGACATTCAGGGGATAGATCACTAAGATATTGTAAACTAGTTAACTTAGGAGAATAACGGGTGAGGTTGATTCCTATTATATTCTTATTACATGATCAAAGTATATATATACACCCAACTTTAGTTAAGACTAACTCTACTCTTGTGCACTTCAGGACGCTGCTTAGATAGTAATGCAACGCAAAAGGATAACTCTACTGACGCGACTATGGTCCTACAATTTAAGAACCTGCTCAATTCGGTATGGACTACGAAGGATAGATGGGGCTATCACCTCCCACTGCTACCATACAACTAGAGAACAGGGTGTACTCATAGGCAGAGCATCGTATAAGCACCATGCTTACACACGCCTCGGGTACTTAGCCCAACCATGGTAAACTAGCAGGCTAAGCGCTCTATGAACCCGCACACAAAATTAATGATAACCTCAACTAAGCAAGATACATATTAAAAGTAAGCATAACCATGTAGATAGGAATATATATAATGAATTGATAATAAGTCTTACAAGATGTAGAAGTGAAGATACAAGGCTTTGCTAAGCCTCGAAGACTAGATCTGAAACTTGAGTATGAGCCCAACTCGACCCTCACTCCTGAGCTACTAATCTACTACATTGGGAAGTTCTAGACCTATTCCTCCTAGTGTGTCTGGATCTAAATTAGAGTTATGAATTAGGGTTTTAGGATGGCTCTAGGGAGGAGGGTACAGAGCTATATATAGGGGGTAGCATCAATTCTGTACCATCGGATCAAACCGACTTGAATAAATGGTGTAGATGTGATCTCTAAGGCTGTGAAGAAGTGACGTAGCGAGGCAAAGGCTGACGGGTGGCCCCACAGGCCGACCGGCCCCTACCTAGAAGACTCTCACAGTCTTCTTCAGTGTGGTGTCCTCTGGAACCTTTTGGAGTTGTTTACGCCACGGTTAAGCGCGATTAAGTCTGACGTTTGGGTCCACCTTGATGGTTTTCTGGATAAACCCGACTAAAAATACAGATTCACCAAAACTTGTAGAATTTATTTGTTTAAACCCCTAAACCTATATTGGTGATCATTTTTATGCATTTATACAAGTTATGTTGATGGTTTATGATTGATGTTAACGACCATCAACATCTTGATTTGATTGTATGACATCTTTCTCCTCGGATCCACTGTTTGACTTAGCAAAATATGCAATGCAAGTATGCACTCATACTTTTCCCTACCTGAGCTCCACATAAGCTTCTTAGAAGTAGGAAGAAAAAGAAGGCATTGCTATGATATGCCTTGGTGAAGAACCAAACACCATTGTGCAATTCGAGAGTACCATTCGAGGAGTATATATGAACTATGCTTTATTTCAAAATATTACAAAACTCCAAGTTACTAAGATATGAAAATGGGAAGAGATGACCTTGTTTCTGAGCCGTTCCATTTCTCAACAACTCAAGGTGAAATGATAGACACTCCACATATCCCACAACTACAGGGTATATTTTTGGAATAATTGTTATGCTAGTCTCATATCTTGAATTACCATGTTTGTGTTTACTTTACCCTAACCTTTGCTTAGGACAAGCAAAGATCTAAGTGTGGGGGAGCTTGTTGGCGATCTTTAACGATCAAATCCGACAGCCAATTAAGACACAAAAAGAGGAGAAATTGGCAATCTTAAACACATATACATTTACTATTGACCTAGTTCCACATGTATTTGGAGAATATTGTTTTGCAGCACATAAACACAAAAGCATGGGAAATTTCACCAAAAGGTGCTTTCTGATGCTGATTTGCACAAAGGAACAATAAAGACGTCCATCAATTCGACACATTCGGACGAAAAACCCACCAAGGAGAAGCCTAGGACTAGCCCACGGCTCACCACGCGAAGGCGGTGGCAAGGGGGCTTGCTCAGGGGGCGGCCGACCCCCCACCGGCGCCTCTCTGCCGCTCCTTCAATAGGCGGTGGCATGGGTGCATGCAGAGGCAGTGGAGGCCAGGGACGCACCAAGAATAGCCACTGCACCACCTCAACTCCTTGTATAAATAGAGGGGCACCCCCTCTACAACACACACCTACCTTGAGCTTCATCTTCACACATTTTGTAGTAGTGTCCCTCTAGGTGCTTCACGCCTAGTTGTAATAGAGAAAAAAAGGAAGAGAGGAGAGGAATAGAGCGAAGGAGGAGCCAGGTTTGTCGGGTCCTCCTCACTTTGTACCTCTACGAAGTTGACTCGACTTGAGTAATATCCAAGTTTTCTTTTGGTACTTTCAAGCTTACTACTTAACTAAGTTTAGTCGTTGCTTTGCTTACTTACGGGAACTCTGCTCGACTGAGTGCTCTAGTCTAAGAATTCGGGCGAAAGTAGTAATTGTTAGCATAGACGTGGTATCTAGGCTTGTGTTTACCTGAGTTTGTGCCCAATCCCACGGATAGTTGTGGTAGCCCCAGAGGTGATAGCTCTGACCTAGCCTTCGTAATCCACCACATTCGTATTGGTGTTTTTGTAGAGCTTTTTGGTAGCCTGACCCCGATCACCCCTTCCTAGTCTTTTCGAGGATCAGAAAGGTACTGTTGCTCCGAACTAAGTAAGTATAGTAAGCCTAAACCTTATTTATCTAGTTTAGTTGGGAAAACCTTAGAAAACCCCTCTCTACCTACAAAAGCACTTTATCCTTGGATGACCTTGATCCTTTCTAGCACACTTCACGTTCCCCGTAGAAATTGATACCGAGAAATATTCTGGGTGAAAGCTACAATGGTATCTGTGCGCTTTTGGATTTATCTATTTGTGTTAATAAATACCAACAATAAGATTAACAATTAGATTAATATTATTTTTCTTAATTAACTAAAGAATAATGTAATAAAAAGTTAAGTGTACTTAATAACTTAATTATACTTTGCATCCTAGTATTGTATGTTTACAATAAGAAATCCCCACACATATTAATAGATTAATGATGACAGATTATTTTTTTAAATAAAAAAGCTTTGATTAATTTTCGTTGCCCGACTGGATGTGCATTAAAAAAGATTGATAAGGTGATAGCACTGTCATTAATCCAGGCAACTAGACGTAGCGTGCACTCGATTTTAATTGCCTGGCAGCACAGGAACTTGCCTGGTTCAGGAGGATCACCAAGGCTCTATCCAAACAGAGCACAGCAAGTCACAGGCAAAGTTGAAGCCAGGCAAAAATACTCCAGGCTCTCATCCAAGAGCGTTTTACTTGTGAGCCATTATAAAAGATCACAATTCCTTCTGCGCCACTAAAAAAGTGTTAGGAACACCGTCCTTTTTAGCGAGTACCCAAAATGATAGTCCACTAGGGGCTATTAAGTTGGACACATCTCTAAACAGGTCATCCTGGTACACCCCCATAAGATGTACTAAATGCCCGCCTTCATCCAGGGTCACCAGAGAGAGAAGATACATCACAACCACATTTAAATTACAACAGAAGTTCAACAAACTTCAGTTTACAATACAAGGTTCACAAACTTAGTTCATGACACAAATCCACACATCACAAACTACATCGAAGTTTCTAGCAGAAGTCTTTCAAACATAAACAAGTTTATGATAACTGATATTGCGATGGTGCCACTATCGCATATCTACGCAAACAAGGTGCTTCAGCCACTTTCAAACATAAACAACCTTGAATTGGCGCAACGTCTCTTGCAAAACTCAAGATCATACATGGTGAGTACTCGAATGTACTCCACATGACTTACCAAATATAATAAACAAGGACTATGCGATTTGGGTAGCAGCAAGCAGTACTTTGGTTTTGTAGAAAATCCTTTGAACAATAAATAACAAAAGGTGATCTATAGACTTTGTAACTACAAGCCTAGCATAGGTAAATTAATAAGTTTCGATAAGAATTCGACAGGGGATTGTAACACCCTAGGTGTTAAGCATGCATTTGGCATTGGCATTGCATGAGCACAAGCATCATTGATCATTCATGAGCATGAGCATCTCAAATTTTATCTCTATGATTGCTTATATCACATGTGTTTGTCACTAAATGCTATACACATGCTAGGGTTTACATGTAACCAATGTATAAAATATTTGTGGGACCCTAGGAGTACCTTTAACATGCTTAGAATATCATATGGAACAACTTTGGTATTCATGACTTGGACCCAATTGGCCTATAAGTCATGGTTATAGTGTAAGCTATCATTTTTAAGTTGCATGTTTGACCTAAGTTGAACTATAACATAGAGTATTTCCATGGCAGTGCATCCTTAAGCAAAGTTGTTTTACTTGACTAGATTAACAACTTTTATTTTTGGGTCAAGACCTAATTCGGTGCATAACATGCTCAAAAATAGTCTACAAGTAGCAATAGAATTACTGTTTTTGACTTGGTAATTTTTCTAAGTATTGAGGTGGTTTACGGTTTTAATGAACCTATGTTTGACACACTATAGTTTGTAAACTAGGCTGATCTAGACTGAACTCATTTAATCAAAGTTGTAGATCTCGTGTAGCTCTACAATTCTTGTTAAAGAAGTTTTTACAAAGGATGAACGGTTTAGGAGTGATGATCGCGTGAAGTAGCTCTGTCAGTCGCGTTCATTAGGGCCTGATGCCGTTTCGACGTCGCTGTTAGTGGCCGACCGTTGGTAGGCCAGGCGCACCATGTGGCGGCCGGATGCCGATGCCGGCCCGGCCAGTCAGGCCAATGCAGATGGATAAGGCGCACGCCTCTGTTGCTCGCTCCATTTCACCCTCACACCCTGCTCTCTCTCGCCCATGCCAGAGCAAAGCGGAGCACCACGCCACTATGCCATCGCCATCGCTCCACCATGCCCGCTCACCGCTGTCGCAGCTCCACCGCTCGATTCCTCGTGCCAACAGCTCCACCACCTCCACCTCTACCTCCCCGAACCACTATTACCTCACGTCATGCCGTGGTAAGGCCCCATTTTGCCTTGCCACCACCATGCCATCACTAGAGCACCGCCGCGCTCTTGGCTCACCGTGGCCACGCCATTCCACTGCACCTCCTATCCTGGCTCTTGTCTTCTTTGCATGGCCTTGTGACCTAGATCCAGTAGGCTTGACGAAGACTCCCCTCTCACCACCGGCTAGCCAGAACAGAGAGCCCCGCCACAGCGCACCGTGCGCTGCCGCATGGCCATGCACGTGGCCAAGTGTTTTCCACTACGTCACCATGGCATATCCTCGTCATGGTACTATGCTAGGTCACCAGGAAGGAGTAGCCGTCCTCACTGGCGCATGCCACGATCGAAGAACGCTGGTGTACCGCCGCGCTACCTCCGCTGTCCTCCATCGCCGCTGGCGAGGGTGCTCTAGTGCACCGCTAGTCCAACGAAGGGTACCACTAGGTGCGGGGGATCACGGGGAACACGTTGGTGTCACCACCATCGCCGGTGATCTCGCCACCGGTGAGATAATGTTGGCCGGAGCACCTCCTCTACTCTAGTGTCACTGATGCATGGGTCCTACTGGCCAGCTGTTAGTCTGTGTAATGATTGATTTCTTATTTGTTTTCACAGATTTGAATGCATGTTTCAAAAATTCATATCTAGAGCTAGGAGTGTCCAAATGGGGTGAACCAAATTTTGTTGGATTCATCATAAAGTGTAGTATTTGATAAAAATATGAAATGCACTGTTTTTGTTATTTTTCTAGGAGAATAAAATGGAGCTTGATAAATGATTTTTAAATGGTTTCTATCTTGAAAAATGCATAGCTTGAGCTTGGTATGTGCAAAAATTATGATTCCAAATTTGTTGAGTTTGTATTGACATGCTCTAGCTAAGAAAAATAGTAAACTTGCAGTAAACTTGATGGGAGTAGGGTCTTTCTATTTATCTTTTAATAAATGGTGTTTTCTGAGGAAATTCATAAGGATAAAAATAAGTAACATATTGCCATGCAAATTTTTGTAAAGTGTTAATGGGTTTTAGGGAAGCTAAGAAATTATGAAATCTGTTGCTTGACATGTTTCAATAAGCTAAACTATTTTTGCTAAAATAAACCTAAGCAACTTGTCATTTTTGTATAGAGGGCTATACTTATCCAATTGGTATGAAATTTGCACAGTAGACTTTTGGGGTCATATGTATGGTACTGTAATTTTCGCATAATATATGGAACACTAGAAATATTTATCTTATAAATCACCTTATTATATAAAGAAATTAATAAAGGTATCTAAATACATTAGTTTGGCATAAACATAATGTTTTCTGTGATCCTTGTGATGCATACGATCTTCTTATAATGGTAGTTGTGCTTGAAGTTGATTAGATATAAGCACCTACGTAATTATTGCTTTATAATTCCGCTAGATGGTTGCAGGAGTAGTTTCTGTTGTATTGATAAATTCATGATGATAATTACATTTCCTGTGAAACTTGTTATTAAGAAAGTTGTAGTTAACTTACTTACCTTACTTGTGTCAAATTTTCATGGTAATAGACTAAATGGTTTGGGAGTTATAACTGTTAGAAGTCTGCTATCAGATTTGCTTGTCTTCTGGGCATATAGCTATTAAATCATTTGTGATGACTAAATGAAAGTTGTACGTAATTTTATAAGCTTTCTAGAAAGTCCAAGATAACAACATTTGGTTGACAAAAACTCTAGTTATTATCTAAACTTGTAGCTGCTGTGTTGTGGTCCCGAAATGAACTTAGTGTGGATTCTTGAAATTTCTAAAGAAGAGATATGCACCTACTCACTAAATAAGAATTCAACTTGGTTATCATCTAAGTAACTTGATATAATCATCCACATAGAATCATGCATGTTCTCATGTCATATCATTCACAATTCTTCTTATGCATCCATGATACTTACTTTATGCATATACATGCAATTGGTGCAGTAGAAGAAATCACGTTGGTGGAACTCGAAGCCGATCCACAAGAGGAGAACCAGGAAGCTCAGCACCAACAAGCTCTAGGCAAAGGCGAGCCTGAAGTTGATCACCTCCTAGAGTGCCCTGACCACCAGCCGGCCATGTTTGTTAAAGGCAAGCCCCGGAGCATTCTAAGTCTCCCATGTTTTACAAAATATTACTTGAGTCCTTTATGTTTGATGCATTAGGTTATAAGAGTTGATTGGAAACACTTGATGCATAGAAGTACCTTGTCTAGTGGCATATACCTTTAATCCTATGTAGGTCTAGGATCAACCTTATGTTTAGCCATGCTTAGACCGGTAGAAGTCGGGTGATTTACTATCATCTGTGAGCTATAGGAGGTGACTTGATCATGGTTGGCTATATTGTGCTATCATGGAACATAACCTGGTGATGTTGAACAAGTGGAGACCGGATGGAATCTTATATGTTAGGTGTGGTGACTTATAGTGATTCCATCTGTGTTGTTTAAGGAACGACTGTTGGAGGCCCTCTTGTCATGTTGAATGCATGCCTCTCACATAGTTGGCCGGATAAGTCATTTCGACCGCGAAGCCAAGTAGCTCAACTCAGGCCGGGGACATGAGCAGTTAAAGTGCGTACCCTAGAGACAGTAAGGATGTGCGGAGAGCCAATGGCGTGAGTCCAAGGGCGGGTTCAAGTCCCAAGCATCTTGGCAGATTGGTAGTATCTTTGAGGGTACGACGCTGGTCTTACCCACCAATTGGACCTTAGTTGTACCAAAGGTGACCTGATGTGACCCCGACGGGGGGAGTATGGGTGTGTGTTAGGAATAATTCTCCAGCTAGGTAGGAATCGATTCGAATCGCCGTGTCTCCCGGATAGTGAGAACTTGACATGAGCCCCCTTCATCGTAGTAATTGATGAAAGTATTGGTTATGTGGATTATGAAAATGCGCAACTTGATATGGTTATTATTGTGATGATTTAATGGTTCACAACATGTTTGGCATAGGATAGATGCTAATCTAGAATGGAACAGGAATAATAAACTTGTTATTCAAAAGTTAAAAGATACTAGATAAATATTGGCTTGTAGGAAAAGGATGTCAACCAGCTCCACTTATAAGCCTTGCATGATCCTTGGTGTCTCTTATTTTTGGTTTATGACGGGTAAGTCTAGCTGAGTACCTTCTCGTACTTAGGGTTTATTTCCCTATTGTTGCAGATAACGTGATGTACCACAGCTACTGTAAGCACTGTTTTGCTCCTGCAATGGATGAGGAATAGGACCATGGGCATGGTCATTCTATATATCATCTCACCCTTGTTATTTTGTGGAGATGACTATGAAAACTGGCTATGTATCTAAACTACTGTTGATGTTGTTCAGAACTATGTCGCTTCCGCTATTGTTAAACTGATGTTGTTATAACTGTGTTGGAACTCCGATGTATGACAAACTATTTGTGAACTTGTTGTAACATGTGGCTTGTACGTTGAATCATGTACAATCTTGGCTTATATGTTGGTTGATTCGAGATCCTTCGTGATACTTGACGGACTACCAGATTTATATGGGCTCAAGTGTGATGGTTTGATTACCTCAGTGGTTGCTATTGTACTTTTGCTCTTATAAATTGGACGGTTCTATGACAGCTGGCATCGGAGCAGGATTCAACACTAAACTTGTCACATGTGTAATTAAAACAAAGGTTTTTGTTTTATAAACTTAATTTCTACAACTGTAGTAATAAGTTTAGAGTGTTGAAGATTGAACTTAAAACTATAGTGTGCCAGTGGTCATCTCCTTTATGCCCAATTAAGGACTCTTAGGTGGCTATTTAAGTACTAACACGGGGGTTTTTACTTTCGTCATCCATACGACGTGCTATTGTATGGGTACCACTCACTTGAGTGGTAATATATGGATCAAATGCCTCTACGCTAGGTAAGAAGGTAAGTTGATGAGTGGCATGACCGCAAGAAGTAAGCGTGCGATCGGGGAGAGCTAGCTATGATATAGTTGTATATGCATGCTTGCATGTGTGTATGGTGCGTATTTAATTGTGGGTAGTGTAATTGATCATCGGGCAGCTATGATACAGAAGTATATATATGGGATATATATGGAAGTATTTAGTTTACTGCTTTCATATATATCTTGCTATCCTTGATATTCAACTTAGAGCCCAGATTTACCTTTCTGTACATATAACTGTTGGGTTGGGCTGAAATAAATCTTTTGTAGGTACACTAACAACAAAACGTGTAGTTCATTTAGTTACGATTATATTGAGAGAACTTATGTATGCCACCGCGTTTGTCGTTAGGATTTATTTTTCTAAGTTTGTGAGGATGTACGGAACGAGCATACATCATGATATATCATCCATTCATATCATTGCATTGTTCCTCCCCCTTGCAAGATTTTATTGTTAAGTAACTCTTTTCTATAATCGTGTTGTCTCACTAAATTGTAACATTTTGCTATAGATGGCAACCCCAGGAGCCCCTGTTGCAAGTGGCACCTTTTTGGCACTGTTTGGGACTCCCACCTTACTATGGAGGGTACTGCACTCCTGTCGGGTATGCTGAACCACCTCGCTACTTTTGGAGTGAAGTGGTAACTGAGGGACAATGGTGGTACGACATGCGGGTCACTGTCGCCACCTGTGTGGTCAACCCTCAGTGGCAAGGATGGAGTATCGAGTCTGATGGACAGACCCCTTGGGAGGGTGCCCAAGTGGCCGCTTTTGAAGTTCTTAGCAAAATCTATCAGGAATTCAGTGATGAGCTTGTCAATGGGCCCATTGGATCTTTCCCTCAGGTGGATGCATCATAGACCACTTGGACCCAGCCATGCGGTAATGCTTTGGTAAGAGAATAGGATGAAAGAGCAGGAAGTAGGAATGCTACCATGAGTGCCATGTATGTAGTTATGAGGATGTTTTACTCTCGCCAGGATAGCTACATCAGCTGTATACAAGAGCTCCAAAGAGCATAGGCTGCATAGCGTACGATGCGAGGACGTGTGTGTAGGCACCGAAGGGCAGTTAGAGCAGCTCAGAATGAGATAGGTAATTATATGACAGCCTTGGAAGCTCGTTGGGGGCAGTTTGTCCATGCTGTTGTAGAAAGAGATGTAGCTAGGGCTGAGTTATAGGACGTCCGTGTTGAGAGGGAAGAGGTCATTTGCCTTGCTGAAACTAGGGAGGCAGCTAGAATCTAGACTATGTTTCAGGCTGCTAGGCAGGCAACGGAGTTTGATCGTAGAGAGCAGGAACTCATACGCCAGATTGAGGAGCTTTAGTTGGATGTTCATCGTCTCAACAACATGGTGAACCCAATTCTTCCTCCAGCTCCAATGGTGGAAGAAGATCCCAACGTGTTGATTACTGAGGATGATGGCATGGAGGTGGACGCTGAGGATGAGCCTGAAGATGAGGAGATTGAGCCTTTTGAAGATGAACAGGGTGATGGCGTGTCTGATGTGGACAACGATCATTCCAAGGCTTAGTTAGCTCCAGTACTTAGTTAGATGTGCTAGCCACTTATCTTATTGATCATTTGTGTAATGAACTAGTAAATTGGTGCGATCCCATGATGTACTATTGATGTTATTGGAACTGTGCATGTTATACGGGTGGTGATTGCCCTTTTTAATGAATTCCTAGATGTTTTTGGCAAGAAAAATTTGGCATGTACGGAACGTGTTGCGAGTACAATAAGTGGTCCAATTGGTGATGTTATGTTGTAGAAATGAATTATTGTGCCTTTGTGTTATTGTATGAATTTAAGATTGTCTCCAGTAATTACAGTATGGCATGATTATATAATTCCTCTGCAATCTCTTGACATGATCCAATAATCACTTGTTGTTCCAATTTTGCAGATGACTCGCACTCACGGAGGGGCTGGTACCAGTCGTGAGGGTGATGATGATCTCCCACCACCACCTCACCCCACGCCAGCGGAAATGATGGCCCAACTCTTGGAGACCCAACGGTCTATGGGGGAAGTACTGCGCAGGCTTGCGCAGAACGCCGGTCGTGGACGGGGATCGGACCAACACTAGGGGCCCAAACCAAATTAGTATAGTGATTTCAAGGACTTTTTGGACACTAAACCTCCTATCTTTAAGGAGGCAGAGGAGCCATTGCATGCTGATGAATGGCTCAATAGCATTGAGCAGAAGTTTCATCTCTTGAGAGTTACAGAGCATATGAAGGCTGAATATGCCTCACATCAGTTGCATGGTCCAGTAGGCATTTGGTGGACTCATTACCTGACTACCCTCCCTACTAATGCTCAGGTTGCATGGAATGAGTTCAAAGCTACTTTCAGGGGGCATCGTATTCCCCTAGGTCTTATGAGCATAAAACATATAGAGTTTATGCGACTTACTCAGGGCACCAAAAGTCTCACTGAGTACTTGCATGCCTTCAACAACCTCTCTAGGTATGCGCCTGAGTTTGTGAATATCGATGCTAAAAAAATTGCAAGCTTCAAGAGAGGACAAGGTCCAAAGTTGATGAAGACTCTAGCAAATAACAAGAGTGAGACCTACAACAAATTCGTGAGTGATGTGCTCACATAAGAGAATCATAATAATATTTATGCGGCATCCAAGAGCCGCAAGAGGGCCTTTGAAGCCGGTGCATCTCAGTAGAGAGCTCTAGTGGTGGTAAGAACCCAATACCGCCCACCTGCTCCAAAATGCCGGCCACCTCAGAAGAAGGCCCATCCAAGCCAAGCAAATAAAAGGTATCATCGGTCATACTCTATTGCTCTACCGCCTAAGGGTGGTGCAGGGCAAGGCAACTCGAAGGCTCTGCCTAACAATCAACCATGCTTCAATTGCAACAAGACTGGTCATTGGGTGAGGGAGTGCCCTTACCCCAAGAAGAACAATCAGAAGCCAACAACTACAAATGCATGCCCAGGGTATGTGCATTACACCACCATGGAAGAGATACCCTCTGGCGAGGTTGTCACAACTGGTATGTTTCTTGTGAACCATTACCCTATAGTTGTTCTGTTTGATTCTAGGGCTTCACATTCATTCATGAGTCCAACATTTACATCCAAGTATGATCAGAAAATATTTGTAGTAGACAAAGGTGGTTATTGTATAAGTGTAGCCAGGAATAACATTTCTACCAATCAGATAGTTAGAGATGTACTTATCCAAATAAGTGAATGCGAGTATACTGTAAATTTAGTGATATTACCGGGATTGGGTATAGATGTTATCTTGCGTATGAATTGGATGAAGAACCATGGTGTCCTTATCGATACATTGACTAGAACCATTATGTTGAGAGACCCTAGGAATAACGATGCTTTTCTAGTACCCCTTCCTAGGGAGTTTGATCTCCAAAATGTGGCCAATGCTATCCAATCTGTGGCCCTTGTTGATATTCCTATAGTATGTGAGTTTTCGGATGTCTTTCTAGATGAATTGCCTAGGTTACCACCTGATAGGGATATAGAGTTCAAGATTGAGTTAATACCAGGTACAACGCCCATCTCCCAAAGACCTTATAGAATGTCACCTAATGAGTTAGCAGAATTGAAGATCCAATTACAAGAGCTCTTAGAAAAGGGTCTCACTCGCCCTAGTTCGTCACCATGGGGTTGTCCAGCCATATTTGTGAAAAAAGAAGGACAAGTCTTTGCGGATGTGTGTGGACTATCGACCACTCAATGCTGTTACTATCAAGAACAAATATCCTTTGCCTCGCATTGATATCTTATTTGATAAATTAGCAAAAGCAAAAGTGTTCTCTAAGATTGATTTGAGGTCAGGTTATCACCAAATCAAGATCAGGCCTGAGGACATACTTAAGATAACTTTTTCTACTAGGTATGGTCTTTATGAGTATTTAGTCGTGTCCTTTGGGTTGACCAATGCTCCTACCTATTTCATGTATTTGATGAACTCGGTATTCATGTTCGAGCTTGATAAGTTTATGGTTGTGTTTATCAATGATATCTTGATCTATTTCGAGAATGCAGAAGATCACGCAGAGCACTTGAGAGTGGTGTTGTCTAGGCTGAGAGAGCATAAGTTATATGCTAAATTTAGTAAATATGAATTCTGGTTGAGGAAAGTACCTTTCCTGGGCCACGTTTTATCTGAAGATGGAATCTCGGTGGACCCATCCAAGGTGCAGGAGGTTCTTGATTGGAAAGCCCCAACCTCCATTCATGAGGTTCGAAGTTTCCTTGGCTTAGCAGGATATTACCATTGGTTTATTTCGGATTTCTCCAAAATTGCCAAGCCCATGACTAGGTTGCTTTAGAAGGATGAGAAATTTGTATGGACACCGGAGTGTGAGGCAGCTTTTCACACTTTACGAACGTTGCTAACTACTACTCCTGTTTTAGCACAACCTAACATTGGAAAACCTTTTGATGTATTTTGCGACGCAACGGGTACTGGTTTGGGGTGTGTTCTAATGCAGGAAGGCCGAGTCATTGCTTATGCCTCACGGCAACTGAGAAAGCATGAAGTCAATTATCCAACCCATGATTTAGAATTAGCAGCAGTTCTCTAGGCTCTAAAAATTTGGAGACATTACCTGCTTGGTAATGTTTGCCATATCTACACCGATCACAAGAGCCTCAAGTATATTTTCACCGAACCTGAATTGAACATGAGGTAGAGAAGATGGTTGGAATTGATCAAGGATTACAACCTAGAAGTACATTATCATCCGAGAAAAGCCAATGTGGTTACAGATGCCTTAAGTCGGAAGTATCAGTGTAATCCTTTGTGGGAAGATGGTTTCAACTTATTGCATTCGGCATTCTTACACAATATCACTATTAGTTGCTCTCTTGAGTCTAAAATCACTGAGCTCCAAAAGACCGATGTGGGTATATCCCATATCAAAAGAAAGATGAAAGAGGAAGAAACCAAGCATTTTTGACTAGATGGGATGGGTGTGCTGTGGTTTAAGGATCGACTTGTAGTGCCAAAAGATAGAGAATTGAGAAACCAAATTCTAGAGGAAGCACACTCTTCCAATTTGTCCATTCACCCCAGTAGCAGTAAGATGTACCAAGACCTGAAAACACGCTTCTGGTGGACAAAAATGAAGAAAGAAATTGTAGCATTTGTTGCTAGGTGCGATAATTGCTGTCGGGTCAAGGCCATCCATTTGAAGCCGGCTAGACTACTTCAGCCACTGTCTATCCCCAGTTGGAAGTGGGATGACATTAGTATGGATTTTATAGTTGGGCTTCCAACTACTGAAAAGGGTCATGATTCCATATGGGTAATTGTTGACCGCTTGACTAAATCTGCACCTTTCATCCCTGTTAAGGAAAGGTATTGATCCCATCATTACGTAGGGTTGTACATTGCCCAAATCGTATGATTGCATGGTGTGCCTAAAAGCATTGTGTCAGATTGAGGACCATAGTTTGTTAATCATTTTTGGGAACATCTACATAAGTAGCTAGGTACCCAATTGATTCGTAGCTCTACTTATCACCCTCAAACAGCTGGTTAGATTGAGCGAGTGAATTGAATTCTGGAGGATATGTTGAGAGCTTGTGTGATTTCTTCCAAGGGTTCATGGGAGAAATGGCTACATTTGGCTAAATTCTCCTACAACAATAACTATCAAGAAAGCATTAAGATGACTCCTTTTGAAGCTTTGTATGGTTGAAAATGTAGGACTCCTCTGAATTGGATTGAGCCTGGTGAAAGAAGGTATTATGGGATTGACTTTGTCAAAGAAGCTGAAGAACAAGTTCGAATCATTCAACAACATATTGAAGCTGCTCAATCAAGATAGAAGAGTTATGTAGATAAAAGGAGAAATCCCATTGCATTTGAAGTTGGGGATTTTGTATATCTGAAGGTGTCTCCCATGAAGAAAGTGCAAAGGTTTGGTGTGAAGCGAAAGCTTGCACCTAGATATGTAGGCCCATACAAGATCATTGGACGAAGGGGACTAGTAGCCTACAAACTCCAGTTACCTTCAGAAATGAGAGCTATATTCAATGTTTTCCATGTCTCCCAACTCAAGAAATGTCTTTGTGTGCCCGAAGAAGCTATTGAACCTGCTAGTGTCAAGATCTAGTCGGATTTGACCTATGAAGAAAGACCTATTCGAGTGCTTGAGACAATGGAAAAAGTGACCCATAGCAAAGTTATTAAATTCTACAAGGTGGTATGGAATAACCATAGTGAGCAAGATGCTACGTGGGAGCGAGAGGATTATCTTCGTGAGGTCTATCCGGTTTTCTACAAGAAATGGTTGGTCGTGCAAATCTCGGGATGAGATTTCTTTAAGGGGGGAAGGGCTGTAACACCCTAGGTATTAAGCATGCATTTGGAATTGGCATTGCATGAGCACAAGCATCATTGATCATTCATGAGCATGAGCATCTCAAATTTTATCTCTATGATTGCTTATATCACATGTGTTTGTCACTAAATGCTTTACATATGCTAGGGTTTACATGTAGCCAATGTATTAAATGTTTGTGGGACCCTAGGAGTACATTTAACATGCTTATAATGTCATATGGAACAACTTTGGTATTCATGACTTGGACCCAATTGGCCTCTAAGTCATGGTTATAGTGTAAGCTATCATTTTCAAGTTGCATGTTTCACCTAAGTTGAACTATAGCATAGAGTATTTGCATGGTAGTGCACCCTTAAGCAAAGTTGTAGTACTTGACTAGAGTAACAACTTTTATTTTTGGGTCAAGACCTAATTCGCTGCATAACATGCTCAAAAATAGTCCACAAGTAACAATAGAATTACTGTTTTGACTTGGCAAATTTTCTAAGTCATGAGGTGGTTTACCATTTCAATGAACCTGTGTTTGACACACTGTAGTTTGTAAACTAGGCCGATCTAGACTGAACTCATTTAATCAAAGTTGTAGATCTCGTGTAGCTCTACAATTCTTGTTAAAGTAGTTTTTACAAAGGACGAACGGTTTAGGAGTGACGATCGTGTGAAGTAGCTCTGTCAGTCACGTTCATCAGGGCCTAATGCCGTTTTGACGCCGTTGTCAGTGGCTGATAGTGGGTAGGCCAGGCACGCCGCGTGGCGGTCGTACGCCGGTGCCAGCCCGGCCAGCCAGGCCAGCATGGAAGGATAAGGAGCGCGCCTCTGCTGCTCACTCCATTTCACTCTCACATCCCGCTCTCTCTCGCCCATGCCAGAGCAAAGCGAAGCACCGCGCCACTGCACCATCGCCATCATTCCGCTGTGTCCGCTCGCCGCCGTCGCAGCTCATCTGATCAATTCCTCATGCCAACAGCTCCGCCACCTCCAGCTCTACCTCCCCAAACCACTATTACCTCATGTCGTGCCTTGGCAAGGCCATATTTTGCCTCACCGCCACCATGCCATCACCGGAGCGCCATCACGCTCTCGGCTCACCGTGGCCACACCAATCCACTGCACCTCCTATCCCCGCTCTTGTCTTCTCTGCATGGCCTTGTGACCTCGATCCAATAGGCTTGACGAAGACTCCTCTCTCACCGTCGGCTATCCAGAACAGAGAGCCCCGCCACAACGCACCGTGTGCTGCCGCATGGCCATGCATGTGGCCAAGTGTTTTCCACTATGTCACCATGGCCTATTCTCATCGTAGTACTACGCTAGGTCACTAGGAAAGAGTAGCCATCCTCACTGGTGCATGCCATGGCCAGAGAACACTGGCGTACCGCCGCGCTACCTCCGCCGTTCGACATCGCCGCTGGCGAGGGTGCTCTAGTGCTCAGCCGGTCCAACAAAGGGTACCACTAGGTGCGGGGGATCACGGGGAACATGTTGGTGTCACCACCATTGCCGGTGATCTCACCGCCAGTGAGATAACGCTGATAGGAGCACCTCCTCTGCTCAATTGTCACTGATGCATGGGTCCTACTGGCCAGCGGGGCCCATCTGTCAGTCTGTGTAGTGATTGATTTCTTATTTGTTTTCACAGATTTGAATGCATGTTTCAAAAATTCATATCTAGAGCTAGGAGTGTCCAAATGGGGTGAACCGAATTTTGTTGGATTCATCATGAAGTGTAGTATTTGATAAAAATATGAAATGCACTGTTTCTATTATTTTTCTAGGAGAATAAAATGGAGCTTTATAAATGCTTTTGAAATGGTTCTATCTTGAAAAATGCATAACTTGAGCTTGGTATGTGCAAAAATTTTGATTCCAAATTTGTTGTGCTTGTATTGACATGCTCTAGCTAGGAAAAATACTAAACTTGTAGTAAACTTTATTGGACTAGGGTCTTTCTATTTATCTTTTAATAAATGATGTTTGCGAAGGAAATTCATAAGGATAAAAATAAGTAACATATTGCCATCTAAATTTTTGTAAAAGTGTTAATGGGTTTTAGGGAAGCTAAGAAAATTATGAAATCTATTGCTTGACACTTTTCAATAAGCTAAACTATTTTTGCTAAAATAAACCTAAGCAACTTGTCATTTTTGTATAGATGACTATGCTTATCCAATTGGCATAAATTTGCACAGTGGACTTTTGGGGTCATATGTATGATACTGTAATTTTCTCAAAATTTATAGAACACTGGAAATATTTATCTTATAAATCACCTTGTTATATAAAGAACTTAATGAAGGTATCTAAATACATTAGTTTGGCATAAACATAATGTTTTCTGTTATCCTTGTGATGCATATGATCTGCTGATAATGGTAGTTGTTCTTGAAGTTGATTGGTTATAAGCAGCTATGTAATTATTTCTTTATAATTCCGCTAGATGGTTGCAGGAGTAGTTTCTGTTGTATTAATAAATTCATGATGATAATTACATTTCCTGTGATACTTGTTATTAACAAAGTTGTAGATAACTTACTTCCCTTACTTGTGTGAAATTTTATGGTAATAGACTAAATGGTTTGGGAGTTATAGCTGTTAGAAGTCTGCTGTCAGATTTGCTTTTCTTCTGGACAGATCTGGATAATTGAATTGTTTAACCTTGATAGCTATTAAATCATCTTGTGACGACTAAATGAAAGTTGTTGGTAATTTTATAAGCTTTCTAGAAAGTCTGAGATCATAGCATTTGGTTGAGAAAAACTCCAATTATGATCTAAACTTGTAGCTGCTGTGTTGTGGTCCAGAAATGAACTTAGTGTGGATTCTTGAAATTTCTAGAGAAGAGATATGCACCTACTCAGTAAATAAGAATTCAACTTGGTTATCATCTAAGTAACTTGATATAATTATCAGCATAGAATCTTGCATGTTCTCATGTCATATCATTCACAATTCTTCTTATGCATCCATGATACTTTATGCATATGCATGCAATAGGTGCAACGGAAGAAATCACGTTGGTGGAACTCAAAGCCGATCCACAAAAGGAGAAGTAGGAAGCTCAGCATCAAGAAGCACCAGACGAAGGCGAGCCTAAAGTTGATCATCTCCTAGAGTGCCCTGACCACCAGTCGGCCACGTTTGTTAATGGCAAGCCCAGAGCATTCTAAGTCTCCCATGTTTTACAAAATATTACTTGAGTCCTTTATGTTTGATGCATTAGGTTATAAGAGTTGATTGGAAACACTTGATGCATAGAACTACCTTGTCCAATGGCATATACCTTTAATCTTATGTAGGTCCAGGATCAACCTTATGCTTAGCCATGCTTAGACCTGTAGAAGTTGGGTGATTTCCTATCATCCGCGAGCTATTGGTGGTGACTTGATCACGGTTGGCTATATTGTGCTATCGTGGAACATAACCTAGTGATGTTGAACAAGTGGAGACTGAATGGAATCTTATATGTTAGGTGTGGTGACTTATAGTGATTCCATCTATGTCGTTTAAGGATCGGCCGTTGGTGGCCCTCTTGTCATATTGAACGCATGCCTCTCACATAGTTGGCTGGATAAGTCATTACGACCGTGAAGCCAAGTAGCTCAATGTGGTAGAACCGCCCGAAATAACACACCTTCGGAGGCGCTCGTCTTCCACCAGACATTAAGCACCCCGAAAGCGAGAGACTTCGAGCAGTTCCATCGAGCACACCCCAAGGGAGAACTCGAATAATCCATGTTTTTCCTCTAGGATCCAATAATGAGAACGACTTTACAATACTTAGTCCATTTCATACAACCAAGTTCTTAGAAATACATTATTATAGTAACAAGTTCAGAGTGCGGAAATTAAACAGCGGAATAAACATCTAATGATGGAATACAAGGATCTGTCTGTGCCCACCAGAAGAATCCTCCACACAATAGCTACTCTTCAAGCTGCACCTGCAACAAGGGTAAATAAACCCTAAGTACACAATGTACTTGCAAGACTTATCCGACGACTAGAAATAATTTCCCGACTCCAAAGGATATGATAGGCTTTATGGGTTGCTGGATTTCCCTTTTGCGGAAAGCAATACTAGTAGTGAATCATTATGTATGTTTCTTATTAGCAGTCATAATTAGTTCATTATCTAACCATTCTAGGTAAGCACGTGTTCTACTTTCAAGTAAGAGTTGAGCAAACAAATCCATTTCACCATCTTTCATCTTCTAGTTCTTACTATGGTGCTAGATTGTAGACAAGTCATACCGAAATATCCGATGATTCGCGAATCAATGTGCCCAGTAGGGTACCCCAAAACACATGTCCCGCTTGTACCCCAGGCACAAGTAGGACCAACCCATCGCTCTCCTGTCAAGGGGTCCATGTCCCCATCCAAACTCGGACTCTAAGCCCCTACTACTGAGTCCTGAACTTAGTGTGGTGCTTAGACCTCCACCATCCCCGCCTTCAATCAGTCTGTCCAAAAAGAGCCAGAACCCATGACAAGAGAGCAATGAGCCTTCCCTAGTCCCATAAACAAGTATGTGCTTAGGATAATAAGTCTGTGACCTGACTAGAATCCAACGCAACGGCCAGTCCTTAACCAACATGGACAGGAAAAATAGTGTAACCAAGCTATGCCCCATTGGCAGTGGGACATAACCTCTTACACCCACCAATACCCATACCATATCCATACTCGATCTCCATTTTTCCTTTCACCATTTTATCATAAGAGTGATAAAAATAATCACCTATTGTGAGTAATGATAGGTTACTCACACTACCAAAAATCATAAGCATAGCAGCTACTCGACCTATACTAGTAGGACTCATAGGTAGGTATATCTATGCATGTAGTTTCCATAAATGCCTATAACATAAATACACATCACATATATATATCTAGTGATCATTTAAAATAAGGGCTATGCATCGGGGCTTGCCTTGGGCAGGTGGGGTGTCAGCAAGGTCAGTCGCTGGTAGCTTCGGGGCTCCCTCCTATATGAGAATCTCCTCCTCATACTCCTCTACTATCTCCTCATACTCTGGCTCATCCGCGGTCATGAACTCTACCAACTCGTTATCTATATGCATGAAATGATGATGCAACACTTAGTAATACGGCAACAATAACTCTTAAAATAAGAATACATTTATCAAGCTACTAAGCTAGCTCTAATGACTAAGACGCTAAGTTACCTATTATTCCCACTAAACAGGTATGAAACATTACGTATTATCTTAGCAACTAAAGTCATCCTTATTCTTATTACCGATTTAATATACACACTAAACAAGGAGTACTTAGCTACCATATTTCTCAACCTATTCTAAGGCTACAAAAATTATAGTGAGTACATAATAATATAATGAACCTACGGTAAAAGTTTCTTTATCAAAGCTGTTACCAATTTGCCCCAAAAATTCCTACAATTATTAATCTAAATAATGCTAAGCTTTCCTAAATGAATTAATGAAATCAACATTCTCATAGATAAATGTAAACTAACTACACCAACAGATAGATCACATTTTTATGAACCTAACAAATTTTGTTTCACTATTTTTGGACACCTACAGAATTTACTATAATTTTCCAAAGATCAGCTCAAAACTAAATTAGAAAAACATTTGCTAATTCGCTGAAAAGGAAAACCAATCCTCGCGCGGCCCACGCGCGCGTGCGCACGACCCACAGACGCGGCCCCCATGGGACGTGGCCCACGCGCGCAAATGGCCCACGACGGGGGAGCCCCCACGCACTAACGCATTTGCATGAAAGTCCCCGCACCTAAATGAAATCACGCGGACACTATGCGCGCTATTTCAACAGACTGAGACTTTCTAACGAAACCCTCGGAACTTCCTCTTCTTTACATTGGCAAGATCCTCGGCCTCCCCCATGCGGCGGCATGGTGGCGATGGCACTGGACCCGTGCTGGCTCCACTAGCGGGCCAAACCCCATCTACAACCCTAGTGCCTACACCACCCTAGGTTACAGGAGCGGCGGAGCTCGCGGAAGTGGTGACCACGGCGAGCAGCCGCATGTGATGGTGGCGTGACCATACCGGCCACCCTAGACCACCACATAGCTACTGGTTAGCATGAGAGCATCACTATCTTACCCTGGTTGTGGCTGCGGTGATGGTTAGAATGGAGGTGGCCTAAGCGGTGCTGACTGCGCGAGGCGGTGGCACCCCGAGCGTGGCACCTCCACGTCAGCACGTCACCGTAGTGCCTCCGGTAAACCTGGCGTGAGCATGGAAATGAGGGGGTCAAGGAATGCTTGAAGGAGCAACTAATTGAACCTCTACCGAAGGAAACCGATTTACCCTCCCCCAGCGAAGTCAGGCACGGCGGCAAAGACGACCGGCGGTGAGTAGAACACAAAATTGGTGGTCGGCAGTGCTCGGCAAGGGTGACACAACTAGATAGCTTTATGGAGTCACTATAGGTGCTATGAATTGGACCATGGGCGAATGGCGAGCGAGCTGTCCGCCCCCATTGCCAAGCGTGGCCTTAACGGCTTGCTAAGGCAGAAATGCCAAATTGGCATTCGGCCGGGCTCAATTGAAGGCTGGAGAGGACTAGGCGGTAGCAAGGACTCCTATACTAGCACCTGGTGCGAATAATTGTGTCAAAAATGACCAGATGCTGTGGATTTGGCCTTGGCATGGCTCGGTCCCGCCTGCCCGTCCTTAGCGACCACAATGGCGCACGCAAAAGAGAGGCAGAGAGGGGACATCGATGCGTCGCAAAGCCATTCAACAGAAACGGACAAGGCGAGGGGGCGGGCAACTCCATGTGCGGTGCAAGGTAAGGCCAGTAACGGCTTGGCATGTTTTGCCACGCACAGAAGCCCCGTGCCACTTTGATAGGGCATGGTCGGCCGCTAGCGGGGACAGGCGCGCGTGCGAGGGGCATCAGCCTTGATCCCGCACTGATGCAGCGCCACCAGAGAAGAGAGAGAGGCAGGCACCACCAGAACAGAGCAAAACGAGTGTTTTTAAAGCGTCAACCACAACCCATCTAACTCGGTTATGACCCAACCAACCTGGCCGAGCTGAAGATGGTACCTAGGGCTATAGCATGGGGCAATATACATGGACCAAGGTAGACGAGAGATAAAAATATGAGCATGCGAAGTTGGTGCTTTCAACTGGCGCCCAAACAACATTTCCTAGCTTTTTGTAGCAATTAATTGATGATCAAAGCACATACTAACTAAACCAACCCCTATACCGTTGACAAGTACCTACTTGGATGCAACCCACCAAGCAAAAATATAGCACAAGCCTTTAGCTCAATTTTTTAGAATTAATTCACTACTATAGCATTGTCACCCATTTTCAACTTTAAAACTTAACTAAGTCTTGGGCTGAATTTTAATCCAAGTTCCATTTCTAAGCTATTAGAAATACTACCTAACAATAATATTCTTCAACAAGTATTTCATTGCCATCTACAAAGTTTGTACTTCAACTTTATTTAAGTGTCACATAGGTGTTTTGTATCATGTTTGCTTAATAAAAATTGGTTTTAAACCCTAAGTGATACAACATAACTATCAAATAAACTTTCGTTTCGTATTTCTGTTGATCGTTTTAAGTTACGAAAGTTGATCTACACTCTTTATTACATGCATTAACACATAAACATGATGCTCATGACATGTTTAGCAAATGATTTATAGTGTAACACCGAGGGTGTTACACTCAACTCAGGCTAGGGACACGAGCAGTTAAAGTGCGTACCCTGGAGGTAGTAAGGATGTGCGGAGAGTCAATGGCGTGAGTCCAAGGGCGAGTTCGAGTCCTGAGCTTCCTGGCAGATTGGTAGTATCTTTGAGGGTACGGTGCTGGTCTTACCAACAAATTGGACCTGAGTTGTACCAAAGGTGACCTGATGCAACCCCAACAGGGGGAGTATGGGTGTTTGTTAGGAATAATTCCCCAGTTGGGTAGGAATTGATTTGAATCGTCGTCTCTCCTGGATAGTGAGAACTTGACATAAGCCCCCTTCATTGTAGTAATTGATGAAAGTATTGGTTATGTGGATTATGAAAATGCTCAACTTGATATGGATACTATTGTGATGATTTAATGGTTCATAACATGTTTGGCATATGATAGATGCTAATCTAGAATGGAACAGGAATAATAAACTTGTTATTCAAAAGTTAAAAGATACTAGATAAATATTGGCTTGTAGGCAAAGGATCTCAACCAACTCCACTTGTAAGCCTTGCATGATCCTTGGTGTCTCTTATTTTTGGTTTATGATGGGTAAGTCTAGCTGAGTACCTTCTCGTACTCAGGGTTTATTTCCCTATTGTTGCAGATAACATGATGTACCACAGCTACTGTAAGCACTGCTTTCCTCCTGTAGTGGATGAGGAATAGGACCATGGGCATGGTCATTCTATATATCATCTCACCTTTGTGCTTTTGTGGAGATGACTATGAAAACTGGCTATGTATCTAAACTACTGTTGATGTTGTTCAAAACTATGTCGCTTCCGCTACTGTTAAACTGATGTTGTTATAACTATGTTGGAACTCTGATGTATGACAAACTATTTGTGAACTTGTTGTAACATGTGGCTTGTATGTTGAATGATGTACGATCTTGGCTTGTATGTTGGTTGATTCGAGATCCTTCATGATACTTGACGGACTACCGGATTTAAATGGGCTCAAGTGTGATGGTTTGACTGCCTCAGTGGTTGCTCTTGTACTTGTGCTCTTATAAATTGGACGGTTCTGGGATAGGGATGGCCCGATCTTCACGACAATAGGATTAAGAACAAAGGATAAGTTGCTATAGATAAACAATGGGAAACTAGCTTTATACCTGACCAAGGTTGGATGCGACCAAGCGATGGGCAGAGAGACACCGAAACCTTGAGGACTTCGACTCGATCTCCGAACGATCGTTGAACCACAAACCGGGACTAATCCACACAATACGGCGTAGCCTAACTGGAAGCCATAGAGCATGAAGTAGGGGACCTCAGAGAGATCACTCACAAGCCCAAGAAGAATGAAAGGATCAAGATGCCCAAGAGGGGGGGGGGGTGAATTGGGCTAATTCTAAATTTTCTTTCAATAATTAAATCCTATTGATAGCCCAATTAACCCCTTGTGCCTAGAAAGTGTTTGTAATGTTCTATCGTACAAATAGACTTGCAACCTAAGTTCCAATTCTACTCTAGCATGGTAATTCTAGGAATGTAAATGACAAGAATTGAATTGCTCAAAGTAATGCTTAAAGTAAATGCTCAAAGTAAAGAGAGGAGAGGAAACGCGGTGATGTTTTGCCGACGTATCGGAGAGTCGCCACTCCCCAATAGTCCTCGTTGGAGCACCCGCGCAAGGGTGTAGCTCCCCCTTGATCCGCGCAAGGATCAAGTGCTCTCTACGGGTTGATTCTTCGAAACTCTATCGCGGTGAATCACCCACAACCGCTCACAATCTTGAGTCAGGTCACCCACAAGCTCTCCGGATGATCACCGAACTCCCAATCACCACCAAGCCATCTAGGTGATGGCGATCACCAAAAGTAACAAACACAAACTCTCACTTGACCACGTGAAGCCTAATGAGAAGATGGATGCACACTTTGCTACTCTTGATTCACTAATGAGGTTTCACTCTTGGATTCTCAAATCACAAACACCTCCCTAGGACCTTGCTCTTCTTGGCACTCACAAGTGTGTTTCTCAGCTGTTGGAATGAGCAAAAGTACCCCCTCACACGAAGGGGTGAAGTATTTATAACATCGGCTGAAAAATGAACCGTTATGTGCCTCTACGGGGTGACCGGACGCTCCGGTCATTCTGACCAGACGCTCCGGTCAGTTCAACTCGCAAACCAGTGATAATGTGTTGACCGGACGCTGTCAGGATCCGGTCACCACTGACCGGACGCGTCTGGTCGCATTAAACCCTCACTGGAACCTTACTGTACTCGACCGGACGATGAACCCCCAGGGTCCGGTCAGTACTGACCGAACGCGTCCGGTCGCAGATTCCCTTCTCTGGAACCTTACTGGAGTCGACCGGACGCTGCCTCTCAGCGTCCGGTCACTTGACCACTCCAGCGTCCGGTCGCACCGAACACAATCTCTTGATCAAATGAACTGACCGGACCCTGCGGCCAGCGTCCGGTCGCACCGGAGACAGCGTCCGGTCAGTATTTGACCCTCCATTCACCTTCAACTCTCGATCATGTGTGAATGAAGTTTGCTCCATTAGATCTTAGGCATATGTAGGAGCTACCTTGAGCTAGTTTAAACAAGTGTGCACCACACCTATCTCACTAGACTCATCTAGGTCAAGCTACCCGTCCATACCCCCCTTAATAGTATGGCCAAAGGAAAAACAAAGTCCTAAACTACTCTAAGTGTCACTCCAACTCCAATCGACACTTAGAACTAGTCATCCTTAACCTTGTCGTCCATCCTTTGAAAACCGAAATGATTTCCATCATAGGGGCATGACCACCTCGATTGCCCAATCGATCTCCATTACCATGACCTAACTTAATTGCCTCTGCAAAACACACGTTAGTCATAGTAATCTTGTATTGTCATTAATCACCGAAACCCAACAAAGGGGCCTGGAAGCTTTCAATCTCCCCCTTTTTGGTGATTGATGACAATACCACCTCGAGTATGTGAAAGAGTGAGGTTTTTGACGGGCTTGGTTCATATAAGCTTTTGTCAATAAGAACAAAAGAGTGAGGCAAGCTTATATGACCCAAGCCAACACGATGTACTCAAAAGATATGAAATAAGCATGAGTACAAGTAACAAAGCTCATTTGCATCGGAGTATAAACGCGGAAGCAAAGGCAAAAGAGCATAGCACAAGTGATATGACATATAAATAATATAAAGTAAAGAGCACACATGTCATATATCACAGTTACGTAGATATCACTATCACATAGATATAATAATATGCATGAAAGTAACACACGAATGCATAAAAGTAATAGAGTATCACACAAATGAAACTCCAAATGTATAAAATAAGCTAATAATAGATAACTAGCTCCCCCTAAAAGTCGCTCCCCCTGAGTCTACATACTCGAACCCTCTCCCCCTTTGGCGTCAAACACCAAAAACTAAGGGTCGGTCGGCGGGGCTGCAGCGGACGAGCCGGGCGCTGAAGTACGTGGAGCAAGATGAAACTGGGCGCCATCATCATCTGACCCTGAGCTCTATACTGACTGACCCTCTGTGGCTGGAAGTGTCTCAGAAGCGGTCTGGGTCTGAGCTGGGGCAGGTGCGGCCTGTGATGTTGCTGGTACGTCTGTCGTAGGATCTAAAGAGGCGATAGACGAAGGGATCCTCTGAGTAGTCACGGCGACTGGAGCTGCTGTAGAAGGACCTAGGGCATGCATATGTGGCGGTGTAGGCATCCCTATCAACTCGCTGAAAGATGCTCTAAGACTCCTGGAGACTGACGTGTCAGGCACAAATAGCGAGGATGACTGATTCGGTGTGAAGCCCGTCTGAAGTGGTGTGAACTACGGGGCTACCACTAGAGAGGATAACCACTAGGACACCTAGACTGGAGGTGAAGCAAACTGAGCTGGAGGCTGTCCCTGACTCTGAAGCCCACTGGGCTATACTGCTGGAGTCGTCGTAGTGGTGGCAGGCTGAGCAATCTGGGGCGAAGGCTGTGGCTATGGGGCCCCAAGTGCTGTCACAACATGCTGCATGAATCCCATAAGCTGCTGCTGCATGAGTAACTACTGCTGATGCATCTACTGCTGCTACTAGAGGACCTGCTGCTGGCGCTGGAACTCATCCTGACAAGGCTGAAACTGTGCAAAGTTGGCAGCGGTCTCCTGAGCCTGTCTAGCCTGATCCTGCTGCATCCGCTCAAGAATAGCAATGAGAGCGGGGTCCGTCTGTGGTGCAGGTGGAGCTGAGCAGGAACTACCGGCCTCTGCATCGTGTCTGCATGGAGGCATCTGAGGAATAGGCTGGTAGTCATCATCCGAACTGTCACTAGACTCGGTCACCTCCTGCTGTGCCTTAAGCTGCTCCTCCTTAGTAGTGGCTATGCCTCTGATGATCTCGTCCTGCTGAGCTGCTGTCTCTAGAACATCTGGATGACGGCTGGGCCGAGTGGGTGCCAGTGGTGTGCTGTGCCTGATCCTCTGTGCCATGTTATAAGCTAGAAACTCTGTGGTGGCACCTTTGTACTCGGCAACCATCTCTGGGGACCTAACCTACACAGCCTTAAGCATCAGGAAAGTGAACCAATGTGCATACGGAAGCTGCCTATGACCCTTGAAGCCCTCAGCTATAGTATCCTCCATCTCTGATAGAAGGAGGTCCAAAATGTTGAACACGGTCTGCTGCATTAGAGCATTGAGGAGCCAGAGCTGTAGGCAAGTCAGACCCTCTCTGTATCCCAACCTAGGAAGTAGTGTCCTCTTGATGATAGCCTCCAGCACATGAGCTATAGGAGTAAGGTCACTGGGGTTCCTCCTTGACCCGTCACCAAAGGGCTCCTTGAAACAATAACACACAAGGTCTGTAGGGGGCACCAAACCACCGTGGGGGCGCTTGGGAGGCTCCTGCTATCCATAACATACCTCATGCAATATGACAGGCTGCTCCTATAGCCTCAGTATCTCCCTGGCCCTGAAACTCATCACCCTGTAGTCTCTGCCGTTAAATGCAAAGTGTATATAGTTATGA
This sequence comes from Miscanthus lutarioriparius, assembly GCA_904845875.1. Lineage (NCBI taxonomy): Eukaryota > Viridiplantae > Streptophyta > Magnoliopsida > Poales > Poaceae > Miscanthus > Miscanthus lutarioriparius. The sequence goes on along the minus strand of CAJGYO010000001.1, from coordinate 68,445,516 downwards.
TGCGGGTCAACGTAGAGCGAAGCATAAAACTGTCGGACCCAAGATGGTACATACAGTCCAGTCCGGCCAATCAGGTCTGTCAGCCCTAGCAAATATGACAAGTAAGGACAGATATGCTCTCCGGCTACTGCCACAATAGACTCTATACTGCAGACTCTCTAAGATCTAAACACTGCCCCACTGTTGAGATAAGCATTGTAGAAATCCTCCTACAGTGGCGTGTAGAAACCCTCAGCTGCTCTCTCATCCCTCCTCTGAGGGAACCAAACCTCAAACTCTACAAATCGTAGCTGCCAAACCTACCTGGCTATGGCGGCCCTCAAGTCAAGATGTACCACTAGAGGCAGACCCTGTGGTCTAGGCGGTGGGCGTGAACCCCTGCGTTGTGTAGCTGGCCTCGGTGGAACTGTAGCACTAGTATGACTAGAGCGGCGTAGCTAGGGTGCTGGCTCAGTCTCCTCGGCCTGCTGGCCCTCCCGAGTCTCCTGAGCTGGCTGAGGCTCTGCTGGTGGGGGCTGCTGCTGGGACTCCCCCTGAAGTCAAGGCTCCTCAATAGCCAGTCGACGTCCTGCCATCATGATAGTCCTAGGTGGACCACCATGACGATGCTCAGCCTCCTCAACTGCTGCCCTCTGTGCTAGTGTGAGCTGTGGATCGACAATGACAACACCACTGCGCGTGCCGCCTCTCTCGGCATGCTCTGCTGCCTCAGCGACTGCTGCTGCTCTCGCTGTCTCCGCGTTAGGGTACTTGTGCTTCTTAGATGTAACCTGCTTCGTCGCCTTGCTTTTGGTTCCTGCGGGCAAGCGAGGCGGGGGCCTCCAGTCATCATCTCCTGGACCACCCCCAACATTCTTCGTGCGAGCCATCTGATCTGACAAGAGGATGAACTACCGCTGTGAAGATCAACTGACAAACTGACACTTCCGAGGCTTGGCCTCGATCCTTGCTCGTGAGCTTGGCTCTGAGTTAACTGACAACTGCCACAAGAACCTCAGTGGCACCGACTCGCTGCTTGATGGAATAGATGGATATACAAGTAAATACGATATATCTAATAGATGCAAAAACCCTAGGAAGCAAGCAATGTAGGTACGAAATTGAGGCGACGGGCTTTCTACCTGATGAACCGCGATCTGAGAAAAGAAGAGACGTCATGCGGGGGAACCTCGGAACGTGCTAGGGTTAGGGTTTGCGAACCACTTCGATGAATCGGTGGCCCTAGATGATTTGAAATCAATGCTTGGAATTTGATCTAGGTCACAAGCGAAGCAAATTGAGAACAAGGATTTGGCCTTACCAACGAGGAGGCAGGGCTAGGGCATGAGTTGGCGCTCGGTGCTCGGGAGCCAACGGCAACGCAGGCTGGCGACAGAAGACGGTGTGGCGAGGTGCTTGGCGCGGGCTCGGCTACGGTGGCATAGTTGGGGTGGCGCACGGTTGCGGGAGGCGCGCGGCTGCGGTGGCGCGAGGTCACAGGAGACGCGGAGGAGCTGCGGCAGCGCTGGCTAGGGCTCGATCACGGCGGCGTACGGGGTTAGGTCAAGAAAAAACTTGTGACGACTGTGGTTAAATGAGGACCCCACGCATAATAGAGAAGGAAACGGGGAAAGAGATCTGATTCCACACGTTTTCTACTGACCGGACGCTCCGGTGGTAGCGATCGGACGCTACCACCCAGCGTCCGGTCGATTCCAGAGAGGTCCAATTCCTCTGGAAACGTGACCGGATGCGTCCGATGGTCCATGACCGGACACAGGCAGGGTCCGGTCTGCACAACCTGTTCCTTCTTCAAACAACCAGACATAGGATCCCTTCCTGACCGGACGCACAAACGCAGCATCCGGTCACTCCTTCAGCAATAGTTCACCTTCTGTGAACTGACCGGATGCTGGACTGCAGAGTCCGATGCAGCGTCCGGTGGTCCTTTTCCAACAAATCTTCAATGATCCTCCGCGCTGCCTGTTCCCAATCAAGTCCCAACATGAATAAGATCCAAATAAACACCAATTGGGACTGATGTGAGTGACCTCTCTCAAACCCTCGTATTTTTCAAAATATTTTGCCTTAGGCTATAATTCTTTTTAAGAAAATAGGCAATAAGAGGGCAAATGGAACAAAACGACAAAAACAACATCCATGCATATGCAATACTTGTAAGTAAATCTAGTTGCTTGTCAAGTTTGATCCAAGGTTAAGCTTCTTCACACGCTTTTCGGCGGTTATCTTAACCATGTTAGACAAGCCCTATATGCATTACCAAAAATCAAACATGTTGTATATTACAATGAATGCAAGGGACAACACAAGCTCAATTTTTAGTGAAGTTGCTAAAGTCAAGCACATTAAGCTCATTTCGCAATCTATAAAATGTAGCCTCATCTAGCGGTTTAGTGAAGATATCTGCTAATTGATCTTTGGTTCTTACACCTTCTAGTGATATATCATTTTTGGCAACATGATCTCTTAGAAAATGATGGCGGATATCTATGTGCTTGGTGCGAGAGTGTTGAACCGGATTATTTGCAAGTTTTACCGCACTTTCATTATCGCTCAAAAGAGGTACTTTATCTAGAACTACACCATAGTCTAGCAAAGTTTGTTTCATGTATAATATTTGTGCACAACAAGCACCCGCGGCAATGTATTCCGCTTCGGCGGTGGACAAGGCCACACTATTTTGTTTCTTGGAGGACCAAGACACAAGTGATCTACCAAGCAAATGACACCCTCCGGATGTGCTTTTTCTATCAACTTTGCATCCGGCATAATCCGAATCGGAATAGCCAATAAGTTCAAATCTAGCTCCTTTGGGATACCAAAGGCCAATGCTTGGTGTGTGCTTAAGATACCTAAGGATTCTTTTTACGGCAATTAAATGAGTTTCCTTAGGATTAGCTTGAAATCTAGCACACATACACACACTAAACATAATGTCGGGCCTAGATGCGGTTAAATACAACAAGCTACCAATCATAGAATGGTAGAGAGTTTGATCAACTTTGTTACCTCCCTCATCTAGGTCGAGATGTCCATTAGTAGGCATTGGTGTCTTGATTGGCTTACATTCATCCATCTTCAATCTTTTGAGAAGATCTTTTGTATATTTCTCTTGAGAGATGAAGATCCCTTCTCTCAATTGCTTGACTTGAAAACCAAGAAAGAATGTAAGCTCACCAATCATGGACATCTCAAACTCCTTCAACATTAATTCACCAAATTCTTTGCAAGAATCTTCATTTGATGATCCAAAGATGATATCATCAACATACACTTGACAAATGAAAATATGCTCATCAAGCTTCTTGGTGAATAGAGTGGTGTCGACTTTCCCAATGGTGAAGCCCTTCTCTATGAGGAAGTCCCGAAGGCGCTCATACCACGCTCTCGGGGCTTGCTTAAGCCCATATAACGCCTTGGACAACCTATAAACATGATTAGGATATCTAGGGTCTTCAAACCCAGGAGGTTGATCAACATAGACTAGTTCATTAATAAAGCCATTTAAAAATGCACTTTTCACATCCATTTGATAAAGTTTCATTTCATGATGTGATGCATATGCAAGGAGGATACGAATGGCATCTAGCCTTGCAACTGGTGCAAAGGTCTCTCCAAAATCCAAACCTTCAACTTGAGAGAACCCCTTTGCAACTAGTCTTGCCTTGTTCCTCACAACAATACCTTGATCATCTTGCTTGTTTCAGAACACCCACTTTATTCCAATGACTCTTGCACCTTTAGGTCGCTCTTCAAGAGTCCACACTTGATTTCGGGTGAAGTTATTCAACTCATCATGCATGGCATTGATCCAATCCAGATCTTGAAGAGCTTCTTCTACCTTAGTAGGTTCAAAGTAAGAGACAAAAGAGTGATGAGCAATAAATGAAGCAAGTTTTTGTGAACGTGTCATCACTCCCTTTGATGGACTCCCTATGATGAGATATTGTGGATGATCTTGTAGTAGAGGTGTGTTTCTTCTATTGACCACTTGAGGAGGAGGTTGTGGAGCATCAACATCTTGTGCTTGTACCACCATTTGCTCATGGGATACATGAGTATCTTCATTTTCTACTCTCCCATCTTTTTCACCATCTTGTGGCACACTTGATGAAGAGGGTGGATCATTCACTTGTACATCATCTTCATCATCTTGTGGCTTGATGTCTCCAACCAGAATGTTCTTCATAGCCTCCCTCAATGGTTCATCACCTACATCATCAAGATTTTCATGTGCTCCTTGGGAGCCGTTAGATTCATCAAATTCCACATCATATGTTTCTTCAACCAAGCCGGTGGCATGATTAAATACTCTATATGCTTTAGACTTTGATGAGTAACCAACAAGAAAACCAATATCACAACATCTTTGAAACTTCCCTAGGTGTTGCCTCTTCTTGTAGATGTAGCATTTGCAACCAAACACCCTAAAGAAGGAGACGTCCGGCTTCTTCCCATTGAGCAACTCATAAGGTGTCTTGCCAAGGAACTTTTGAAGGAATAGGCAGTTAGATGCATAGCATGCAGTGTTGATTGCTTCCGCCCATAGAGCTTCAGGGGTGTTGTACTCATCTAGCATTGTTCTTGCAAGAGTAATCAATGTCCGGTTCTTTCTCTCAACTACACCATTTTGTTGAGGAGTATAGGTTGTGGAGACTTCATGTTTGATTCCAACTTCATCATAATATGCCTCTATGTTTGTGTTGTCAAACTCTTTTCCATTGTCACTTCTTATCTTCTTGAGCTTCACTTCAAATTTATTTTGTGCTCTCTTGGCAAATTTTTTGAAGCAAGATGCAACTTCGGATTTGTCATGAAGAACACCCATGTATACCTTGAATAATCATCAACTATCACAAGACAATAAAGATTTTCTCCCAAGCTCTTGTATGTTGTTGGTCCAAACAAATCCATGTGTAGGAGTTCTAGCACTCTTGTGGTTGACATGAAAGCTTTTGTTGGATGAGTATTTGCAACTTGCTTGCCGGCTTGACATGCACTACAAAGCTTATCCTTCTCAAACTTCACATCCTTCAATCCTCTCACCAAATCATTCTTCATTAGCTTCTTGAGTGAACTCATACCAACATGAGCAAGTCTTCTATGCCATAGCCACCCAAGTGTTGTTTTAGTGAATAGGCATGTCTTCAAGTTTGCATCTTCAGAGGTGAAGTCCACTAGATATAAGTTGTTGTATCTAAATCCTTGAAATATCACTTGATGATCATCCTTCTTGGATACAACAACCTCCTTCTCGGTGAATAAGCATTGGAAGCCAAGATCACACAATTGTCCAACGGATAACAAGTTGAAACTCAATGAAGCAACATATAGCACATTGGAGATGGAATGATCATTTGATATTGCCACTTTGCCCAATCCTTTAACCTTGCCCTTCGAGTTATCTCCAAATGTAATTCTCTCTTGTCCATCTACTTCTTCATCAAGTGAGGTGAACATACGAGGATCACCGGTCATATGTTGTGTGCAACCACTATCAATAACCCAATGACTTCCACCGGTCTTGTAGTTCACCTACACACAAGAGATTCAAGCTTTAGGAACCCAAACTTGTTGACGGCCCTTCACCTTCTCAACAAGTGACTTAGCAACCCAAATCTTCTTAGGCCTATTCTTGTTAGGAGGTCCTAAGAACATGACTTTCATCTTTCCACTAGAATCCTTTCTAAGCATGTAATGAGCATTGAAAGCAAAGGGTCTAGCATGCTTGGGCAATGGTTGTGGTGGAGTTTGGCACTCATGAGCAAAGTGGCCTTCTTGTCCACACTCAAAGTATTTCTTTGGCTTTGGCTTTGATTGTTGTTGTTGAACTTGAGCCTTCTTCTCTACATGTGCCACATATCCAATGCCACTTCTATCCATCTTCATGACGGTGTTCATAAGTAGCTCACTTTGAAGATATTTGCCTCTTGTGAACTTGCTCAATCCAACCTTGAGATGCTCTTTCTCCAACTTAAGCTTCTTGTTCTCTTCCTTAAGAGCATCATTGTTCTTTTCTTCCTTGAGCTTCTTGTTTTCCTATTTGAGCTTCTCATTCTCAAGGATCAAGTCACCATCATGATCAATGGTTTCTAGCACAATGGTGTTGTGGCTTTTGATTTCTTCAAGATCACTCTTGAGCTTTGCATTGTCATTCTTGAGCTTGACATACTCATCATAGTCATTGCACTCAACCACTTGCTTGCCCTTGATACTAGAACCTTTCTCAATGCTCTCAATGATCAAGTCATCACATGATGTAGTTATATCAATCTTAACAACATGGTTAGTAGCATCATGCGGCTCATTTGATAGAAATTCTTGAGCAATAGCAAGATTATCATGATTAATCTTAAGAGTAGTATATTCATCTTTTAGCTTGTTGTGGCTAGTGATGAGCTCATTGTGCATCCACTCAAGTTTATCATATTTGTCTTTAAGCTCTTTCTTAGAAGATTTGAGCTCCTTGAGTTTGGATGACATAGCATTATTTGCTTCTCTAAGCTCAACATTAGCCTTTTCTATTTCATCACATTTTGCTAAAAGTGAATCATTCTTAGCATCTAGTTTTTCATTTTTAGCTCTACTCTTTCTAATGATCTTAGTGTATTGTCTTAGTATTTTAACAAGATCATCATATGAAGGTGAATCATCATCATCATCGCTATCACTATCATTATCACTAGCTTGCTCATCATTACTACTATCATCATTCTTAGTTACCTTACGTTCACCCTTGGCCATAAGGCATAGGTGTCTAGAGGATGATGGCGGTGGTGGAGATGAAGATGAGAGATCAATAGCTATGGCGGCTACCTTCTCATCATCACTATCATCATCGGATGATCCACTAGATGAATCAATGTCCGTGAGCCAATCACCGACAATGTAGGCCTTTCTACTCTTCTTCTTCTTGTGAAAGTCTCTCTTCTTGCCATCTTTGTTCTTGTATGGCTTGTTCTTCTTCTTTTCATCTTCTTCTTCATTGCTTGAGTCATCCTTCTTGCCCTTGAACTTGTTCTTGAACTTGTCTTTCTTGGGCTTGGTGCATTGATGTGCTAGATGACCAAGTTCACCACAATTGAAGCAATCCATTTTGGAGATTGGCTTTCTCCTAGAGCTTGTGAAGAACTTCTTCTTCTTGCCATCGAACTTGATGCCACTCTTGTTTAGTTTCTTTAGCATCTTGGCGGCTTTGTTAACCATGAGAGCAATATCTTCATCTTCATCTTCTTCATCACTAGAGCTCTCATACTCAAGTCTTGCTTTGCCCTTATCTTGACTAGCTTTGAATGCTAAATCTTTTTATTTCTTCTTAGTAGAGGATGAGCCATCTTGAGGTGTGATGTGCATGTAGATTTCATGAGCATTGATCTTTCCTAAGATTTGTGTCGATGTAGCGGTGGAAAGATCACCTTGATGTAGCACGGTCACAATATGCCCATATTTGTCAATGGGAAGGACACTCAAGATCTTTCTCACAACGTCGGATGGTGACATTTGAATAAGTCCAAGCCCATTGACTTCCTCTACAAGAACATTCAAACGTGAATACATTTCATTAGCACATTCTTTAGGAAGCATTTCAAAAGAGTTGAGCTTTTTCATGACAAGATGATAGCGTTCCTTACGCTCACTCTTTGTTCCCTCATGGAGCGCACAAACGTCCGACCATAGTGCATGGGCGTCTTTGTGGTTCCTTACGTGGTTGAACACATCTTTGCAAAGGCCTCTAAAGATGGTGTTGCGAGCCTTTGCATTCCATTTTTCATAGTTCACTTCATCGCCTTGAAGTTGTGCGGGATTCCTAGGTTTTGGGAACCCATGTGAGGCGGCTCTAAGTATTCCAACGTCTAGAGCTTCTAGGTACGCCTCCATGCGAATTTTCTAATATGGAAAATCATCTCCCTCAAAGATAGGAGGAGGTCCATCCCTGTGAGACATCTTGCTCTAAGCGATTAAGCTTAAAAACGTGAGCACGAGGCTCCGATACCAATTGAAAGGATCAAGATGCCCAAGAGGGAGGGTGAATTGGGCTAATTCTAAATTTTCTTTCAATAATTAAATCCTATTGATAGCCCAATTAACCCCTTGTGCCTAGAAAGTGTTTGTAATGTTCTATCGTACAAATAGACTTGCAACCTAAGTTCCAATCCTACTCTAGCATGGCAATTCTAGGAATGTAAATGACAAGAATTGAATTGCTCAAAGTAATGCTTAAAGTAAATGCTCAAAGTAAAGAGAGGAGAGGAAACGCGGCGATGTTTTGCCGAGGTATCGGAGAGTCGCCACTCCCCACTAGTCCTTGTTGGAGCACCTGCGCAAGGGTGTAGCTCCCGCTTGATCCGCGCAAGGATCAAGTGCTCTCTACGGGTTGATTCTTTGACACTCTGTCGTGGTGAATCACCCACAACCGCTCACAATCTTGAGTCGGGTCACCCACAAGCTCTCCGGATGATCACCGAACTCCCAATCACCACCAAGCCATCTAGGTGATGGCGATCACCAAGAGTACCAAGCACGAACTCTCACTTGACCACGCAAAGCCTAATGAGAAGATGGATGCACACTTTGCTACTCTTGATTCACTAATGAGGTTTCACTCTTGGATTCTCAAATCACAATCACCTCACTAGGACCTTGCTCTTCTTGGCACTCACAAGTGTGTTTCTCAGCTGTTGGAATGAGCAAAAGTACCCCCTCACACGAAGGGGTGAAGTATTTATAACAGCGGCTGAAAAATGAACCGTTATGTGCCTCTGCGGGGTGACCGGACGCTCTGGTCAGTTCAACTCGCAAACCAGTGATAATGTGTTGACCGGACGCTGTCAGGGTCCGGTCACCACTGACCGGACGCGTCCGGTCGCATTAAACCCTCACTGGAACCTTACTGTACTCGACCGGACGATGAACCCCCAGGGTCCGGTCAGTACTGACCGGACACGTCCAGTCGTAGATTCCCTTCTCTGGAACCTTACTAGAGTCGACCGGACGCTGCCTCTTAGCGTCCGGTCACTTGACCACTCCAGCGTCCGGTCGCACCGAATGCAATCTCTTGATCAAATGAACTGACCGGACCCTGCGGCTAGCGTCCGGTCAGTATTTGACCCTCCATTCACCTTCAACTCTCGATCATGTGTGAATGAAGTTTGCTCCATTGGATCTTAGGCATATGTAGGAGCTACCTTGAGCTAGTTTAAACAAGTGTGCACCACACCTAACTCACTAGACTCATCTAGGTCAAGCTACCCATCCATACCCCCCTTAATAGTACGGCCAAAGGAAAAACAAAGTCCTAAACTACTCTATGTGTCACTCCAACTCCAATCGACACTTAGAACTAGTCATCCTTAACCTTGTCATCCATCCTTTGAAAACCGAAACGATTTCCATCATAGGGGCATGACCACGTCGATTGCCCAATCGATCTCCATTACCATGACCTAACTTAATTGCCTCTGCAAAACACACGTTAGTCATAGTAATCTTGTATTGTCATTAATCACCAAAACCCAACAAAGGGGCCTAGATGCTTTCAAAGAACTCGCAAGATCAAAGGTGTGTAAGACACTCCGTGCAGCTCGGCTGCAATACCATATCAGGTTCTCAAATGATTAAAAGTTGTTTTCTAGTAGCATAGAGGTGATATTCATACTAGGAACAAGTCTCTTAGATAGCTAGGAACCGAAGTCTCCACGTTGGGATGTGAAAGGCCAACTGGTTGAAGCATTCATGAGGTGGTCTTCAATTCCCGCGTGTCTTCAGGGCTTCTGCGTAGCTTTTAGTAAAATGGTCATTACTCTCTGCTCAGAAGTCCAAATGAGAAGCTATTTGTTGGGTTGGAAACCAAGCTTGACGAGGTTTCCAACCATGTATATTATGACCCACGTCTCTACCTGAGATGGTACAGTTTTGCATCGGAAGTTGAGGCTTCTGTAGTGTACTCTTGGGTCTTGCCGCATCACCCTTCTCATCTTGGGCAGCAATCTTTGTGTCCTTGGTGTTACCCTCAGCGTCCTTCATGTAACCCGATAGTGTAGCCTCTTCTGTAAACCTGACTAACATTAGAGTACAAGATTTAGGCAATATATAGTTCTCATCAATGTTAGGATGTAACTCAGAGAGGAAAGCATGCACCTCTTGTTGGATTAACTTTGCACGTCTGCATGTAATCGGTCCTTTATACACTTGTGTGGGTGTATCCAATGCTAGGTTCGGCGTATCTGGTCTTGCACTTGTTTCTTGATGTGTCGCTTGAGTTGGTCTTGGTGCAACCGATGGTGTAGACGACACAACCGGCGTAACCGATGTACTCGGGTCACGTATGGCTTGGATGTCCTCATCATCTTCCCCCTCTTGAAAAGGAGTCGCCCTCGACTCTTCCAATCCAAAGAAAGGAGATAGATCAGCGGCGTTGAAGTTTGTACTCACACCATAAGTACTTGGAAGATCAATTTCATATGCATTGTCATTGATCTTGCGAAGCACTTTGAATGGGCCATCGGCTTGGGGCTGCAACTTGCTCTTGCATTGTTCAGGAAACTGATCCTTGTGTAGATGAACCCAAACCAAGTCTCCTGGTTCAAACATCTTCTTGCACCCTTTATTGGCATGCTTCTCTTACAGCTTAGTCATCTACTCAATGTTTGCTCTTACTCGATCATGAAGGTTCTTGACAAATTCATCTCGCTTGCTTGCATTAAAGTTCACACGTTCCTGCATAGGTAAAGGAAGAAGATCGATGGGAGCAGTTGGTTTGAAACCATAGACAATCTCAAATGGACAAAATTTTGTGGTCAAGTGTACCACCCTGTTGTATGCAAATTCCACATGAGGCAAGCTTTCTTCCCACAATTTCATATTCTTCTTTATGATAGTTCACAACAATGTTGACAATGTGTGGTTCACAACTTTGGTTTGCCCATCAGTTTGAGGATGACACGTTGTGGAGAATAGCAGCCTCGTTCCAAGTTTACCCCACAAGGTCTTCCAAAAGTATCTCAAAAACTTGGTGTCACGATCAGACACAATGGTACATGGCACTCCATGTAGACTTACAATTTCCCTAAAAAACAATTCAGCAATGTGTGAAGCATCGTCGCTCTTATGACAGGGAATAAATTGTGCCATTTTGCTAAAACGATCAACCACAACAAAGATTGAATCCCTCCCCCTCTTGGTTCAAGGTAAACCAAGAATGAAGTCCATGGAGATATCGTCCCATGGTACACTAGGAATAGGTAGAGGACTATATAAACCATGGGGGGTTCAAGCGTGACTTAGCTTTGTGGTAGGTTTGGCAGCGAAGAACATGCCTCTCCACATCTCTCCTCATCTTAGGCCAAAAGAAGTGATCAGTGAGTACTTACTCTGTTTTCTTGGTACCAAAGTGGCCCATAAGTCCACCGGCATGAGTTTCCTGCAAAAGCATAAGACGAACAGAACAATCTAGAATGCAAAGTTTGTTAGCACGAAACAAAAACCCATCATGCAAATAGAATTTTTCCTAGACTTTGCCATCACAACATTTGAAAAATAGTTCAGCAAAATATGTGTTAGTTGCATACAAATTTTTAAAAATTTCCAGTCCAACAATTTTAGAATCAAGTTGTGATAGTAAAGTATGTCGTCTAGACAAAGCATCAGCAACAACATTATCCTTCCCTTTCTTGTACTTGACAATGTAAGGAAAAGTCTCAATGAATTCACTCCATTTAGCATGTCTTCGGTTCAATTTTAGTTGACCTTTAAGATGTTTTAAAGATCCATGGTCTGAATGGATCACAAATTCTTTAGGTAAAAGATAGTGTTGCCAAGTCTCCAAACTCCTCATAGGAGCATATAGTTCCTTATCATAAACAGAGTAATTTAGAGTTGGACCACTTAGCTTTTCACTGAAGTATGCAATAGGCCATCCTTCTTGCATGAGCATGCCACCAATCCCTACACCACTTGCATCACATTCAATTTCAAAGGTCTTACCAAAACCTAGAAGTGCAAGGACTGGGGCTGTTGTCAACTTCTTTTTCAATTCTTCAAATGCCTTATCTTGTGCTTCACCCTAGTGGAATGGTACTTCCTTCTTTGTCAACTCATTGATTGGGGCAGCAATGGAACTAAAATCTTTTACAAACCGATGATAAAAACAGGCAAGTCCAAGGAAGCTTTGTACTTGGCTCACATTTTGTGGGGGTAGCCAATCTCGAACAACTTTGATCTTTTCCTCATCCACCTCCATGCCATGACCTGAAACAACAAAGCCAAGAAAGACAACCTTGTCGGTGCAAAAGGTACACTTAGCAAGGTTAGCATACAAGCATTCCTTCCTCAAAACTACAAGCACACATTTTATATGTTTAATATGTTCATAAAGAGACTTGTTGTAAATCAAGATATCATCAAAGTAAGCTACAACAAACTTGCCAATGAAAGTCCTAAGCACATGATTCATAAATCTTATGAAGGTGCTAGGTGCATTGGTCAAACCAAAAGGCATCACCAACCATTCGTATAGGCCAAACTTGGTTTTGAAGGCTGTTTTCCATTCATCTCCTTCTCTCATGCGAATTTGGTGATAACCACTCCTCAAATCAATTTTTGTGAAAATGATAGCACCACTAAGCTCATTAAGCATGTCATCAAGTTGAGGTATGGGATGCCTATACCTTATGGTGATGTTATCAATGGCTCAACAATCGACACACATTCTCCATGAGCCATCTTTCTTTGGAACTAAAAGATCAGGAACAATACAAGGTGAGAGACTTTACGTAACCTTTGTTGATGAGCTCTTGTACTTGGCGCTGAATTTCTTTTGTCTCCTCTGGATTGGTCCGGTATGGTACACGGTTAGGAAGTGGAGCACCAGGAACAAGATCGATCTGATGCTCTATTCCTCTCTTTGGTGGTAGGGCTGGTGGTACTTCCTTCGAAAATACATCTTCATATTCCTATAACACATGAAAAACATCAATGGGCAAAGTAGAGGGTAAGTCGTTAGTAGAAAGAAAATTATCCTTGTATAGGAGTACAAAGAACATGGCATTGGGTTCACTCAATTGTTTAGCCATCATAACTAAACCCTCTTTTCCCAGTGGCTCGGATCTTTATAGCTGTGGGGTCTTATTTGGCCTTGGAGACACTCCCTCACTATGTTTGTGGGTCACTCGCAATTGTTTCTCACTCTCTCGCTGTTTTCTTTTTAGATCGTCCTTCAAAATCTCCTCCGGTGGCAAAGGAAGCAAAGTGACTCACTCTCCTTTGTACATGAGAGCAACCTTGTTGGATCAACCACAGATCTGAACATCACGATCATACAACCAAGGTCTTCCCAACAACAGCTGGCAGGCTTACATTGGCACCACATGACACTCCACTTGATCATTGTATCTTCCAATAGAAAAAGGAACCATAACAATGTTGGTTACACACAGCGCACCACAATCATTAAGCCATTGCATTTTATATGGAGAAGGATGGCACCACTATTTTAAGCCCATTCTCTCAACCAATTCTTGACTTGCAATATTATTGCAGCTACCATTATCAACAATGATCCTGCATAATTTGTTCATGATCATACCTCAAATATGAAAAAGATTGTGTCGATGTCCATTCTCTTCTTTTGCAGCAGTCACACTAAGCACTCGAAGAGAAATAAAGCAATTATTATCACCTTCATCGGATTGAATCTCATTCTCATCATTTTTAAGTTCTTCATCATATCTTGGACCATCTTCCTCAGGATCACTTTCAGATTCCCAGTCGCCATGCTCATTCACAATCATGGTCCTCCTACTTGGACATTGTGCAGCAACATGTCCACGACCATGGCACTTGTGGCACACAATTTCTCAGCTACGTGTAGACGAAGTAGCAGCTGAAGCAATATGAGGGGCAGCTGTACTTCCAGCAGGGCGTTGTTGGGTTGCAAGTGATGAAGCTGTAGAGACCACCGTCTTCAAGGGAGCAATGCATGGACAAGATCTACTTGCAGCCCCTTGGGACCGACCTCCACCAAAAGAGGTACGTGCTGAAATTGGATTGCTTCCATAAGACTTTCCACGTCCCTCTTGTTGAATTTTTCTCTCGGTCCGCATAGCTTGATCAACAAGGTCTTGCAAAGTATTATATGGGAACATCTCAACAAAACTAGAAATTTCATCATTGAGACCACCCAAAAATCTTGCCATTTTTGACTCGGCATCGTCTCTAATTCCAGCACGTACTAACAACAACTCCATCTCCTTATAATACCCATCAACCCATCTTTTTCCTTGCTTCCACATTTGCAACCTATTGCGAAGGTCACGCTGATAACTTGATGGTACAAATCATCTCCTCATCACTCTCTTCATCTCATCCCAAGTGTTGATATGATCATGTCCCAACACAAGCTGATTTTCTTGTATTTGATTCCACCAAGTGAGAGCATGACCAGAGAACTCAACTGAAGCAAGATTCACATGCCTCTGATAAGAAAGATTATGTACTCTAAAAATTTGATCATACTGCTCAGCCCACTCAAGATATGCATCTGCATCTTCTCTTCTAGTAAATTTTGGGATACTCAACTTGACACGAGCAATGTTGTCCGGGTCATCCCTATTATGACAGCCACGATGATGCTCCCTATCTTCATGATCAGCACGACGGCGATGATCTCGGCGCCGCTCAAACAGCCCATCATTTGTAAAGGGATTCTCATTATCATCAAATCCCTCTTCATGATTAAAGTCATCAAACTCTTTGTCTTCAAAACGCACATGATGATCATGTCCATGTTGTCCTCCATGCTGATTATCAAAATCAGCACGCCGACCACCACCACGACCACCATGTCCATCGCCAAATTGGTCAAAACCATTACCAAAACCAGAATTTTCATCACTAGATTCTTCACGGTGATTATCTTTGTGTCGACAATGTGGACCTCGACCACCGGCTGCAGGAAGACGTTCATTGAACATCCTCTCCATTGCCTCTAAGAGTGAGTTTGCCATTTGGCGTAACTCGGCCTGTGCAACCGGGAGTTCTTCATCTCCATGGTTACCACTACAAACACTCGAATCAGATCCTGCCATGTTAGCAGAGGTTGCAAGAAAAGTGGAATAGGAAATTTTTGTGGAATCACACAATCTCACCTCTTACTTACCAATGTTCTTACTCGTTCTCAAGGACTGCGAGTGTGCTAAAGTGGCAGTACCATAGCTGTGGTTAAGCGATTGAAAGGATTACAAGATGAGAGGTCCGGTTTTAGTTTTTTGTGGAGCTATATGTCGCTGTCAAGGGAGGCTATGGTACTATAACAAAGTGACATAAACCGTTCAAACAATATGTAAATGTTGCTATTCAGTGCACCACAAACCTGAAGTTACTGATATAAAACTTGGAGTTACACAATCCACAACACAACCCCTTTCACTTCTCTTCTCTTCTTTTTTACTTCTTTTTTTACTCTTTATTTCACTTTGTTTTTTTGTCTTAGAATTTTTTTAGCAAACACAAGATAACATATGAGGGGTGCGGATAAAAAATTAAACAAGAGTACAGCAGAAGAACAACGATGGTGACAAGCAACAAGATGAACGACACGAACACAAAGTAACAGTACCACGAAATGGCTATAGGATTTTTTCATGGCTTTTTAGTGGACTTTAGGAAATGAACAAAACACAAAGATATGTGATGGATGAAAACAATAACGGATGGTAAACAAAAAGGATAGATAAGTGGCTGATAACGAAACCTACCGTGACAACGATAGCTCTGATTACCACATGATAAGTTCCGATATGAATTCAGCAAGCGATGGCCCGATCTTCACGGCAGTAGGTTTAAGAATAAAGGATAACTTGCTGTAGATAAACACCGGGTAACTAGCTTTATACCTGACCAGATTGGATGTGACCAAGCAATGGGGAGAGAGACACAAAAACCTTGAGGACTTCGACTCGATCTCCGAAGTATCACAGAACCACAAACCGAGACTAATCCACACAATACGGCACAGCCTAACTAGAAGTCGTAGAGCATGAAGTAGGGGACCTCAAAGAGAGATCTTAGAAGCCCAAGAGGAACTCGCAAGAATAAAGGTGTGTAAGACACTTAGCACAGCTCGGCTGCAATGCCATATCAGGTTCTCAAATGATCAAAAGTTGTTTTCTAGTAGCATAGAGGTGATATTTATACTACGAACAAGTCTCTTAGATAGCTATGAACTGAAGTCTCCATGTTGGGAGGTGGAAGGCCAATTGGTTGAAGCATTCACGAGGTGGTCTTCAATTCCCACGAGTCTTCTGGGATTCTGCGTAGCTTTCAGTAAAATGGTCATTACTCTCTGCTTGGAAGTCCAAATGAGGAGCCGTTTGTTGGGTTGGAAACTAGACTTGACAAGGTTTCCAACCATGTATATTATGACCCACGTCTCTACCCGAGATGGTATTGTTTTGCACCGGAAGTTGAGGCTTCTACAGTGTACTCTTGGGTCTTGTCGCGTCACCCTTCTCATCTTGGGCATCAATCTTTGTGTCGGGTATCAATATTAGAGATACCCAAAGCAAGGTAGTTAGCGCCCATGCTGACTTCCCCGGATGGATCGAGACGTATTAAAAGGTCTCGCCCGACCAAGGCCGCGGGCTCCGTCTCGCCCGACCTCGAGGCCGTAGGCTTCGTCTTGACCGACCCCTTGGGAACAGGCTCCGTCTCGCCCGACCCTAAGGACGTGGGTTCCGTCTCACCCAAGGCCGTGGGCTCTACCTCGTCTGACCCCTTGGGTGCGGGCTCCATCTCGCCCGACCCTGAGGGCGCGGTTTTTGTCTCGCCCAAGGTCGCGGGCTCCGTCTCGCCCAACCTCGAGGACACGGGTTCCGTCTCGTCCGACGGGGACCCATACCACCGCCAACCACTCTAGGTCCAAGCGTATGGGCCTGGGTCAAAACTCCGATGCCAGGGAAGAGGCTGGCACGCCTCGATGTAACCCATGGCTAGACAGGCCATACCTAGAGATTCACATCAAGAACAGTGTCGGGCGTGCCGATGCTGCTCTGCCTTATCCTCGTACGGATGCTGCAGGCACGTCAGTTCACCACGACATTCGCTGGAATGAAGTGGAATGCCATGACCGGCAGATGACGCCTGCACATGGCGTCAGTGACGAATAGAGCCATGACATGGCGCCGTCCCTGTTGACATCTACAATATTGGCGGGACCTGCACAAAGGAGAAGGACCTGGCAACCCTAGAAGCCTTCTTCTCTCTCTTGTTCTTCTCCTTTCCCTGCTCTATAACCCACGCTATTGTAGCACCCAGTTTTAAACACAAAACCAGATACACACTATATGTGAGCCTAGGAAGTCAAATCTCACATATAGCCACAAATAAGGGTAATATCAAGAGACAATACTTATTACATAACATATTAGTAAAAAGGAAAATAACCTCAGAGTATAGACAGTGGAAAGTCGACTCCGATCTTCGGGCGAAGACTCCAAATCCACAGGGACGACTGACTGGTGGACCACAAGCCTAACTCCTCCAAACCAGCAATCTGGTACCCATCCGGGATTTTTATCCAATGTATAGAAAAATAAAGCAAGCGCAAGTACATGTCGTACTTAACAATTATATCATGGGGTTCATGAGGCTCAAAAGGCTGACACTGGTTTAACTGTGATTAGCTTTAATAGATCATCTTTTTAAGCAGTTGGGTGGCAAAGAATTTATCATTCCCATAAACACATGATCAGGTAAACATGATAATGTATAGCATAAACAATTAATCATTAGTATCATTATCCATTAGTGATCATCTCTATTCCATAAGGGTCCAAGGCCGCTCATGACCATGAGCACGGCTGTTATAACAGTTTTACACTCTGCAGAGGTTGTACACATTCACTGTGAGTCGTGATTTACCCTTTCGCCCGAGGTAGCTAATCTCTTGACCCACTTCCAAGGAAGGTCGGCAGGGTTCACTATGAAGCCTTTCAAAGGATTCGTCTAACAAGTTACGGCTGCTAGGCGTATGTGGCCCCTCTCTAGGAGTGGCACGCGTGGGCATCGCAGCACGATACACACTTCCCAGCAGCAAAGGAAACATACCCTACGCCTTAAAGGTAACCACTAACAAGCTAGAAAAGATCCTCATACTGAGCTAAAGCCAGAGCCATATAGCCCTCACAGCTGTACTGTAAGCCCTAGATGATCGCTTACAGATAAGTCCTTAGGGAGAGAAATCTGAAGCATATAAACACTCCAGCCTCCTGTTTCCATGTTACTAAAAAGTCATGTTTTAATGTTTATTGCATATATCATTAGTCAAGTTACAAGATCATGGTTTTGATTAAGTACTAGCAAAAACTATCCCATGCAATATCCCAAAGGTATCAAGGTATAAGTTATCAAATATCTAGGATATCCTATTTGGCAACAAGGTAGACACATGCAATATGAATCAAGTGTTTAAATGTGAATAGGTAACAAGGATGGTCCCATGCTATACTTGCCTTAACTTGCTTTTCCCCCAAAGCAATATGCTCAAAAGCCTTTAGTATTCCACTTTCAATCTTCTGCTTCAAATTCTCAGCTTCTAGACTTCAGAGAACTGCTTCTTAATCACCACGTAAACCTCATCGATTGACTGAACAATATATCACCACACAAACATCCATACATGGCATACACATAAGAATATATGAGAACAAGACATCAATCATAGAAAAATAAGTAAAAGAGTTTGAAACACGATTCTACGCATCGTTATGGACACACAGTCGCGAGATGCATGCTAATCGAAGCTACGGTTCAAAAGTTACAACTATCGAGAGATTTGCCTAATACGTGGAAAAGAAAGCTATAGGCTTCATTTATGTTAACCATATGAATTCATATATAAAAGATATTTTATAAATAATATAGATTAAATTAAGTCAATTTTAGATTTAAATTATAAAACAAAAGTAAAACAAATCATATTTTATGTATAAAACCTAGTTGCATAACCATTAATCAAGATATTATTTAAACTATGATTTTTATGAAATAGTAATATAGTAAACATTATTACTAATGCGTAGATCTCGTCGCTATGAATCTAACGCAACTTGAACGGAATATTTCGGTGTTAAAATGAATAACTTATGATTTAAACAAGTTTTACTTTGGTTAATTAATGGATTAAATCTACTCATGAATTTCAAGTGTTGAAAACATGCCTAACAGTTGTATAAACATGTAGAATACGTAAATACGATCCTAACACAATTCGAACGGGTCAAATCGGACATAAAACGCAAAAGTTACGCATGAAATAAGGTTCAATGGCATTTCTGTAATTATTTGAACTCAAATTTGAATTTAAACTAATTAATTATGAATTTTAAATGCTAACTGGATGGCGTGCACTATTTCTAGAAACTACAGGGGCTAAAACAGAAGAAAACAAGACCTAAAAGAAATCATTTTGAACTAAATCGGACTATGGGTTAATTCATCAAAAATAGGGGGGCTATTCTAAAAACCGCGTGGCTTGACTGCGGGTTTGACCGCGCATTGACTAGACAGACATGTGGCGGCCGGGGATTGGTACGGTGCACCACGTGGGTGTGGACGCTGCTGACTTGGCGGAGTGGACCGGGTCCATGGCTCGCTACGCACCAGCCACTAAACCCCGAAGGGGTACGCAATCTTGACCGCTGATTCGAAATCCGACGGTGCAGGTGTGTGCGTGGGTGATCCATGACGGCTGCATAGTCCTGCCGGTGAGCCCTCCATGGCCAGCGGCGAGGTAGCACGCGGATGCGGCATTGTAGAGCGCTAACCGAGACAAGAAGGGGACGAGGAGGTTTGGGAGCTCACCCTGAGTCGTTAGGAGGGTAGCGCGGCGTCCAGGGAGTCTTCGATGGCACGGGTCGACGGCGGCGGCAAACTGAAGAGAGAGAAACAAGGTGTGGTGAGGGAAAACCAAGAAATTGAAGGCAAATTCGAGGAATTGAGGGTACCTATGGTACCGGCGGGTCGCTGCGGATCTCCGGGACACGTAGGCGATGGGAATCGGGCGCGGTACGGTGAATCACCGACGATGGTGGCGAGTGCTTGAGCGCGGCCGGGAAAAAGGAAGAAGAAGGAGGCTCGGCTTGGGTTTTTATAGGCGGGCGGGCTGCGGCGTATAAGGAAGGGGAGCGGGGGCGCTGAGGTGATTTGGTTGCCTTCCATACGGGCACGGGCACACTGGCGGCTTGCCGAGCATGGCCACGCCATCGGCGGGCAGAGGAAGGAAAGAATGGGGAAGAAGAAAGGAAAGAAGAGAACGGTGGCTGACGGATGGGGCTCGTGGGACAGTGATGGAAGGGAGAGAGCGGTGGGTGTGTGCGGATGAAGCCGAGGCGGGCCGCGGGGAGCTGGGCCGGTGACTTGTGCGCGCGAAGCAGTGGGCTGCCGAGCTTGGCCGCGCGGTGCTGGAAGGTGGGAAGGAGGGGAAGGGAGGGGTGGCTGGGCCAGGTGGCTAGCTGGGCTGAGCGTGGGAGGGGAGGAAGGAAAAGGGCCGGCTAATTCCTGGGCTAGGCTGAAAAGGAAGGAATGAATTTCTTTTCCAAATCTTTTTCCTATTTTGTTTTCAAAGCCAATTCAAATGTAAACCAATTGCAAATTCGAATAGAGTTTTGAACATAATTTTCATCTCAAATATAAATGAGCAATTTTGGTGAGTTTCCAAAAATAAACTTTTCCATTTTTTTAAATCCTCTTATTTTCAAATTTTCTTTTCTTTTATTTCAATGCCATTTTCAATTTCATTTCAAAAGCATTTTAACCATTTTGACTTTTCAATTAAAACCACTCAACCAATAAAATCCAATGCAATGGCATATATGCTCGAACATATTGCTACCTTATGATGAATTTTAATTTAATGAAAATTTTTATTTCCTATATTTTATGAGCACAAAAATTCCAACTTAAATCATTTAAACTCTATTTCAAAAGGCAATTTTTAGGGTGTTACAACTATCCCTTCGCCTATAAAAGGGGAAGTAGGGCGCCCCATGAAAAGGGGGGATGAGAGATCTAAACACACGAGCATGACACGAGCACACGGCTGAGTTGCAATCGAGCTCTCAGCACCCGTTCACTCCTTCCACCAGAGACTTGGGATCCTTTCCCTCTCTCGCCTGTTTGTAACCCCTACTGCAAACCAAGTGCCGGTAACACGAGCAGCAGCGAACTAGACGTAGAGATGTTCCACTCGAAACAGTATAAACCCTTGTGTCCTCTGAGCACACCATCCGAGCCAGACGTGCAAATACAAATTTACTCGTTAGTGGTCCGAATACATCGATAGTTGGCGTACCAGGTAGGGGCTTTTTCATATCTCGACATCCACATCAGGCCTCGGATGGCTAGTCATAGCGTCAACTGTGTCCTAGGCATGCATGTGCACTTTGGGAACTTGGACTTCATCATTACGACGAAGGGAGAATTGGTGTAGGCTCCCGCCGCCGTCCAGCCTCTCCACTCCACCGGCCTCGACGTGATCACCGAGGCGCTTGAGGAGCTGCAGCTGCACACACCAGATGCCTGCACCCCCGGGAGCGACCAGCTCCTCGGCTTCGATTACGGGAGGCTAGAGCACTAGCTCAGCGCCTTCCTAGGACCCCGACCATCCTAGGAGGACCTGTGCCGCCTCACCTCCTTGTTCGCCAACATCATGACGCAGCTTGCTGGAGGAGAGCCGCTCTCCTTGGAATACCTCATTTGGAGTGCCTCGACAGCGCTCCCGTTCAGTCTACACAACGCCACAGAGACCGTTGGCCACCTTGTGGTGCAGCGCACACCCCCATCCCCTACGAACGACGAGTTCGTGGGGATGACCGAATACATCGCGGAAACTTTCCACAACCTTCTCATAGGAGAATCGGAGTCACCCTTTGACTCTGACTCCAGCAGGGGAACCATCACCCCTCGCGAGAATGTTTCATGGCAGGTACCCCCCGAGGGATACATCAAAAGCATCCACGAGGGAGGGGCTATCCCAACAGATGACCTCGATGATGAGGTCGAGGGGGATGCAGGGGCCCCAGCTCACCTACGGGTAGAGTAGCTGAGGGCGTGGCACCAAGAGCTTGAAAGAAGCACGACTCTAACTCGAGCAGGAACGTGTGGAGCTCGAGCGAGAGATCGAGCACCATGGAGACAGTGGGCGTGCGCGCGCCATGGCCCGTGACATGAACCAAAAGATCATCAAGGACAAGGAAGCCCTCCCACACTTCACCCAGGCAAGCCAAAACATCGTTGCCACGACGGCCTTGCTCCAGGGGCTTTCGGAGCCAGGGACACCCGAGAATCGATGGGCCCATCGTGAGATTCGCACGCTACTCGAGCGTGCGGTGGCACAACAGGCTAAGAGCTCGTTGTCCCAATGATGTGAGCTCGACGCCAGCCAGCGCGCGCCCTCAAAGCGACCCGACAGGGACATATCAGTCCACCAGGCGCAGCGAGACGGCAAGTACCTACACATCGCTCGCTGCAACATCGGCATAGTCGTCCCTGGCACCTTGATGACTATAGGAGATATGAACTGAAGCATTAGGCCTAGAATAAAATGCTAGTCTCTGGTTCTGTTCGGCTGGCTAGAAAAACGGTTGATGCTGATGCTAATTCGTTGTGAGAGAAAAACATAGTTATTTTACTGAAGGTACGCAGCTAACAAGGCCTACATCGTGGATCGAGTACAGAGCATTAAGAAATCATGGTTAATCTATACAATATACAATGTTCTTACCTTCCTGAGAAACAGTCTCACTCTGTTGTCATCGATGGCGGGACCCGAGCCCCTGCACCTTCGCAGCAGCGGCTCTGCGCTCGCCCCTCACGCTCGGTGGCTAGCGGCCCCAGCAGAGGCCCCTGCGGCCAGCTGCGGTGCCCCCCGCCTGGCCGGCCTGCTTCACGAAGGAGGCTGGCGCCTTTGTGGCCAGCGGCCCCTCGCCGGGTCCATACGCAACCTCTGCTCCAAGGACAGGAGGCCTCCGTGCTGTGGCCCCATGCCTGTGGCCTCATGCCAAAGCATGTGGCCCCTGCGGCGATCCCATGGCCTGCACCCCCACATGACGGTGCCTGCGGCGCCCGCAGCCAGGCACGCGGTGGCCGGCCAGTGCCTCTGCTTGGACACGCGCCTGCCTCCTGCGCCCGATGAAGGCGGGATGCTCGCCCCTCGCACCCGGCGTGCTTCTGCTCCCCAGACGAGGGGGAGTCTTCCTCCTCGAACTGAAGGTGGTGGCCAGCCCGCGTGCCCTCTGCGTCGGTGGCCGGCGGCAGGCGACCCAACTGGCAGCGACAACCGCAACAACTGAAACGGCCTCGATGCGAGACCGACCACAGGGAAACCGTCCATATGGTTGTGGAAGGATAAGGTTGCACAATTTTCATGAAGACCCTTGCATTTTCTGCAAAACATATAACATTCGATATATAGGCAATAATAATATTACATGTTTAGCACCGGAATTTCTTTTTCTCCGTAAACCATATTGCCGACAATGGAAAGCAAATAATTTTGGTACTGTTATTTCATCCAGTTCTTAGCATAAAACACAGCATGATGTGTATTATTTACCTCATGTAAATAAGTATTTTTTTAGACCCATGTGTCATAAAAAAATTGCATCATGGCATGTACTGCTGCAGATGAATTTACTACTGTAATTTCGCATTCTAAATTGTATGTTTTCTGGATTTTTTTAGTACTGTTTAAAACGTTTGTCCAAATTGACAAAACCAATAAACATGTGCTATTAACATTATATTGTACAAAGTGTTTGTCCAAAATGGCAAATCCAATAAACATGTAATATTATTATTGCCTCCCTTATCCTTTGCCACATAAGCTGACCTGGGCCCAAACAAAAAGGGTTGAATTCCATTTTCACTTGGTCTGGTCGGCTAGTTCTTTATGTTTTTATTATTTATATTTCAGCAAATAATTCACATAAGGCTATTAGTCTCTAGTAATTCCCTACAGTAAATTTCACAGTTATTTCTGTGTTAAGTACTATTTGTTTAGGTCACTGACTTTAACAATTATTGTACTTGTGATATTTTATCATTGTAAAATGTCCGTTTATGGTATTGTTCAAAGTATTTGTCTCATTATACGGCAAATCCAATAAACAAATACCCTTCTAACGACCATGATATTGCAACTTATTTATTTATTTTGCAATCAATCATTTTAAGTTTAAGCCCATTCATGCTTTAAAAGCTCATAGTGCTTACATTTCAATGCAAAATTGATTAAGTGTATTACCTCATTATTTGTATAACACAAATGTTCCATATTGTATGTTGGCAATACACAAGGTAGCACAATATTTGCTACTTTGGGATCTACACTAAGTTCTTAGTGACTATCCTCAACGTGCGTACCTAACATCATAAATTGGAATATACGGTCTACATCTTTACACAAGATGACCACCATTAATTCGCATTCCTATTGGTCATACACAAGGTAGTACCAAGTTACTACTGTGGGATCTACACTAAGTCCAAAACTTAGTGACTATCCTCAAGGTGTGTACCCAATTCGTTTGCGGATTAACTAAGGTCTACATGAACTTTTTGATGATTACCTTAAAATGTGTTTACATAAAATTCCATACACTATTTGGCATCTACTTACATACAAATGATGTCCATATTATTAGAGGTCTACATCTTTATGATGACTACCTCCAAAGTGTTAGCATAAATATGAGGTTCACACCATTGGCAATACAAGACTATCGGTGTTTCGAACCTCCGACTAGTAAATTTGTGTTTGCGCGTTTGGCCCGGATGGTGTGCTCGGAGGACACAAGGATTTATACTAGTTCGAGAGGAATGTCCCTATGTCAAGTTTGAGGCTGCTCATGTTATCGGCACTTGTTTGTAGTAGGGGTTACAAATGGGCGAGAGAGGAAAAAGGTCCCAATTCTCTGATGGAAAGGATCGAATGGAGTTGAGTCTAGACGAACTCGTTGAGCCCTTGAGCCATTGCTTGGGGCATTTAGGCATTGCTTGCCCTTCGTCGGGCGTCCTGCTTCCCCTTTTATAGATGAAGGGGAAGGCACATCTTACACGAGAGAAAGAGAGAGAGAGACGAAGAGAAAAGTGAGGAGGAAGAAAGCCTCTAGGGTCGTGGTGCCCTTTGTCTCCTTTACGTGGGTCCCCCGGACCTATAGATGATGACGGGGTGGCTCCACATCACGACCCTATTCGCCACTGGTGGTACACGCGGGTGTCGTCAGCCGGTCGTGGCACCCCATTCTGTCCTGGTGGGCATCATGGTCAACAGGTACCCTTGACAGAAGTCGTATAGGTTTTAGGTAGCATGGCACCGGCATGACCGACACTATCGATGATGTGAGTCCTCAGGTATGGCCTGTCATGGCCGTGGGTCACGTCAAGACGTGCATACTCCCTTTCTGATGTCAAAAGTTTGACCCTGGGTTTGTACTCCCAGACCCATAATGGTTGGAGGTGGTACGGACCCCGATCGGGTGAGGCGGAATCCCCTTTCGAGGGGTTTGGTGAAATGAGGTCTGCAGCCTAGGGTCGGGTGAGATGGAGCTCGCACCCTTGGGGTTAAGCATGATGGAGCCCCACGCCCTCGGGGTCAGATGTGATAGACCCCGTGCCCGAGGGGTCTGGCAGGACGGAGCACGCGCCCTCGAGATTGGGTGAGACGAAGCTCATGCCCCTAGGGTCGGGCGACATGGGGCCCGCACCCTCGGGGTCAGGCGAGACGGAGCCCGTACGTTTGGGGTCGGGCGAGACAGAGCCCACACCCTCAGGGTTGGGCGAGATGGAGCCCATACCTTTGGGGTCGGGCGAGACTAAAATACGCTCTTGACCATCTTGGAGAGTTAGCGTTCACGGCCATTAGCTTCCTTCTGTCAGGTATACCTAACACTAATACCCGACAATAGCCCACGAGCCTACGGAGGTGTAGGATACCCCTTCGAAGGCTTTTTTAGATGAAAGGATTCTGAGGGTCTTGATCTCCCTTTGTGGGCCGCGGGATTTGGGGGTTGGAAATGATCTCTCTTGATCTGGATCCCTCCCTAGGATCCAATCGATTTGCCATTGTCATGCGACCGTGTATTCGATCTCCTTGCGAGTCCAACTTACCTCGAGTCCCCACGCATAGCAGGGGTCCGGTCGAGGGGTTAGCTCGTCTTATGGTCGTCCTCCCTCAATTGTTTTTTCGATAAAAATAGAGGGGCTGAGCCGTGCCATGTTTTCCTCGATGGATGAATCATGGTGCTCGGTGAGCTGTTAACGGGCTAGTCCGAGTGGGGCCCCAACTTCCTGTTCGTGAGGGTTCGGCATGGGTCAGCTAGTGACCGACTCTAGATTCCTGATGGTTAGTCCATATAGTTCTCGGGTCCGTTCATTTGGTCCCAAGGGCTCATTGCCTTTCTTCGGCAGAAAACCATGGACCGTGCACCGGCCAAGACTCGAACGTGGGTCAGGGTCCCCATGGTGCTAGTGCGCCTAGGTGTTAGCCGCTAGCAGGCCCATCCTTAACCACCCCTCACTCTAAAGGTGCCCCGGAGCAGTTGTGAACCCATCGGTGGGCCAACTTTTGAACTCCTTGGCCTTAATGGGCCGTGGGAGCAGTTTTTAGCACTGTATACCTCCTTACCTGCGGTGGTTTTTGATCCACGGAGGGGGCAAACCATCATACAACGTGCCCTTTGAGGGAGCGGCTAGAGGTGGTGTGCGCATGATTCTCGGACTCGGAGAGGCGATGTGATGGGGCATGGCAGGCGCGTCGATCTAGGCGAACAGTTTGCCTCTCGCTCCATGTCAACAAAAGATGCTTGGCAGTCCTCCAAGGGGTATCCCATGAAGGTAGATTGATCGACTGAGGTGCGCGTAATCAAGAATAAGAAGGCAACAGAGACACAAGAGTTAGATAGGTTCGGGCCGTCAGCACGACGTAATACCCTACTCCTGTGGTCTGTTGGTTTGTATTGGCTATCATATGATATTACATGTGTTTTGAGGGGGTCCCTACCCGCCTTATATAGTCTGGGAGGTAGGGTTACAAGTTGGTTAGATCTAGGAGATAATAGGAAAGTAATAACAGATTACAGGAATCATCAGATCGAACGTATCCTAATAGATCTCGTAGTATCTTCAGGATATCGCCCTTGATGTCTTGCGGTACACGCCGAGCAGTGCCGTGCACCGTAGGTCTTCGTCTTATGGGCTAGACCGCCCCTAGGAGCGCAGCCCATGTAGTCTGCCATGGGTATCCAGGGTCATAGCCCCCATAGCTAATCCCCGAGCACGTTGTATCCACTATGCAACGCCGTCTTGAGCTTGTCTGAGCAGGTGTGAACAAAGCCGAGCAGTTAGACTCATGGTCCAACCACCCTAATGAGTCGGTGAGCAGTTGTGGACCATAGCCGACCAGCTTAATTGTCCGGCCGAGCATGAGCTTAAGGCTTGCCAGAAGCATGTAAGGAGCTCCAGTTCAAAATTGAAAATTTCCTCGCAGTGGACCAAGTGTGCCCACTTAGAGTCCAACCACAAGAAAGGGAGATAATCTTCTTCAACTTTAGGAGGCGTGGAGTCTTCTAAATTAAAGAAAACACACTCACCGCAAGGTGAAGTGTGCCCACTTAGTCCCCGAGCCTAGCAGTAGGTGACGTGGTCACGTGGTGCCAAGGTCAGAAAGTAGAAGAAAGGTAGAAGACCAGCTGTAACACCTCGGGTGTTTTAAGTACTAAAACCTACCATGTCATGATATGCATTGCAAAGCATTTGGTCTTAGTGAAAACTTTGTTATGCATTCACTAAAACAAGTTTACTTTTATGTTATATGTGTTGACTTGGATGGTTGAATCAATTTCAAAACAATTGTGTTGGATTGGATTTCCGAAAACCCTGATTTCAACATTTAATTTTACCCTAGAAAACCCATTTCAAAATCTAAGCACATTTTGGGGTTGAGACTAAAAGCAAAAGTGTAGAGCTTGTCGAGTTGTACAAAGTTGGTTTTTGGAGTTTTCAAAGTTGTTTTATAAAATTTGAAGTAATTTGAAAAGGCGTAAATTCTTAAAATGTCCCCTTTTTGAATTTAAACTTGCATTTCAAAATGTATACCGAATTTGGGTATGGTTATAAAAGCAAAGTTGTAGAATTTTGAATTTTGAACAACTTTTATTTTTGGAGATTTTTGAGTTGCCACATAAAATGGGGAGTAATTTGGGATTTAAATCGAGTGGCAATTCTATAATTTTGGTGAACAGTAACCGCAGAAGACACCTCACTGCCGGCAACCTTCTTCTGGTTTCCAGGCGCACTCGTGGCCGTCTTAAGCTTCGTGCTGGCACGGAGAAGGCTCCTACGTGGCTTCCTTGTGCTTCTGAGCCGCGCTATAAGGCCTTCACCGTCGCCGTTTTTCACCGTTCGTTTTCTCTGTTTTCAGATTGAGTGATGACCTTGGGTCATTAGTTGGTAATGATCCTTGGCAATTGAAGTAAGTGTTATGAGAAAGGTTTAGTTAGTTTTGACTTGTAACTGTACCTCGAAGGAAAGTTGTATTCAAGTATTAATTTTTGTATCCATCATCAAGCATCATGTTTTATATCTCGCATCATATTAAACATGGCATTGTTACTACGTGTAGTGAACAAAAGTGAGCACGTGGTAGTTAATCAAGTTGAGGAGGAGGTTAATCCATCTATTGAGGTCAGATATGATAATTGTGGAACATCTATGGAACCTGACTTTTCCGTCAACCAAGGCAAGCCCCGGATGCATTTAAACCTACCTTGTGTTTTACAAATTTATATCACTTTTGCTTTCAAGTACTGCATTAAGTGATTAGGAGTTAAGTGAAAACCTAATTGGTGCATTACCAACCTTGTTTTTCCATATCTACCTTGTTACCAGTTTTACTTCATAAATGCCTAGTTATGCTTAGCTATGCTTAAACAGATAAAAGTCGGGTGATTACCTATCACCTATGAGATTTAAATGGATCTTTGGTTACGTTTGGTTACTTATGTTATCATGAGATATGAGCATGTGGAGTAATAAATCTAGACCGGGCGGACTCGGTGTGTGAGAGCCACAAGACATGGAGGTCTTCTGAGTGGGTTCTTTCCGCCTGTGTCGATTAAGGTCCGTCCGTTGTTGAATTGCATGAGGTGAGACTTTGTAGTACTAACCACATACTCCGGTAAGCCTTAACTTGGCTATTCTATTACGAGAATGGCTACTCGCGCACTGCGAGTGGAGAGATGGCAGGAATAGCGTGTACCCACGTGGCAATGGGCTGGATTGGTGGAGTACTGTATTCTCGGGTGGCACGGACCCGTTCTGTGGGGGTATTAACCCCTATACCCTTACGGCTAGGTTTGGGCCGTCCCGGACCAGGGGGTCCGGCCCACCAGAAGACGACGTGTGGCCCAGCCGATCTACTCGGAGTCCCACGCAAGGAATCAAGGCAGACTTGGAGATCAAGCAAGATCCTGGTCGGTTAGAATAGGAATCCTTATCCGGCCACCTATGACAATTGTAACCGGTTAGGATTTGTTTCCAGATCTGTAACCCTGCCCCCCAGACTATATAAGGTGGGCAGGGGACCCCTCTCAAAACATCACAATCTCATTAACAAATAGCAGTACAATTAGACGCAGGACGTAGGTATTACGCCCTCACGACGGCCGAACCTGGATAAAACCTCGTGTCGGTCTTGCGTCACCATCTCGTTCGTAGCTTGCGCACCTGTCTGCCGATAATCTACTACCTTGGGCATACCCCTAGGTAGACTGCCGACCATATTTCGTTGACAGTGCCATGCCAGGCAGGGGATGTGCGTACTGCTCCCCAGACGAACAAGATGGTCATCATCCTCGGTTCCATGGCTACGCCGAACGGCCTCACGTTCACCATCGGCCAGATCACCTGGACCACTGGCTCCGACAACTTCATCGCCATGACCACGGAGGAGGCGCAGATCCAATCTACGTCGACCAGTGCTTCACCAGCATCGGCTACGGCTCCGACCACGTTGGATCCAGCTCCGGCCACATCAGCATCGTCTTCAGCCACGCCGACAACCCGTCATTCGCTTCCTCGCTACAAAGGGAGGCAGATCAACAAAACCGACCTGCTCGACTCCATCGATCGGGTCGGCACCAAGCTTGCTAAAACCCTAGCCCTGGTAGATTCAATTCAAAATCAACCTACCGAGCAGGTAACCACTACCCACAACAGATCTACCCAACCAGCTTGGGCTAGTCATCCTGTATGACTCGGTATGGATCTCATGGTCACGTCTACTCTTGAAGGGCGCTCCGTTCGTCGCCGACCAGCCCCCGCAACGGGTCTCCGGCCCTTCGAGTGTGAAGCCTTGATGGAGAATTACTAGGCCCAGCCCTATGGCCTGCGAAACACTGCTTCCAACTACGCATACAATATACAACGCTGCTCGGATCTGTGTTTTATACATCGACCTCGGCCAAAGACACGCAACTTTGTCAACATGGTTCGGATTCAGGAGTATCAAGAAGGATCGGACCACACAGTTCAAGAGGGTGGCTCAAGCTCCCTGTCCAGCACCGCATCTAATGGCTCCATCCACACTGAGCTTCAGCTTCATGACGATGAAGAAGTTGAATACGATCTGGATATCCCAGACAATCCCCTAGGGTTCCCACGATTCCCATCCTTCCCACCAAGGCGAGGAGGCTTGATCAATGTCGTTAGTAATGACGAACCCCCGGTAGTTGGCAAAACAGAAGAAGAAAGGCTAGCACGCGAAGCACGCAATATTGACCGGCTTAATCGCAGACAAGCTGAAGCCGAGGAGGCACGACACATAAGGCTCCAGCCACGTGATCTCACCAATGCATTTGATAGGGTAGGGGAGAAGCAGGTCTTCAGGACTCCAAGCGCCAACGTAGTTGTTGCTATGGTGACAATGCAATGACTACCCAATACCCTGGAAATCTAGGCAATTCATGATGATATGCAAACCTACCTGATGGCTGCCATGGCCCAGACCACAGAGATTGCAAACCAAGCCCGGGCTCCATCCGTCTCAGTCGAATCAAGCCGCAGTCATCAGTACTCAAGTTGCCCACAGCCACCCATTCAATGTGGCTCGCGCAACAACGACCTACCAGACAACCGTCAAGGCGGAAATGGTGGTCATGATGGTGGTCGGGACGACAACCGCCGCGACTACCAGGACGACAACCGCCGCAACAACCGGGACGATAATCAACGAGACAACCGCGACAATCGCCGTGATAACCGCAGTCGCGGGGTCAACCAGGGTGGCAATCGGGATCGCCATGATGGCAATAACGATCTCCGCCATTCCCTCAGAGAACGCGATCTGCGCGATCGCATTAACCAAAGAGCCAACGATCGTGCATCCCATGAAAGCTATTGCCGTATGGAATATGATACTACCCACGGCCCTCCGGGTTTGAAGCAGTTTACTCCTCACCTTCGCCAAGTCATGTGGCCAAAAAACTTCAAGCTCAAAAAACTCCAAAAGTACGACAGCAAGGAGAACCTAGAGTTATGGGTCATGCTCTATGAAACCACGTGCAGATCAGCCATGGCTGACGAGCACATCATGTCTAATTACTTCCCAGTCGCCGTCGGCCATGTAGGCCACCAATGGCTGGTCAGCTTGCCGGCAAACTACTTTGATTCTTGGCAAGAGCTCAAGCAAGCATTCATCGACAATTTCATTACTACTTGCGAACAACCCAACAACAAATATGATCTGAAGCGGATTCGAGATCATAAAGATGAGCCACTGCTCGAGTACGTCCGACGCTTCTCGGAGATGCGCATCAAGGTCCCATCAATCTCCGACAATGAGGCAATCGAAGCTTTCATCATTGGTCTCCGCTCCCACGATGCCCTAAGGGACAACCTCCTCCGCAAAAGACCTAAATCAGTCACAGCGCTCCTAGCTACTGCTAAAAAATATGCAGACGCTGATGATGCTGAAAAGATAATCATCGAAGAAGCAGCAAGGGTTCCATGCTCCGACCACCCCCACACCATGACGACTACCGCGGCAACCGTGGTCGGAACGACAATTTTGATCGACGCAACCAGCGCAATGATTTTCATGACCACCACGACCAGCGTAATCAGCGGTGTAATCGCCGTGACGATTACAGGGGCAAGCGTGCTCGGGAAGATGACGGCGAAGTCAACATCATTAAAAAAGGTGGCGGACATCGCAACTACGAAGAAGACTATGCCAAAGCACTAAAAGGACCCTACCAGCTCCATCCCAAGTGAAACCATACCATGGAGAATTGTCGTGTTCTCAAATCCATCTACTCACGCCAACAGGCTCCGAATAAATCCGACAAGCCTAACGACGTAGGGGAGCAGCGTAGCGAGGACAATGATGATGAAGACGTAGATCCCTATCACAAGTATGTCAAGCCAACCGACCGCGTCCACACCATCATTGGGGGCAAAGTGTCCATCGAGACCAAACGAGAGCGCAAGCTTCTCGCCCGTGCTTGCTTGAACGTGGCCAATGCCGACAACCTCATCGCCGATCCGCGGCTCCCTCCTTGGTCTCACCGCGAGATCTCCTTCAGCAGAAAGGACCAATGGGCTGCAATACCTGAGCTAGGGCATTTTCCTCTGGTTCTCGATCCTTGTATCAACAAGGTTCAGTTCGATAGAGTGCTAATTGACGGCGGCAGTTCCATCGATATACTGTTCAAGAACAGTTTGCCAGCTTTGAAGATAACCTAGGCTGATCTTAATCCATACGAGGCACAGTTCTAGGGTGTTCTCCCTGGACAGAGCTCCACACCTCTCGGGCAGATCACGCTACCTTTGCAATTTGGTACCCCAGACCACTTCCGCACCCGACTACGTCAACTTCGTGGTCGCTGACTTTGAAGGCACCTACCATGCTATCCTTGGCCGACCAACGCTCACCAAGTTCATGGCCATACCTCACTACAAGTATTTGGTGCTCAAGATGCCTACTAAGAAGGGGGTTCTAACTCTGAGGGGCAACGTATACGCAGCTTACACCTGCGAGGATGACAGCTTCAAAATAGCAAAGGCTCACGACCTCTCTATTCGCATGGCCGAGACCATGCTCGACGCCAAGCAGACCCTAGCCGACCACCTGGAGATCCCAGAGCTCGAGGCCCCACGCAAGAACATCAAGTCCAAAGAGCACAAAGAGATCTAGTTGGTCGACGGTGATCCCAACAAAACGGCCCTTATCGGGATCGGCATACCCAACAGCATCATCACTAATCTAGGTACTCAGTTAACCGGGAACGCTTTTTGGGACTTCTGCGATGAAAGGAGCATAGTAGTAAAATATGTCTCGGTGGCACACCCCAGTGCTAATGGACAGGTCGAGCGGGCAAATGGTATGATTTTGGATGCACTTAAGAAGAGGATGTACAAAGAGAATGACAAAGCTCCTGGAAGATGGCTCCAAGAGTTACTAGCTGTGATCTGGGGTCTCAGAACCTAGCCCAGTCGCAATACTGGCGTATCACCATACTTTATGGTTTATGGCACTGAGGCAGTGCTCCTAGCAGATATAGCCTTTAGATCAGCACGGGTAGAGAACTTCGATGAAGACAAGGCCAATGAAGTGCGGGAGCTAGAAGTGAATAGTGCAAAAGAGAAGCGGCTCGATTCTTGCGTACGTACAACCAAATACCTTGCTGTTTTGCGCAGGTACTACAACAAGAACGTCAAGGAGCGGTTCTTCATGGTTAGGGACCTGGTCCTGAAGTGGAAGACGAATCAGGCTAGTGTCCACAAACTCACAACCCCATGGGAAGGACCCTTCATGATCAAGGAGGTCACACGCCCTACGTCTTATAGGTTAGCTCGCCTAGACGGCACAAACGTACCCAATTCCTAGCACATCAACAAGCTTAGGCGTTTCTATGCTTAGCTACTAAGATATCTACCCCTCTTGTACTTTTGATTTATTTCAATAAAGCTATTATGATTTCTCCAACTATTCTAATGAGTCACTTCAAAGTCTATCGTTATTC
Source organism: Miscanthus lutarioriparius (assembly GCA_904845875.1). Classification (NCBI taxonomy): domain Eukaryota; kingdom Viridiplantae; phylum Streptophyta; class Magnoliopsida; order Poales; family Poaceae; genus Miscanthus; species Miscanthus lutarioriparius. The sequence continues at coordinate 68,411,440 of CAJGYO010000001.1, read as the reverse complement.
TAACTCTACTAGTTAAAACCGACCACCATTCCTTCTCGGGTTTTCAGAGCAGGCCCTGTCTCCGGTTCCCCCCAATGCGTGCATGGGATCCGCTCTCTACGCTACGGGTGATCGGCAGGTGCTCTCTAGTTTGACTTGTGTGTTTCTACGTGTGCACAAGCTACGCACCTCGCATGTCGCAGAACCAACCAATTTATAAGAGTACAAGTACAATGGCAGCCCGCAAGCGGACGCACTATCATACTTGAACCCATATAAACCTGGTAGTCCATCGAGTACTACAATGGGTCTCGATAAATGATTTACAACAACCAAGATCGTACATGATTCAACATACATGTCACATATTACATAAAGTTCACAAATACATTTTCATCATCAGAGTATGAAACATAGTTATTACAAACCGAGTTGATAGATAAAAGCGGAAGCAAATTAAGTTTGAAAGTAAAGTTTCCAACATAGTTTAATACAGTGCCAAAATACGATCATGGTCCACAAAAGCATGTAGAAGGATTAATAAGAAGCCTGCCCAAGGCTTACTCCTCATCCACAGTGGGATAGAAGCAACTCTTGCAATAACCATGATACACAGTGCCATCTGCAACAATGGGAAATAAAACCCTGAGTACGAGAAGGTACTCAGCTAGACTTACCCATCATAAACCAGAAATAAATCGACTCCAAGGATCATGCAAGGTTGTATAAGTGGAGATAGCTTGACAACATTTTGCATAAAAGCGATTAACTCAGTTACATCATTATGATTCCGTTATCAAGTTAATTATAACTATCCATCTCTAAATTAGCAACTAACCTGTACCAAACATGTGGTATATCATTTTAAAAGCATACAATAGTAACCATAGCAGGTATAGTAATTCCATGTTTATCCGAACCATCATATTCCATAATACAATTACTACGATGTTGGGACTAGCCAAGTTTCTCACTATCCGGGAGAGACGGCGATTCGAATCGATCGATTTCAACCAGCTGGAAATTTATTCCTAACACAAACCCAGGCATACCGCGCGAAGGTAGCCTTAGGTCACCCTTGGTACAACTCAGGTACACATTTCGCGGGTCCGTACTGCGCCGCACAATCGGGGACACCAAATGCCAGGATGTTCAGGCCTAGTCTGCCCTTGGGCTCAGTCTGATCGCCCCCCACAAGGAGCGCACAACAGAACAGGGCCCGCCCTGAGTTGAGCTACTCGGCTTCGCGGTCGGAACGAGTTATCCAGCCAGCTAAGTGATAGGCATGCATTCAATCTTGTCAGAAGCGCCAACAACGGTACGGTCCTTAATCGGCGTAGACGGAATCACATGAGTCAACCTACCATAGACTCCGCCCGGCCTCGATTTACTTTTTAACCCATGGTTCTTTTCCACGATAGCAAATATAGCCAACCGTGCTTCAGTATCCACCTATATCTCGCAGGTGACAGGAAATCACCCGACTTCTACCAGTCTAAGAATGGCTAAGCATATATTCGATCCTGGACCTACACAGGGTTAAAGGGATATTTCTGGACAAGGAATTTATATGCATCAAGTGGTTCCAATCAACTCTTATAACCTAATGCATCAACCATAAAGGACTCAAGTAATATTTTGTAAAACACTGGGAGACTTAGAATGCTCCGGGCTTGCCTTTCATAAAGGAAGTGGGGCGGTGGTCAGGGCACTCCGGAAGCTCTTCAGGGATCTGCTCCTCTTCTTTGGGAGCTGTGGCTTGAGGAATCTCTTGCTGGTCTCCTTCCTCTCCTTCGTTGATTTCCAGCAACGTGATCTCCTCCTTCGATCCTAGATGCATGAATATGGCATAAGATGTTGCGAATGCATACATGCTGACAATTATAGCATGATGATACATGATGAATGCATTCTTGTAAGTATTCTTCACAGCATGTGGTTTAAGTAACAACAAGTGCATTACGTTTACTGAGTAGGTGCATATCTCTTCTTGATTATTTAATTAACTACTTCAACAATGTATCTAGTACATCACAAAATAGCAGCTACTTGTTTTACTCATAACTGGAGTTCTAATTATCCAAATGCAGTGATCCTGGACTTTCTGGAAAGATTATAAAATTATCTACAACTCTTATTTAATTCACAAAAGCTAATTCATAACTTATCTTAGCCAAAACAGACAATCATATCAGTGCTGTCTAGAAATTCCAGAGAGCAAGCAATTCGGAAATGCTAACTTTAAACAGCTATAACTCGAAACCGTTTGACCTATGGTCCAAAAATTTTAACACAAGACATATGATGAAGTTATCTACAACTTTGTTATTAACCATTTTTACAGCAAACATCATTTTTATCATGCAACTTATCAAACTACAGAATCTGTCCGAAAACTCTTCCAATTCGCATTATAAAGCAACAATACTTCTACTTCATGTAATCACTCAAAGTTTAACAACACAAAGTCTACCAACAGTTTAAGCATACCAAATACACTCAAGAAAACATAATGGTGAAGCCCAAACTATTTATTTAAATGCCTTTATTATTTTATTTAGATACTTAGGTTAAATAATAAACATATACTAAATGTACATCATAAATTCTTAAAAATTTACAGTGGCTTACTAGTGCTACCAATAGACTACGGTAAAAGTTTCATGCCATTTTACCCAGTAAAACATCCTATGAAAAAATGACAAGGCATAAAGGCTTAAAATAGCATAAATAGAAAACCCTATTGAAAAGTGTCAAGCAACAGATTTCCTATTTTTCTTAGCATACATATGGTACTAGTATATCCTCTAACAAATTTCATGAATATTGGATTCATAAATAATTTATAAAAATTCATACAAGGATCTCCTAATTATAAAAGGAAAATCTATAACTAAAAATTTACTCACGTAATGACCACGAAATTTTTACCAGATCTTATAGTAATCAAGAAAAGCTTACCACAAAAATTTCATAATTTTTGGAGCACAGGAACTCTAGATATAAAATAAACAAGTTTACATTCATTTAAAAACACATTTCAAGTTTTATTTTAAATCTTCCAGAAACTTTACTACACTTGCTAATATCATATTTTTACTAAACACTACACTTCATCAAGATCCTACCAAATTTGAACCAACAAATTTGGATCTACACAACTGGAGATCTAAATATTACAAAACAACATGAAATCTGGAATTAAATGAACTATCCTACTCTCTACTGTCGCTGACCGGTGGGACCCGCAAAACAGTAGACCCCACACGTCAGTGACACGAAACAGAGCAGCGGCACTGCGCAAGCTTGTGTGGCCACGGCTCGTCGACGGCGAGCTTCACCGGCGGTGACATCTACACGGCATGACCCCCACGACCTCCTGGACCTATTGACCTACTTGGTCGAGCCTCTTGTCGGAGCTACGCACGGTGGCGGCACTCATGGCGGCATGGCGGGGCAGGACGCCGGCGGTACGCCGACGATGACCTCGGCGGCCCAATCAAACACATGTACGAGCATCTACTGACCATGGAGGACCTAGCGCACAAGAAAAAACCAAGAATGGTGGACGGAAATGGCATGGCCACGACGACGGACTCGGCGGCGGAGCTCTGGCGAGCTCTTGTGCCGTGTGGTGGCTTACCGAGCGCGGTCAGCGAGCATGGGTGGATGCAGTGAGTTTCTAGGGTGGCGGTGGAGTGATGCGATGACGGAGGAGCGGCGAGGCACACTGGTGACCGGCAATGGCGATGGTGGACTCTCGGCGCGGCTGCTGCGGTGGTTGAGCGTAAAGGCAAAGGAGGGAACCAGAATGGGAAATGAGGGCGCTGGGTTGGAGCGGGCGGTGCTGGGGTGTTAAAGCCGGCTCAGGCCTGGCTCTGCCACATGGGGCAGGACGCCGGCGACACGCGGCCGCTGCTGGCCTCCACGCGGCACGCGAGTCCTAGCGGCGGTCGGCCACTGAATCAACCGATTCAGTTCGTCAGTCACCCGATGGCAAGGCCTGACAGCGAGTTTTCACGTCGATGTATCATCTAAACCGTGGCTCCAAAGCGTAAATGGTCTAAATGACTTTTGTAGCCCGAAGTACCAGCTCCAATTCTTGTTCAATGAACTCATGCTAATTCGCAACCAAAACCAAGTTACATCATCTCAAAGTTGGTGTGTCAGTGCTGTCAGTGGAGGCAGACTTAGCAAAAATTGCTAAGTGTTGAAAATAGTTATTTGTTGATTTTTGTGAGCTCAAAAAGACTAAGCTATGCACTTCATTATCTCCTGACCCAAAAATAAAAGTTGTTCTCCATGACAATTACTACAACTTTGTTTTAGTGACCACATACATGCATAGCCTCTATCATATGATTCAAACATGGTCAAACCTAGTACATTCAAATGATGACTTGTTCATGAACTATGACTTAGTGATCCATTTAGCCCTAGCCATGAATACCAAAGTTGTTCATAATGATACTCTAAACATGTTTAAGCTATTTGCAAGGTCACACAATCATTTACATGTATTCACTCATGATCATATGCATATATTCCAAGAAACATGAAATAACAAGCAATGTTGCATATGTTTCAATCTCATGTTTCAATTGAAAATGCTCATATATGAATGCTTGATGCTCATGCTATGCAAGTCAATTTATGCAAGGCTAACACCTAGGTTGTTACAACCCCTCCCCCTTATAAAAATCTCATCTCGAGATTTGCAAGACCTACCATTCTTGGAAAAAGGCAGGATAAACCTCTCGTAAGTAATCCTCTCGTTCCCATGTAGCATCTTGTTCACTGTGATTGTTCCACACCACCTTATAGAACTTAATGATCTTACTCCGGGTTACTCTTTCCATTTCTTCTAACACTCGGATTGGCTTTTCTTCATAGGTCAAATCCGATTGAAGCTTCATGTTGGTGGGTGCAATAGCTTCTTCAGGTACACGAAGACATTTCTTCAACTGAGAAACATGGAAGACATCAAAGATTGCACTCATTTCTGGTGGAAGTTGTAACTTATAAGCGACATTTCCTTTTCGTTCCACAATATTGTATGGCCCTACATATCTAGGCGCAAGTTTCTTTTTCACTCCAAATCTCTTCACGCCTTTCATGGGTGATACTTTCAAGTATACATAGTCACCCACTTCAAAAGTCAGTGGTCTTCTTCTTTTATCAGCATAATTCTTTTGTCTCGATTGAGCTTCCTTCATATGTTGTTGGATAACACGCACTTGCTCTTCAGCTTCATTGACAAAGTCAATACCAAAGTATCTCCTTTCACCGGGCTCAATCCAATTTAACGGAGTTCTACATTTTCTGCCGTACAAAGCTTCAAATGGAGCCATCTTGATACTTGCTTGATAACTATTGTTATAGGAGAACTCAGCTAAAGGTAACCATTTCTCCCATGAACCTTTGGAAGATATAACACAAGCTCTTAGCAAATCTTCTAAGATTTGGTTCACTCGCTCCATCTATCCTGAAGTTTGCGGATGGTATGCCGAACTTCTGATCAATTTAGTTCCCAAAGCCTGGTGCAAGTGCTCCCAAAAATGAGCTATGAACTGTGGTCCTCGATCTGAGATTATAGTCCTTGGTACTCCATGTAGTCTCACGATCTGAGAAAAATACAGCCCAGCGTACTTTCCCACATGATACCTTGTGTTCACTGGTATAAAATGGGCTGACTTGGTGAGACGATCTACAATAACCCATATTGAATCGTGACCTTGCTGTGTCAACGGAAGACCTGTGATAAAGTCCATACTAATTTCTTCCCATTTCCAACCTAGAATCGGCAATGGCTGAAGTAATCCAGCAGATTTCATATGAATAGCCTTTACTCTACTACAATTATCGCACCTAGAGACATAGGCTGCGATCTCCTTCTTCATTTTAGTCCACAAAAAACGGGTCTTCAAATCTTGATACATTTTGCTACTACCCAGATGGATTGACAACTTGGACGAATGAGCTTCATCTAAAATTTGATTTCTAAGCTCACGGTCTTTTGGTACCACAAGTTGGTCCTCAAACCATAGCACACCTCTTTCATCTAATCTAAAATGCTTGGTTTCTTGTTCTTGCATCTTTCTCTTGATGTGAAATATACCCACATCTGTTTTCTGTAGTTCTATGATTTTGCTCTCAAGTGAACAACTGATAGTGATATTATGCAGTACAACATGATGTAGCAAATTAAATCCATCTTCCAATAATGCTTCCATAGGGTTGCAATGAGACTTTTGACTGAGTGCATCTACTACTACATTAGCTTTTCCTGGATGGTAGTGCACTTCCAAATTGTAGTCCTTAATCAGCTCTAGCCATCTTCGCTGTCTCATGTTCAGCTCTGGTTGGGTAAAGATATACTTGAGACTTTTGTGGTCAGTATATATATGACATACATTGCCCAACAAATAATGTCTCCATATCTTTAATGCATGAACAACTGCTGCAAGTTCTAAATCATGCGTGGGGTAGTTGACTTCATGCTTCCTCAACTGTCGAGAAGCATATGCAATTACTCTTCCTTCTTGCATAAGCACATGTAACACCCTAGGTGTTAGGCTTGCATAATTTGACTTGCATTGCATGAGCATGAGCATCAGGCATTCATATATAAGCTTTTATATTGGAAACATATGATAGAAACATATGAAACATGCTTTGTTATTTCATGTTTTCTTTGTGTATACTTATGATCATGTATGAATGAGTGCAAGTGGGTCATGTTAGTCACTAAAACACCTTAGCTATGCTTAGGATGGCTAATGGAACATTGTTCATGTAGATCACTTTGCATAATTAAGCTCCTAAGTGATGATATGTAGGTTGACCTAGAAAGTAAAATATGTACCCAATGTATAAAGTGCTTGTGTGACCTTAGGAATACATTAAACATGTTTAGAGTGTCATTATGAACAACTTTGGTATACATGGCTAGGGCTAATTTGGTCTCTAAGTCATAGTTTTAGTGTAAGTCATCATTTAAATATAGTATGTTTGACCTAGTTTGAACTATGTCATAGAGACTTTGCATGGAGGTGTTCACTTAAGAAAAATTGTAGTATTTGAGTAGAGTAACAACTTTTATTTTTGAGTCATAGGCTAATTAAGCTCCTAACATGCTTGAATTTGGATCACAAAGATCATTGTATTGCTGTTTGAAAACTTGGAAATATTTCTAAGTCTTTGAACGTTTTTCAGTTTTCGTGTAGTGTACTTTGGTGCCTCATAGTTTGAAAACAGTGGAGTTTTAGACGATGTTGATGTTGGAAATTTTGGAGATTACCTGTAGCTCTACAACATCTGTTATTACCTCTCATGCCAAAACTAAACGGTTTAGGAGATAGAGAGGCGAGAATATGGAGGTTCAGTCGTGTGTTCTGACATTTTTGAACTAGCCTGGAATTTTTGAACGTGGCCGACATGATGAACAGAGCCTTGCCGCCGCGTGGTGCCTGTGTGCCGCCTCGCTTGCCACCTCGCCCCACCTCTGTGCATGAAAACCGAGCGCCCGGCGCCCTCTGCTCCTCACTCGCGCTCGCCACCTCTCGCTCTTCTGCTCGCTCTCGTCGTCACCGTGCACGCAGAACGGTGCGCCGCAGCCATGGCCGAGCAGTGAAGCTTGCCGCCGCCGCTGTTCCTTGCCTCCGTGCTTCCCCGCTCCTAGCCAGCAGCACCAACACCTCCTCGTGGTTTCCCCGACCCCGTACCACCCACCCCCGGCCTCGCCGTCGCCGGGAGCTCCACCGCCACCGTGCAGCCGCCTGCTGCGGCCGCCGGCGCACGTGGCCGGGCCACCACAAGCCGCCTCGTGCCAAGACGAGTTGTCCCATGGGTGCGCGTGAGGTCCCTGGTGCTCCGCCGCCTCCCCATCGCCGCCGACGAGCCTCCCCCGGCCGGAAACAGCGAACTCCCGCGCCTCCTCTGCTCCAAATCCCGTCGAGGACCTCGTGCGACAATTCGAAGAAAGTCAAGGGCCTATCTGCAATGTCATTGACTCATGTGAATAGTGCCGTAAGGACTGGTTTGTAATTATTTTGCAGGAACTTTGGAAATTCATAGTAAATCGTAGGAAATTTGTAAAATAGTAAATGAGGACTTTTTGGAATCCTTGTGAAATTTTCTATGCACTAGATCTATAATATGTCAGGTTTTAGTTTAAAGTTGTAGCTGTAAAAATGGATTTGTGCAGTTAGGGTTTGAATGCTAGTCTTATTTGTTTTTTTTTATAACTGCAGTTGTTGTGCTCAAATAATTGTGAAATTTTTTGTGGAGTGCTACTAAGATGATTGTTGTTGTCTGGTCAAAATTTCATGAGTTTAGGATTTATATTTTAAGAGTTATAAAAATAACAAATGCCCTGTAATGCTTTGCTCCTACTCTGAATAGTTCTGCATGTTTGAATTAATTGGCTCAGTTAAGTTATGAATCATGACTTGATGAAAATACATGAGTTGTAGTACTTTTCTTAAGATTTCCAAAAAGTTAAATATCATGATTTTTGGCTAAGTAGATCTTGAGTTATACTTGCTTAAATCTCTGTGGCTGTTTCTGCCCAAACCCAGACAGGGTTTCCTTGTTCTTACTGTGGGGCCTTCTTACTAGTAGAATTAGCTTTAGGTGTTTACAACAAAGTTTTTTAAAATTTGCTAAGCTTTCTAAAAAGTCTAGAACCATATTTATTGGATATACATAACTCCATTTATAGCTGTTTAAAGTGGTATGTCAGTTTCTGTCTATGTTTTTGACAGAGATGCAATTATTGGATTGATTGACCCTTCTACTGTAGAATCATCTTAATATGAGAATAAGAAAGTTGTAGGTAACTTCCTAAGCTTTTCAAAAAGTTATGGTTCATGTTTGTGGGAGGACTAGAACTCCAGTTATGCTTCTCTGAAGTTTCTATCCGTTTTCTATACCACTGCTGTTGGGCTGGATTTGTAGTTTTGCTTGTGCAATTATTTTCGTGGTGTAAATGATGTTTGCTATGGTTGTAGTGAATACAAAAGTTGTAGCAAATTTCATAATATTGCTTGTGTTCAAATTGTAAGACCATAGGCCTGATAGTTTAGGAGTTACATGACTTTTAAGTCTTCTATCAAGTTTTGATTTTATTCTGAGCAGATCTGAAAGATGCTAGTGTTTGATCTAGTTAGGATTTGAATGAGTTTTTGGTGATAATAACAAAGTTGTAGATAATTCATGTATCTAGATTCTGTTAAAATTTGGTGGTATTTGGCTAAGTAGTTTAAGAGTTACAATTGTTTAAAGTTGGGTTATACAATTGATTGTTCTCTGTCTTGTTTAGACCAGTTTCGATAAATGTATAATTTCGACCTACTTAACTTGTGAATCATGCTATGATGGTTATAGATGAAATATAGATAATTTCATAAGCTTTCCAGAATGTCTTCTTGCAAGTCATTTGGATTTGTGTAACTCTAGTTATAGCTAAATCTTGTAGCTGCTGTTTGCATGTCCCGAAATTGGCAGATTCCAATTATAGTGGTTGCTTGTATATTGCTAAGTGTGGCTTATGCCCTTGTTGATGATCAAGTTATGATACTTGTGACCTTGTTAAACTTGTGTCATGCTTGATGTGCTTGCTCTCTATAGTTAGTTGTGTGATGTTAGTTAAAATAGCTATTGGTGTCTATGTCTTGCATAATCTTGTGTTTGTCTTGAAAGCTTATGTGATGCATGTTGTGTTATCCTTCATCACATTCATACACATGCATCTTGCATCTCATTTAGGTACACTAGATGAACCACGTGAAGGGTGTGATGTGGAGTCAAACCCGAAGACGGTGTTTGGTGGATCTATCTCGAAGATGGAAGGACTAAGCAAGTGCTAGGACCGGAGATGTCACCAAGTCGGTGCAAGCTAACTGAACTGACTTGTGTCGGATCCCAGGCAAGCCCCGGAGCATTATAAGTCTCCCAGTAATTTACAAATGTTTACTTACGTATTTATGATTGATGCATTAGGTTATAAGAGTTGAATGGAACCACTTGATGCATATAAATTCCTTGTCCAGATATTACACCTTTAACCGGTATAGGTCTAGGATCGAATATATGCTTAGCCATGCTTAGACCGGTAGAAGTCGGGTGATATCCTGTCACCTGCGAGATATAGGTGGATACCAGAGCACGGTTGGCTATATTTGCTATCGTGGAACAGAACCATGGGGTAAAAGAAAATCGAGGCCGGGCGGAGTCTATGCGTAGGATGACTCATGTGATTCCATCTGTGCCGATCAAGGACCGTACCGTTGTTGGAACTTCTGACAAGATTGAACGCATGCCTATCACTTAGCTGGCCGGATAACTCGTTCCGACCGCGAAGCCGAGTAGCTCAACTCAGGCCGGGACCCGTTCTGTTGTGCGCTCCTTGCGGGGGGCGATCAGACTGAGCCCAAGGGCAGGCTAGGCCTGAACGTCCTGGCATCTGGTGTCCCAGACTGTGCGGCACGGTACGGACCCACAAAATGTGTACCTGAGTTGTACCAAAGGTGACCTAAGGTGACCGTTGATCTGGTCTGCCTGGGTTTGTGTTAGGAATAAATTCCCAGCTGGTTGAAATCGATTCGAATCGCCGTCTCTCCCGGATAGTGAGAAACTTGGCTAGCTCCAACATCGTAGTAACTGTGTTATGGAATATGATGGTTCGAATGAATTTGGAATTTCAATACCTGCTATGGTTACCATTGTATGCTCTAAAAAGATATACCACATGTTTGGCACAGGATAGTTGCTAATCTAGAGATGGATAGTTATAATTAACTGGATGACAGAATTATAATTGTATAATTGAGTTAATCGCTTTTTATGCAAATTGTTGTCAAGCTACCTCCACTTATAAAGCCTTGCATACTCCTTGGAGTCAATTTTATTTCTGGTTATGACGGGTAAGTCTAGCTGAGTACATTCGAGTACTCAGGGTTTATCCCACCATGTTGCAGGTAAGGTTTTGACCTGCTGAGGATGGTGGCTAACCACCAGTGGGCTCGGTGACTCTATATTCACTTCTCATCTACATGCTTTTGCCTGAGGATGTCACTTATGCTAGCAATGTATTTGGAACTCATATTAATGAAATGCTTCGAAAGCAATGTTGTTTTCACTAATCGGTTTTGAAATCCAAACTTGTATTATTATTTATGAACCTATTTGTAATATTATTTCCGCTGTGACTCTGTGTATGTGATGTGTATTTGCTTAATCACGCGATCTTGGTTGTGAAGTTGATTTACCGAGGTCCTGCGTGACACTCGGCGGACTACCGGGTTTATATAAGTGAGAGTATGCGCGTGTCAACGTGTTAAGCGGGGACAGCCGTACTTGATCTTGTATAAATTGGGCGGTTCTGTCACAGCACACACCCCAAACCTATGCCTGATGCATCACAAAATACATCGAAAGGCTTTTCATTGTCGGGTTGTGCTAAAACAGGCGCTATAGTCAACAGAGTTCTGAGGGTGTGAAAAGCTGCTTCACATTCTGGAGTCCATTTGTACTTCTCATCTTTCTGAAGTAGCCTAGTCATGGGTTTAGCTATCTTTGAGAAATCTGGAATGAAACAGCGATAATATCCTGCTAACCCTAGAAAACTCCGAACTTCATGAACCGAAGTCGGTGCTTTCCAATCCATGTCCTCTTGTACTTTCGATGGATCCACTGATATTCCATCTCTTGATAAAATATGACCTAAGAAAGGTACTTTACTCAACCAAAACTCACACTTACTAAACTTTGCATATAACTTGTGCTCCCTCGGTCTGGATAAAACAATCCTCAGATGCGCTTCATGATCTGACTCATTTTCTGAATATATCAATATATCATCGATAAACACGACCGCGAACTTATCGAGCTCGGGCATGAATACCGAATTCATCAGGTACATAAAGTAGGCAGGAGCATTTGTTAGTCCGAAAGACAACCAAATACTCATATAAGCCGTACCTAGTGGAAAAAGCAGTTTTAGGTATGTCCTCTAGCCTGATCTTTATCTGATGATAGCCTGATCTCAAGTCAATTTTTAAGAATACCTTCACTTTTGCCAACTGATCAAACAAGATGTCGATGCGAGGCAATGGGTACTTGTTCTTGATGGTCACAACATTGAGTGGTCTGTATTCAACACACATTCTCAATGACTTGTCCTTCTTTTTCACAAACAATGCTGGACATCCCCATGGAGATGAGCTAGGTTGGATAAGACCCTTTTCCAACAGATCCTGTAACTGAATCTTAAGTTCTGCTAACTCATTGGGTGGCATTCTATAGGGCCTTCTTGAGATGGGTGCCATACCTGGCACTAACTCAATCTTAAATTCCACATCCCTATCAGGTGGTAAGCCTGGTAGTTCCTCTGGAAATACATCTGGAAACTCACAAACCACAGGGATATCACAAACGGTAGTGATTTGAATAGCACAAGCTAAGTGTTGGAGTTCAAAGTCGTGGGAGAGTGGTACTATAAAAGCATTCCCTCTCTTGGGTTCTCTCAACATAATAGTACGAGTGCTAGTGTTTATGAGAACACCATGATCCTTCATCCAATTCATGCCTAAGATTACACTTATCGATAACCCAGGCAATATTATCAAATCCGTTATGTACTCCCTCCCTTGTATAGAGATGAGCACGTTTTTGACTATCTTTTTAGTAGAAATAGTACCCCCTGCTGAACTTATATTATAACCACCCTTGCTTACTTCAATTATTTTCTGATCATGTCTAGATGCAAATGCTTGACTCATGAATGAATGAGAAGCTCCTGAATCAAATAAAAAAACAGCGGGATGCTGGTTGACAAGGAACATACTAGCCGTGACAACTTCTCCTGCGGGCACTTCCTCCACAGCGGTATAATGCACGTATCCAGGACGTGCTCTTGAGTTCGCCTACCTCTGATTGTTCTGACTCGGATTGCCATTCTTCTTGGGGTGGGGGCATTCCTTGGCCTAATGACCCACTTGATTGCAGTTGAAACATGGTTGATTATTCCTGGGTCTGGTGGAGCTTCCTTGACCGCCATTGCCTTTTGGTAAGGCAATGGTGAATGCCTTACGGAACATTTTCTCAGGCCTGCCATTCTGAGCCTTTGGTGGTGGAGGCCTGAATTTTGGGGCACGTGGACGGAACTGCGGCCTAGCTGTGATAGGCGCTCTGAACTATGAAGATCCGAAGGCACCTACCTCGAATACCCTCTTGCGACCCTTAGCAGCTGCATGCATGTTATTGTGGTTTTCCTGGGTCAGAACGTGGCTGATAAACTTGTTGTAAGTAGTGCAATTGGAATTGGCCATGGTCTTCATCAGTTTGGTGCCCAGACCCCGCTTGAAGCTCTCTATCTTCTTCTCCTCAGTATCCACAAAACCTAGAGCATACCTGGACAGGTTGTTGAATGTGTGCATATATTCTATGAGGGTCTTTGTTCCCTAAGTGAGCCTCATAAATTCAGCCGCTTTCATGTGCATTAGGCCTGGGGGAATATGGTGTCCCCGAAAGGCCAACTTGAACTGCTCCCAGGTCACTCGCACATTAGCAAGCAGAGAGGACAGGAAATGTGTCCACCAGATCCCTGCTGGTCCCTGCAACTGGTGAGAAGCATACTCAGCCTTCAGATGCTCGGTGACCCTTAGCAGACAAAACTTCTGCTCAATGGTGTTGAGCCACTCGTCAGCCTGTAGTGGTTCCTCAGCCACCTTAAAGATAGGAGGCTTTGTATCCAGAAATTCCTTGAATGTACTATGCTGATTTGGCTCGGCCCCTTGTTGCTGTGGGTGGCCACGAGCGGTGTTCTGCGCGATGAGGTGTAGAGCTTCTTCCATTGTCCTTTGGCTCCCCAAGAACTAAGCAAAGAACTACTGAGTAGACGGCGGTGGTGGTGGTGGTAAGTCATCACCATTGCCATCATGGCTGCTACTAGCTCCTACACGGGTGCGTGTCATCTACGAAGTTGAATAAGCGATTATTGGTTGATGCCACAAGATTGCAGATGAATTTATAATCATGCCAAACTGAAATTACTGGAGACAATCTCAAATTCATACAATAAAAATAGAGGCATAATAATCCATTCTCGCAACATGACACCACCAATTTTATCACTTATCGGACTCATAGCACGTCAATGTTCAAATCATGATCTCTGATAAATCAACTGGAATTCACATTAGCGTTTAACCAAACATGCGATAGTCATGCAAATAACCATATTACATGATAGTTCAAATCACCAACACCAAACTCTAACTATAGGTCCATTACATAACCAACGATGATACATTAAGTACTTCTACTAAGTACTAAGCGATCTAATCCTCGTCATGATCACTATCGAGATTAGAGATAGGATCATCTCCTTCCTCAGGTTCCACTTCTTCTTCGTCCTCATCTTCCTCCATATTAGGACCATCTTCTTCACCATCAAGGATTGGGTTCAGTTGGTTATTCAAATAGTGCACTTCATGCTGAAGGTTCATCACTTGAAGTTGAGCCTGTGCGAGCTGCCGACGTAAGTCCCTTTAGCACGGTCCTGCATAGCACTCATGGAACGGTGCCTATCCCTGTGTATCCTCATTGTAGCGGCACGGTTTTCTGCTGCATCTCGCTGGCATCTAGCTATGGACACCACGGCATGGGCGGCCTCCAACTACTCTCGCAATCCTACAAGCAATGCTTGGTCATTGGCTCGAGCGTCTTGGGCTGCTGCTCTCTGCTGATCCACTTGCTCCATTTGGGCATGGAGAGTGCCCAAAGCTACTGCATAGTCCTGGTCAGACTCCCATTGGGCTTCACTTGCTGCTTTCTTATGCTTGCGCACATGCTTTCTAAGCTTGCGCTGTGCGGCTTCAGCCCTCATGAGCTTGTCCTTGCAAGTGGTGTATGATTCCTGCCAGAAATCCCTGGTGTCCTGGCGTGTACAAAACATCTTCATCACTACAAACATGGCACTCATGGTGAGACTAGAGCTATTGGCCCGCTCATCCCAGTCTCTGATCAATGCATTATGATTGCCTTGTTTCCACATTGTGGATGGATCCACCTAAGGAAACATACTAGCGGCACTGCCGGTAAGTGCACCTCCATGTTGCTGACAGATTTGACTTAACACCTCGAAGGCCACTACTTGGGCAGCCTCCCAAGGAGTTTTCCCTTCGGATTCTGCCTTCCACTCCTGCCAAAAGAGTGCTTGTGTGCGGGCTGGTATGGTCAGCTGCACCACATACCAGGGCTGTCCCTCTAGGGGCTCTTCAATCCAAGGATAAAGAGGTGGCTCTTGGTACCCTGCAAAGTGCAGAACTCTCCAAAGCAAAGTAGGAGTCCCAAACTCCATCAGGAAATTCTCACTTCCAACTGACGCTGCCATCTGCACCATTAACATGTACCACTTTGTGAGAGACTAGGCCATAGTGGATAAGAGTTACATAACCGGGTAAGAATTTTATAAGGGGAGGAACAATGTAATTATTTATTATCATGATGCATGCATGTTCCGTACGTCCTCACAAACTTAGGAAAAATTTGTTTCTAATGGTAGACACGGTGGCATACATACGTTCTCTCTTATATAGCGTAACTAGTCGAGCTACACGTTTTGTTGTTAGTGTACCTGCATAAGAGTTTCATTTCAGCCCAAACCCATAAGTAAATATGCAGAATGTAAATCTAAATACTTCCATATATGTATACCCATACATATACTTCCATATCAAAGCTACCCGATAACAGTGTATACCCACAATTAAATACGCACCATATACACACGCAAGCATGCATACATAGCCGTACCAAAACTAACTCTCCCCGACCGCACGCTCTCATCTTGCGGTCATGCCACTCATCATCTTACCTTGGCGTAGAGGCATTTGATCCATACATTACCACTCAAGTGAATGGCATCCATACAATAGCACGCCGTATGGACGACGAAGTAAAAACCCCCATGTTAGTACTTAAATAGCCACCTAATAGTCCTTAATTTGGGCATAAGGAAGGTGATCATTGGCACACTTTAGATTTCAAATACCTATTTATATAGCTATCAGTTACAAAAAAAGGTTTTGGAAAACAAAAACTTTTGTTTTAATTACACATGTGACAATTAACGTTGAATCTTGCTCTGATGCCAGCTGTCGCAGAACTGGCCAATTTATAAGAGTATAAGTACAATGGCAGCCCGTAAGCGGACGCACTATCATACTTGAACCCATATAAACCCGGTAGTCCATCGAGTACCACAACGGGTCTCAATAAATGATTTACAACAACCAAGATCGTACATGATTCAACATACATGTCACATATTACATAAAGTTCACAGATACATTTTCATCATCAGAGTATGAAACACAGTTATTACAAACTGAGTTGATAGATAAAAGTGGAAGCAAATTAAGTTTGAAAGTAAAGTTTCCAACATAGTTTAATATAGTGCCAAAATACAATCACGGTCCTCAAAAGCATGTAGAAGGATTAATAAGAAGCCTGCCCAAGGCTTACTCCTCATCCACAGTGAGATAGAAGCAACTCTTGCAATAACCATGATACACAGTGCCATCTGCAACAATGGGAAATAAAACCTTGAGTACGAGAAGGTACTCAGCTAGACTTGCCCGTCATAAACCAGAAATAAAACGACTCCAAGGATCATGCAAGGCTGTATAAGTGGAGATAGCTTGACAACATTTTGCATAAAAGCGATTAACTTAGTTACATCATTATGATTCTGTTATCAAGTTAATTATAACTATCCATCTCTAAATTAGCAACTAACCTATGCCAAACATGTGGTATATCATTTTAAAAGCATACAATAGTAACCATAGCAGGTATAGTAATTCCATATGAAACGACCTAATTTTCATGAAGGAAAATCCATAGGGTCCAAGTGTAATAAGACCGTTGTAGATCATATTACCCAAATTCCAGTCGAATATCACATCCATACAACGTATTATCAGAGTACAAATAGTGCGGAATTCCAGTCGATCTCCTCGTCAGACTTGTGAAGTCGGGACACGTACTTCAAGGCCTCGGCGAGCTCCTCAGTAGGCTTGGCTCCAGGTAGGGTAGGGCAGGCATCTAGGTTGAGGCGAGTCTAGGCTAACTCAAACTCCTCTATCCTAGGCTTCGTCTTGCTACGAATCTCCTTGGGTAGCTGATCCCACATAACCTTCATCTCCCTGAGGCGCTTCTTGTCAGACTTCTGCCAAGCCTGCCAAGTCCTCTCACACTTGTCCTGTAGGTACTCGTTTTGCCTGAGTGCCTCGATCAGGTGACCCTGGTTGCGAATGGCCTTCTTCCTGAACTCCTCTAGCTCTTGGGTCATGGTCTTGTTCCAAGATTGGATTTTCAGCATATCAATCCCCTTGGACCTCTCTCTATCTCCTCTACGGTTGAACTCGGCCTTCTTGTCGTCCAACTCTCTCTGCAGCTCCAAGACCTTGCTATCGAGGTAGCAGTTCTTGTTGCCTAGGTCGGCTGCTTTGTCCTGTAAGTCAGCGACCTCGGCTCTGTGGACTTCTTCATGACGGTTGAGCTCATCCTGTAGCTTAGCAACTGTCTCGAGCAGACTAATTCTCTCCTGTGCTCCCTACGAGTCTCGCTCCTAGTACTCCCACAGAAGGGCCTAGTCCTGACGTCTCCTCTGCTCAAGCTGGGTCACGTACCTGTCCTGCTCTAGTAGGTGGATAGCCAAGACGCGAAGGCATCTATCCTCCTCGGCAAAGATAACTCTACCTGCTGCGAAACTCTACATACTAGGGGAAAGGCTGAGGTCGAGGGCCTGGGGAAGTAGATGGAACTCTGTCGTCTTTAGGTGCTCGTTGTGGTCCCTCATCACTCTATGAAGTGCCTTGTGTGAGACAGCCCGCAGTCCCTCCTCAACTGTGTCCTCTATAGTCAACTCGGTGAAAGCTGGGACAGAAGGTAAGGTAGTGCTAGCTGGGAACTCGACTGAGGTGACAACTGGTCCTTCGATTCCTCCTTCCTGAGCTGGCTTCCCAGTGTAGGTGACCTTAATAAGCTCATCAGGGACTCCTAACGTGATGAGAACTCGGCAGAGGGTCTATGCAAAACCCTCGAGCTCACGTAGGTCGAAGGTAAGCTTGGCGTGGTCCAGAGGTAGCGGTCCTAGAGGCGGCCATTCGACGTTCGTTGCTATCTGCATGTTTTAAGGAAACAGGTGTTAGCAGGTCAATTAATAGATAAGCCTTGCATAAAAGTAAATGCAGGGTCGGTATATAACCGAAAGAAGGGCTATTCATGTCCTATTCTATCATCCATTTCTGAGGGTTTCGTCCTAGGGTCAGGTATGGCTCTGATACCAACTGAAACGACCTGATTTTCGCGAAGGAAAATCCACAGCGTCGAAGTGTAATAGGACCGTTGTAGATCATATTACCCAAATTCTAGTCGAATATCACATCCATACAACGTATTATCAGAGTACAAATACTGCAGAATTACATAAATTATTACATCGCCGCATTGGCGGAATCAAAAGTACCATTCATTCAGAACAGTTTGAAGATAAGATCGCCAAACTTGAGCGTAGGAACGAACCCCTCAACCGTCAAACTCCTCAGAGCTATACTCCTCAGCAGAACCTATGTGCCAAAATTTATCAGTATGATTTGTACTGGCCACTCGCACCCTATGAGCATTGCTTTATGGAAATTGGATGCAAGTTGGATATATTCAAAAGTAACCTATAAGGCTGGGGTTTCCTATGTTTTAGCATATCAAGTATATATATAATAATAGTTGGTCAAGTTTTAACACCATTCCCACACCCATTCCACCCCATTTCCGTCCAGAGCCATGGTTCGATCCTGGGATCAATGTACCACCATCTCCACATCATCACCACATCACCACCATACCATCGCTCAGTCGACATGCCAACTCCCTCTCGGCACTGTCTCATGGCCCGTAGCCCCTGGCTACGTCCGACACTCTCTCATGGGGGGAGAAGAGAAGGACTCATCTCACTATCTAGTTTAAGCAAAACCCAGGAAAGGTCCATAGCCGACAAGTCGGCATACGTATTGATCGATCAACCATACACCCTGTAGAGGTTTTACATAACCACAAGATCCACCTTCCTCGCTGACCGTCGTCAACTGGGCTGATTCCGGCTGCTTGCTAGCCTTGGATAATGCCACTCAACCATTTAGCCCTGGTACACCCCAAGTCTAGTCTAGGGTGGCTGAAACTGTGAGTCATGAACTGGGTCCACAAGGTCTCCATGAAGTCTCAGAAGGGTGTGGGGGGAATTCTCCGCACCCCGTACCTCCCTCACACTGTCCTCTATCAACCTAGCAGTAGTGGCAATATCCTACCAAGTAGTGTGGCCGTCCCGCACCATATAGGGCGAGTGGTACGTAAGGCTTCCCGGTGAATCTGAGTACTAGTAAGTCCTTAGAGATGACCAAGCCAGAATATCTTCATCAGGGTTTCCATTTACCGTTCCACCACAGCACCTCCACCCCGGGCTCCTCCCATCGTAGGTTCACACCCAGGGCCACCTCATATACCATTTACCCACCACAGGTATCTATTTCTAGGGGTGCCCAGGAAGCGCCCCGCGGCAAGACTTGCCCTAGGCTCGTCGTATACTCCAACTTGGTCGACACAACCCTCACCCTCCACGCACCCAAGTCACACACACAGCACTCTCCCCATAGTTCAGATAACACCAGCTTCCACCATGCATCAATGTAGTATAAGCGTAGTAGAAGTAATAAGCAATGAAAATATAGCAGCAAGTGTGTGACTAGCCTAACAACAGGGTGAGCAGGGGTAAGGTTGCGTCAAGGTAAAGGCCATCAAGAAAGCATACTATCATGCAAGTCCTATCATAGTGTGAATATAACAATAAGGTAAAGCAATAGCAGTTCTATATTAGCCATGCGGAATAGGTACTACGAGGTTGGGTGGGATGTGGCACCTTTATTGCAGTTGTCTTCGTACTCCTCACTGTACTCTCGGTCCTCGTCCGTCTGGTTCTCCTCCGAGTCTACAAACGCTCGCATTATAGTCGCGTTAGCGACATTTATAGAATAGCACAAAGAAGCAATGAAAATTTAAAAAGAGCCAAATGCACTCAAACATGGGTTCATTGTGTAGAGCTCGATTTTAGATGAATTTTGGTCCTGGTCTTGTATTTTTCTGAGGTCGTATGAATTACTTATGTATTTCCGAAGATTAAATTAAGGCTGATTAATTCAGGGCTGACACGTGTCACACTATGACTGGTTCACGTGGCATGTAGGGACACAGCTGGTGAGGTGGTTGGAGAGGTTGTAGAGGTGGTCAGAAAGGTTGAAGCGGTGGTCGGAGAGATCGCTGAAGTGGTCGGAGAGATCACCGTCATGGTCGGAAGGCTGGCCGAGGTGGTTGGAGAGATCGCGAAGGTGGTCAGAGCGGTCGCCGATGTGGTCAGAGAGATTGCCGAGGTTCCCGATGCTGGCGTGGTCTCTTCATCGGCATGACGTCAGTATGGCACCATCCGAGCTAAACCACGGCTGACAGGTGGGTCCGGGGTCAAACGGTGTATGACAGGTGAGGCGCGGTTCATGGTGAACCCGCCTACGTTGGTCCATAGACCGCAGAGCCGGTCTATGAAGGACTAGGTCCACTTACTCCTTCCCAGTGTTCGTTTCACGTGCACCAAGTGCTCGGACGTGTGGCCGGCGAGGGGAAAATCCCAATCTTCTTCCCCGTCGTGCTCCCGTCGATGGTGAGCTCACTGGCGAGCCCCTCCAATGGCGTGGGTGTGCAATTAAGGTGGGCAAAAGCTTGGCCATGCCATAGCGGGTGTCCCAGTGAAGTTAACGTGGTGGTCGGGCGGCTCCAGTTGGCTGGCCACAGTGAACGGCGGCGTGGGTTCATCGGCGTGCATGGACAGGGCTGCAGTGGTAGCGAGAGCCCAGTTGGAGGATCGTGTGAGCTCCATGTGCTTCTGTGACCATGGTGAGCAGGTCGAAGGGGCTCCGGAAGCTCCCAATGCCTCCGACCATGGTGGTTGGGGCCAAGCGGAGGCGGTGGCACTCTGATGAGGTGCGGTGCGGCAACACAAGGCTCTGGTGGGCTTCATCCTCGGCTAAGGTGAGTGTGGTGTGTCTCTCATCATTGCGGAGCCAGTCAGGGTGTCGATGTGGCCTTTACCGCGATGTAGAAGACGCGGTGGTCTCGCCATGGTTGTGCTCTGGCCATGGTGAGCACGTGCATGCGTGCGATGCGTATGCATGGCATAAGCAGAGCGCTCGGCGCTAGTGTTCCCGAGTAGAGGGCTCGGCGTTGCCCCTTTCTTCCCTTTGCTTCGTGTTTCCATTTGGCTCAACAAGAGGGTCGTGGTGGTCCTTCTATGCTATCGGTTGGCTAAGCCGGAGCAAGAGCTCATGCTTCGACGTGGTCCGTTCATGGCATTCAAGAGGCTAGGAGTGGTCGTGCTGGTGTTCTCGAGCTGCTAGGGGTCGGTGAGGCCAGGCCTTGGGCTTGTGCGCGTGCGATGCGTGTGCAGCGTGTCTAGGAGCAGGAATGCTCTGCCTCTGTGTCCCCCAGGTGCGGGAACGCGGTGGCGTTCATGGCGAGTACGGCTAGCGCGGTGAGCAGTGAACGACGTGGCTCATCGTTGGGCTCGTGCTGGTAGGATGGCGGTGCGGTGGCGAGGCGAGGTCGTGATGAGGTGATGCAGTGCCATGCTAAGCAGCTACATTGTTGTAGCCAATCGGGGCGGCGCTCCTGGCTCCAGCGAGGTCTGGTTCCATAGCGGCTTCCTTCCTCCTCCTTGCTTCTTCCTCTTCCCTCTCTCTCGGCTTGACGCGGTGTGGTGCTGTGCCACCAGTGGCGGCAGTGAACAGGCTGAGGGTTAGGGCTCGCAGGCATTGGCTTTTATAACCGAGCTCCAAGGGCTCCAATGGTGGACGGCGATCGGGCAGTGGTGATGCGTGCGGCGCATCGGACAGCCCGCGTGCAAGGGGGAACAGGGTCATGCTATGTGCGTGACCCCCTAGCCCACACCTACCACGCTGGTCGGCCCCCGGTCGAGGAAGAGGTTGGCGTGGGGAGGAAGATGATCCTGTTGCTGGGGTGGCTGACGCGTGGGGTCCGGTTTGTCAGCTTGTCCTGATGCGGCGGCGTGCGGTGCGTGATGGCTAACGGGTGGGTCCGGCTTGTCAGCGACTGCGCGTGTGCGGGCGGCAACGCTGGGCCAGCTTCATGGGCTACGCGCGTGAAAGGGCAGGCAAGGCTTGGCTAGGCTAGCTGGGCCGGTCGAGGTAGGCTGGGCTGCTGTTGCTCCCTCCTTTTCCTTTTCTTTTTATGTTTGTTTCTCTTTTCTTTCTTTTGCTTTGATTCACTTTTAGTTAGAGTTTAAACTTGAGCTTTGAGTTATGTAGTGGGTCCCACAAGGTGTTTCAATTGGTGGTCAAAATACATCCCCTATATTAGGGTTTATCATAAATATTAAGTAAGTTAGTTAAACATCACATAAGGCAAAAGAATCCAAATCACAAGTGGAATTTAAGGATGCATGCAAGATTTGTTTATTTAGGAATTTAATTACACATGTGGCATAAAACCAAGCTATGCTTATGACTTTAACCTAGTTGGGTCACATCTAATAAAAACTAGGGTTTGGCTTCTACATGTGTCACTCAATCATCACATAGGGTTTAAACAAAAATTTTGTAGTTGTGATTTTTGGTGTGTGGATTTTTGGGTTGTTACAGTCCTACCCCCTTAATAGAATCTCGTCCCTGATATTAAAGCGTAATGTACCCTTCGAAGAGATAAGGATATTGTAGCTGGAGGTCAGACTCTTTCTCCCATGTTGCTTCTCTCTCAGTGTGATTGCTCCATTGGACCATGCACATAGGAATAGTTTTGCTTCGGGTCTCTTTGGTGTCTGTACCCAGAATTTGGATAGGATGTTCTTTGTACTCAAGAGTGTCTTGAATGTCAAGTGTATTAGTTGGAACTACTTCATCGGGCACTCTCAAGCACTTGCATAGCTAGGATACATGAAACACGGGATGTACACCCGCCAATTCCTCTGGTAGCTTAAGTTTGTAAGTGAGTTTTCCAATCCTCTTGCAAATCTTGTATGGGCCAACAAATCTAGGGGCAAGCTTTCCTTTCACATGGAATCTGACAGTTCCACATAGCAGGGATACCTTGAGATAGACGAAATCTCCCACGTTGAACTCAAGTTCTCTTCTTCTTTTGTCAACATAGCTCTTGTATCGACTTTGAGCAATTCTCAAATTCTCCTTTACTTGAGCAACTCCTTCTTCGGCATCTTGAACCTTAGCCGAGTCAAAGAACGATCTTTCCCCCGGTTGAGACCACATCAAAGGTGTCTTACAAGGTCTGCCATACAGAGCTTCAAACGGCGACATCTTGATGCTGGCTTGGTAACTGTTGTTGTAAGAGAACTCTGCATAGGGTAGGCATTTCTCCCAATCAAAGCCATAATTTAGTACACTAGCGTGGAGCATGTCTTCTAAGATCTAATTTACTCATTCAGTCTGTCCATCTGTCTGTGGGTGATAAGCGGTACTGAAATCAAGTTTGGTTCTGATGGACTTGTGCAGAGCTTCCCAGAATCGGGACATAAACTGAGGACCACGATCAGATACAATATTAAAGGGAGCTCCATGTAGTCTAAGGATATGCTCAACATATAGATCTGCCAACTTTTCAGTGTCGGTCTTGGTCTTAATGGGTACAAAGTGAGCAACCTTGGTCAAACGATCTACAATCACCCAAATGGAATCATTGCCTTTCTATGAACGGGGCAACCCAACTATGAAATCCATGGATATGCTCTCCCATTTCCACTTAGGAATGTCAAGAGGCTTTAGCAATCCTGTAGGCCTTTGATGTTCAGCCTTGACTCTATTATAGGTGTCACATCATGCCACATGTCCCACAATGTCTGTCTTCATGCCTTTCCACCAAAAGTGTTTCTTCAAGTCTTGATACATCTTTGAACCTCCAGGGTGAATACAGTACTTAGAATCATGAGCTTCTAACAGAATTTCCTCTCGTAGTGCTGGATCAGAAGGTACACAGATTCTGTCCTTGAACCAGATGGTTCCTTGTTCATCTTCATGGTGGTTGGTCTTGTAGCCTAGTTTCATCAGACCACGGAGATACTCAATTTCTTCACAATTTTTCTGAGCTTGACGGATGCGATCAATGAGATCATACTGTATGCAGAGCTTATTCAACAAGCCATGTGGTAGTATCTCAAGTTAGAAATCATCAATCTCTTCCTTGAGTTCAGGTGGTACGGATTCTATGATCAAAGTGTGACAGTAACTTTTGCGACTAATAGCATCTGCGACTACATTAGCTTTTCTCGGATGATAGTGAATTTCTAGGTCATAGTCCTTGATCAATTCTAGCCATCGGCATTGCCTCATATTCAAATCTTCTTGAGTGAAAAAGTACTTCAAGCTCTTGTGGTCGGTGTAGATATCGCACTTGTTGCCTATCAAGTAGTGCCTCTAGATCTTCAAAGCATGTACAACTGCTGCTAACTCAAGATCATGACTAGGGTAATGGTTCTCGTGTTCTTTCAATTGTAGAGAAGCATAAGCTATCACTCTTCCACATTGCATCAATACACAGCCAAGTCCTTGACAGGATGCATCACAATAGACCACGAAATCTTTGCTGATATCAGGCAATGCTAGCATAGGTGTTGTGGTAAGATTCTGTTTCAATTCCTAGAAACTTTGCTCGCACTCGGGCGTCCATTCAAACTCCTTAGTCTTCTTCAGAAGGTTGGTCATTGGACGGGCTATCTTGGAAAAGTTTTCGATGAACTGGCGGTAATATCCAGCCAATCCCAAGAAACTTCTGACTTCGGTCATGTTACAAAGTTCATCCCACTCTTTCACAACTTCAATCTTGGCTGGGTCAACTGCAACACCTTCAGCTGATAGTACATGGCCTAAGAAGGCAACTTCCTGTAGCCAAAATTCGCATTTGCTGAACTTTGCGTAGAGCTGATGTTGGGCTAGTTTCTCAAGCACAATTCTCAGATGATGTTCATGTTCTTTAGCGGTGGGTGAATAGACAAGGATGTCATCAATGAATACTACCACGAATTTATCCAGATCATCCATGAAAACCTTATTCATCATGTTCATGAAGTATGCGGGAGCATTCGTGAGTCCAAAGGACACCACAGTGAACTCAAACTGCCCATACCTAGTCACAAAAGCTGTCTTCGGGATGTCACTCTCTCGAATCTTCATCTGATGATAGCCAGATCTGAGATCAATCTTAGAGAAATACTTGGCACCTCTAAGCTGGTCAAGTAGATCATCAATTCTTGGCAGAGGGTACTTGTTCTTGATGGTGACCGCGTTCAAGTTCCGGTAGTCAATGCACATTCTCATCGAGCCATCCTTCTTCTTAACAAACAGAACAGGGGATCCCTAGGGTGAAGCACTATGTCTGATATATCCCTTCGAGATGAGCTCATCAAGCTATTTCTTGAGCTCGGCCAGTTCATCAACTGACATGCGATAGGGTCTCTTGGCAATGGGTCCTGTTCCCGACAAAGATCAATGATGAACTCTACATCACGGTCTGGTGGCATACCCAGCAATTCTTCAGGAAATACATCGGGATAGTCTCTGATCACAGGCACATCATGAACTGTCTTCTCCTCTTTTTGTGATTCTGAACTAGCTTTAAGGGCACATAGGATAGAAGTGGACTTTTCGGACTGGGGTTCACATCTAATAACTTGGCCTGATGGGTGGGTCACTTGGACGTATCTAGGTGGACATGATATGATACATCGGTGAATGGTTAGCCTAATCCATACCTGAGATGACATCTAGGTTTGTGCCATAAGTGCTTATAATTCAGTATGATTACATGATTTTGATGAATTTAAAGAAAAACATTTATACTATCCAACACTCATTACAAAGAAGCAATAAGATCCATAAGATGCGATAAGATCCAAAACATTCATTACATGGGTTTTATTACATAGCATCATCTCCAGTAGCTACACTTGAAGACTGGCGAGAATCGTACTACGCATAGTGTCTCATATTACATCTCATAAGGGGTACATCATGGGGTACAACTTATGGAAGCCACTGACATGACTCATGACCACGCAGGGTCATCTACTCTAACTCATACACCGCAGCTGGGATACGACTGTTCTCGATCTCGATCTCCTCGTCAGACTTGTGAAGTCAGGACACGTACTTCAAGGCCTCGATGAGCTCCTTAGTAGGCTTGGCTCTAGGTAGGGTAGGGCAGGCGTCTAGGTTGAGGCGAGTTGGGGCTCACCCAAACTCCTCTATCCTAGGCTTCGTCTTGCTGCGAATCTCCTTGGGTAGCTGGTCCCACATACCCTTCATCTCCCTAAGGCGCTTCTTGTCAGACTTCTACCAAGCCTGCCAGGTCCTCTCACACTTGTCCTGTAGGTACTCGTTTTGCCTGAGTGCCTCGATCAGGTGACCCTGGTTGCGAACGGCCTTCTTCTTGAACTCCTCTAGCTCCTGGGTCATGGTCTTGTTCTGAGATTGGATTTTCAGCATATAAATCCCCTTGGACCTCGCTCTGTCTCCTCTATGGTTGAACTCGGCCTTCTTGTCGTCCAACTCTCTCTACAGCTCCAAGACCTTGCTGTCGAGGTAGCAGTTCCTGTTGCCTAGGTCGGCTACTTTGTCCTGTAAGTCAGCGACCTTGGCTCTGTGGACTTCTTCATGACGATTGATCTCATCCTGTAGCTTGGCAACTATCTCGAGCAGACTAGCTCGCTCCTGTGATCCCTGCGAGTCTTGCTCCTGGTACTCCCACAGAAGGGCCCAGTCCTGACGTCTCCTCTGCTCAAGCTAGGTCACGTACCTGTCCTGCTCTAGTAGGTGGATAGCCGAGACGCGAAGGCATCTGTCCTCCTCGGCAAAGATAACTCTGCCGGCTGTGAAACTCTGCATAATAGGGGAAAGGCTGAGGTCGAGGGCCTAGGGAAGTAGATGGAACTCTGTCGTCTTCAGGTGCTCGTAGTGGTCCCTCATCACTCTGTGAAGTGCCTTGTGTGAGACAGCTCATAGTCCCTCATCAACTATGTCCTCTATAGTCAACTCGGTGAAAGCTAGGACAGAAGGTAAGGTAGTGCTAGCTGGGAACTCGACTGAGGTGACAACCGGTCCTTCGATTCCTCCTTCCTGAGCTGGCTTCCCCGTGCAGGTGACCTTGACAAGCTCATTAGGGACTCCTAATGTGATGAGAACTCGACAGAGGGTCTGTGCAAAACCCCCGAGCTCACGTAGGTTGAAGGTAAGCTTGGCGTGGTCTAGAGGTAGCGGTCCTAGAGGCGGCCATTCGACGTTCGTTGCCATCTGCATGTTTTAAGGAAATAGGTGTTAGCAGGTCAATTAATAGATGAGCCTTGCATAAAAGTAAATGCAGGGTCGGTATATAACCGAAAGAAGGGATGTTCACGTCCTATTCTATCGTCCATTTCTGAGGGTTTCATCCTAGGGTCAGGTATGGCTCTAATACCAACTGAAATGACCTGATTTTCGTGAAGGAAAATCCACAGCGTCGAAGTGTAATAGGACCATTGTAGATCATATTACCCAAATTCCAGTCGAATATCACATCCATACAACGTATTATCAGAGTACAAATAGTGCGGAATTACATAAATTATTACATCGCCGCATTGGTGGAATCAAAAGTACCATTCATTCAGAACAGTTTGAAGATAAGATCGCCAAACTTGAGCGTAGGAACAAACCCCTCAATCGTCAAACTCCTCAGAGCTATACTCCTTAGCAGAACCTGTGTGCCAAAATTTATCAGTATGATTTGTACTGGCCACTCCCACACTATGAGCATTGCTTTGTGGAAATTGGATGCAAGTTGGATATATTCAAAAGGAACCTATAAGGCTAGGGTTTCCTATGTTTTAGCATATCAAGTATATATATAATAATAGTTGGTCAAGTTTTAACACCATTCCCACACCCATTCCACCCCATTTTCGTCCAGAGCCAGGTTTCGATCCTGGGATCGATATACCACCATCTCCACATCATCACCACATCACCACCATACCATCGCTCAGTCGACAGGCCAACTCCCTCTCGGCACTGTCTCATGGCCCATAGCCCCTGGCTACGTCCGACACTCTCTCATGGGGGAGAAGAGAAGGACTCATCTCACTATCTAATTTAAGCGAAACCCAGGAAAGGTCCATAGCCGACAAGTCGGCATATGTATCGATCGATCAACCATACACTCTGTAGAGGTTTTACATAACCACAAGATCCACCTTCCTCGCTGACCGTCGTCAATTGGGCTGATTCCGGCCACTTGCTAGCCTAGGATAATGCCACTCTACCATTCAGCCCTGGTACACCCCAAGTCTGGTCTGGGGTGGCTGAAACTGTGAGTCATGAACCGGGTCCACAAGGTCAACATGAAGTCTCAGAAGGGTGTGGGGGGAATCGTCCGCGCCCCGTACCTCCCTCACACTGTCCTCTATCAACCTAGCAGTAGTGGCAATATCCTACCAAGTAGTCCGGCCATCCCGCACCATATAGGGCGAGTGGTACGTAAGGCTTCCCGGTGAATCTGAGTACTAGTAAGTCCTTAGGGATGACCAAGCCAGAATGTCTTCATCAGGGTTTCTATTTACCGTGCCACCATAGCACCTCCACCCCGGGCTCCTCCCATCATAGGTTCACACCCAGGGCCACCTCATATACCATTTACCCACCATAGGTATCTATTTCCAGGGGTGCCCAGGTAGCACCCCGCGGCAAGACTTGCCCCAGGCTCGTCGTATACTCCAACTTGGTCGACACAACCCTCACTCTCCACGCACCCAAGTCGCACACACATCACTCTCCCCATAGTTCAGATAACACCAGCTTCCACCATGCATCAATGTAGTATAAGCGTAGTAGAAGTAATAAGCAATGAAAATATAGCAGCAAGCGTGTGACTAGCCTAACAGCAGGGTGAGTAGGGGTAAGGTTGTGTCAAGGTAAAGGCCATCAAGAAAGCATACTATCATGCAAGTCCTATCATAGTGTGAATATAACAATAAGGTAAAGCAATAGCAGTTCTATATTAGCCATGCGTAATAGGTACTACGAGGTTGGGTGGGATGTGGCACCTTCAGTGCAGTCATCTCCGTACTCCTCACGGTACTCTCGGTCCTCGTCCATCTGGTTCTCCTCCGAGTCTGCAAACGATCGCATTATAGTTGCGTTAGCGACGTCTATAGAATAGCACAAAGAAGCAATGAAAATTTAAAAAGAGCCAAATGCACTCAAACATGGGTTCATTGCGTAGAGCTCGATTTTAGATGAATTTTGGTCCTGGTCTTGTATTTTTCTGAGGTCGTATGAATTAGTTATGTATTTCTAAAGATTAAATTAAGGCTGATTAATTCAGGGCTGACACG
Organism: Miscanthus lutarioriparius; assembly: GCA_904845875.1. NCBI lineage: Eukaryota > Viridiplantae > Streptophyta > Magnoliopsida > Poales > Poaceae > Miscanthus > Miscanthus lutarioriparius. Next base: position 68,381,964 of record CAJGYO010000001.1, on the reverse strand, counting down.
TGTCACACTGTGACTGGTTCACGTGGCATGTAGGGACACAGCTGGTGAGGTGGTCCGAGAGGTTGCAGAGGTGGTTGGAAAGGTTGCAGCGGTGGTTGGAGAGATCGGTGAAGTGGTCGAAGAGATCACCGTCATGGTCGGAAAGCAGGCCGAGGTGGTTGGAGAGATCACGGAGGTGGTCGGAGCGGTCGCCGATGTGGTCGGAGAGATCATCGAGGTCCCCGACGCTGGCGTGGTCTCTTCATCGGCACGACATCAGCATGGCGCCATCCGAGCTAAACCGCGCCTAACAGGTGGGTCCGGGGTCAAACGGTGTCTGACAGGTTAGGCGCGGTTCATGGTGAAACCACCTACGTTGGTCCATAGACCGCAGAGCTGGTCTATGAAGGACTAGGTCCACTTACTCCTTTCCAATGTTCGTTTCACGTGCACCAAGTGCTCGGACGTGTGGCCGGCGAGGGGAAAATCCCAATCTTCTTCCCCGCCATGCTCCCGCCGGTGGTGAGCTCACCGGCGAGCCCCTCTAGTGGCGCGGGTGTGCAATTAAGGTGGGCAAAAGCTTGGCCATGCCATAGCGGGTGTCTAGGTGAAGTTAACATGGTGGTCGGGCGGCTCCAATTGGCTGGCCATGGTGAACGGCGGCGTGGGTTCGTCGGCGTGCATGGACAAGGCTACAGTGGTAGCGAGAGCCCAGTTGGAGGAGCGTGTGAGCTCCACAATGCTTCTACGACCATGGTGAGCAGGTCAAAGGGGCTCCAGAAGCTCCCAACGCCTCCGACCATGGTGGTTGGGGCAAAGCAGAGGCGGAGGCGCTCCGACGAGGTGCGCTGCGGCAACGCAGGGCTCCGGTGGGCTTCATCCTCGGCTAAGGTGAGCGCGGTGTGTCTCTCATCATGGTGGAGCCAGTCAGGGTGTCGACGTCGCCTTTACCGCGACGTAGAAGACGTGGTGGTCTCGCCATGGTTGTGCTCTGGCCATGGTGAGCGCATGTGTGCGTGCGATGCGTATGCATGGCATAAGCAGAGCGCTCCGCGCTGGCGTTCCCAAGCAGAGGGCTTGGTGTTGCCCCCTTTCTTCCCATTGCTTCACGTTTCCATTTGGCTCAACAAGAAGGTCGTGGTAGTCCTTCTATGCTACCGGTTGGCTAAGCCGGAGCAAGAGCTCATGCTCCGACGTGGTCCGTTCATGGCGTTCGAGAGGCTAGGAGTGGTCGTGCCGGTGTTCTCAAGCTGCTAGGGGTCGGTGAGGCCAGGCCTTGGGCTTGTGCGCATGCAGTGCGTGTGCAGCGTGTCCAGGAGCGGGAATGCTCCGCCTCTGCGTCCCCCAGGTGCAGGAACGTGGTGGCATTCATGGCGAGTACGGCTAGCGCGGTGAGCAGCGAACGACGTGGCTCATCGTAGGGCTCGTGGCGGTAGGATGGCGGTGTGGTGGCGAGGCGAGGCCGTGATGAGGCGATGCAGTGTCGTGTCGAGTAGCTACGTCGCTGTAGCCGATCGAGGCGGCGCTCCTAGGCTCCTGGCTCCGGCGAGGTCTGGTTCCGCAGTGGCTTTCTTCCTCCTCCTTGCTTCTTCCTCTTCCCTCTCTCTCGGCTTGACGCGGTGTGGTGCTGTGCCACCAGTGGTGGTGGCGAACGGGCTGAGGGTTAGGGCTCGTGGGCATTGGCTTTTATAGTCGAGCTCCAATGGCTCCAATGGCGGACGGCGATCGGGAAGTGGTGATGCGTGCGGAGCATCGGATGGCCCGCGTGCGGTAGCGTAGGCACGATGCAAGGGGGAACAAGGTCATGCTATGTGCGTGACCCCCTAGCCCGCACCTGCCATGCTGGTTGGCCCCCGGTCGAGGAAGAGGTCGGCATGGGGAGGAAGATGATCCTGTTGCTGTAACAGAACCGCCCAATTTATACAAGATCAAGTACGGCTGTCTCCGCTAACACGTTGACACGCACATACTTTCACTCATATAAACCCGGTAGTCCGCCGAGTGTCCCGAAAGACCTCGATAAATCAACATCACAACCAAGATCGCGTCATTAAGCAAATACACATCACATACACAGGGTTGCAGCGGAAATAATATTACAAATGGGTTCACAAATAAAAGTATGAGTTTGGGTTTCAAAACCGCTTAGTGAAAACAACATAGCTTTCAAATCATTACATTAATATAAGTTCCAAATATATTGCTAGCATAAGTGACATCATCCGACAAAAGCATATAGATGAGAAGTAACTATAGAATCACCGAGCCACCGGCGGTTAGCCACCATCTTCACAGGCCGAGAACTTCACCTGCAACATGGTGGGATAAACCCTGAGTACGAGAAGGTACTCAGCTAGACTTACCCATCAAAACTAGAAATAAAGGACACCAAGGGTCATGCAAGGCTTATGAGGTGGGCTAGCTTGACACAGTTGCATAAAAGAGCTTATGAATATAGTAACCAATTTAAACTTCGCATAAAGTTTATCATCATTTACCTCTCCACTAGATTTGCACCTGTACTAGAGCACTCACTTATTAGGAGCAAACAATATTAACCATAGCAGGTATAATAAGGCTGTCATCATCATATCATCATTTCTAAACCATTATGTTATTTAGTGTATCTACTTTGGAGATAAGCCCATCAAGTTCTCACTAACCGGGAGAGACGGCGACTCGAATCGAATTACAACTCAGCTAAGGGGGTATTCCTAACTCTCACCCTAGCATACTTTGCAAGGGTAGCCGTGGGTCACCTTTGGGACACTCAGAAACCAAATTTGCGGGTTCGATCAGCGCCAGCACTCTCAGGGATTACCCTTCTGCCAGGACGATCAGGACTTTTAAATCACCTGCCCTTGGACTCACGCCTATGGCTCCCTTCCGAGGCACACTTTATACTTATCGACTCCCGGCCTGAGGTGAGCAACTCGGCTTCGTGGTCAGTCTCCAGACCTAGCCAACTAAGAGAGAGGCATGCGTTCAACATGAACAGGAAAGGCTCCAAGATTCAGTCCTTAAGCGACACAGACGGAGTCACTACAAACCGGCAAGCCTCCGTCCGGTCTTCATTTCAAATTAAGACTGGTTCTTTTCCACGATAGCAAATATAGCCAACCGTGCCATATGTATCTTCCTATATCTCGCAGGTGACAGGAAATCACCTAACTTCTACCGTGTTTAAGCGGGGCTAAGCACTACACGAGCCTGAGCTACATAGGATTCAGGGTATCAATATCTGGACAAGGATTTGGATAACCAATGCAGCAAGTGTTTGCATTCAACACCTAAAATTAATGCAACAATATATATATGTAACAATAATACTTTAACTGCATTTTGGAAATTAGGAGGCTTAATATGCTCCGGGGCTTGCCTAGGATCCCACACTGAGTCAGTGTTAGTTAGACGACACTCGCTAAGTGAGCATCTCCCGTCCTAGCACTTGTCCAGTCCTTCCACCTTCGGGATAGGTCCACCATACACCGTCTTCGGGTTCGGCTCCAACATCACGTCCTTCATGTGGTTCATCTAGCGCACCTAGATGAGATGCAATATGCAAGTGTATGAATACATGGAAGTGCAATAGACAATGCATCGCATGCAGTAATTAAGACAAGCACAAGGTTACATTAACATGCACAAGCACTTCGCATTGCCTACTTTAAATATCGCACAATTTATCATCCCACGATAGCAAAGAAGATGACAACACCAAGCATGACACAAGTTTCCCAAGATCTCAGGTACTCTAACTCAACCATCATCAAAGGTATGAGCCACACTTAGCAATATACAAGCAAACAACTATAATTGGAATCTGTCAATTTCTGGACATGCAAACAGCAGCTACAAGATTTAGCTATACCTGGAGTTACACAAATCCAAATGACTTACAAGAAGACATTTTGGAAAGCTTATGAAATTTTCTACAATTCATTTTTAATCATATTAGCATGATTCTCAAGTTAACTCAGTCAAATATACCCATTTACAGAAACTGGTCCACAATTGACAGAGAGCAATCAATTCTGTAACCCAACTTTAAACTGGCATAACTCACAAACCACAAAACCAAATGCCACCAAATTTTAACAGAAGCTAGATACATGAATTATCTACAGCTTTGTTATTATCACCAAAAGCTCATTCAAACCCTAACTAGATCAAACACTAGCATCTTTCAGATCTGCTCAGAATACAATCAAAACCTGACAGAAGACTTAAAAGTCATGTAACTCCTACACTATCTGGCCTATGACCTTACAATTTGAATACAAGCAAGATAATGAAATTTTATACAATTTTTTATTCACTACAACCATAGCAAACATCATCTACACCACGAAAATAATTGCACAAGCAAAACTGTAAATGCAACCCAACAGCAGTGGTACAAAAAACTGATAGGAACTTCAGAGAGGCATAACTGGAGTTCTAGACCTCCAACAAACATGAACCATAACTTTTTGAACATCTTAGGAAGTTACCTACAACTTTTCTATTCTCATATTAAGATGATTCTACAGTTAGAAGGGTCAATTAATTCAATAATTGGATCTCTGTCCAAAACATAGACAGAAACAGACATGCCAATTTAAACAGCTATAACTGGAGTTATACATGTCCAATAAATGTGGTTCCAGACTTTTTAGAAAGCTTATCAAATTCTAAACAACTTTGTTGTAAACACCTAAAGCTAATTCTACTATTAAGAAGGCTCCACAATACCAACAAGGTAACCCTGTCAGAGTTTGGGTAGAAACAGCCACTGATATTTAAGCAAGTATAACTCAAGATCTACTTAACCAAAAATCATGATATTTAGCTTTTTGAAAAGCTTAATAAAAGTAATACAACTCATGTATTATCACAAAGTCATGATTCATAACCTAACTAAGCCAATTAATTTAATCTTGCAGACCTATTCAGAATAGGGGTAAGGCAATACAGGTAATTTGTTATTTTTATAGATCTGAAACTATCAAGCCTAAAATACTGAAATTTTTACCAGACATCACTAATCACATCAGTAACACTCCAAAAAAATTTCACATTTATTTGAGTAAAATAACTGTAGTTATCAAAAAGACAAGACATGACTAGCATTAAGAACCTAACTGCCTAAATCCATTTTTACAGCTAAACCTTTAAACTAAAACATGTAATATTATAGATCTAGTGCACAGATAATTTCACAAGGATTCCAAAAAGTCCTCATTTACTATTTTACGATTTTTCTACAAATTACTACGAATTTTCAAAGTGGAGCATTCAAATCTCTAAAAACCAGTGAAAAAGGAAATTGAAATCTTGCATCGGGGTCCCTGCGGAAAACACAAATTAAACACAAACAAATTGATCCTTTTTGGTACTGTTCACTGGAGTCACTAGTTCTTCACAAAACCCCCTGCCTTTTCCCTTATTGCCGCGCGAGGTCCATTGTCTTCCTCCTCCGGCCGGAACAGAGCAGCACGCCGGCGCTCACGCTTCTGGCCACCGTGGTGCTCACCGGCGGCGAAGGAGGGGTGGAGGAGCACCAAGGGAGCATAGTGGACCCGTAGGACTATCTTGCTCGGCCTGAGATGAGCCCGAACGGCCTGGCCATGCACGTGCACGGGCCAACCACAGCGACCGTGCGGCCGACGGTGCTCCGATGGGTTGCGCAGCTGGGGAGGGGCGCAGAAAGGGGCGGCGGAAGGAGGAGAAGGTGATGCCGAGCTTGGTTCGGATGGAGGAGGGACAGAGTCGAGGCAGTAGCAGCGGTGAGGAGCTCTGCTCGGCTTGTCCATGGTGAACACGCTCTGGCGCGCGCGTGCGGCATAGAGGCGAGGCAGGAGGCGAGCAGGGCGAGCAGAGAGGCGAGTGAGGAGGCAAGGGTCGCTCAGCTTTCACTCTAGAAGGGCGCCGGGGACACGACAGGGCAGCCATGTGGCAAGCGGCGCACTGCAATTGCGGGTGCGCTCTGTGCATGGCGGCCACGCCCTGGACACGCGCCGCGCATTGAGGCGTTTTACCGAGCACGTGGCGGGTAGCAAAGCGATCAGCGTGGGGCACGATTTTGGGCCGTTTGCAGGCCAAATTTGGACATGGGCCCAAAATGAAGTTTGGTCTACACCTGATGCTCTCCAACTTCGCTTAAGAGTTCAGGGTCATTAGGGTTATGGTTAAGCAGATAACATGCTCCAAACTTTGGTTTGTCAGCGCATTGACAGCGATGAACAAGAGTCTAAAATTGATGGTCAAAACGAAGTCCAACGAGTGCCATCTTTTTATATGCTCTTCTCCATAATATAACCTTCAACTTTTATTTTTGGACCAACTCAAGTTGCTTAGCAAAATTTGGAGAACGCGGAATGTCAACGTCGTTGCTTAGCGAAACTGACTTAGAAAATTCGATCTTGTGACCTCGATTTGACTTATTTCCAAGCTGATCTATCTCTTGATCATTGAACAAAGTTTGTTCTACATAAGATGGACTCCAACTTTTATTTAGGTTCCACTGCCATGCAAACAATCTAAGCTATAGTTCAAACGAAGTCAAAGTAGCATCACTATAAAGCTTAAATCATCCTTTTTGATCTATTGGAGCATTTTCTGGCCACCTGCTCAACATGAACCCTTCATAATATTTGTTCATGAGTGCAAGTAGAGTTGTTTGAGCAAGGTACCAAGGTTTGGTTGACTTCATAGGTTTCCATCCACTTGATAAAGCAATTCATGCAAAGATATGACTTATCATTTCATGTGACTTATTGATTCCAAACTTCATGAAACTTTTCCACGGGTCTAGATGGATGCATGTGGATGTAATGTACATGGAAGAAGCATGTTTAGCATTACTCTTGCATAATCTTAACAAGGGTCCATATGTAAGCAAATGTGCGTGGCCTAAGTTTAAGTTGAAGCTCCATCATGTAGATTTGATCTTCACACCTTGATTACCACTTGACATGTCATGTTTGAGCTCAAACCCATTGCTTAACTGGTGACAAACACCCTGGGGTGTTACAGCCCTCCCCCCTTAAAGGAATCACGTCCCGAGATTCGGTGCAAAAGACTTTTAAGGGAAGAGAAACATGTCATCCAGTTTCCAACATCAGTGATAGCATTAGGCTACTTAACTTCAGAGTATCAGAGAGGCTAATTTGGTCACGACACTTTCTGATACTTGCTCTTCGTCGTAAGTTGTTGGCTGAAGAATTTCCTACGTTGGCGTCCATAAAGCATTGTTACATTGGAAGGAATCCAAGATAGCATTGTCCTACGTACTTCGTGTAACATCCCGGCCCAGGGCTTAACAGGATTAATATGATACTCATACCAATAAGTTGCAACTTCTTTTTCGGAAGCCCATCTGCAAATAACTCCGAGGTTAAGCGTGCTTGGCCTGGAGCGATGGGTGACCGACCGGGAAGTTCTTCCCGGGTGCGCACGAGTGAGGACAAAGTGCGCAGAAAAGACCTGTATTGGTCTGTGAGGGCAGTCTATATCCTAGTTAAGCTGCCAGATGTAAGCGGGCCCAGCCTCGGAGAGGTGGGATGTTACACTTCGTCCTCGATGTACGAAGAGTGATACAAGCGTAGACTAAATACTTGTAACATCTACTTCCCTAGTGGATATAGCATAGATCTTATGGACTTTGCACTAGATCGTAGTCGGTTGACGGATATTCCTTGCAACGGTGCTATATTTGCTCCCAAGGTTTGAAAAGCAGTTCTCTACTAAAGTGGCTTGAGCACAACTTCTCATAAAGGATGTGATCATAGATGGGGTAAACATCCTTTGATGGCATGAGAAGCTAGTTAACCAATATCCAAACTGGTTGTAGCGGTGCACTCACTCATATTTCCACTGATGGAAAGCTACATAATGTTCCATGTGTGCAGTGCTCTTTCTCTGATAACAATACTATATTACCTAAGTCTGTTGAGTGAGCGGTGAATGTGATAGCTGACTCTGTTGACTCAGCATTTTTGACGACCATTATTTAAGGGAATTCTCGTATCCCAGCGGCAACCGTTATCTGAGTTGTATCTGAGGCAACCTCTTGGGTAAAAACACATACAAGGTACCAAAGCCATGTCAGCATTGGAGAACCATTGACGTAGAAGGATGTTAGCGAGGCTTGGAGGACAACATAAGTTGCAAGTAATCACAAAACTAGGGACTAGTTCACTACCAAGCAGGTTAAGTAAAATTTGCCTTCGTGGTGCAGTTGCACAGCAAGTTGGTTGACTTGCATTGTAGCAAAACCAGCTTTCTTAAACTATATTTGATGTCGAGGCTTCCATTCTTAGGCCAATCAATATCCCAAAAACCATAATCCAAAAATCTATGGTTTGACACCTTTCCAATTACTTTCGAATTGCAAGAGCACAATTTAACTTCTAGAACACCTTGACTGCTCATGCATTGCTGATCTAAGAGGGCAAAAGAAAGGCACATAGGGGTGCAATTAGTCTTCTCAAGGGTATGGAGGGTTGTCTAACAGCAAGACATCTACACGTTGTAATTTCTTGGCATGAATTACAAACACAACCGTCTAATGCAAAGGAGGATCGCAGTCACAGCGAAATTGCAGATTCTGTACCCTTTTGTTTTCTATTCATATCTCACAAACTAGTGCTCCATTGTGCATGAATTTTGGTAGGAATATAGATCCATGGGTCTTCTAACTACTCACCAAAATTCAACTCAACCGGATACCGTTTGACTATCCAAACAATTCATCTACCAAAACTGCTCTGTTCTGAAATGGTAGCAAACTGAGCCGACAAGATATCTCTCAAATCCGATGTTTTACTCAACCAATACTCAAGCCAACTTAAGACATTGAAGGGTCCTAAGCAAGGAATGAGATCACCAAGTTTGGGGTCAATCCAACTTCGTTTAAGTCACTAATCGCCGGCTTGAAGATAACCGGTTTAGTGCCACAAAATCTGGACAGATTTCGTGTTCTCCCTTTTCTTTGCTTCACACGTTGAGGTGTGTGTTTTGCACTCTTTAACCTTTCTCATAGCAGCAGCAGCCTTTCTCTAGCTGAAGATGGAGGCTATAGTCTTCCTGACATGTTTCTTAGGTAACAATTTCCGCCGTTGATCTAGACACCAACTTGAGGATGCACAAGCGTTGGACTTGTGGGCTGTTTTCGCAGGGCACAAAGCATTATTCCACATGTAGGGCATTCCTACAGAGACAAGGAACCATTTCTGAATATTCTTTAGCACTTGGTTGAACAGAACCTTGAACAAATCCATTTGTGGTACATAGGGGCACAATGATGTTGATCAAAACAAGGCACATGCTTTAGCTAGCTCCTTACGTAGCCGATACAACGTCTTGTACTATCTACGTGGTTGTCCAAGATGGAATTGATGTGATAGCACAGGTTTTGGAAAACAAAGCAGTAGTTGCATTGCTAAACGTCCTTGTTGTTTCTTTGCTTAACATTGTCCTGTGAGACATAGCCTTCGTAGCTACCAATAAGTCACTACCTAGCTGGAGATTAACCTTACTATGGGTAACTAATCAATTGTCTCTCAACACTCAAAGTTCCAAATTCATACTCTTTACCACAACAATAATTGTAATCGAGGCACAAACAGACGGTCGCCATCGAATTCTGCAGATAAGGAGTCACACTAGAGATGGTTGATTTCGACTGTATGACCATCATGCACCTACAGATCAAGAACTTGAATGGGAGGTTCATGAGCACCCGGTGACCTATTACACCACATGATATCGCCATCCATTATCATTAGATTGATAATCTTGTCCAACATTAAGTGTTGGATACCTTTCTGATCCAACATGGATGACATAAGTTGCTCATCAGATGATTGACGTCATTACAGGGACAGTTAGGTAGAGTAGCTTGTTTACCACCTCTTGCAGTCTGTTATTGTTTATGTCAGTGACCAGTTCTTCAAAGGATATCCTTTTTGTGACTTCAAAAGGAAGCTCTACTACTTTTGGTCTGATATATGAATCTTCGATAAGATATAGAGAGATAACCAAGGAAGAGCTCACGTGAAAATGACACATCAGTGCAGTTCGGCAATGGATCATGACTAGAAACCTCGATACCAGCGCGCACCCAGCAGCACAACCATGCGTCGGCCGCCCACAAGGAGGCCCTAGGTTCCATCGTGGCATCGTAGATCGCTAAACGTGGCACCATTACTAAACATACAACCAAAGTGAAATTTCCAGTGGCACCAATTAGATTGTAAGAACAAGCATTGTGCAAAAGAGGGATAGCAAACAAGGATAGTCACAAGGTTAGGAGTCAACAAGGATGTAACAACCAAGAAATCCACACACCAAAAATCACAACTACAAAATTTTTCTTAAAACTCCCATGTGATGATGAGTGACATTGTAGGAGCCAACCCTAAGAGTTGCATTAGAAGTAACCCAACCCAAGTTAACACCTAAGCATGGCATATCATTAGTTAATCATGTTCATTTAAACAATAACAAATAAAGTATTGCATGCATTGCTATATTCAAAATGTGAGTTGGATTTCCATTTGAGTTATGATATGCTTAATAACTCCAATAAAATAATAAACCATCAAATCAAATCAAAGAATAAAGACTTTTAGTGAAAAACTACTTATATTTTTGTATAACAAAACTACACTTACTTTTGTTATACAAAATGACTAAATAAATTCCTAATATATATAAGAATGTGGTGGGACACATATCTAAAACTCTAATGAATTTGGTGCACCAATTTTTGAATTCAAAAACCAAAACCAAATTTGAAATCAAACTAATGGAAGAGGAATGAAAAATAGAAAAAAGAAAAGAAGAAGTGGGCCTCGCAGCCAGCCGCTCGGCCCAAGCTAGCTAGCCCAGCCAGCACCATCGCGACCGCCACCCCCAGCGCGCGCGGCCCAGCTTGCGGCCCAGCAACGCCCGTGCGCTCCCCGCCTTCGCTCGCTGCCGCTGGACCCCGCGTGTCAGCCGCACATCGCCCACGCCCACGCCCACGCATCTCCCCGCCTCCGCTTGTAGCCGCTGCCTACTGGACCCCGCATGTCAGCCCTACTGTGCTTCTTCTCCACGCCCACGCTGATTCTCCCCTCCGACAGAACCCCGACAGCAATGGTAGGGCGGGCCAGGGGGTCATGCCCGGGGCATGGCCTTGCTCCCCCCCCCTTGCACCGCGCCCACGCAACCACGCACGGCCGTCGGATGGGATGCACGCCTCCGATCCCCCTCAATCTCCAGCCGCCAAACGCCAGGCTCCATGGCCGAGCTCGGCTATAAAAGCCATAGCCCTGGAGCCCTAGCGCTCGTCCCGTCACCCCGCCGCCACCTCGGAGGCCGTCCACAGCCCACCCAAGCCAAGGGAGAAGAGGGGGAAATGCCGAAGCCGCTGTGGGGGAAGAGACCGCCGGAGCCGAAAGTGACGCCATCATCTACATCACTGACGCGGTTCGGCACGGCTACCGGAGCTTCACGGCCTCGAATCGATACGGCATCACCATCCATTCTTCCACGCCACCCACGGTGAGCCCCCCCTCTTTCGGTCTCTCTCTGCCGCTGAACCTCACCGTCGGCCATGGCGCTCCACACCTAGAGCGCGTAGGCCAGTGCCTTGTCTCCGGCCACTAGGAACACACGCACCCACGCACACCCCGCGACCATGCCGTGACCACCCCGCGGGAGCCCCCTTGATCACCCATGCGCATTGCCGTCGTCCTCATAATCGCCGTGGCCACCGAGATGTCTCTACCGGCCACCCGGGAACCCGTAGCCTCGCCGTGAGCCCTGGACGCCATCATCGTGCACCCACGAAGCCGTAGAAGCCTCATCTGCCTAGCACCAGCCATTGGAGGGCCTATGTGTGCGGCCTCGCCACCGGCGAGCACTACCGAGCCACCAGCCGCCGTGGCCAACGCACTGGAGGACCTCGACCACCACTTATACCTCAGGATCATGATCGCCGTGGCCCGGGGAAGCTTTCCCCCTCTCCAATCGGACACCAGCACTGCCACGGAGGCTCACCGGGCGCTCGCCGCCGACGGGAGCACCGCCACGGAAGAAAATAGGGGAACACCCCCCTCGCCGACCACCCGTGCGTGGGCTCAGAGCACGTGAGCCGAGCAAAGGAGAAGAGATGGTGGACTTGGTCCACCATGCACCCTGCCGTAGGTCCATGAACCATGAGCGCTGGTCCACCGTGAGCCACATGGTGTGAGCCGCGCTATGGACGAAGCCCAATAAGAGCCCACGGCCGTGACATGGCAGCATCACAACGTACCATGTGTCCGGGTCAGCCCGGCCTAGACCGGCCCAACCCGAGTCCACCAGAGCCCAGTTCGGACCCAACCTGTATTGACCGTTGACCGGTCAACATTGACCATTGACCTGGCCCCACATGTTAGCGACACAGTGTTGCTGGACCCACACGTCAGATGATGACATCATGCTGGCGTCGTGATGACGTCACGCGGGACCCACACGATAGGAACCTACATGGCCGTGATGACGTCATGCTAACGTCACGCTGACATCAGCTGCTGACGTCAGCAGCCCTGGCCCCGCACGTCAGCGACCTTGACCATTGACCGAAGACCATTGACCGTTGACTCGCCGTTGACTTTGACCGGCCCCACATGTTAGTGACCCAATAGCCTTTGGCCCCACCTGTCGGCGTGGATGACGTTGATGATGTCATGCTGACCTCATGGTGACGTCAGCTGGACCCCACCTATCAGCTCGGAACCATGATGCTGACGTCATGCTGACGTCAGCAAGCCACGTGGACCAACCACAGCGTGACACGTGTCAGCCCAGGATTAATTCAGTCTTTTTCCATTTTCAGAAATAGATTTAATCTTTGGAAATTCATAACTAATTCATACGACCTCGGAAAAATACGAAACTAGGACCAAAATTCATCTAAAATCGAGCTCTATGTAATGGACCCATGTGTGAGTGCATTTGGCTCTTTTGAATTTTCATTGCTTCTTTGTGCTATTCTATAGACGTTGCTAACGCGACTATAATGCGGTCGTTTGCAGACTCGAAGGAGAACCGGATGGACGAGGATCGTGAGTACCATGAGGAGTACGGAGACGACTACACTGAAGGTGCCACATCCCACCCAATCTCGTAGCACCTATTACGCATGGCTAATATAGAAATGCTAGTGCTTACTTTATTGTCATGATCACATTATGGTAGGACTTGCATGGTAGTGTGTTTTCTTGATGGCCTTTACCTTGACGCAACCTTACCCCTGCTCACCCTGCTATTAGGATAGTCACACGCTTGCTATTACATTTCATCGCTTATTACTTCTACTACGCTTGCACTACATTGATGCGTGGTGGAAACTGGCGTTATCTGGACCATGGGGAGAGTGCTGCGTGTGTGACTTGGGTGCGTGGAGGGTGAGGGTGTGTCGACCAAGTTGGAGTATACGACGAGCCTGGGGCAAGTCTTGCCATGGGGTGCTACCTGGGCACCCCTGGAATGGATACCTGTGGTGGGTAAATGGTATATGAGGTGGCCCGGGGTGTGAACCTGTAAAGGGAGGAGGCCAGGGTGGAGGTGATGTGGTGGCACGGTAAATGGAAACCCTGATGGAGATATTCTGGCTTGGTCATCCCTAAGGACTTACTAGTACTCAGATTCACCGGGAAGCCTTACGTACCACTCGCCCTATATGGTGCGGGACTGCCGGACTACTTGGTAGGATATTGCCACTCTTGCTTGGTTGATAGCGGACGTGTGAGGAGGAAGGTACGGGTGCGGAGGATTCCCCCACACCCTTCCGAGACTTCATGGAGACCTTGTGGACCCGGCTCATGACTCACATTTGCCAACCACCCTGCACTGGACTTGGGGTGTACCAGGTGAATGGTAGAGTGGCATTATCCTAGGCTAGCAAGCGGTGGAATCAGCATTGATTGACGACGGTCAACGAGGGAAGCGAGATCTTGTGGTTATGTAAAACCTCTACAGAGTGTATGGTTGATCGATCGATACATATGCCGACTCATCGGCAATGGACCTTTCCTGGGTTTCGCTTAAACTAGATAGTGAGATGAGTCCTTTTCTCCCCCTAGGATGAGTGTTCGGACATAGCCAGGGGCTACGGGCCTTGAGACAGTGCCGAGAGGGAGTTGGCCTGTCGACTGAGCGATGGTATGGCTGTGGTATGATGATGGTGTGGGGATGGTGGTTTATCATTCCTGGCTCTGGAATGGGAATGGGGTGGAATGGGTGTGTGAATGGAGTTAAAACTTGACCAGCTATTATTATATACTTGATTTACTAATGCATAGGAAACCCCAGCCTTATAGGTTCCTCTTGATTACATCCAATTTGCATCCAATTTCCACAAAGCAAGGCTCATAGGGTTGGGAGTGGCCAGTACAAATCGTACTGATAAATTTTGGCACACAGGTTCTGCTGAGGAGTATAGCTCCGAGGAGTTTGACGGTTGAGGGGTTCGTTCCTACGCTCGAGTTTGGCGATCCTATCTTCAAGCTGTTCTGAATGAATGCTACTTTTGATTCCACCAATGCGGCGATGTAATAATCTATGTACTTCCGCACTATTTGTACTCTGATATTATCATTGTATGGATGTGATATTCGACTGGAATCTAGGTAATATGATCTACAGCGGTCTTATTACACTTCGACTCTGTGGATTTCCCTTCGCGGAAATCGGGGTTGTTTCAGTTGGTATCAGAGCCATACTTGACCATAGGATGAAACCCTTAGAAATGGACGATAGAATAGGACATGGACATCCCTTCTTTCGGTTATATACCGACCCTGCATTTACTTTTATGCAAGGCTTGTCTAATTATTGACCTGCTAACACCTGTTCCTTAAAACATGCAGATGGCAATGAACGGTGAATGGCCGCCTCTAGGACCGCTACCACTGGACCACGCTAAGCATACCTTCGACCTACGTGAGCTCAGGGGTTTTGCACAGACCCTCTGCCGAGTTCTCGTCACGTTAGGAGTCCCTGACGAGCTTGTCAAGGTCACCTGTACCGGGAAGCTAGCTCAGGAAGGAGGAATCGAGGGACCAGCTATCACCTTAGCCGAGTTTCCAGCAAGCACTACCTTACCTTCTGTTCCAGCTTTCACCGAGATGACCATAGAGGACACAGTTGAGGAGGGACTGCGAGTTGTCTCACACAAGGCATTTCGCAGAGTGATGAGGGACCACTACGAGCACCTGAAGACGACAGAGTTCTATCTACTTCCCTAGGCCCTCAACCTCAGCCTTACCCCTAGTGAGCAGAGTTTTGCAGCCGGCAGAGTTATCCTTGCAGTGGAGGACAGATGCCTTCATGTCTCGGCTATCCACCTACTAGAGCAGGGCAGGTACGTGACCCAGCTTGAGCAGAAGAGACGTCAGGACCGGGCTCTTCTGTGGGAGTGCCAGGAGCGAGACTCGCAGGGAGCACAGGAGTGAGCTAGTCTGCTCGAGGCAGTTGCCAAGCTACAGGACGAGCTCAACTATCATGAGGAAGTCTATAGAGCCGAGGTCGCTGACTTATAGGATAAAGCAGCCGACCTAGGCAACAGGAACTGCTACCTCGACTAGCAAGGTCTTGGAGTTATAGAGAGAGTTGGACGACAAGAAGGCCGAGTTCAACCGCAGAGGAGACAGAGAGAGGTCCAAGGTGATTGATATGCTGAAAATCCAATCGCGGAACAAGACCTTGACCAAGGAGCTAGAGGAGTTCAGGAAGAAGGCCGTTCGCAACCAGGGTCACCTGATCGAGGCACTAAGGCAGACCGAGTACCTACAGGACAAGTGTGAGAGGACTTGGCAGGCTTGGCAGAAGTCTGACAAGAAGCGCCTCAGGGAGATGAAGGGTATGTGGGATCAGCTACCCAAGGAGATTCGCAGCAAGACAAGGCCGAGGATAGAGGAGTTTGAGTTAGCACCGACTCGCCTCAACCGAGACACCTGCCCTACCCTACCTAGAACCAAGCCTACTGAGGAGCTCACCAAGGCCTTGAAGTACGTGTCCCGACTTCACAAGTCTGACGAGGAGATCGAGATCGAGAACAGTCGTATCCCCGCTGTGGTGTACGAGTTAGAGTAGATGACCCTGCGTGGTCATGAGATATGTCAGTAGCTTCCATGAGTTGTACCCCATGATGTACCCCTTATGAGATGTATTATGAGACGCTATGCGTAGTACGATTCTCACACATCTTCAAGTGTAGCTACTGGAGATGATGCTATGTAATAAAACCCATGTAATGAATGATTCGGATCTTATTGCATCTTATGGATCTTGTTGCTTCTTTGTAATGAGTGTTGGATAGTATAAATGATTTTCTTTAAAATCGTTGAAATCATGTAATCATAATTGAATTATAAGCACTTATGGCACAAGCACTAAAATTCTTATGATCTGTGTTGCAGATGCTGAACCGCCGATCTGCTCGCCTAATGAACCATGAACGTGTGCCCATCCCTGAACCAGCCGAACCCAATGGGGGTCGTGGTGGCAACAACCGTGGCTGTGGCCGTGGCCATGGACGCGGAGGGGTACCTTTCAATCTGGAGAATACTCGCCGCCTGTTGAGGAGAACATTCCGCCACCACCACCACCAAACCTGGCAGAAGTGATGGCGCAGCAGACCCAGCTTCTTGCAGCTCTTGTTGAAGGAGCAAACCGTCGCCAGGGAGGTCAGCAAAATGACTTTCAAAGGAAGCTGGAAGGATTTCTGAAACTAAGGCCACCCACCTATGATGGCACCGACCCTGACCCGCTTGTAGCCGATGACTGGCTCAAGGAAATGGAGAAGAAGCTTGACCTCACTACTTTCACCGACGATGAGTGTGTTGGAGCTGCCGCACACCAGCTCATAGGTGCAGCACGTGCTTGGTGGGACAGTTTCAGTGACTCCCATGAAGACCCTGCCAATATCTCATGGGATCAGTTTGCTGAAGCATTCATTGAGTATCACATTCCCAAGGGTATCATGGAGGCCAAAGCCGAGGAGTTCCGCAACATCAAGATGGGAAAGGACAAGGTGACTAAGTACACTACTCGTTTCACCAACCTTTTGCGCTATGCACCTCCCTATGTTGTGAACTCTGAGAAGGAGAAGCTGTACTATTACCACAAGGGACTTAACCCGCACATCAAGCTAAAGTTTGGCGGTATTGAGAGTAACACACTGCGTGCTCTGGTGGACCGCTGCATCCAGATTGAGAAGGACCGTGCTGAAGCTGGAGAAGAGTACAGGGAGAGGAAGCATAAGCCTGAGGAGTCTTTCCATGGCCGTGATCGCAAGAGGTTCCGCAGAGATGCACCATCCAGGGAACGCTCTCGCCACAACAGGGATGATAACCCTGGATCGAGTAGGGGAAGTGGAGGCTACATCGCCAAATACTCCTGCCCTGCCCAGGATCGTTACACCCGGGACCGTTATGCTCAGGACCACAACACTCAGGATTGTATCAACCGTTCCCGTACTGTGAATGAATGCCCAGCACAGAACCGCTCCGCACCAGGCACTAGAAACTAGAAGGCACCCGTGCCAACCCCTATAGGCGGTGCGCCTTTCACCTACTTTGCTTGTGGCCAACTAGGTCACAAAGCTGCTGAATGCCCTCAGAACTCAGCTGCTTAGAAGTCTCAATTCAAGGGATCTGCTATTCGTGGACGTCTCAATCATCTGGACACCGAGGAAGCATAGACTGCCCCTAACGTGGTGTATGGTATGTTTTTAGTTAATGGCAATACTGCATCAGTTCTATTTGATTCTAGAGCAACTTGTTCATACATATCATCCAAGTTTGCACGAGAGCATGACCTACCTGTAACCCCACGTGAAAAGCCTATCATCACCAGTTCACCTTTAGGAGACCTAAAATGCACCCACATCTGTAAGGGAGTGAGTCTTACCATTGAGGGTCTTATCTTTAAAGCCGATCTAACCATGTTACCTTCCACTAACCTAGATGTCATCTTAGGCATGGACTGGTTAACCATTCACCAAGGAATCATATCATGTTCACCTAGATAAGTCCAAGTGACCCACCCATTGGGCCAAGTCATTAGATGTGAACCCCAGTTTGGAAAGTCCACCTCTATCCTATGTGCCCTTAAAGCAAGTTCAGAATCACAAAAAGAGGAAAAGACAGTTCATGATGTGCCTGTGGTCAGAGACTATCCCGATGTATTCCCTGAAGAATTACCGGGTATGCCACCAGACCGTGATGTAGAGTTCATCATTGATCTTTTACCAGGAACAGGACCCATTGCCAAGAGAACCTATCGCATGTCAGTCAATGAACTGGTCGAGCTCAAGAAACAGCTTGATGAGCTCATCTGGAAGGGATATATCAGACCCAGTGCTTCACCCTGGGGATCCCCTGTTCTATTTGTTAAAAAGAAGGATGGCTCAATGAGAATGTGCATTGATTACCGAAACTTGAACGCAGTCACCATCAAGAACAAGTACCCCCTGCCAAGGATTGATGATTTGCTTGATCAGCTCAGAGGTGCCAAGTATTTCTCCAAGATTGATCTCAGATCTGGATATCATCAGATGAAGATTCGAAAGAGTGACATACCGAAGATAGCCTTCATGACTAGGTATGGATAGTTTGAGTTCACTATGGTATCCTTCGGACTCACGAATGCACCCGCATACTTCATGAACATGATGAATAAGGTTTTCATGGATGATCTAGATAAGTTCGTGGTGGTATTCATTGATGACATTCTTGTCTATTCATCCACCGCTGAAGAGCATGAACATCACCTAAGAACTATACTTGAGAAACTAGCCCAACATCAGCTTTACGCAAAGTTCAGCAAATGTGAGTTTTGGTTACAGGAAGTTGCCTTCCTAGGCCATGTACTATCAGCTGAAGGTGTTGCAGTTGACCCAGCTAAGATTGAGGCTGTGAAAGAATGGGAACAACCCCGTAATGTGTCAGAAGTCAGAAGTTTCTTGGGATTGGCTGGATATTACCGCTGATTCATCGAAAACTTCTCCAAGATAGCCCGTCCGATGACCAACCTTCTGAAAAAGACTAAGGAGTTTGAATGGACGCCCGAGTGCGAACAAAGCTTCTAGGAATTGAAAAAGAAGCTTACCACAACCCCTGTGCTAGCATTGCCTGATATCAGCAAAGATTTCGTGGTCTATTGTGATGCATCCTGTCAAGGACTTGGTTGTGTACTGATGTAAGATGGGAGAGTGATAGCTTATGCTTCTCGACAGTTGAAAGAACACGAGAACCGTTACCCTACTCATGATCTTGAGTTAGCAGCAGTTGTGCATGCTTTGAAGATTTGGAGGCACTACTTGATAGGCAACAAGTGCGATATCTACACCGATCATAAGAGCCTGAAGTACTTTTTCACTCAAGAAGATCTGAATATGAGGCAACGTCGATGGCTAGAGTTGATCAAGGACTATGATCTGGAAATTCACTATCATCCGAGGAAAGCTAACGTAGTCGCAGATGCCCTCAGCCATAAGAGTTACTATCACACTTTGATCACTGGATCTATACCACCTGAGCTCAAGGAAGAGATTGATGACTTCCAACTTGAGATACTACCGCATGGCTTATTGAATGAGCTCCGCATACAGTACGATCTCACAGATCGCATCTGTCAAGCTCAGAAAAATTGTGAAGAGATCGAATATCTCCGTGGTCTGATGAAACTAGGCTACAAGACCAACCACCATGAAGATGAACAAGGAACCATTTGGTTCAAGGACATAATCTATGTACCTTCTGATCTAGCCCTACAAGAGGAAATTCTGTCAGAAGCCCATGATTCTAAATACTGTATTCACCCTGGAAATTCAAAGATGTATCAAGACTTAAAGAAACACTTTTGGTGGAAAGGCATGAAGACAGACATTGCAGGACATGTGGCATGATGTGACACCTGTAATAGAGTCAAGGCTGAACATCAAAGGCCTGCAGGATTGCTAAAGCCTCTTGACGTTCCCGAGTGGAAATGGGAGAGCATATCCATGGATTTTATAGTTGGATTGCCCCGTTCACAGAAAGGCAACGATTCCATCTGGGTGATTGTTGATCGTTTGACCAAGATTGCTCACTTTGTACTAGTGAAGACCAAGACCAATGTAGAAAAATTAGCAGATCTATATATAGAGCATATTCTCAGACTGCATGGAGCACCCTCCAGTATTGTATCTGACCGTGGTCCTCAGTTCGTGTCCCGATTCTGGGAAGCCCTGCACAAGTCCATTGGAACCAAACTTGATTTCAGTACCGCTTACCACCCACAGACAGATGGACAGACAGAACGAGTAAATCAGATCTTAGAAGACATGCTTCGCGCTAGTGTGCTGAATTATGGATCTGATTGGGAGAAATGCTTACCCTATGCAGAGTTCTCTTACAACAACAGCTACCAAGCCAGTATCAAGATGTCGCCGTTTGAAGCTCTATATGGCAGACCTTGTAAGACACCGTTGATGTGGTCCCAACCGGGAGAAAGGTCATTCTTTGATTCCGCTAAGATTCAAGATGCAGAAGAAGGAGTTGCTCAAGTGAAGGAGAATCTGAGAATTGCTCAAAGTCGATACAAGAGCTATGCTGATAAAAGGAGAAGAGAACTCAAGTTCAATGTGGGAGACTTCATCTATCTCAAGGTATCTCTGCTACGTGGGACTGTCAGATTCCATGTGAAAGGCAAGCTTGCCCCTAGATTTGTTGGCCCATACAAGATTTGCAAGAGAATTGGAAAGCTCGCCTACAAACTTGAGTTACCTGAGGAATTGATGGGTGTACATCCCGTATTTCATGTATCCCAGCTACGCAAATGTTTGAGAGTGCCCGATGAAGTGATCCCGACCGACACACTTGACATTCAAGATACACTTGAGTATAGAGAATATCCTATCAGAATTCTGGGCAGAGATACCAAAGAAACCCGAAGCAAGACTATTCCTATGTGCAAGATCCAATGGAGTAATCACACTGAGAGAGAAGCGACATGGGAGAAAGAGTCGGACCTCCGGCTACGATATCCTTACCTCTTTGAAGAGTACGTTACGCTTTAATCTCGGGGATGAGATTCTATTAAGGGGGTAGGACTGTAACAACCCAGAAATCCACACACAAAAATCACAACTACAAAAATTTTCTTAAAACTCCCATGTGATGATGAGTGACATTGTAGGAGCCAACCCTAAGAGTTGCATTAGAAGTAACCCAACCCAAGTTAACACCTAAGCATGGCATATCATTAGTTAATCATGTTCATTTAAATTCTAACAAATAAAGTATTGCATGCATTGCTATATTCAAAATGTGAGTTGGATTTCCATTTGAGTTATGATATGCTTAATAACTCCAATAAAATAATAAACCATCAAATCAAATCAAAGAATAAAGACTTTTAGTGAAAAACTATTTATATTTTTGTATAATAAAACTACACTTACTTTTGTTATACAAAATGACTAAATAAATTCCTAATATATATATAAGAATGTGGTGGGCCACATATCTAAAACTCTAATGAATTTGGTGCACCAATTTTTGAATTCAAAAACCAAAACCAAATTTGAATTCAAACTAATGGAAGAGGAATGAAAAATAGAAAAAAGAAAAGAAGAAGTGGGCCTCGCAGCCAACCGCTCGGCCCAAGCTAGCCAGCCCAGCCAGCACCATCGCGACCGCCACCCCCAGCGCGCGCGTGGCCTAGCTTGCGGCCCAGCAACGCCCGTGCGCTCCCCGCCTTCGCTCGCTGCCGCTATCGCTGGACCCCGCGTGTCAGCCACACGTCGCCCACGCCCACGCGTCTCCCCGCCTCCGCTTGCAGCCGCTGCCTACTAGATCCCGCATGTCAGCCCTACTGTGCTTCTTCTCCATGCCCACGCTGATTCTCCCCTCCGACAGAACCCCGATAGCAATGGCAGGGCAGGCCAGGGGGTCACGCCCGGGGCATGGCCTTGCTCCCCCCCTTGCGCCGCGCCCACGCAACCACGCACGGCCGTCGGATGGGATGCACGCCTCCGATCCCCCTCAATCTCTAGCCGCCGAACGCTAGGCTCCATGGCCGAGCTCGGCTATAAAAGCCCTAGCCCTGGAGGCCTAGCGCTCGTCCCATCACCCCGCCGCCACCTCGGAGGCCGTCCACAGCCCACCCAAGCCAAGGGAGAAGAGGGGGAAACGCCAAAGCCGCTGTGGGGGAAGAGACCGCCGGAGCCAAGAGTGTCGCCGTCGTCTACATCACCGACGTGGTTCGGCACAGCACTACACGGCTACCAGAGCTTCACGGCCTCGAATCGACACGACATCACCATCCATTCTTCCACGCCACCGATGGTGAGCCCCCCTCTTTCGGTCTCTCTCTGCCGCCGAACCTCACCGTCGGCCATGGCGCTCCACACCTGGAGCGCGTAGGCCAGTGCCTTGTCTCCGGCCACTAGGAACACACGCACCCACGCACACCCCGCGACCATGCCGTGACCACCCCGCGTAAGCCCCCTTGATCACCCGTGCGCATCACCGTTGTTCTCATAATCGCTGTGGCCGCCGGGATGTCTCTACCGGCCACCTGGGAACCCGTAGCCTCGCCGTGAGCCCTAGACGCCATCGTCGTGCACCCACGAAGCCGTAGAAGCCTCATCTGCCCAGCACCAGCCATTGGAGGGCCTGTGTGCACGGCCTCACCACCGGCGAGCACTGCCGAGCCGCCAGCCGCCATGGCCAACGCACTGGAGGACCTCGACCACCACTTAGACCTCAGGATCATGATCGCCGTGGCCCGGGGAAGCTTTCCCCCTCTCCAATCGGACACCAGCACTGCCACGGAGGCTCACCGGGCGCTCACCGCCGATGGGAGCACCGCCGTGGAAGAAAACAGGGGAACACCCCCCTCGCCGACCACCCATGCGTGAGCTTGGTGCACGTGAGCCGAGCAAAGGAGAAGAGACGGTGGACTTGGTCCACCATGCACCCTGCCGTAGGTCCATGAACCATGAGCGCTGGTCCACCGTGAGCCACACGGTGTGAGCCACGCTGTGGATGAAGCCCAATAAGAGCCCACAGCCATGACATGGCAGCATCACAGCGTACCACATGTCCGGGTCAGCCCGGCCCAAACTGGCCCAACCCGAGCCCACCAGAGCCCAGTTCGGACCCAGCCCGTATTGACCGTTGACCGGTCAACATTGACCACTGACCTGGCCCCACATGTCAGCGACACAGTGTTGCTGGACCCACACGTCAGATGATGACGTCATGTTGGCGTCGTGATGATGTCACGCGGGACCCACACGACAGGAACCTACACGGTCGTGATGACGTCATGCTGACGTCACACTGACATCAGCTGCTGACGTCAGCAGCCCTGGCCCCGCATGTCAGCGACCTTGACCGTTGACCGAAGACCGTTGACCATTGACTCGCCGTTGACTTTGACCGGCCCCACATGTCAGTGACCCAATAGCCTTTGGCCCCACCTGTCGGCGTGGATGACGTTGATGACATCATGCTGACCTCATGCTGACGTCAGCTGGACCCCACCTGTCAGCTCGGAACCGTGATGCTGACGTCATGCTGACATCATGCTGACGTCAGCAAGCCACGTGGACCAACCACAGCGTGACACGTGTCAGCCCAGGATTAATTCAGCCTTTTTCCATTTTCAGAAATAGATTTAATCTTTGGAAATTCATAACTAATTCATACGACCTCGGAAAAATACGAAACCAGGACCAAAATTCATCTAAAATCGAGCTCTACGTAATGGACCCATGTTTGAATGCATTTGGCTCTTTTGAATTTTCATTGCTTCTTTGTGCTATTCTATAGACGTTGCTAATACGACTATAATGCGATTGTTTGTAGACTCAGAGGAGAACTGGACGGACGAGGATCGTGAGTACCATGAGGAGTATGGAGACGACTACACTAAAGGTGCCACATCCCACCCAATCTCGTAGCACCTATTACGCATGGCTAATATAGAAATGCTAGTGCTTACTTTATTGTCATGAGCACATTATGGTAGGACTTGCATGGTAGTGTGTTTTCTTGATGGCCTTTACCTTGACGCAACCTTACCCCTGCTCACCCTGCTGTTAGGATAGTCACACGCTTGCTATTACATTTCATCGCTTATTACTTCTACTACGCTTGCACTACATTGATGCGTGGTGGAAACTGGCGTTATCTGGACCATGGGGAGAGTGCTGCGTGTGTGACTTGGGTGCGTGGAGGGTGAGGGTGTGTCGACCAAGTTGGAGTATACGACGAGCCTAGGGCAAGTCTTGCCGTGGGGTGCTACCTGGGCACCCCTGGAATGGATACCTGTGGTGGGTAAATGGTATATGAGGTGGCCCGGGGTGTGAACCTGTAAAGGGAGGAGCCCAGGGTGGAGGTGCTGTGGTGGCATGGTAAATGGAAACCCTGATGGAGACATTCTGGCGTGGTCATCCCTAAGGACTTACTAGTACTCAGATTCACCGGGAAGCCTTACGTACCACTCGCCCTATATGGTGCGGGACTGCCGGACTACTTGGTAGGATATTGCCACTACTGCTTGGTTGATAGCGGACAGTGTGAGGAAGGTACGGGGTGCGGAGGATTTCCCCCACACCCTTCCGAGACTTCATGGAGACCTTGTGGACCCGGCTCATGACTCATAGTTTCAGCCACCCTAGACCAGACTTGGGGTGTACCAGGGCTAAGTGGCAGAGTGGCATTATCCTAGGCTAGCAAGCAGCCGGAATTAGCCCAGTTGACGATGGTCAGCGAGGAAGGCAGATCTTGTGGTTATGTAAACCTCTGCAGAGTGTATGGTTGATCGATCGATACATATGCCGACTCATCGGCAATGGACCTTTCCCGGGTTTCGCTTAAACTAGATAGTGAGATGAGTCCTTCTTTTCTCCCCCTGGGATGAGTGTTCAGACGTAGCTAGGGGCTACGGGCCTTGAGATAGTGCCGAGAGGGAGTTGGCCTGTCGACTGAGCGATGGTATGGCTGTGGTATGATGATGGGGTGGGGATGGTGGTTTATCGTTCCTGGCTCTAGAATGGGAATGGGGTGGAATGGGTGTGTGAATGGAGTTAAAACTTGACCAGCTATTATTATATACTTGATTTACTAATGCATAGGAAACCCCAGCCTTATAGGTTCCTCTTGATTACATCCAATTTGCATCCAATTTCCACAAAGCAAGGCTCATAGGGTTGGGAGTGGCCAGTACAAATCGTACTGATAAATTTTGGCACACAGGTTCTGCTGAGGAGTATAGCTCCGAGGAGTTTGACGGTTGAGGGGTTCGTTCCTACGCTTGAGTTTGGCGATCCTATCTTCAAGCTGTTCTGAATGAATGCTAGTTTTGATTCCGCCAATGCGGCGATGTAATAATCTATGTACTTCCGCACTATTTGTACTATGATATTATCGTTGTATGGATGTGATATTCGACTGGAATCTGGGTAATATGATCTACAACGGTCTTATTACACTTCGACTCTGTGGATTTCCCTTCGCAGAAATCGGGGTTGTTTCAAAGGAGGCGATCAAAAGATCAAAACACAGCGCAAAAGAACATAGCCTAATTGCCGAAGGCAGCTATGCAGGAGACTCTTGCTTAATTTCCACAAACGCCTCGTGTCCACCAAAGTGATTACCAGATAAAGATTAACCTGAGATTTGGTCTTGTCGAGCAACAACATGAGATCAAGACTGATAAACATCCAGAGACTTGAAAGAGTTGGAGACAAAATACATGAGATTCGAGGGACAGAGCCATTGCAGTGACTAGAGATTCAGTTGATAAAGCAACAACATGATCTGCGAGTAGAAGGTTCCAAAGCCAGGGCAGATAGCGATTATCGTTGCACTAGATTATCAGTAGGAGAAGGAGCAATAAGATCTAACAAGGATTTTTGCAGCAGGGTCCTCCCACACAGGAGCGGGACAACCATGAAATATGCAAGCATTTAAGGGAACTAAGCTTGGGCCTAAGGTCGAGCAAAGGCATGGATAAAGGTCTTTGTAGCGCAACGTTCAAGGCTAGCAACCACATGTACAGGCTTAGGTTCCTAAGAGAGAACTTAATTGGAGATGACAACTGTGCGATTACATAACTTGAGCGTTGTTTTAGGATAAAGCTATTTGACACTCGTATGCTTACCGAGGACAAAAGGGTGACAACTATGGCACTACCTAGATAATGAGCATCCATGCCTACATCATGGTCTTAAGCGAGCATTTCAAAACACTCAATCCAATTAGCTTAAATGGCTATTACGAAGCACAAAGCTCGTACATAACAAGCAGTCACCTACAACAACACCACTACACATATCAGGCAAAACATGGTGGTAAGGCACTGTTATCTTTTGTTTCCTTTTTACTGAGTAGGTGGATATCTCTACAAAACAAGTTTTACTTACATTTAGCAATTTAGTTTTCAAAGGGGTGAATTTTTTGTTAACTATTAACTCGTCATCTATTTCCTTTGGAAGCCAACATACGAGGCAAAGCTAATCACACACTAACTTCAAGCATAGCTATTCAAGCAGCATGGGACAAGGCATTTTGGCTAGCTTCACACAGGGAAAATAGTGACATCACATTGATCACAAGTTACTTAGCATTAGAACAAGGTGAGGGAAGCATATTTATGCACAAGCACAATCATGATGCATGCTCGTCCTATTCGTCCTCACGAAATTGCCAGCCAAAGGTGGCAATCAAGTTCTATGTCGGTGGCATAACACGTACTCTCTCGATATATAGCTAGTCGTCAGCTATATTCAATCTACGCATTCGTGGTTAGCGTACCTGCAGGCAAATTCATTGCAGCCCATCCCCACAAGAGATAAATAAGCACACAATGAAAGCAGTAAACTAAGATACTCTCCATATATACATCTCCCGATGTATATACTTCGATATCCATAGCTACCCGATAAATATACCCGCAATTAAGTACCTTCATATATACATGTGTGTAACATGTAAATATTCCAGTAACCAAAGCTAACTCTCCCTAGACCAACAGTGGGACGGTCATGCTCTCACAACTCACACTTACCTGGGCGTAGAGACAATTGATCCATACATTACCATTCAAGCGAATGGCATCCATACAATAGCACGCCGTATGGACGACGAAAGTAAAAACCCCCATGTTAGTACTTAGATAGCCACCTAATAGTCCTTAACTAGGCATAAAGGAGGATGTCGCTAGCATAGTTTTGCAAATTAGTTTTGACAAATTTGTCTGTAGCTAAAGTTTTAGTTAAAATAGGCTTTTTTAAAACCAAAACTTTGTTTTTAAAATAATGTACATGACAGTATTATGCTTAATCTTGCTCTGATGCCAGCTATAATAGAACCGCCTAATTTATACAAGATCAAGTACGGCTGTCTCCGCTAACACGTTGACACGCGCATACTTTCACTCATATAAACCCGGTAGTCCGCCGAGTGTCCCGAAAGACCTCGGTAAATCAACATCACAACCAAGATCGCGTGATTAAGCAAATACACATCACATACATAGGGTTGCAGCGGAAATAATATTACAAATGGGTTCACAAATAAAAGTATGAGTTTGGGTTTCAAAACCACTTAGTGAAAACAACATAGCTTTCAAATCATTACATTAATATAAGTTCCAAATATATTGCTAGCATAAGTGACATCATCCGACAAAAGCATATAGATGAGAAGTAACTATAGAATCACCGAGCCACCGGCGGTTAGCCACCATCTTCATAGGCCGAGAACTTCACCTACAACATGGTGGGATAAACCCTGAGTATGAGAAGGTACTCAGCTAGACTTACCCGTCAAAACTAGAAATAAAGGACACCAAGGGTCATGCAAGGCTTATGAGGTGGGCTAGCTTGACACAGTTGCATAAAAGAGCTTATGAATATAGTAACCAATTTAAACTTCGCATAAAGTTTATCATCATTTACCTCTCTACTAGATTTGCACCTGTACTAGAGCACTCACTTATTAGGAGCAAACAATATTAACCATAGCAGGTATAACAAGGCTGTCATCATCATATCATCATTTCTGAACCATTATGTTATTTAGTGTATCTACTTTGGAGATAAGCCTATCAAGTTCTCACTAACCGGGAGAGACGACGACTCGAATCGAATTACAACTCAGCTGAGGGGGTATTCCTAACTCTCACCCTAGCATACTTTGCAAGGGTAGCCGTGGGTCACCTTTGGGACAACTCAGGAACCAAATTCGTAGGTTCGATCAACGCCAGCACTCTCAGGGATTACCCTTCTGCCAGGACGATCAGGACTTTTAAATCACCTGCCCTTGGACTCACGCCTACGGCTCCCTTCCGAGGCGCACTTTATAATTATCGACTCCCGGCCTGAGGTGAGCTACTCGGCTTCGTGGTTGGTCTCCAGACCCGGCCAACTAAGAGAGAGGCATGCGTTCAACATGAACAGGAAAGGCTCCAAGATTCAGTCCTTAAGCGACACAGACGGAGTCACTGCAAACCAGCAAGCCTCCGTCCGGTCTTCATTTCAAATTAAGACTGGTTCTTTTCCACGATAGCAAATATAGCCAACCGTGCCATATGTATCTTCCTATATCTCGCAGGTGACAGGAAATCACCTGACTTCTACCGTGTTTAAGCTGGGCTAAGCACTACACGAGCCTGAGCTACATAGGATTCAGGGTATCAATATCTGGACAAGGATTTGGATAACCAATGCAGCAAGTGTTTGCATTCAACACCTAAACTTAATGCAACAATATATATATGTAACAATAATACTTTAACTGCATTTTGGAAATTAGGAGGCTTAATATGCTCCGGGGCTTGCCTGGGATCCCACACTGAGTCAGTGTTAGTTAGATGACACTCGCTAAGTGAGCATCTCTCGTCCTAGCACTTGTCCAGTCCTTCCACCTTCGGGATAGGTCCACCATACACCGTCTTCGGGTTCGGCTCCAACATCACATCCTTCATGTGGTTCATCTAGCGCACCTAGATGAGATGCAATATGCAAGTGTATGAATACATGGAAGTGCAATAGACAATGCATCGCATGCAGTAAGTAAGACAAGCACAAGGTTACATTAACATGCACAAGCACTTCGCATTGCCTACTTTAAATATCGCACAATTTATCATCCCACGATAGCAAAGAAGACGACAACACCAAGCATGAAACAAGTTTCCCAAGATCTCAGGTACTCTAACTCAACCATCATCAAAGGTATGAGCCACACTTAGCAATATACAAGCAAACAACTATAATTGGAATCTGTCAATTTCTGGACATGCAAACAGCAGCTACAAGATTTAGCTATAACTGGAGTTACACAAATCCAAATGACTTACAAGAAGACATTTTGGAAATCTTATGAAATTTTATACAATTCATTTTTAATCATGTTAGCATGATTCTCAAGTTAACTCAGTCAAATATACCCATTTACAGAAACTGGTCCACAATTGACAGAGAGCAATCAATTCTGTAACCCAAATTTAAACTGGCATAACTCACAAACCACAAAACCAAATGCCACCAAATTTTAACAGAAGCTATATACATGAATTATCTCCAGCTTTGTTATTATCACAAAAAGCTCATTCAAACCCTAACTAGATCAAACACTAGCATCTTTCAGATCTGCTTAGAATACAATCAAAACCTGATAGAAGAATTAAAAGTCATGTAACTCCTACACTATCTGGCCTATGACCTTAAAATTTGAACACAAGCAAGATCATGAAATTTTCTACAACTTTTGTATTCACTACAACCATAGAAAACATCATCTACACCACGAAAATAATTGCACAAGCAAAACTGCAAATGCAACCCAACAGCAGTGGTACAGAAAACTGATAGGAACTTCAGAGAGGCATAACTAGAGTTCTAGACCTCCAACAAACATGAACCATAACTTTTTGAACAGCTTAGGAAGTTACCTACAACTTTCCTATTCTCATATTAAGATGATTCTACAGTTAGAAGGGTCAATTAATTCAATAATTGCATCTCTGTCCAAAACATAGACAGAAACTGACATGCCACTTTAAACAGCTATAACTGGAGTTATACATGTCCAATAAATGTGGTTCTAGACTTTTTAGAAAGCTTATCAAATTTTAAACAACTTTGTTGTAAACACCTAAAGCTAATTCTACAATTAAGAAGGCCCCACAATACCAACAACGTAACCCTGTCAGAGTTTGGGTAGAAACAGCCACCGATATTTAAGCAAGTATAACTCAAGATCTACTTAACAAAAAATCATGATATTTAGCTTTTTGAAAAGCTTAATAAATTTAATACAACTCATCTATTATCACAAAGTCATGATTCATAACCTAACTAAGCCAATTAATTTAATCTTGCAGACCTATTCAGAATAGGGGTAAGGCAACACAGGTAATTTGTTATTTTTATAGATCTGAAACTATCATGTCTAAAATACTGAAATTTTTACCAGACATCACTAATCATATCAGTAACGCTCCAAAAAAATTTCACATTTATTTGAGTAAAATAACTTCAGTTATCAAAAAGACAAGACATGACTAGCATTAAGAACCTAACTGCCTAAATCCATTTTTACAGCTAAACCTTTAAACTAAAACATGTAATATTATAGATCTAGTGCACATATAATTTCACAAGGATTCCAAAAAGTCCTCATTTACTATTTTACGATTTTTCTACAAATTACTACGAATTTTCAAAGTGGAGCATTCAAATCTGTAAAAACCAGTGAAAAAGGAAATTGAAATCTTGCATCGGGGTCCCTGCGGAAAACACAAATTAAACACGAACAAATTGATCCTTTTTGGCACTGTTCACTGGAGTCACTAGTTCTTCACAAAACCCCCTGCCTTTTCCCTTATTGCCACGCGTGGTCCATCGTCTTCCTCCTCCGGCCGGAACAGAGCAGCACGCCGGCGCTCACGCTTCCGGCCACCGTGGTGCTCACCGGCGGCGAAGGAGGGGTGGAGGAGCACCAAGGGAGCATAGCGGACCCGTAGGACTATCTTGCTCGGCCTGAGATGAGCCCGAACGGCCTGGCCACGCGCGTGCACGGGCCAACCACAGCGACCGTGCGGCCGACGGTGCTCCGGCGGGTTGCGCAGCTGGGGAGGGGCGCAGAAAGGGGCGGCGGAAGGAGGAGAAGGTGATGCCGAGCTTGGTTCAGACGGAGGAGGGAAAGAGTGGAGGCAGTAGCAGCGGTGAGGAGCTCTGCTCGGCTTGTCCATGGCGAACGCGCTCTAGCGCGCGCGTGCGGCACAGAGGCGAGGGAGGAGGCGAGCAGAGAGGCGAGTGAGGAGCGAGGGCCGCTCAGCTTTCACTCAAGAAGGGCGCCGGGGACGCGACAGGGCAGCCACGCGGCAAGCGGCGCGCTGCAATTGCGGGTGTGCTCTATGCATGGCGGCCACGCCCTGGACACGCGCCGCCCATTGAGGCGTTTTACCGAGCACGTGGCGGGCAGCAAAGCGATCAGCGTGGGGCACGATTTTGGGCCGTTTGCAGGCCAAATTTGGATGTGGGCCCA
Source organism: Miscanthus lutarioriparius (assembly GCA_904845875.1). Lineage (NCBI taxonomy): Eukaryota > Viridiplantae > Streptophyta > Magnoliopsida > Poales > Poaceae > Miscanthus > Miscanthus lutarioriparius. Next base: position 68,350,417 of record CAJGYO010000001.1, on the reverse strand, counting down.
AAATGAAGTTGGGTCTACACCTAATGCTCTCCAACTTCGCTTAAGAGTTCAGGGTCATTAGGGTTATGGTTAAGCAGATAACATGCTCCAAACTTTGGTTTGTCAGCGCATTGACAGCGATGAACAAGAGTCTAAAATTGGTCAAAATTGATGGTCAAAGTAGCATCACTATAAAGCTTAAATCATCCTTTTTGATCTATTGGAGCATTTTCTGGCCATCTACTCAACATGAACCCTTCATAACATTTGTTCATGAGTGCAAGTAGAGTTGTTTGAGCAAGGTACCAAGGTTTGGTTGACTTCATAGGTTTCCATCCACTTGATAAAGCAATTCATGCAAAGATATGACTTATCATTTCATGTGACTTTTTGATTCCAAACTTTATGAAACTTTTCCACGGGTCTAGATGGATGCATGTGGATGTAATGTACATGGAAGAAGCATGTTTAGCATTACTCTTGCATAATCTTAACAAGGGTCCATATGTAAGCAAATGTGCGTGGCCCAAGTTTAAGTTGAAGCTCCATCATGTAGATTTGATCTTGACACCTTGATTACCACTTGACATGTCATGTTTGGGCTCAAACCCATTGCTTAACTGGTGACAAACACCTAGGGTGTTACAGTTGCTGGGGTGGCTGACGCATGGGGTCTGGTTTGTCAGCTTGTCCTGATGCGGCGGCGTGCGGTGCGTGACGGCTGACGGGCGGGTCCGGCTTGTTAGCGGCTGCGCGCGTGCGGGCGGCAACACTGGGCCGGCTTCATGGGCTATGCATGTGAAAGGGCAGGCGAGGCTTGGCTGGGCTAGCTGGGCCGGTCAAGGCAGGCTGGGCTGCTGCTTCTCCCTCCTTTTCCTTTTCTTTTTCTGTTTGTTTCTCTTTTCTTTCTTTTGCTTTGATTCACTTTTAGTTAGAGTTTAAACTTGAGCTTCGAGTTACGTAGTGGGTCCCACAAGGTATTTCAATTGGTGGTCAAAATACAACCCCTATATTAGGGTTTATCATAAATATTATGTAAGTTAGTTAAACATCACATAAGGCAAAAGAATCCAAATCATAAGTGGAATTTAAGGATGCATGCATGATTTGTTTATTTAGGAATTTAATTACACATGTGGCATAAAACCAAGCTATGCTTATGACTTTAACCTAGTTGGGTCACATCTAATCCAAAACTAGTGTTTGGCTTCTACATGTGTCACTCAATCATCACATAGGGTTTAAACAAAAATTTTGTAGTTGTGATTTTTGGTGTGTGGATTTTTGGGTTTTTACACCATGTTTATCCGAACCATCATATTCCATAATACAATTACTACGATGTTGGGACTAGCCAAGTTTCTCACTATCCAGGAGAGACGGCGATTCGAATCGATCGATTTCAACCAGCTGGGAATTTATTCCTAACACAAACCCAGGCATACCGCGCGAAGGCAGCCTTAGGTCACCTTTGGTACAACTCAGGTACACATTTCGTGGGTCCGTACCACGCCGCACAATCAGGGACACCAAATGCTAGGACGTTCAGGCCTAGCCTGCCCTTGGGCTCAGTCTGATCGCCCCCAGCAAGGTGCGCACAACAGAACGGGGCCCGACCTGAGTTGAGCTACTCGGCTTCGCGGTCGGAACGAGTTATCCAGCTAGCTAAGTGATAGGCATGCGTTCAATCTTGTCAGAAGCGCCAACAAAGGTACGGTCCTTAATCAGCGCAGATGGAATCACATGAGTCAACCTACCATAGACTTCGCCCGGCCTCGATTTACTTTTTAACCCATGGTTCTTTTGCATGATAGCAAATATAGCCAACCATGCTTCGGTATCCACCTATATCTCGTAGGTGACAGGAAATCACCCGACTTCTACCAGTCTAAGCATGGCTAAGCATATATTCGATCCTAGACCTACACAGGGTTAAAGGGATATTTCTGGACAAGGAATTTATATGCATCAAGTGGTTCCAATCAACTCTTATAACCTAATGCATCAACCATAAAGGACTCAAGTAATATTTTGTAAAACACTGGGAGACTTAGAATGCTCCGGGGCTTGCCTTTTAGAAAGGAAGTGGGGCGGTGGTCAGGGCACTCCGAAAGCTCTTCAAGGATCTGCTCCTCTTCTTCGGGAGCTGCGGCTTGAGGAATCTCCTGCTGGTCTCCTTCCTCTCCTTCATTGATTTCTAGCAACGTGATCTCCTCCGTCGATCCTAGTTGCATGAATATGGCATAAGATGTTGCGAATGCGTACATGCTGACAATTATAGCATGATGATACATGATGAATGCATTCTTGTAAGTATTCTTCACAGCATGTGGTTTAAGTAACAACAAGTGCATTACATTTACTGAGTAGGTGCATATCTCTTCTTGATTATTTAATTAACTACTTCAACAATGTATCTACTACATCACAAAATAGCAGCTACTTGTTTTACTCATAACTAGAGTTCTAATTATCCAAATGCAGTGATCCTAGACTTTCTAGAAAGATTATAAAATTATCTACAACTCTTATTTAATTCACAAAAGCTAATTCACAACTTATCTTAGCCAAAATAGACAATCATATCAGTGCTGTCCAGAAATTCCAGAGAGGAAGCAATTCGGAAATGCTAACTTTAAACAGCTATAACTCCTAAACCGTTTGACCTATGGTCCTGAAATTTTAACACAAGACATACGATGAAGTTATCTACAACTTTGTTATTAACCATTTTTACAGCAAACATCATTTTTATCATGCAACTTATCAAACTACAGAATCTATCCGAAAACTCTTCCAATTCTCATTATAAAGCAACAATACTTCTACTTCATGTAATCACTCAAAGTTTGACAACACAAAGTCTACCAACAGTTTAAGCATACCAAATAAACTTAAGAAAACATAATGGTGAAGCCCAAACTATTTATTTAAATGCCTTTATTATTTTATTTAGATACTTAGGTTAAATAATAACCATATACTAAATGTACATCATAAATTCTCAGAAATTTATAGTGGCTTACTAGTGCTACCAATAGACTACGGTAAAAGTTTCATGCCATTTTACCTAGTAAAACATCCTATGCAAAAATGACAAGGAATAAAGGCTTAAAATAGCATAAATAGAAAACCCTATTGAAAAGTGTCAAGCAACAGATTTCCTATTTTTCTTAGCATACATATGGTACTAGTATATCCTCTAACAAATTTCATGAATATTGGATTCATAAATAATTTATAAAAATTCATACAAGGATCTCCTAATTATAAAAGGAAAATGTATAACTAAAAATTTACTCATGCAATGACAACAAAATTTTTACCAGATCTTATACTAATCAAGAAAAGCTTACCACAAAAATTTCATAATTTTTGGAGCACAGGAACTCTAGATATAAAATAAACAAGTTTACATTCATTTAAAAACACATTTCAAGTTTCATTTTAAATCTTCCAGAAACTTTACTACACTTGCTAATATCATATTTTTACTAAACACTACACTTCATCAAGATCCTAACAAAATTTGAACCAACAAATTTGGATCTACACAACTGGAGATCTAAATATTACAAAACAGCATGAAATCTAGAATTAAATGAACTATCCTACTCTCTACTGTCGCTGACCGGTGGGACCCGCAAAACAGTAGACCCCACATGTCAGTGACACAAAACAGAGCAGCGGCGCTGTGCAAGCTTGCGCGGCCATGGCTCGTCGACGGCGAGCTTCACCGGCGGTGACATCTACACGGCATGACCCCCACGACCTCCTGGACCTATTGACCTACTTGGTCGAGCCTCTCGTCAGAGCTACGCACGGTGGCGGCACTCATGGTGGCACAGCGGGGCGGGACGATGGCAGTATGCCGGCGATGACCTCGGTGGCCCAATTAAACGCATGTACGAGCATCTACTGACCATGGAGAACCTAGCGCACAAGAAAACACCAAGAATGGTGGATGGAAATGGCGTGGCCACGACGACGGACTCGGCGGCGGAGCTCCAGCGAGCTCTTGTGCGGTGCGGTGGCTTACCGAGCGCGGTCAGCGAGCACAGGTGGATGCAGTGAGTTTCTAGGGTGGCGGTGGAGTGCTACGGTGACAGAGGAGCGGCGAGGCATGCTTGTGATCGGCAATGGCGATGGCGGACTCTCAGCGCGGTGGCGGCTGCGGCGGTTGCGCGTAAAGGCGAAGGAGGGAACCAGAATAGGAAATGAGGGCGCTGGGTTGGAGCGGGCGGTGCTGGGGTGTTAAAGCTGGCTCAAGCCTAGCTCTGCCACGTGGGGCAGGACACCGGCAACGTGCGGCCGCTGCTGGCCTCCACGTGGCGCGTGAGTCCTAGCGGCGATCGGCCACTGAATCAACCGATTCAGTTCATTAGTCACCCGATGGCAAGGCCTGACAGCGAGTTTTCACGTTGATGTATCATCTAAACTGTGGCTCCAAAGCATAAATGATCTAAATGACTTTTGTAGCCCGAAGTACCAGCTCCAATTCTTGTTCAATGGACTCGTGCTAATTCACAACCAAAACCAAGTTAATCATCTCAAAGTTGGCGTGTCAGTGCTGTCAGTGGAGGCAGACTTAGCGAAAATTGCTAAGTGTTGAAAACAGTTATTTGTTGATTTTTGTGGGCTCAAAAAGACTAAGCTATGCACTTCATTATCTCCTGACCCAAAAATAAAAGTTGTTCTCCATGACAATTACTACAACTTTGTTTTAGTGACCACATACATGCATAGCCTCTGTCATATGAGTCAAACATGGTCAAACCTAGTACATTCAAATGATGACTTATTCATGAACTATGACTTAGTTATCCATTTAGCCCTAGCCATGAATACCAAAGTTGTTCATAATGATACTCTAAACATGTTTAAGCTATTTGCAAGGTCACACAATCATTTACATGTATTCACTCATGATCATATGCATATATTCCAAGAAACATGAAATAACAAGCAATGTTGCATATGTTTCAATCTCATGTTTCAATTGAAAATGCTCATATATGAATGCTTGATGCTCATGCTATGCAAGTCAATTTATGCAAGGCTAACACCTAGGGTGTTACATCGCACTCCGACCGCAAGTCAAACCAGGGCCGTACAAACCTTTCAGGATGACGTGTTGACTAAACCGATACAACTAAACCGAACGCCAACACGTTCTAACTTAGTTACATCAACATGATATTTGAGCTTAAACACGTTTTTTACAAAACAAACAAGCTTATGTTGATATACAGTTATGTTATTACAAGCTTGCTTGAAAAGGTCCAAGTTTACAATAACCCAACTACATCTTCTTCTACAGCTATAGCCTACACTATTGGCTGGTCGGGGCACGCGGCGCTTGCTGCTCGCTGGGCCTGACATCGTCCTTGGGTCTCGAGGACTCTGGCATTGATCGAGCTAAAGAAGATGGCCCCACCGATGCCTGGCTGGTCGAGACCGTAGGCTTTGCCGGTTGGCTTTGAAAATGACGGAGCTCCCAGCTGACTTATTGACGGCGTTCCTTGTACGGGTGGTGTCGCACCTCCACACAGGTTAATATCACCAATTATTTTCGCCGACAAGTCCAACTGGGTCATCCGTAGCTCCTCGGCTACATGTGATTTGTACTCACATACAGTTGAGAGGCATTTATTTTTTCTCACTTAGACCTTGCTACAAGGCTGATACCTCGCCTACCAGCAAGCTCGGGGACTTCATCGCTCGCTCCTTGACTTGTGCTCGGGGACTGTCTCGACCACTCTCTGACCACAGCTCAGGGACTTCGTCGCTCGCTCCTCGACCTATGCTCGGTGACTACCTCGACCACTCTCTGACCACGGCTCAGGGACTTCATCGCTCGCTCCTTGACCTATGCTCGGGGACCGCCTTGATCACTCTCTGACCACAGCTCGGGGACTTCATCGCTCGCTCCTCGACCTGTGCTCGGGGACTGCCTCGACCACTCTCTGACCACAGCTCGGGGACTTTGTCGCTCGCTCCTTGACCTATGCTCGGGGACTACCTTGATCACTCTCTAACCATAGCTCAGGGACTTCATCGCTCGCTCCTCAGCTTGGGGACTTCATCGCTCGCTCCTTGACTTGTGCTCGGGGACTACCTCGACCACTCTCCGACCACAGCTCGGGGACTTCGTGTCTCGACTACATGCGACTGGCGACTCGCATACAGTTGGGATATTTTTTCTCCTTTAGACCTTGCTACAAGGCTTATACCTCTCCTTCCAGCAAGCTCGGGGACTACATTGGTACAATGCACCTGATGGTGCATGCTGTATCTAATTAACAAGACTTTTTTAGACCCTGGCACCACGCGCCTACATCACCTACTACCAGGCTCGGGGACTAAGTGGGCACACTTCACCTTGCGGTGAATGTGCTTATTTTATTCGACCCCAACGCTCTAAGTGTTGGCCATAACTATTCCTGTACAGGGGTCACTTACATTTCTTTTCAGAAATACAAGTGGGCACACTTGATCAGGAAAGAAATCTTTTTCTTTTTTCTTTAGAGCACCATGCATTCTTCGGACAACCGGAATCTTCGACTGTAACCGTGGTCAACTACTCTCTGTGCTGACCAGAATACTGGCATATTTGCTTGGTCAATGTTTCAACCAGTTGGAGATGACATGAAGATAGATTGCGTTAGCCAAAGAATATCAAACGGCGTGTCGCAACATAATACATGGTGCTCGGGGACTCGCTGTGGGGGTATTAACCCCTATACCCTTACGACTAGGTTTGGGCCGTCCCAGACCAGGGGGTCCGGCCCACTAGAAGACGACGCATACCCCAGCCGATCTGCTCAAAGTCCCGCGCAAGGAATCAAGGCAGACTTGGAGATCAAGCAAGATCCTGGTCGGTTAGAATAGGAATCCTTATCCGGCCACCTATGGCAAGTGTAACCGGTTAGGATTAGTTTCCAGATCTGTAACCCTACCCCCCAGACTATATAAGGTGGGCAGGGGACCCCTCTCAAAACATCACAATCTCATTGACAAACAACAGTACAATCAGACGCAGGACGTAGGTATTACGCCCTCATGGCAGCCGAACCTAGATAAAACCTCGTGTCTATCTTGTGTCACCATCTCGTTCATAGCTTGCGCACCTGTCTACCGATAATCTACTACCTTGGGCATATCCCTAGGTAGACTGCCGACCATATTTCGTCAACACGTTCTTATTTTAGAGGATCTGAGGGTAGGTTGGTATATGTAGGTCAGGGACCTACATATGTTGTGTGGTCTGGAATTCCTAGCTGGGTTTAATCAGTTCGAATCGTCATTGCTCCTCGGTTATGGAGACTCAACTCATTGCTCATCATCATAGTTAACAAATGAAACTGGAATTGGATTTGAGAAAGAGTTTGATATGAAGTTCATGATCTCATTACGGATCATGGCAGATTCATATATGGTTCTTATGAAGTTTTAAATGTTGAAATAGAGAATTTTGTTAAAGAGCTTTTACGCAAAAGAACTTTGATTATTGCTAAAGCCATACCTTGAATCCTTGAGCCTGCATTCCTGAGTTATATCAATTTTTATTTTAGTTAAGTCTTGTTGAGTACTTTTGTACTCAGGGTTCGTTGACCCTTGTTGTAGGTGAGCCTCATGAGCAGGTCTGCTTTGGACCGTGCTGCATGACTGTTGTTCGAATATGCTGCATGACTGCTTTGGTCCTTGGGCAGGGCACTTTATTTGCGTGTTTGTATTATGTTACTAATGCCACTCCACTACTATGGTTTGTAATATTAATCGAACTTAGTTTGTAAGATTTGAAATAAATGTTTTGTAAACTAAGTTATTGTAAGACTTCCGCTATATTACTCTGATGTGTATATATTTGAATAAACTATTATAATACCGCAATGACTCTGTAATGGGATCCTGCTCGGAAATCGTGGATGATTCGAGGTTCTCCGAGGACACCCGACAGTCTTCTTAAGTTACTGGGAACATATGCATAGTCGTCAAAGGTCATTGGACAGTGACAGGTGCATGTGAGCCCTATAATTTAGGAGGTTCTACCATAGAATGGTATCAGAGTGATAGTTACAAAGTCTTTGTTGTATTGTTTTACAAAAAACTTCAAAATGATTTGGGACAAATAAATATAACTTGTTACTTTGGTCCAAATTGCTTCCGACTTATCTTATTTCTTTCTCGCCATTCCTTATTTGATTAAAAAGGCTTTGGGTGGTGGAGTAGTATTTTATTATGCCCTATATAATAACAACTGTTGTTTATGTACCTTATAAGTTTTGATATTTTTGTTCGTAAGAACGATTCATGCATCATGATTAATCCATTCGTTACTTACTTTCCCTCTAAGTCTAGGTTGGGTAGTGAGTCTGGGTTGAGTTGTGTAATCCACCCTTGCTGCTCTTGAGACTATTATCATATTGTCTTACTTGGATTAATCTTGCTTCCTACAGTATGGCTCGTACCAAGGTAACACCCCGTAAGTCTGTTGGACCCAAAGGAGTTCGTCGTCACCACCTTGCCCCTAGGAATGACGGTGCTAGCAGTAGCAGCTCTAGGCCTGATCCCTAGGCAGAGATATAGAGGCTTTCAGCAGAGTTAGCATAGGCCACTAGAGATAGGGCTTTGGACACCGTCCAGGTGGGCAAATTGAAGGATCAATTGAGGTGTCTCACCACCGCTCATAAGAACTGTGAGCGTATGTTAGTTCGTATGGTGGAAGGAAGACATGAAGCTTGGCATAGAGAAGATGTAGCTAGAGCCTAAGTTCATGAGTTAGAGTTCTATGTAGAAGATTTAGATGAATATAATACTACTTTGCATGAAGAAGTCCATAGGCTGAGCACCTCCTGGATCCAAATCATGAACCTCAAGCAGATGGAATGGACCCTGGTGTCATCATTGCCGATAATGATGAACTTGAAGAGGAAGAAGAAGAAGATCCAGAAGAATTAGTGATGGTTGATGAAAGTGATAATGAAGGCGGAAATGTTTCCGGAATGGATACCGATCCCGAAATTTGAGGTGATCGAGGAGAAGAGTAGAGTTGTAAAATACTGAGTTCTAGTTAAGTTAAGTAGTCTTGTTTAGGTGCGGGCTTGTGTTTAAATAAGTTAAACCAATGTAATGTGTTATAGTAAGTTCTTTTAATAATTCAATAAAGGCTTGTGAGTAAAGTATGGTTTGTCATGAACAGATGCGTCATACTTGGGGTTCAACTATTCCTGGTACTTCACAAGATGAGGATGGTATTCCTGATCCGCCACCAGTTCCACCCAATTTGGCTGATGCTATCGCCGCACTTGTCAATGTGACTGTTGAAAATGCTCGGTTGCTTCGAGAGATAGCTCAAAGCAATCAGAATATGATTCAAGGGAACCATGGTCGCAATCATCCTAGGCATGAAGCTATGTATGTTGATTTCACAGATACAAGACCACCGGTGTTTACCAAGGCCGATGAACCACTAGAAGCTGATGATTGGCTTCGTACAATGGAGCAGAAGTTTGATCTCATTCCCTACATGGAGTATCAGAAGCCTATTTTTGCTGCCCAACAGCTTAGAGGTGCAGTAGGTGCTTGGTGGGCAAACCTTGTGGCTATGCAACCAGCAGGTGTTCAGTTAACTTGGGCAGAGTTCCACATTGCTTACCGAGCCCATTATATTCCAGAAGGGGTGATGGCCATGAAGCTTGATGAGTTCCTTGCTTTGAAGCAAGGGGATCAAACAGTTATGTAGTACGTGGGAAAATTCAATCACCTTTCATAGTATGCATCTAAACATGTCAACACGGATGCCAAGAAAAAGAAGTGGTTCATGCAAGGTCTGAATACCAAACTGCGGACAATGATGACTACCTGTACCAATGTCACTTATCATGAGGCAGTGAATATTGCAATTTCTTCAGAGGAAAAGTATCGGCAGCATAAAGAGATCAAAAAGAAAAAGAGTGTGCCGTCTGGATCTTTTGGTGGAAATCAAAAGAGGCAGAGGGTGATTTATCATCCAGTAAATCATTATCGTCCTCCTTATCGTCCGCCGTAGTTCCAAGCCGGGCAATAATCAAATGTCCGTCCTGCTACAACTTACCAGAATCCACAACAGACAAATGCTTCTGGTGTCCGTGCTCCAACACCCCAAGGCCACAGTTATCCCTGTTTCAATTGTGGGAAGTCTGGTCATTTCTCTGGGAAATGTCCGTATCCTAAACAGTATAATCCAAATTTTCAGAAGGCTCCTGGCAATCAACAACAGGGTCAAGCACAGCACAAGAACAACCAAAATGCTCAAAAAGGGCAAAGATGAAAAGAAGACGGGGCGGGTGTTCTACATTCAAGCCGGGGAGATTCCAGAAGGGGAGCCCATGATGATGGGTATGTTTCCTGTCGCCGATCATCCTGCAATTATGCTTTTTGATTCTGGTGCATCTCATTCATTCATCAATAGAACCTTTGTCGTAAAGCATGAAATTCCAATTGGGGAAACAAAGGAAAATTTCTTTATACAGTCGCCCGGGGGACGTCTGTGTACTAAGGAAATGGTATACCAGGTACCCATAAACCTGGGTGGGCATATTTTTCCCACTACTATGATTATTCTCAAGGATCAGGATATAGATGTGATCTTGGGAATGAATTGGATGTATCAGCATAAGGCTGTTATAGATGCTTTGAATAGGACAATAAGGGTGAGTTTGCCAGATAGTAATTCTCAGCTTCTTATCCAACTTCCAACCTTAAGGAGATCAGTGGAAAAAGTTTGTGCAACTACCATCAAGGAGATTAGACATAACCTAGTAGTTTGTGAATTTCATGATGTTTTTCCTGAAGATTTACCCGGTCTACCACCTGATAGGGATGTTCAGTTTAACATAGAGTTGAAACCTGGAACAGCTCCGATCTCTCAGAGAGCTTATAGGATGCCTCCCAAGGAATTAGCCGAGTTGAAGACTCAGTTGCAAGAGTTGATTGATAAGGGGTTTATCCAACCTAGTTCATCACCTTGGGGATGTCCTACAAATTTTTGTGAAAAAGAAAGATGAGACCCTGAGGTTGTGTGTTGATTATCGTTCGTTGAATGAAGTAACCATTAAGAATAAGTATCCCTTACCTCGGATAGACTTACTTTTTGATCAACTAGCTGGAGCCAAAGTTTTCTCCCAGATTGATTTGAGGTCAGGCTATCACCAAATCAAGATTAAGCCTGAAGATATTCCCAAAACGGCATTTACCACAAGATATGGATTATATGAATACCTAGTAATGTCTTTTGGTTTGACGAATGCCCTAGCTCATTTCATGTATCTAATGAATTCAGTATTCATGCCTAAGCTAGACAAGTTTGTAGTGGTCTTCATTGATGACATCTTAGTATATTCCAAGAATAAGAAAGAACATGCGGAACATCTCAGAATTGTTCTGACCCGCTTGAGAGAACATCAACTTTATGCCAAGTTCAGTAAGTGTGACTTCTGGCTTAAGGAAGTACAGTTTTTAGGACATGTCTTGTCAGCTGAAGGAGTTGTAGTAGATCCAAGCAAAGTTAAGGATGCACTAGATTGGAAACCACCAACCACTGTTCATCAGGTTCGGAGTTTTCTTGGAATGGCGTGTTATTACCGTCGTTTTACCCCAGATTTCTCTAGAGTATCCAAGTCTATCACTGGGTTGTTGAAGAACCAAGCCAAGTTTGTCTGGTCATCTGATTGTGAAGAAGCCTTCCAGACTTTGAAGAGATTGTTAACCACTGCACCAGTATTAGCACAACTAGATATCAAGAAATCGTTTGACGTTTATTGTGATGCTTCTGGTATTGGTATTGGATGTGTATTGATGCAAGAAGGCTGAGTCATTACCTATGCTTCCAGGCAACTTAAGCAACATGAAGAACATTATCCAACTCATGATCTGGAGTTAGCAGCAGTTGTCCATGCTTTGAAGATTTGGCGGCATTACCTGCTTGGTAATACATGCCATATTTATACAGATCACAAGAGTTTAAAGTATATCTTTACTCAATCAGAATTGAACATGCGACAAAGAAGATGGTTAGAATTGATTAAAGATTATGACTTGGAGGTACATTACCATCTCGGTAAGGCAAATGTGGTTGCAGATGCCCTCAGTCGTAAGAGTCATTGCAATTGTCTGGCCGTAAAATTAATGGATCTAACTTTATGTCAAGAGATGGAGAAGTTGAATGTGGAGGTAATTCAACAAGGTAGTTTGACCAATATAACTATTGAATCCACTATTCGAGACCAGATTATTGCCGCTCAGAAAGAAAACAAGGGTATAGCCCATATCAAAGAAAGAGTCAGGAAGGGAAAAGCAGAATGCTTTGGAATAGATGATGAAGGTGTGCTTTGGTTCAAGAATCGTCTTGTGGTACCAAAGGTTCCTGAGTTGCGACACTCAATTCTTGAAGAGGCACATGCTACTAGGTTATCTATTCATCCGGGAAGTAATAAGATGTACCATGACTTGAAACAAATATTTTGGTGGACCAAAATGAAGATAGAGATTACTCGATATATAGCAAAGTGTGATACTTGTCAAAAGGTAAAAGCTATACATTTGAGGTCCGCTGGAGAGTTACAGCCATTACCTATTCCAGCTTGGAAGTGGGAGGATATTAGTATGGACTTTATCGTTGGTCTACCCAAGACATCAAAAGGTTTTGACTCAATATGGGTTATTGTAGATCGACTAACTAAGTCAGCACATTTTCTTCCAGTCAAGAGTATATACCCCACTATCCAATATGCCAAGATGTATTTAGCACGAATCATGAGCCTGCATGGGGTACCAAAGACCATAGTGTCAGATAGGGGTACACAGTTTGTCTCCAGCTTTTGGAAACAATTGCATGCTTCATTGGGTACCAAACTCCTATATAGTACAGCTTATCATCCACAGACTGATGGTCAGACTGAAAGGGTAAACCAAGTACTTAAAGATATGTTAAGGTGTTGTGTCCTTAACTATTCCAATAAGTGGGATGAATGTTTGCCTTTGGCTGAGTTCTCATACAACAATGGTTATCAGGAGAGCATTAGAATGGCTCCATTTGAAGCACTCTATGGTTGTAGATGCAGAACATCACTAAATTGGTTTGAACCTGGGGAAAGATGGTTCTTTGGAGTTGACCTTGTGAAAGAAACAGAAGATAAGGTTAGGCAGATACAAAGTAATTTGAAGATAGCTCAGTCCCGACAAAAGAGATATGCAGATAAACGACGTAGACCATTGGTGTTTAACAAGGGAGATTTTGTATATCTGAAGGTATCGCCAATGAAGGGAGTTACCTGTTTTGGTGTTAAAGGCAAGCTGGCACCTCGTTATATTGGACCATTTCAAATTTTAGAGAGGTATGGAAAGGTGGCATATCGCTTGAAATTGCCAGAACATCTCTCAGCTATGCATGATGTGTTCCATGTTTCTCAATTAAAGAAGTGTCTCCGAGTGCCCGAGCAGAATGTTGAGGTTGAAGGAGTGGAACTTGAATCTGATTTGACCTATTCCGAATATCCTATCCGAGTTCTAGATCAGAAAGACCGTGTCACTCGAAGGAGGACAATCAAGTTTTACAAGATACAATGGAATCAACATTTTGAAGAAGAAGCTACTTGGGAATCCGAAGATTACTTGCTAGAACAATTTCTAGAGTTTCTTGCGTCGATATAGAATAATGTTAGTTGTGCTCTGTTGTTACGAACCATATTTGTAAAGGGACCTTAGCTGTTTTATGAACATGTTTTGGATGTTTTTGGATTGACGCATTTCCTTTTCCATTACTTATCCTATGACTTTAAATCTCGGGACAAGATTTCTTTTAGGGGGAAGGATTGTAACACCTCAGGTGTTTTAAGTACTAAAACCTGTCATGTCATCATATGCATTGCAAAGCATTTGGTCTTAGTGAAAACTTTGTTATGCATTCACTAAAACAAGTTTACTTTTATGTTATATGTGTTGACTTGGATGGTTGAATCAATTTCAAAACAATTGTGTTGGATTGGATTTCCGAAAACCCTGATTTCAACATTTAATTTTACCCTGGAAAACCCATTTCAAAATCTAAGCACATTTTGGGGTTGAGACTAAAAGCAAAAGTGTAGAGCTTGTCGAGTTGTACAAAGTTGGTTTTTGGAGTTTTCAAAGTTGTTTTATAAAATTTGAAGTAATTTGAAAAGGCGTAAATTCTTGAAATGTCCCCTTTTTGAATTTAAACTTGCATTTAAAAATGTAGACCGAATTTGGGTATGGTTATAAAAGCAAAGGTGTAGAATTTTGAATTTTGAACAACTTTTATTTTTGGAGATTTTTGAGTTGCCACATAAAATGGGGAGTAATTTGGGATTTAAATCGAGTGGCAATTCTATAATTTTGGTGAACAGTAACCGTGGAGGACACCTCACCGCCGGCGACCTTCTTCTGGTTTCTAGGCGCACTCGTGGTCGTCTTTGGCTTCGCGCTGGCGTGGAGAAGGCTCCTACGTGGCTTCCTTGTGCTTCTGAGCCGCGCTATAAGGCCTTCACCGTCGCCGTTTTTCGTCGTTCGTCTTCTCTGTTTTCTCGACGCCACCGCCATTGCTCCGTCGAACCTGTGTCGTCGCCGTAGTGTCTTTCCAGTCGCTGCAAAGCCGTCGTAGCTCTGCTTGTTCCTTGCGCACCCAGCCAACCAGCTCTGGTCGCTTGACTTCGCTGGGAAACACCGCTCGTCGCCTTTCTTCCTCGTGGCCGGTAGCACCACCGTCGAGTGAGCGCCGACATGGCCAGCGCTCTGCGGTGAGCCTTTGTCCTTGCGAAGTATTGTTCCAGCTTCACCTTGTTCCTAGGATGCTCTATGACCGGTTGATTGATCCTTTTGTCCACCACAGCCACCGGAACACCGCCGTCGATGTTGCTCGCGCCGCCGTGGCTGCTGTGACCGTCGACCCACCTCTCCGCTGCTCCTCCGGTCCTACTTTGTGCTCAATCGCGTTCAGGGTGAGCTGCTGAACCTTCCCATGCAATTTGTTTAAGCTCTACCGGTCTCATGTCGCCAGCATAGCGCAGTCGCGCCATCATGGCCTCCATGGCTGGTGTCATGCTCGGTCTAGGCCATTTTAGATCTTGCTTGTGCCACCAATCGACGCGTAGGGATGTAGGGGACGTGG
Source organism: Miscanthus lutarioriparius (assembly GCA_904845875.1). Taxonomy (NCBI): domain Eukaryota; kingdom Viridiplantae; phylum Streptophyta; class Magnoliopsida; order Poales; family Poaceae; genus Miscanthus; species Miscanthus lutarioriparius. The sequence goes on along the minus strand of CAJGYO010000001.1, from coordinate 68,335,272 downwards.
TGGTACCTTGGTCGTCGCTGGTGATCTCGCCATCGGCGAGAAATCGCCGATCAACGCGCGTCATCGCCGTGGTCAACACGGGGATCGGTGCTGACAGGTGGGGTCTCTCTGTCAGTGGCGGTTTGATTTGAAAATGGAATTTTTTCTTTTTCAGAAATGAATGAATAGTATGGGTTTTTGTTATTTTGTGTAGAATTATTTAGAGCTCCAAAAATTATGAAAAGTTTTGTGTGATGTCTCTGTGATGTAAAATTTTTAGGAAAAATATTAAATATTGATTTTCAGTACATTTTGAATGTGATAAAAATTGCTCTAATTAATTAATAAATAACTTTCCATGATTTTTCTAGGCTTAAATAATTATCCAAAAATTATGAAAATTGTTTTGCCACTTAGTTATAATGTGATGAACCTTTACAAAAATTTTGAGCTCAATTGGAACAAGTTGATTTATTTCATAATTTTTAATTAAATAATTAATTCATAAAAGCAAATATAGCAAACTTTAATAATTTAGGTTTTGTTTGAATTTTTGGATTGAGTGATGACCTTGGGTCAGTAGTTGGTAATGATCCTTGGCAATTGAAGTAAGTGTTATGAGAAAGGTTTAGTTAGTTTTGACTTGTAACTGTACTGCGAAGGAAAGTTGTATTCAAGTATTAATTTTTGTATCCATCATCAAGCATCATGTTTTATATCTCGCATCATATTAAACATAGCATTGTTACTACGTGTAGTAAACGAAAGTGAGCACGTGGTAGTTAATCAAGTTGAGGAGGAGGTTAATCCGTCTGTTGAGGTCGGATTTGATAATTGTGGAACGTCTACGGAACCTGACTTTTCCATCAACCAAGGCAAGCCCCGGATGCATTTAAACCTATCTTGTGTTTTACAAATTTATATCGCTTTTGCTTTCAAGTACTGCATTAAGTGATTAGGAGTTAAGTGAAAACCTAATTGGTGCATTACCAACCTTGTTTTTCCATATCTACCTTGTTACCAGTTTTACTTCATAAATGCCTAGTTATGCTTAGCTATGCTTAAACAGATAAAAGTCGGGTGATTACCTGTCACCTGTGAGATTTAAATGGATCTTTGGTTACATTTGGTTACTTATGTTATCATGAGATATGAGCATGTGGAGTAATAAATCAAGACCGGGCGAACTCGGTGTGTGAGAGCCACAAGACATGGAGGTCTTGTGAGTGGGTTCTTTCCGCCTATGTCGATTAAGGTCCGTCCGTTGTTGAATTGCATGAGGTGAGACTTTGTAGTACTAACCACATACTCCAGTAAGCCTTAACTTGGCTATTCTATTACGATAATGGCTACTCGCGCACTGGGAGTGGAGAGATGGCGGGAATAGCATGTACCCACGTGGCAATGGGCTGGATTGGTGGAGTACTATATTCTCGGGTGGCGTGGACCCGTTCTTGTTTTAGAGGATCTGAGGGTTGGTTGGTATATGTAGGTCAGGGACCTACATATGTCGTGTGGTCTGGAATTCCCAGCTAGGTTTAATCGGTTCGAATCGTTGTTGCTCCTCGGTTATGGAGACTCAACTCACTATTCATCATCGTAGTTAACAAATGAAACTAGAATTGGATTTGAGAAAGAGTTGGATATGAAGTTCATGATCTCATTACAGATCATGGCAGATTCATATATGGTTCTTATGAAGTTTTAAATGTTAAAATAGAGAATTTTGTTAAAGAGCTTTTACGCAAAAGAACTTTGATTATTGCTAAAGCCATACCTTGAATCCTTGAGCCTGCATTCCTGAGTTATATCAGTTTTTATTTCGGTTAAGTCTTATTGAGTACTTTTGTACTCAAGGTTCGTTGACCCTTGTTGCTGGTGAGCCTCATGAGCAGGTTTGCTTTGGACCGCGCTACATGACTGTTGTTCAAATCGATGATGATAAGTAAATGTGTGGTCCTCGGGTAGGGCACTTTATTTGCGTGTTTGTATTATGTTACTAATGCCACTCCACTACTATGGTTTGTAATATTAATCAAACTTAGTTTGTAAGATTTGAAATAAATGTTTTGTAAACTAAGTTATTGTAAGACTTCTGCTATATTACTCTGATGTGTATATATTTGAATAAACTATTGTAATACTGCAATGACTCTGTAATGGGATCCTGCTCAGAAATCGTGGATGATTCGGGGTTCTTCGAGGACACCCGACAGCCTTTTTAAGTTACTGGGAACATATGCATGGTCGTCAAAGGTCATTGGACAGTGACAGGTGCATGTGGGCCCTATAATTTGGGAGGTTCTGCCACACCAACCGAGTAGGCAACCAATCCTTGGGCTGGGCCCTAAAATGAAAAGCGCACATTCACCGTAAGGTGAAGTATGCCCACTTTGTCCCTGAGCCTGATAGTAGGTGACGTGGTCACGTGGTGCTAGGGTCAGAAACAATAGTAACTAGAAGAAGTCCCCAGTGTGGTGAAAAACCGAGTCATAATGATGACGTAGTCCCCGAGCCACAAGCGGAAATCTTGGATAAATCAAGAAGTGCCGATTACTCAAATCATGGAGAAAACGCCGGAGTAATGGTTGTACAGTAGAAATTATTGAGCCTTGATGGTATTGTGGAGAAGTCGGCGAATATTTGGTGTGCAATACCAAGTTGTGTTGAAAGAATGGGCGACATGGGCCATAGTTGCATGGAAGCCCAGATAACGGCCCACCATGCCGCTTTGGGGAATTTGGAAGGGTGCAAATCAGCATGGTGCGGTTTCCCAAAAACAATTAAATGCAAAAAGTGGGTACGGTTTCTTTATAACTGCGCCGCCACACTTCGCGCTCCCACCTTTGCCACTCCACCACTTTGTCTTCCTCCTCGCCCTCGTGCTGCCCGATTCGCATTCACACATGCTCCGCCGCTAGGGCTAGAAAGCTTGCATAAAGGAACTAGTTCCGATCTAGATCTAGGGGATGGCACCGCCGAAGAGGGGAGGTGGAAACCCGAAGAAGGCGGCCGCCGGGGTGAGCCATGACAAGGAATGGGTGCCGTCACTCATGGGGGAGATGGAGCTCAACGAAATGCTGGAGACGGGCGTTCTTCCTAACCGTGTCACCGTTGGATGGTGTCCGACCGATGGTGAGCCCTATCCGATGCCACATACTGATGAAGTCGTTGTCTTCGAAGACTATTTCTGGCGTTGATTAGGATATCTGGTACATCCTTTCTTGTGGGATTTGTTGGAGTATTGGGGAGTGAGTTTGTGCAATCTTCACCCAAACACTATCTTGCACATTTCTGTGTTCATCCACTTCTATGAGTCCTATCTTGGCATTCTTCCCCACTTTAATCTCTTTTGACACCTTTTCTCGCTGAAGAAGAAAGGAGGGGTGGTTCCAAAGTGGTCGGCGGTGTGTATCTACAACTCCATGATGGCATGGCGAGCGAATACATTACTGTGCCACTAAATACCTCGCTGAAGGGGTGGAATGCCAGGTGGTTCTACATGAAGCAGAGTCATCCTACCGTCAGATGCGATGTTGACTAGATTTTGGTGAACTAGAGGAGCTGGTCGGAGAAACTAACTAGTGCTGATATGGAGCAGGTGAAGGAGCTCATCGAGTGGATACGGGGCATGAAGATGAACGGATTGGTGGTGGCGGTGAGCTTCATAGTGCGCCGTGTCCAGCCCTGCAAGGAGAGGGCTCATCCGGGCTTTGACTTCAAGGGAGATACTGACGACACCCGAGAGAGGATGGAGAGACTGACGAGGGAGGCTATGCTACACTGGGCCGCAGATCTATTTGCTCCAAACGTTTCGTATAGCGTGCCAGGGTAGCTAAAAGCCTTCAACTGTACGAACCCACCTCCTTAGGCAACTGTTGTTCCTAGAGCTTTTTATCCCATGCCCGGTGCCGAGCAGTGGACTGATTCGCTTGTGGAAAGATCCATTTGTAGGATTGGGCGGCGTACTTCTCGGTCATGCCGATGAGCGATTGGGTGAAAGCAGTGGATGCCATGCCGACCACTCAGTCGGAGGAAGGTGCCGCCAGCACCTCGTTCGAAACCGGAGGCGCAGGTGCTGGTCGGAGGGAGAGTCCCCTCCCGGTATCGGAGAAGGTTCGAGGGAAAAGGGCGGCGACAGATGAGCCGCCCCGAAAGAAGAGGAGAATGGCGGATGCAGCTCCCCGCAAGCCGGGCGGCATCTCACTTGATGGCGATTGGACCCTGTGGATGCAGAGCATGGCAATATCCGAGTGGTCAGATGATGACGAGGCTCCAGTAGCTCCCCCTCCGATCACTAAAGCTTCATCACACAACACGCGCGCAGAGGTGGAACCGGAGAGAGGGGATGGAGTCCCCGAGCAGCAGGCGGAGAAGATGCCGATAGCGAAGGCCGCAAGACCTCTGGCCTAGGCCATGTGGGTTGACCCCAGAGTAGTGCTTGGGTGCTCGAGGAGGCAGCGCTAGTTTAGAACCATCTACCGGGAAGCTAATGTGTAAGTATCTTTGCCTTGGGATTGGTAGCTATCCGATTTTTATAGTTGCGGTGATCGATGAGCTAATCTGATGTAGAATGGGGCATGCAGAGGACCTAAGTCCTCCAAGTCAGACTGGCGGGCAGCCAAGGGCAGTTCCTAGCGTAGAGACATTGCGAGCAGACTCCGTCCTAGTGTCCCTAGGCGCTCATTAGTTTGTGGAGGAGTCGACCACCGCTGCTAATGGAGTTGGCGGTAGAGAGCGGTTGGCGACAACGATGGGCGTGTCGATGGAGATGCCAGGAGCAATGGTGGGAGCCACTGAGTCTTTAGAGGCAGAAGCAGGAGCGGCCGACGTCATGCCAAAATCGGAGGCGTGGAGGCCGGTAGTGTCGAAATTGGTGGCGCAAAGGCCGGCAGCGTCGGAGGAGCAAGCGGTGCGCCCTAAGATGTCATAGGGCATGGTTGGATGCTCTGTGCATCCACCAAGCCCCCAGGGAGTGCCACCAGCTATGGAGGAAGAGGACGAGGTCGAGGAGATTGAGCTTGAAGAATCACGACCTCAAGCCATCCGCATCCTCCAGAAGCGAGGGGACGAAGTTGTAGTAGTGGAGGAGGAGGACACAACTAGGGAGGTGAAGAGGCTTCTGTCCACCCTTTCCACAGCTAGGAAGCAAATTGAGGTTAGTATTGCATCAGCGGTGTCGTCTTTGGCGTTGGAGAAAATGGTCCTTTATAATATTGGTGCTTTGCAGGGCATTGTGCGAACTACCATACAATGACAACAGTTGATCAAAAGGATGGAGCCCCTCGTCGAGGAGAACGTGAAGCTGAAGGAGGCAATGAAGCTGATGGAGAAGAACGTCCAGAGGGCCCAGCATGAAAGGGATCTTACTGAATCAAACACCAAGGACGTAGAGTATCAAAAGGGCGCCTTATCCGAGCAGTCGAAAACCATCTCCGAGCAGCTGGAGTGCACCTCTGAGCAGCTAAAATGCATCTCTGAGCAGCTGGGACGCGCCTTCGAGCAGCTAAAAAGCATCTCTGAGCAGAAGAAAGGTACTACGGATAGGCAAATTTGTTCTGCATTGCCGAACAATCTTGGTGTTTGCTGACAATCGTCATGTTTGTAGAGCAAGATGTGGAGCTCGACCAGTTGCGCCAAGCCATTGGTCAACTCCAAGAGGAGAAGGAGAAGGCGTCTGGGTGAGCAGAGAAACTGGCCGAGGAGCTAAAAGGTGAGTAGTTCATGGTTGGAGTTTTTGCTGAAGTGATTTCTTCGTTTGACAGATCCTTTTGGTGCATGCAGAATACCGTCAAAGGACCAAGGCGTAGTTCAACGTGCTGGAGCTAGAGGCCAGAACCTAGAGGGGGAAACTTGACGCTGTGGTGGTCAGAGTCAAGCCTATGCTCGACTGTATCGACATGGAGGTGGCTCCTCAGCCCGATGATAGGCCACCACGTCCAGATGCCATCATCGACAGGTGCAAGGTGGCATGGGAGAACTTCAAAGGCTTCAACCGTGACATCGCTGTCTCCATCGTGACGCATGCCCTAGCGGTGGTCCGGTATCATTACCCTGCCATCAATCTTCAAGCGATAGGGGCCGAATTCGCTAGAGGGACGGGTGCGACGAAGCAGGAGCAACTAAAGGATGTGGTGGAGGACGCGGCGAAGAAGCTGGCTGGCGATGTTGATCTGTTTAGCGAGGTAGACGGTGAGGGCCAAGCGCAATAACCTGAGTGGAGAAGAACCTATATGGAACAACTGGAGAGGAGAGTTAAATGCACGAGGGCATAAACAAACATTTATGTATTTGTATAAATGTTGTAAGTAGATGTCGTATGCATGTTTATGCAATTTGCTAACACTTGCGGTGAAAAAGAAACATGTTGTTAACCCTAATGTGTTTATACATGGTATAAGTAGCATCCGAGCAGTTAGTTCGTTACTGGGCTCTTGGCCTTGGCTAGCCCGTATTCCATAACGTCGAGCGCTAGAGCCCGTGCACGTGTAGGAGGAACAGACATGACTGGGGAACCGTAGCCGACCACCCATAACGCAGAGCGTGGATCCCGTAGCATGTGTAGGGAGAGATCAGAGACAGGGTTTTCTCCAAAGTACACAGAGCGAAATGTGTGCTGCTCGATGGTTGGTGGAATATCTTGAAGATATTTTAGTATGGAGAAATGGGGCGGAGCATTTATGGAGATCACGTATAATTGTTGGCATTTGTTAAGGAGTAACTTGGAGCTGGTAATCATAAATGGAGATTAAACTGGAGCAGAGAAATAACAGAGACAAATTATGGCAACAAAAACTTCATTCATTATGGAGTGGAGAGTACAAATTTGGAGCGTTTCAAGGATAGAAACGTATAAGTTGCTCGATGTGCCACGAATTGGGGATATCGATTCCCTCCATGTCACATAGCCGGTAAGACCCTGGTCGGTTAACCTCTTTGATGACGTAAGGCCCTTCCTAGGGGGAGGAGAGCTTGTGCATCGCTTTGGTTTTTTGCTTTCTATGGAGAACGAGGTCCCCGACCGCAAATGAACGACCTTTGATATTGTGATTGTAGTATCTTCGTAGGCCTTCTAGATATTTGGCTATGCGGATACAAGTGATTAGGTGTTCCTCTTCAGCCCTGTCGACGTCCTCTGTCCGAACAGCTGTGGCTTGCTCTTCATTATAATGTTCCACCCTAGGTGCTCGGAAGGCAATGTCCGCGGGAAGTACGACCTTTGAGCCATAGACCAAAAAATATGGAGATACACCGGTGTTACGACTAGCTTGGGTGCGCAGACCCCAAACCACAACTGGGAGCACTTTGAGCCATCTACCCAGATGCTTTTCCTCTTTCTGGTATAGTCTCTTTTTGTGGTCATCGAGGATCATGCCGTTTGCCCGTTCGACCTGGCCATTGGCTCTAGGATGGGCAACAAACACGTATTTGATGGAGATGCATCGATCTTTGTAGAAGTCCCAAAAATGGTGACCAGTGAATGTGGTTCCGAGGTCGGTGATAATGCTGTTCGGAAGACCGAATCTGTGGATGATATCTCCAAAGAGCTCGACTGCCTTTTTTGTAGTGGCCAAAACAAGCCGCTTGTATTCGATCCACTTGGAGAACTTGTCAATGGCAACATATATGTACCGAAAACCACTTGGCACGTGTATTTGCTGGGCAAAAAATTGACATCCTTCACAACATCGGACGAGGTCTTCTACGTCGGTGATGGCCATGAGCCAATAAAAACCAGCTCAGAAAGCTTTGCCGACTGGGTTCTAAAGGCCATGTGGTTGCCACAGGAACCAGAGTGGATTTCAAGAAGTTGTTTCACTCCATCTTCTTAGGTGATGCATTTCTATAGTATCCCTTCCTTGGCGCTTTTCCTCATCAAGTTTCCATCTACCAGCACGTAATGCTTGCTGTGACGGATGAGGCATTCAGTTTTGGTCTTATCGGCGGGTACGTCGGCCCTGGTGAGGTACTTGATGAACTGTTCCCTCCAATCTATGACCGGCGAGGGTACTGCAAGTAACAGCTGCTCGGCTGGGGGGATTTCTTGATCTTCCTTCTCTTCCTTAATAGACGGCGTAAAGAGGTCCTGAACGAAGACCCTAGGCAGAATCGTAGCGCGAGAAGACCCTATCTTAGATAGGTGGTTGGTGAGCTAATTTTGGTCTCGTACCACATGGTGGTACTCGATACCGTAGAACTTTCCTTCGAGTTTCCTAATCTCAACGCAGTATGCGTCCATCTTCTCATTGGAGCAGGACCAATCTTTGTTGACTTGGTTGATGACCAGCGTGGAGTCTCCGTATACCATGAGGCGTTTGATGCCGAGCTCGACGGCTATATGAATTCCATGGAGACATGCTTCATACTCTGCGATGTTGTTGGAGGCTGGAAAGTTTATTCAGGGAATGTAATGGAGCTTATCCTTAGTTGGAGTAATGAATAAAATGCCAGCACCAGCACCATTGATGTTGAGGGCACCATTGAAATACATTATCTAGTGCTCAGGGCAAGCAGTGGGAATGGGCTCTTGGATCTTGGTCCACTCAGCGATGAAGTCTACCAGCGCCTGGGATTTAATGGTAGGCCTACTTCTAAATTCTATGGAGTAAGTGCCGAGCTCGACTACCCACTTGATGATGCGGCCGTTAGCCTCTTTGTTACAAATGATGTCCCCTAGAGGGAACTCGGTGACCATGGCGATCTTGTAGTACTCGAAGTAATGGTGGAGCTTGTGCGATGTGACCAGAATGGCCTACAACAGCTTCTAAACCTAAGGGTAATGAGTTTTAGACTCGTTAAGAACCTCACTGATGAAGTAGACTGGACGTTGCACCTTATAGGCGTGTCTAGCCTCCTCACGCACAATGACAATAGCTGTGCTAACGATGCGAGAGGTAGCGGTGATGTAGATCAATAGGGTTTCATCTGGTAGAGGTGGCATCATAATCAGAGGCTTTGTTAAAAACATCTTGAGTTGCTCAAAGGCCGTATCAGCATCCTCTGACCAGGAGAAACGCTCGGAGGCCTTGAGTAGTTTGAAGAATGGTAGTCCCTTTTCACCGAGGCATGATATAAAGCGGCTAAGAGCAACCATGCACCCTGTGGGCTTCTGTATATCCTTTACATAGGTTGGCCATTTCATATTGTTAATGGTAGAGGCCTTGTTGTGGTTGGGTTCGATACCACGGGCGCTGATGATGTGGCCTAGGAGTATGCCGGATGAAACTCCAAAGATTCACTTTGAAGGGTTCAATTTCCATCTGTATCTTTTTAGGTTGGCGAACGTTTCTTTGAGGTCAGCGATGAGACTGTTGGTGGTTTTGGACTTGACGACCACATTGTCGATGTAAGCTTCGATGTAGCGGCCTATCTGTTGATCAAGGCACATCTGAATGCCCTTTGGTAGGTCGCCCCGACGTTTTTGAGTCTAAAGGACATGGTAGTATAGCAATATGCACCGAAAGGCATGATGAACGATGTTTTGATCTGGTCGTCCTCCTTGAGAGATATCTGATGATAGCTAGAGTAATAGTTGAGGAAGGAGAGGAGTTCGCAGCCGGCGGTAGAGTCTACAACCTCGTCTATCTAAGGAAGACCAAAGGGGTCTTTACGGTAGTGTTTGTTGAGATCGGTGTAATCAGCGCACATTCTCCATTCTTTATTCTTCTTTTGAACAAGGACTGGGTTTGCCAGCCACTCAAGATGATACACTTCTTTATTAAATCTGGCTGCTAGGAGCTGTTTTATTTCTACCCTAATAGCCTCGTTCTTGTCTGGCACAAATCGTTAGAGTTTCTGCTTGATCGGCTTGGCAGTCGATGAGGCATTCAAGGAGTGCTCGATCTTCTCCCGTGGTACCCCCAGCATGTCTGCAGGTTTTCTAGCAAACACGTCGGTGTTGGCACATAGGAAGGAGACGAGCGTGCTTTCCTATTTGGGGTCAAGATGAGCCCCTATCTTGATGGTCTTGGTGGGGTCGTCGAGGCTGAGGCTGACCTCCTTTGTTTCCTTGGATTTGGCGGAGGCATGAGGAGGCTCCAGCGCTGGAATCTCTAGGTCATCGGCGAGCACTGTCTGGGCATCATTGACCATGCTGGCCATTTGAATGGAGAGGTCGGTGGCTTCTGTGAGGGAGAGATTCTCAGTCTCACAAGCATAGGCGATGGAGAGGTTGGCCCGTAGAGCTAGAACTCCTATAGGCGAAGGCATCTTGAATACCAGATAGGCATAGTGCGGTATGGCCATGAACTTGGCCAGAGCTAGCTGACCAAGTATGGCGTGGTAGGCAGTGTTGAAGTCGGTGACATAGAAGTTGATGTGCTCGACGCAAAAGTTGCTTGCTGTGCCGAATTTTACCAGGACGGTGATCTCTCTAAAGGGTTTGGATGCCCTGCAAGGTACCACACCCCAGAAGGTGGAGTCAGAGGGAGTGAGGTCTTCTATTCTGAGGCCTAGCTCCTTTAGGGCTCTAGCGAGGAGGAGGTTCAAGGCGCTTCTACCGTCGATGAGCACTTTCCTGAAGAGTACTTTCTTGATGGTTGCATCGAGAACGAGGGGAAAACACCCTATGTAAGGGATGTCCGCCCACTGGTCGGCCCTGCTAAAGGTGATGGGGACCTCAGACTAGGGGTGATAGCTGGGGTTGGCGATAGCGTTCTCTATGTGGACGGTGAGCACCCGGCGGGCGGTGAGCTTTCGATCTCTTCTGCTCCCAGCGGCGGCGAGGCCCCCAAAAATAGTGACGACCACTTTGTCATGATCCTGGAAGGCGTTGCTGTTGTCCCCAAGTGGTCAGCGACCCCTAGCTCCGTCATCGTTGTCGTCGTCCTTCTTCTAGGTCTGGAACTCCTTTGCCAGGCCAAGGCAGTCCTTCATCCTGTGCTTCCTGTTCTTATGGAGGGGGCACATGCCTTCGAGGATTTTCTTGTACTGCTCATCATAGTTGCGTTTGGCGCGAGGTTAATCAATGGTGGTGATGATGTAGTCTGGTCGGCGGTGGCAATATTGACTAGCTCTGGACCCTTTTGGCTGATCATGGCCACTGTCCTAATGGTGGCCATGGTCATCGTGGTGGCGGTCACTGTGGCATCATTCGTCGGGGCGCTTGTCGCTGTGGCAAGTTGGGTGGTGAGTGCCCGCATCCTCATTGAAGTGAACTTCGGCTTCTTCAGTGTCGGCGTACTAATCGACGGTCGTGATCATCTCGCCAATCCCCTTTGGTGGCTTGCGATTGAATTTAGAGCGGAGGTCGCGGTGATGGAGTCCTCGGATAAAGACGGTGACGACTTCTGCTTCCATGATGTTGGGAATAGAATTCCTCATCTCAGAAAAATGTCTGAGGTAGCTACGAAGGAGCTCAGACAGTTTCTGATAGATGCGATTCAGATCATGCTTAGTGTCCGGCCGAGTACACGTAGCCATGTAGTTGTCGGTGAAGGCCTTCTTCAGCTGTTCCCAAGATCCGATGGAATTTAGGGCGAGGCTCATGAGCCAGTTCATTGCGGTTGATGTGAGCATGAGGGGAAGATAGTTCGCCATGACACTGGTATCTCCCCTAGCGGCACGTACGGCGATGGCATAAGCTTGTAGCCACTATGTGGGGTTCATCCGTCCCTCGTAGGGTTTGACCCTGGTGATTTTGAAATCACAGGGCCACTAGAGTGTATGGAGTGCTCTCGTGAATGCTCGGGGCCCTTTGGGATCATCACCATCGTGATCTACAACATTGCCGGCGTTAAGTGGCTGGAGGGCTGCGTCCGGGTTACCAAACTCTTGCTCGTATTCTTGACGCCGATGTGCATCCTTCTCATGGCGAGAGAAATGGCGTCCGTCGATGTGATGTCGTGCATCCTGAAGGTTATTGATGTGTGCTCGAACATCTTGGTTGACTTCTTGGTCGTGTTGACGAGGGTAGTCAATGTGGTTCCCCGTAGCCCCCCCTGGAGGGGCTGTCCATCATCACAATGTTGATCAGCGAAACGGCTTCTGCTGGGGCAGCGATTGGATCTTGGCGCAGTGGATCGGCGAATCGAGCTCGTCGAGTAGGAAGGTCTCTGATCTTGGTGGATCTCGTTGACCTGGCAGTGTGCAACTTTAAGCATTGCAGCAACCTTGGTGACCTCTGGAGTTTGCTCGAGCCGAGCAAGCTTGTTAGCGATCATGGCCAAGTTGGTGCTTGGGGTCTTGTAGAGGTCATGGCCGTCGACACGGACGAATTCGTCATCGAGGTTGCAGCGGAGTGGGCATGGCCTCCCTTGAGAGTCGAGCTATTCTTCATTGTGAGCAGCCTCGGCTAGCACAATGGTGGCCTCATTTGCTCGACGCTGCACACGGTTGACGTTTCTATTTACATGAGCAGCGTGGTCCTCATCAGTTTCTCCATCCTATGGAGGGCTGTCGATGCTGACATTAAAAATACCACCTCCTCGGATGGGTGGGAAAGGAGGTTGGACGGTGGTGATTTCGGTGACAGTCTCCGTGGAGCCCTAGGACTTAGAGTCTGGGTTTTCCTCCGGGATGGTGTGGAGGGATGCTTTGGAACGCTGGCCAATTTGTAGCATATTAATAGTTGGCGAGAGCTGGTCGGTGATCTGGTCGGCGAGAGGATAGATGTCTCCCACCTGGTCGGTGAATTTGCCCCTTAGGGCATCCTGATGGATGGTGGTCATAACCCCTAGAGTTCCATGATCAGCCTCTGATAGATCGGAATTGAAGGGTAGTCAGCGCTAAGCCAGAGTGGTCAGAGCTGATTCTGCGATGGAGAGGCAGTCGACGAGCTTCTAGCCAACCTAATCAATGGATGTGATCAGATCATTGTTGTCGATTTCCTTCCTCGGGTAGCGGGGGAGCAGGCAGTGAGTTGTTGGTGAAGACAACGTCGGAAGCGGTTTCGAGATTGGATCTGCTGTTGCAGGTGTTGGTATGGTCAGCACAGAATCGATCTGCACTGGCTCGATGATCTCTCCGTCTCTGTCAGCATTGATGACCCAGGAGATTGATCCGGCCATGAAGATCTGGATGGGCTTTGGGGAGGACGAAGAGCCTACAAAATGTACCATCTTGTTCATCATGGAAATAGCATGCACACCCCTACCTGTCGCACCAACTATCAACCAAAGATGCTCGACAGTCCTCCGAGGGGCATCCCACGAAGGTAGATTGATCGGCAGAGATGCGCGTAATCAAGAACAAGAAAGCAATAGAGACACAAGAGTTAGACAGGTTTGGGCCATCAGCATGATGTAATACCCTACTCCTGTGGTTTTGTTGGTTTGTATTGGCTATCGTATGATATTGCGTGTGTTTTGAGGGGGTTGCTGCCCGCCTTATATAGTCTAGGGGGCAGGGTTACAAGTCGGTTAGATCTAGGAGATAACCGGAAAGTAATAGCAGATTACAGGAATCATGGGATCGAACGTATCCTAACAGATCTCATAGTATCTTCAGGATATCACCCTTGATGTCTTGTAGTACACGCCGAGCAGTGCTGTGCACCATAGGTCTTCGTCTTATAGGCTGGACCGCCCCTGGGAGCACAGCCCAAGTAGTCTATCATGGGTATCCGGGGTCATACCCCCCACACTCCACCTTCCCCTATAAATAGGGGCCTTTCCCTTTGTCTCTGATATGCTTAACTGTAGCCTCGTCTTCTCCACTTCTCCACCGTTAACGCCCAGATTTTTTGCCCTCGCTCTTCCACCACCAGGAAAGTTCTTGTTCTTCCACACTTGCTTCCCATGGAGTCATGGTATTGCTCTGATGTCACCCATGCGTGCATGGAGGGCCTCGTCAAGCATGGTCTTCTCCGTGGGAGAACCAACATGGTCGAGTTGCTCATGCCTGGTCGTGAGGAGGTGCCGGCGTCGCCCGATGGCTACATCGTGTCCTTCGTGGCCTTCCATGAGTGCAGACTCGTGATTCCTCCCCACCTGTTCTTCTAGGGATTGCTGCAGCATTATTAGATCAAGCTACAGCACCTGAATCCCAATGAGATCCAACACATCATGGCCTTTATTACGCTATGCGAAGGGTATCTGGGGATCGAGCCCCACTTCGAGTTGTGGAGGTACTTCTTCTCCATCTCCCTGCTCAAGAAAAGGGATAGAGCTGGGGACCTACCAGTGTCGATGGGATGCGTGGGTATCCACCTCCAGGGCAACGGTCCGCCAGTATATGCCCTATCAGCTATCGAATTCCAATATGGGATGGCACGCACTATGGTTCTATGTGAAGAACGATGCTGCCGCCCCCTTACCGGACTTCATTGGACACCTCATCGAAGAGGCACCACCGGTTTGGTCGTGGGGACCTCCTGAGAAGGAAAAGAAGAGGATGCATGACCTCTTAGATGCCATTGTGTTCTGGAAGGACCACGGTCTCCATGGAGCCAACGTCATCGGGGTGTATCACGTGAGGAGGGTGGCGCCGTTGATGTCGCGTGCCCTCCCGCTGTACGGGATGACGCCCGACGTGTAGCTTGATGGGATGGTGCTCGCCTAGGGGCTGCTCCACGACAGCGAGGTCACATAACACATCAAGGAGGGGATGGAGTCCAACGTCGTGTTCCCAATCCCAGGACATCCCAAAATGCGGCTGGACACGGGCTTCGCCGAACTACCGACGGGCTTGGGATTTCGGGCCTCCGTCATGCCGCTACCAGAGCATGCAGCCATGAGGGCAGCAAATCACACCATGGACAAGAAGAGGAAGAAGAAGGATGAGGACAAGGTGAAGCGACGGTCGAAGTAGCGGGCAAGGTTAGACTGAGGATGGCGGCGACAAGGTTTGGAAAAGGAAGACGAAGAAGAGGGCGATGGTTCTGGGTCACCCGTCCAATGGGATGAGCTAGAAGGAGGGGACAAGGACCCATCTTTGCCATGGGAGGGACCCTTCCTGTGGCGTGCCCTAGGGTAGGAGGGGGAGGACGCACCCCAAGAGCCAGTGGAATCAAGCCACCCCGCTTTGTCCAGGCCTTCTGAGGTGCCCCTGGAGCCAGCGCGGACGGTACTCCCCTCTCTGCCCGGGCCTTCTGAGCAGAGGGAAGGTTTGAAATGGCAACATGCCAACGAGGCACAGTCGGGGTCGGGTGGGCTGGTCCCAAAATGTTACCGTCTGGTGGTATCGAGGTGAGTAAAAAACTTCTTTGCTCCTTCACTCTTAATGGATTTTACCATAGATTGATCATTGTGTCTTTTCATAGTGTTACCAGAGGTGGTACTCTCCTGAGGCTAGCGCTGGAGAAGAGCCTTGCCCTTTGGCTAACATGCCAGGAGCAGGTTGGCGTCACGCCAGAGGTGAGCGGGAGCGGCTCTGGGGCAGCCATGGCGTCGACCGGGGAGGCCTAGCCAATGGCCATGTCCACGAGGGAGCCAATAGAAGGGGGCGCGTCTAGGGTGCCCATGGCGGATGGGGCATGGCTAGGTGTGGCCACAATGTCATAGGCGGAAGCAGCGCAACCAGAGCCGTCATCCGCATAGACGGTCGTGCCTACGGTGGGGCGGATGGGAGAGGACACACCCGAGGCGTCCTTGGCAGACATGGTGACGGGGCAGGCTTCCGCGTCTGTGTCGCCCACCCCCTCTACCGTCAGAGGGGCCACTCTAGAGGAGGTGCTGCCACAGGATGTGTCAGCGCCGCTTGGGGTCAGCATGGATCCATCCTGTCCTCTGGTCTGGGTGGGCGGCGACCCGCATGTGTGCGGAGGTCTTTGGGTCTGGTGGGCTGATCGGTAGGATCCGAGGGCGACGCTCTTCACCCTTGATGATGCCACAGAGGATAGTGAATGGGGGAGCGTCCACAGAGAGGTTGGGACCGCGGTTCATGCCCTGACCACCGTGCTGAGCTCGCTATGTGACGTGGTCACTCTGGTTGGCCAGGTACGATATGTCCATGTTTCTGACCTTCACTTCCCCTTTTCACGCCTCTAACCCATGACCTCTCTGCAGCCCCTTATGGCTCATAGCCAGGAGAAGTCCTTGTTCCATCATCACGAGAAGGACATTTGGGACCGCTTCACCGAGGAGACATGGCTACATGAGGGAGTGGCAGCACAGCTTGCTGCCGCCCGTCTGGAGGTGGCTAAGCTTGCCCCCGCCGGCCGGGAGCTAGCCAACATCTGAGCTAGGGAGGCAGACGCTCGTGATCATGCCCGCGAGGCTGAGGAGAAACTCATAGCCCTGATTGATAGGGCGCATGCGGATGTCACAGAATCCGAGCAGCTACAGAAAGAGCGGGACGATTTGCTCCGGGCCATAGAGGAACTCCGCACAGAGCGCGCCAATGCCCAGCAGCGGATCGACCTCCTCGTGGGTGAGCTTGAGTGGGAGAGGGACCTAAAGGTCATGTTTGAGGGCATGGCCGCTAGACTCACCATGGAGGTCAGCCAGCGCCAGGAAGAGATCCAGAGCCTAGAGGCCGAGGTGATCCAGCAGCGTGATGAGGCGTGCAAGCTTCCGGTGGACGTGGACAGTAAGCCTCTGGTTCCCCTTGTTGTCTTTCTCCTAGGAATCCATGGTAGGCCTTTTGACACGGTCGGTATGTGACTCAGATAGGTCTTGACAACAAGCTTGGGGCAGAGGTGACAAAGTGTTATGGTGTGGCAGAACCTCCTAAATTATAGGGCCCACATGCACCTGTCACTGTCCGACGACCTTTGACATCTATGCATATGTTCCCAGTAACTTAAGAAGACTATCGGGTGTCCTCGGGGAACCCCGAATCATCCATGATTTCCGAGCAGGATCCCATTACAGAGTCCTTGCAGTATTACAATAGTTTATTCAAATAGATACATCAGAGTAATATAGCGGAAGACTTACAATAACATAGTTTACAAACCATTTGTTTCAAACCATACAACTAAGTTCGGTAAATAATACAAACCAAGGTAGTGGAGTGGAATTATAACATATTACAGAACACACAAATAAGTTACCCTGCCCAAGGGCCACACATTTACTTATCGTCATTGCACTGAACAACAGTCATGCAGCACGATCCAAAATAGATCTGCTCATGAGCCTCACCTACAACAAGGGTCAACGAACCCTGAGTACAAAAGTACTCAACCAGACTTAACCGAAATAAGAATTAAAAGAACACAGGAATGTAGGCTCAGGGGATTCAAGGTATGGCTTTAGCAATAATCAAAATTCTTTTGCGTAAAAGTTTTTTAACAAAATTCTTTATATCAACATCTAAAACATCATAAGAACCACATATGAATCTGCCATGATCCGTAATGAAATCATGAACTTCATATCCACTCTTTCCCAAAACTATCTCAAGTTTCATTTATTAACTACGATGATGAACAGTGAGTTGAGTCTCCATAACCGAGGAGCAACGACGATTCGAACCGATTAAAAACCCAGCTCGGAATTTCAGACCACACGACATATGCAGGTCCCCGACTTACATATATCAACCTACCCTCGGATCCTCTAAACAAGAATGGGTTCGCGCCACCCGAGAATACAGTACTCCACCAATCTAGCCCATTGCCACGTGGGTACACGCTATTCCTGCCATCTCTCCACTCCCAGTGCGTGAGTAGCCATTCTCGTAATAGAATAGCCAAGTTAAGGCTTACCGGAGTATGTGGTTAGTACTACAAAGTCTCACCTCATGCAATTCAACAACGGTATGGGCCTTAATTGACATAGGCGGAAATTATCCGCTCACAAGACCCCCATGTCTTGTGGCTCCCATACACCGAGTCCGCCCGGTCTAGATTTATTGCTCCATATTCCTATATCACATGATAACATAAGTAACCAAAGATCCATTTAAAACTTGCAGGTGACAGGTAATCACCCGACTTTCCTCGTTCTAAGCATAGCTAAACATAACTAGGCGTATACGAATTTAAAACAGTTAACAAGTAGATATGGAAAAACAAGGTTGGTAATGCACCAATTAGGTTTGCACTCAACTCCTAATCACTTAATGCAGTAAAGAGAAGCAAAAGCGAAATCAATTTGTAAAACACAAGGTAGGTTTAAATGCATTCGGGGCTTGCCTTCATTGACAGAAAAGTCCGGTTCCGGAGTCGTTCCACCGATATCAAATCCAACCTCCACAGACGGATCAACCTCCTCAACTACTTGATTAACTACCACGTGCTCACCTTCGTTCACTACACATAGTACAATGCCATGTTTAACATGATGCGAGATATGAGACATGATGCTTGACGATGGATGCAAAAGTAATAACTTGAATACAACTTTCCTTCACGGTACAGTTACAAGTCAAACTAACTAAACCTTCCTGTAATACTAACATCAATTGCCAAAGATCATTACCAACTAATGACCCAAGGACATCACTCAATCAAAAATTCAATCAAAACCTAAATCATTAAAGGTTACTATTTGCTTTTATGAATTAATTATTTAATTAAGAATTATGAAATAAATCAACTTGTTCCAATTGACCTCAAAATTTTTTTAAATGTTCATCACATGATATCTAAGTGGCAAAACAATTTTCATAATTTTTGGATAAATAAATAAGCCTAGAAAAATCATGGAAACTCATTTATTAATTAATTAAGCAATTTTTAAGAACATTCTAAAAGTACTGAAAAACAATATTTCATATTTTTCCTAAATAATATATATCACAGAGAAGTCACACAAAAATTTTCATAATTTTTGGAGCTATAAATAAATCTACACAAAAAATAACAAAAACAGACACTATTCATTCATTTCTGAAAATAGAAAAATTCCATTTTGAACTACACAGTCACTGACACCCGACCCCACATGTCATCTTCAACCTTCGGCTTTGACCACGATGGCGACGGCGCTGACCGATGATATCTCGCCAACGGCGAGACCAACGGCGACGGCCAAGGTACCAAAACGTTCACATCACCACGGCGCATCGATTGGAGACACTAGCTAACTCAATTACTACATGATTCGAGCCTGACGCCGGCCATGGCGGACGCGACCGCACGGCGGTGCTACGCCGGTGATAGGAGACTGGTAGCGGTTAAATAAAGGGTCTAGGATGCACCAGTAGCTTACCTCGAACGCGTTGGAGCAAAGAGCGAGACCGGAGAAGCAACGGCGACGCGGGTCGACGATCACAGCGAACTTGGCGGCGCTAGCAACGACAACACCTATGTAAACTTGTTTTATTGAATGCATATCAAAGTTTGCAATATGACCAAGGCCTTGCAATGCATATGATGACATGTCATGTTTTAGTATTTAAAACACCCGGGGTGTTATAATCCTTCCCCCTAAAAGAAATCTCGTTCCGAGATTCAAAGTCATAGGGTAAGTAATGGAAAAGGAAATGTGTCAATCCAAAAATATCCAAAACCTGTTCATAAAATAGCTAAGGTTCCTTTACAAACATGGTTCACCACAACAGAGCAAACTAACATTAATCTATATCGACGCAAGAAACTCTGGAAATTTTTCTAACAAGTAATCTTCGGATTCCCAAGTAGCTTCTTCTTCTGAATGTTGATTCCATTGTATCTTGTAGAACTTGATTGTCCTCCTTTGAGTAACATGATCTTTCTGATCCAAGACTCGGATAGGATACTTAGAATAGGTCAAATCAGGTTCAAGTTCCACTCCTTCAACCTCAACATTCTGGTTAGGCACTCGGAGACACTTCTTCAATTGACAAACATGGAACACATCATGTACCCGCTGCGAGATGTTCTGGTAATTTCAAACGATATGCCACTTTTCCATACCTCTCTAAAATTTGAAATTGTCCAATATATCGAGGTGCCAACTTGCCTTTAACACCAAAATGGGTAACTCCCTTCATTGGTGATACTTTCAGATATACAAAATCCCCCTTGTTAAACGTCAATGGTCTACGTCGTGTATCCGCATAACTCTTTTGTCGGGACTGAGCTATCTTCAAATTACTTTGTATTTGCCTAACCTTGTCTTCTGTTTCTTCCACAAGGTCAACTCCAAAGAACCTTCTTTCTCTGGGTTCAGACCAACTCAGCGATGTTCTGCATCTACGACCATAGAATGCTTCAAATGGAGCCATTCTAATGCTTTCCTGATAACTATTGTTGTATGAGAACTCGGCCAAGGGTAAGCATTCATCCCACTTGTTGGAATAGTTAAGGACACAACACCTTAACATATCTTCAAGCATTTGATTGACTTTTTCCATCTATCCATCAATCTGCGGATGATAAGCTATACTATATAGGAGCTTGGTTCCCAACGAAGAATGCAATTGTTTCCAAAAACTAGAGACAAACTGTGTACCCCTATCTGACACAATGGTCTTTGGTACTCCATGGAGACTCATGATTCTTGCTAAATACATCTTGGCATATTGGATCGTAGGATATATAGTCTTGACAGGAAGAAAATGTGCTGACTTA
This sequence comes from Miscanthus lutarioriparius, assembly GCA_904845875.1. Taxonomy (NCBI): domain Eukaryota; kingdom Viridiplantae; phylum Streptophyta; class Magnoliopsida; order Poales; family Poaceae; genus Miscanthus; species Miscanthus lutarioriparius. The sequence continues at coordinate 68,314,913 of CAJGYO010000001.1, read as the reverse complement.
GTGAGTCGATCTACAATAACCCATATTGAGTCAAATCCTTTTGATGTCTTGGGTAGACCAACAATAAAGTCCATACTAATGTCCTCCCACTTCCAAGCTAGAATAGGTAATGGCTGTAATTCACCAGCAGACCTCAAATGTATAGCTTTCACCTTTTGACAAGTATCACACTTTGCTATATATCTAGCAATCTCTATCTTCATTTTAGTCCACCAAAACTTTTGTTTCAAGTCATGGTACATCTTGTTACTTCCTGGATGGATAGATAACCTAGTAGCATGCGCCTCTTCAAGAATTGACTGCCGCAACTCAGGAACTTTTGGTACCACTAGGCGATCCTTAAATCATAACTCACCTTCATCATCTATGGTGAAGCATTCCGCTTTTCCATTCCTGACTCTTTCCTTGATATGGGCTACACCCTTGTTTTCCTTCTGAGCCGCAATAATCTGGTCTCGAATATTGGCTTCCACAATTATGTTGGTCAAACTACCTTGTTGAATTAACTCTATATTCAACTTCTCCATCTCTTAACAAAAAGTCAGACCCATTGTTCTCACTATCAGGCAATTGCAATAACTTTTGCGACTGAGGGCATCTGCAACCATATTTGCTTTACCACGGTGATAATGTACTTCCAAATCATAATCTTTAATCAGTTCTAACCATCTTCTTTGCCGCATGTTCAATTCTGACTGAGTAAAGATATACTTTAAACTCTTGTGGTCTGTATAAATATGGAACGTATTACCAAGCAGGTAATGCCGCCAAATCTTTAGAGCATGGACAACAGTTGCTAATTCTAGATCATGAGTCAGATAGTGTTCTTTATGTTGCTTAAGTTGCCTGGATGCATAAGCAATGACTCTGCCTTCTTGCATCAATACACATCCAATACCAATACCTGAAGCATCACAATAAACATCAAACGGCTTCTCGATATCAGGTTGGGCTAATACTAGTGCAGTGGTCAACAGTCTCTTTAAAGTCTGGAATGCCTCTTCACAATCAGATGACCAGACAAACTTGACTTGGTTCTTCAACAACTCAGTTATGGACTTTGATACTTTAGAGAAATCTGGAATAAACCGATGATAATACCCCGCCAATCCCAGAAAACTCCGAACTTGATGAACTGTGGTTGGCGGTTTCCAATCAAGCACATCCTTCACTTTGCTTGGATCAACTGCAACACCTTTAGCTGATAAGACATGTCCAAGAAATTGTACGTCCTTAAGCAAAAAATCACACTTGCTGAACTTGGCATATAGTTGATGTTCTCTCAAGCGGGTTAGAACAATTCTAAGATGTTCCGCATGTTCTTCCTTATTCTTGGAATATACTAGAATATCATCAATAAACACCACTACAAACTTGTCTAGCTCAGGCATGAATACTGAATTCATTAGATACATGAAATGAGCTGGAGCGTTTGTCAAACCAAAAGACATTACCAAGTATTCATATAATCCATATCTTGTGGTAAATGCCATTTTGGGAATATCTTCAGGCTTAATCTTGATTTGGTGATAGCCTGACCTCAAATCAATCTTGGAGAAAACTCTGGCTCCAGCCAATTGATCAAAAAGCAAATCTAACCGAGGTAAGGGATACTTATTCTTGATGGTCACCTCATTCAACGGACGATAGTTGACACATAACCTCAGAGTCTCATCTTTATTTTTCACAAAAATTGCCGGACATCCCCAAGGTGATGAACTAGGTTGGATAAACCCCTTATCAATCAATTCATGCAACTGAGTCTTCAACTCAACTAACTCCTTCGGTGGCATCCTATAAGCTCTCCAAGAAATCAGAGCTATTCCTGGTTTTAACTCTATGTTAAACTGGACATCCCTATCAGGTAGTAGACCGGGTAAATCTTTAGAAAACACATCAGGAAATTCACACACTATCGGGATATCTCTAATCTCTTTGACGGCAGTTGCACAAACTTTGCCCACTGATCTTCTTAAGGTTGGAAGTTGGATGAGAAGTTGAGAATGACTATCTAGCAAACTCACCCTAATTGTTCTATACAAAGCATCTATAACAGCCTTATGCTGATACATCTAATTCATTCTCAAGATTACATCTATATCCTAATCCTTTAGGATAATCATGGTAGTGGGAAAAATATGCCCACCCAGGTTTATGGGTACCTGGTATACCATTTCCTTAGTACACAGACGTCCTCCGGGCGACTGTATAAAGAAATTTTCCTTTGTTGCCCCAATTGAAATTTCATGCTTTACCACAAATGTTCTATTGATGAATGAATGAGATGCACCCGAATCAAAAAGTATAACTGCAGGATGATTAGCGACAGGAAACACACCCATCATCACTGGCTCCCCTTTTGGAATTTCCCTAGCTTGAATATAGAACACCCGCCCTGTCTTCCTTTCATCTTTGCCTTTCTGAGCATTCTGATTGTTATTCTTGTTCTATGCCTGACCCTGTTGTTGATTGACAGGGGCTTTCTGATAATTTGGATTAGATTGCCTTGGATACGGACATTCCCTCGAGAAATGACCAGGCTTGCCACAATTGAAACAGGGATACTTATGACCTTGGGGTGTTGGAGCAGAAACCCCAGAAGCATTGGTCAGTTGTGGATTCTGATAAGTTGTAGCAGGGCGGATATTTGATTGCTGACCGGCTTGAAACTGCGGTGGACGATAAGGAGGACAATTATGATTTACTGGATGATAAATCACCCTCTGCCTCTTTTGATTTCCCCCAAAAGATCCAGATGGCAGACTCTTTTTCTTCTTGAGCTCCTTATGCTGCAGATACTTTGCCTCTAAAGCAATTGCAATATTCACTGCCTCATGATAAGTGACATTGGTACAAGTTGTCATCATAATCTACAATTTGGTTTTCAGACCTCTCATGAACCATTTATTTTTCTTGGCATCTGTGTTGACATGTTCAGATGCATACTACGACAGATGATTGAATCTTCCCACATACTGCATAACCGTCTGATCCCCTTGCTTCAAAGCAAGGAATTCATCCAGCTTCATAGCCATAACTCCCTCTGGGATATAATGGGCTCTGAAAGCAGAACGAAACTCTGTCCAAGTTAACGGAACACCTGCGGGTTGCATGGCCATAAGATTCACATACCAAGCACCGGTTGCACCTCTAAGTTGCTGAGCAGCAAAGACTGGTTTCTGAAACTCCGTGCATGGAATGAGATCAAATTTCTGCTCCATGGTTCAAAGCCAATCGTCAGCCTCCAATGGTTCATCTGCCTTGGTGAACACCGGTGGTCTTGTGTCTGTAAAATCAACATATGTAGCTTCCTGCCTGTTATGATGGCAACCACAATTTCCTTGCATCTGATTCTGATTACTTTGAGCCATCTCATGAAGCAAACGAGAATTTTCAACCGTCACATTGACAAGTGCGGCTATAGCATCAGCCAGATTTGTTGGAACTGGTGGCGGATCTGGAATACCGTTCTCATCTTGTGAAGTACCAGGAATATACGAACCCCGCGTACAACGCATCTGCTCATAACAAACCAAACTTTACTCACAAGTCTTTATTGAATTGCAACAAAAGCTTACTCCAGACACATTACATAGGGTTTACTAATATAAACACATACCCGCATGTACCTAAACAAGACTACTTAATTTAACTAGAACTAACTATTATACAACTCTACTCCTTTCCTTGATTACTTCAAACTTCAGGCTCGGTATCCATTTTGGAAATATTACCGTCTTCATTATCACTTTCATCAATCATTACTAATTCTTCAGGATCTTCTTCTTCTTCCTCTTCCGATTCGCTATCATCGGCAAGGATGACATCGGGGTCCATTGCATCAGCTTGGGGTTCATGATTTGGATCTCGGAGATTGCTTAGCCTATGAACTTCCTCATGCAGATAAGTATTATGTTCTTCTAAATCTTCTACATAGAATTCAAGCTCATGAGTCCTAGCTCTAGCTACATTTTCTCTATGCCAAGCTTCATTTCTTCCTTCCACCGTACGAACTAACATACGTTCATAGTTCCTGTGAGCGGTGGTGAGACGCCTCAATTAACCCTGTAGTTCTCCTACCTGGATGGCATCCAAGGCCCTATCCCTAGTAGCTTGTGCTAACTCTACAGAAATCCTCTATATCTCTGCCTTGGAATCAGGCCTAGAGCTGCTACTGCTAGCACCATCATTCCTAGGGGCAAGTTGGTGATGAGGAACTCCTTTGGGTCCAGTGGACTTATGGGGTGTCTTCTTGGTACGAGCCATACTGTAGGAAGCAAGATTAATCCTAGTAAGACAATCTGACAACAGTCTCAAGAGCAGCAAGGGTGGACTACACAACTCAACCCATACACACTACCCACTCAGACTCAGAGGTGAAGGAAGTAACAAGTGAATTAATCATGATGCATGAATCGTTCTTACGAACAAAAACATCAAAGCTTATAATGAACATAAACAACAATTGTTTTTATATAGGGCATAGTAAGATTACTACTCCACCACACAAAACCTTTTTAATCAAATAAGGAATAGTGAGAAAGAAATTAGATAAGTTAGAAGCAATTTGGACCAAATTAACAAGTTAAGTTTAGTCATCCCAAATCATTTTGAAGTTTTTCTGAACCAATACGACAAAGATTTTGTAATGATCGCTCTAATACCATTCTGTGGCAGAACCTCCAAAATTATAGGGCCCACATGCACCTGTCACTGTCCGACGACCTTTGACATCTATGCATATGTTCTCGGTAACTTAAGAAGACTGTCGGGTGTCCACGGGGAACCCCGAATCATCCATGATTTCCGAGCAGGATCCCATTACAGAGTCATTGCAGTATTACAACAGTTTATTCAAATAGATACATCAGAGTAATATAGTGGAAGACTTACAATAACATAGTTTACAAACCATTTGTTTCAAACCATACAACTAAGTTTGGTAAATAATACAAACCAAAGTAGTGGAGTGGCATTATAACATATTACAGAACACACAAATAAGTTACCCTACCCAAGGGCCACACATTTACTTATCGTCATTGCACTGAACAACAGTCATGCAGCATGATCCAAAACAGATCTGCTCATGAGCCTCACCTGCAACAAGGGTCAATGAACCTTGAGCACAAAAGTACTCAACAAGACTTAACCAAAATAAAAATTAAAAGAACGCAGGAATGCAGGCTCAGGGGATTCAAGGTATGGCTTTAGCAATAATCAAAATTCTTTTGCGTAAAAGCTTTTTAACAAAATTCTTTATATCAACATCTAAAACTTCATAAGAACCACAAATGAATCTACCATGATCTGTAATGAAATCATGAACTTCATATCCACTCTTTCCCAAAACCATCTCAAGTTTCATTTATTAACTACAATGATGAACAGTGAGTTGAGTCTCCATAACCGAGGAGCAACGACGATTCGAACCGATTAAAAACCCAGCTGGGAATTCCAAACCACACGACATATGAAGGTCCCCGACTTACATATATCAACCTACCCTCGGATCCTCTAAACGAGAACGGGTCCGCGCCACCCGAGAATACAATACTCCACCAATCCAGCCCATTGCCATGTGGGTACACGCTATTCCCGCCATCTCTCCTCTCCCAGTGCGCGAGTAGCCATTCTCGTAATAGAATAGCCAAGTTAAGGCTTACCGGAGTATGTGGTTAGTACTACAAAGTCTCACCTCATGCAATTCAACAACGGTATGGGCCTTAATCGACACAGGCGAAAAGAATCCGCTCACAAGACCCCCATGTCTTGTGGCTCCCATACACCGAGTCCGCCAGGTCTAGATTTATTACTCCATATTCCCATATCACATGATAACATAAGTAACCAAAGATCCATTTAAAACTTGCAGGTGACAGGTAATCACCCGACTTTCCTCGTTCTATGCATAGCTAAGCATAACTAGGCGTATACGAATTTAAAACGGTTAACAAGTAGATAAGGAAAAACAAGGTTGGTAATGCAACAATTAGGTTTGCACTCAACTCCTAATCACTTAATGCAGTAAAGAGAAGCAAAAGCGAAATCAATTTGTAAAACACAAGGTAGGTTCAAATGCATCCGGGGCTTGCCTTCGTTGATGGAAAAGTCCGGTTCCAGAGTCATTCCACCGATATCAAATCCAACCTCCATAGACGGATCAACCTCCTCAACTACTTGATTAACTACCATGTGCTCACCTTCATTCACTACACGTAGTACAATGCCATGTTTAACATGATGCGAGATATGAGACATGATGCTTGACGATGGATGCAAAAGTAATAACTTGAATACAACTTTCCTTCGCGGTACAGTTACAAGTCAAACTAACTAAACCTTCCCGTAATACTAACATCAATTGCCAAAGATCATTACCAACTAATGATCCTAGGACATCACTCAATCAAAAATTCAATCAAAACCTAAATCATTAAAAGTTACTATTGGCTTTTATGAATTAATTATTTAATTAAGAATTATGAAATAAATCAACTTATTCCAATTGACCTCAAAATTTTTGTAAATATTCATCACATGATAACTAAGTGGCAAAACAATTTTCATAATTTTTGGATAAATAAATAAGCCTAAAAAAATCATGGAAACTCATTTATTAATTAATTGAGCAATTTTTATCACATTCTAAAAGTACTGAAAAACAACATTTCATATTTTTCCTAAATAATATATATCACAGAGAAGTCACGCAAAAATTTTCATAATTTTTGGAGCTATAAATAAATCTACAAAAAAATAACAAAAACAGACACTATTCATTCATTTCTGAAAATAGAAAAATTCCATTTTGAACTACACAGTCACTGACACCCGACCCCACATGTCATCTTCAACCTTTGGCTTTGACCATGACGGCGACGGCGCTGACCGATGATATCTCGCCGATGGCGAGACCAACGGCGACGGCCAAGGCACCAAAACGTTCACATCACCACGGCGCATCGATTGGAGAAACTAGCTAACTCAATTACTACACGATTCAAGCCTGACGCCGGCCATGGTGGACGCTACCACACAGTGGTGCTACGCCAGCGATAGGAGACTGGTAGCGGTTAAACAAAGGGTCTAGGAAGCACCAGTACCTTACCTCGAACGCGTTGGAGCAAAGAGCGAGACCGGAGAAGCAACGGCGACGCGGGTCGACGATCACAATGAACACGGCGGCGCTAGCAACGATGACGGCGATGCTCTAGTGACTGCAGTGGACAAAAGGGTCAAACAACTGATCACACAGCACCACGGCAACATGGCGAAGCTGACGGCATGCCAAGCACAAGCAGAGACAGACCGTGGAGCTCTAGCCATGGCGAAGCGCGCTCGACAGAGATGTTGCCGGCCGCAAGGAAGAAAGGCTGCTAGCGGCGGTTCCCGGTGGAATCAGGCAACCAAGGTCGGTTAGCTGGGTGCACAAGGAATAGGCGAAGCTAATGAGCGCTTTGCTGCGATGGCACAGGCGCTGGTTAGATGGCGAGGGCTCAATGGAGCAGCGGTGGAGACGTCAGGAAAACAGAGGAAGAGAGCGGCGAAAAACGGCGACGGCGCAGGCCTTATAACACGGCCAGGAAGCAAAGAGAAGCCACGCAGGGCCTTTACCATGCTAGCGCGAAGACAAGGACAACCACGGTGACGACCAGAACGGATTAGAAGCTCGCCGGCGATGAGGTGTCCTCCATGGGCACTATTCACCAAATTTACTGAATTGCCATTCGTCTAAATTTCCAAATTACTCCCAAATTTGTGTAACAACTCAAAAATCTCCAAAAACAAAAGTTGTTCAAAATTCAAAGTTCTACAACTTTTCTTTTATAACCATACCCAAATTCGGCCTACATTTTGAAATGCAAATTTGAATTCAAAAGGGGACACTTTAAGTACATTTCGCCTTTTCAAATTACTTCAAATTTTTCTAAACAACTTTGAAAACTCCAAAAACAAACTTTGTACAACTCAACAAACTCTACATTTTTGCTTTAAGGCTCAACCCCAAAATGTACTTTGATTTTGAAATGGGTTTTTCGGGTCAAAACTAATCGCTGGAAATCAGGGTTTTCGAAACTTCAAATCCAAACCAAACTTTGAACTCAATTCAAACCATACAAGGCAACACTCATAACATAAATGTAAACTTGTTTTATTGAATGCATATCAAAGTTTGCAATATGACCAATGCCTTGCAATGCATATGATGACATGTCCTGTTTTAGTATTTACAACACCCGGGGTGTTACATATGGCCTAGAGAAGGAGCTCGGCGAGGTGAAGGCCTCCCTCCTAAAGGAGAGCGATGAGCATGACACCCTGTGCATCGCCATCCAGCTGGTCTACGACGACCTTCAGCTAGCCCTAGAGTAGGAGACGAGCTCGCTCATGGTTTGTGCCATCCGAATTATGGGTCGGGCGCGCGAGATCGCGATGGACGCCATGAGGAACACACTTCGCTTTGGCATTCATCGGTCATTTCGATCGCTTGTTCTCACTACGAAAACATCGATCTGGCAATGATGAGCCAGGGCTTCACGCCCAATTGCTCCGAGGCCGAGCTAGAGGAGATTGAGGAGTCAATGGGCCCCTTGGCGTAGGACCTATCTGTCAAGATTGAGGATGAGGTCATCCACCCGAGGGGTTAGTTAGTTAGATAGGCCAGGCGGCAAACTTGTAATAAGTAGACAAATTTTTGACTTTTGTTATGGCCAAACAGACTTTTGGTTAATGCATTCTGACCCTTTCTATAGTTAAGGTTGTAAAGCTTGGGGTGTAGGGGAAAAAACTCTGATCATGCTGGTGAGAAAAACGTCGTAGCCGCTGGGGCGTAGGTTTATTGTAGTCCGACCAGTTTTACTCAGCGTTTGTTTCCGCAGTCCTTGCTTCTAGATCTTAACGTGAGAGAGGATCGAGCATAGAGAATGTTTTTGGGTAGATATACTCCTATCAGCCCCCAAGTGAGGCCTGACCCCCTGCCGTTGCTAGGGTCGGGTGTCACTGAAGATCAAGGAAATGATAGCGAAACCGATAAGAGAAAGTGTTTTTGCATTTTAGAAATATCATTCTTAATTTTCATAATGTCGGTGTTTCGAATAAGCACCGGCTAGTAAATTTATAATTGATGCGCGTCGAGCTAAATGTCCCTACGTCTAGTCTGTTGCTGCTCATGTTATTAGCATCGAAAAAGGTTTGTAGTAGGGGGTACAAATGGTCGAGAGAGGTTCTGGTCCCAGGTCTCTGATGGAGGGGTCAAAAGGATGCCAAGAGCCTGGTGGTGGCCTGGCTGTGGGCGTGATGTGTCGAACCGAGCTCCCTATGAGTTTGTCTGTGTGTGAGTTGTTCGTCCAAAGTCCATCAATCTAGTGGGGAGCCCTGCCCTCCCTTTTATAGACCAAGGGGTGAGCAGGGGTTACAGATGGGAGAACGAGGAAAATACCAAGAGTATACAAGGTCCTTCGAAGGATTCGGGTCTCCCTTTTTTCCCGCACCTGCCCTGCATAACATGGCTGACCGTGTCAGGAGTGGCGTGGTTGTTGATCTTCGTAGGCCATGCCCTGGCCTCATTTAGCAAGTGGGTGCATCCCGTCCCACCCCCACGGGCGGCGTGTCGGACAGAGTTGTCGATCTCCAACCCTGTGGGGAGCGGATGGCATGGTGACTGCTCGTTCACCACTGTAGAGGACGGGAGTCCCTCCTTGGAACATAGTGGTTGTCGTATGTCCATGTCGGGTTCTTCGCCCGAAGGCTGAAGGCGGCGCCTACAACTTTGTATGGCGAAGAGCACATGCCTACAACACTATTTAGGCTCTGCCACACCTGGAAGGGTCTAAGCACCCGTCCTATCACGCCCTAATGGTACTTTCCTATAGGGGCGCAAGGCATGGTCCTCGATGCCGTGGTTGACCTGAACTTCTTGTCTTACCCTGTGCCTATCATTATGAGGGAGCGAGGTGTGGTTGTCAGGCGAGGCAGAGCCATCCTTTGGACATTGGGCGAGGCGAGGTCCATCCTCGGACATCGGGCGAGGCGGAGCCCAGCCCTCGGGGGTCGAGCGAGGCGGAGTTTAGCCCTAAGCCCTCGGGTGAGGCAGAGTTTAGCCCTCAGCCCTCGGGCGAGGCGGAGCTGGCCCACGGGCGTTGGGCAAGGCAGAGTTTATACCACGGGCGTTGGGCGAGGCGAAGCCGAGCCCTCAACCCTCGGGTGAGGCGGAGCCGTCCTCCAGCCGTCGGGTGAGGCGGAGCTAGCCCACGGGTGTCGGGCGAGGCGGAACCAAACTCCCATCGTTCGAGCAAGAAGCGCAGTAGTGCTCTTGTCCGTTCAGGAGTTTTTAACGTTCGATGGTTATTAGTTCCACCTCCTTAGGTACCCTGGTATTAGGTCCCCGACAGTAGCCCCCGAGGCCCCAGGTGATTCAGACAGAATCGCCTGGGGGTTGTTTTGATTTTGTCAGAGTCAATTCGCCAGAGGGTGCGTGCGAGCGCACCCGGTGGGTGTAGCCCCCGAGCCCCCGAGTGATTCGAGTAGAATTGCCCGGGGGGTAGTATTAGAGTCAATTCGCCAGAGGGTGTGCGCGAGCGCACCCGGTGGGTGTAGCCCCCGAGCCCCCGGGTGATTCGAGTAGAATCGCCCGGGGGGTAGTATCGGACCTGCCATGGGTAAGGCCGTAAGACTTGGTTTTTCATCAACTGGATATTTTTAAGGGAATCGTGGTATTCCGTTTGCGGGGATTTTATTTAGGGCCGGCCTGGCAGGGGCTCGATTGCAGATTGAGGCCCTGGTGATGCTTGCGTCCTTGAGTCCCGGTCGTTTGTGGGCCCATCCCCCATTGGGACGGCCCTTGGGCTCTAGGGCCCTAGGTGGGCCGGAGAGAAAAGCTTTGTGATCCATGCCCCCTCGATGGGAAGGGAGTCCTGGTCCGCCTGGGGAAGGCGAACCGCCTGGCGCAACTTTTGCGGGAAGGGATAGGGATCATGTGCGCGTGTCCCGTGACGTGACACGGCGGTGTGTCATGGTGGGCTCAGAGATCGAGGTGGACCATTGCCCTTCTCACATCCGTCGCCCCTATAAAACCACGGGGTTCGCCCCTAGGGTTCCGTACTTTGCCTCCTTGCCCTCGCATTCTCAGCCTCCGCCGCCAATCGCCTGAGCTTCTCACACCCGTACTGCTTCCACCGTCAAACTCGCTGCTGCCTTCTTCCCCGTGCTGCTCCCGCCATCGCAATGGACCTAGGGTACAAATCCAACATCTCCCCTCAATGCCTGGAGGGCCTCGTCCGCCAAGGCCTCCTTCGCCCGTTGACCGCCATCGAGGAGTGGCGGCTGCCCGGTGAAGAGCATGAGCCACAGCCGCCTAAAGGGTACGTCGTGTCTTTCGCTTACTTCCACGAGCGGGGATTTGCCATGCTCGCCCATTAGTTTTTCTGGGGACTGCTGGACTACTATCAGGTGGAGCTGCACCACCTTACCCCCAATGGGATCCAGCACATTGCGGCGTTTGTCGCCCTGTGCGAGGGGTTCTTGGGGATCAGTCCCCACTTTGACCTGTGGCGGTATCTCTTCGCCTTCAATCTTGTGAAGAGGCGGGTCGGGAAGCAAGAGCTGCACGTGCTAGTGGGGTGCGCCAGCATCCACCTCCGCAATAATCGGCCGGGGCGTACCCGCTAATGCGTCTGTCCACCTCCAACAAGGGGTGGCATTCGCAATGGTTCTATGTCAAGAATGACGCCGCTGCCCCCTTGCCAGCTTTCACTGGGCGCTACATCTTGGAGGCCCCGGGGTCATGGGGGTGGGGTGTCTCGGGCAAGGAAAAGAAGCAACTCAACGACCTTCTTGCCGCCCTCCAAACTCTGAAGGACAGGGGCGTGAAGGGATCGGGGATTATCGGCGCCTACCATGCGAGGAGGGTCGTGCCGCTGATGGCATGTGCGCTCCCCCTATATCAGATGGTGCCCGGAGCGTCATTCGAAGGAACGGTGCTCGTCGACAAAGCGCTCCCTCCCTCTGAATTGGCGCGGCGCATCAAGGAGGTGATGGAGCCCACGAAGGACTCCGTCGGTGCCATCCTTGACTTCATGTATCCGGTGCTGGGGCATACCCCAATACGGCCGGAATCGGGGTTTGTTGATTTTGTTAGTTTTCTTTTACCTTGCTCCTCTTTTCACTTGAGTTTTCAACCCCCCTGATGCTAACCTTGGGATAGCGGGACCAACCGGGGGGACTGTTTTTCAAGGATAGCCCGGCTCCGCTGCTGAAGGACCCAACCCGGGCAGTAGCGGACCGCGCTGTGGCCGGTTGGGACAAGAAGACAAGGGAGCTCATGAAGAAAAAGGCGATACGGAAGCAGCAAGCTCGAGATCAGGGAGAGGAGATAAGCAGTGAAGATGATGATGATGACGACGAGTCTGACGAGGTAGCACCCAGCATGGATTGGGGTGACCTAGAGGATGGGGACTCGTTGTCCACGTAGGGACCCTTCCCGTTCCACGTGGAGGGAAGCGAGTCCGTGAGGACGGTGGAGCCGGGCCTTCCCCTAGATCTGGTGGGAGCCGGTGCAGCCGCCATCACCGTCAGGGTGTCGGTGGGGGATTGGTGGATGGGAGGTGATGGATCCATGGCCGCCCCCAGGGTGTTGATGGAGGGGGGTGGCTCTGATGTCGGGCCCCATGAGCAGATGGAGGGGGGCGGCCCTATTGCCACGCCCCACGAGCTGATGGAGGGGGGTGGCCTGTTGCCGTGCCCCACGAGCTGATGGAGGGGAGCGGCCCTGTCGCTACGCCCCATGAGCCGATGGGGAAGGGCAGCTCTGTTGCCGCGCCCCATGAGCCAATGGAGGGGAGCAGCCCTGTTGCCGCACCCTCGGAGGCAAGGGAGATGAGCCTCCCTCCCTCAGAGCTGGGGGCAGGCTTGAAGCGGTCTCGCCCACATGAGTTGGAGCAGGGGTCTGGGGGTTCATCCCCAAAACGTACCCACTGCCCAAAAGCGACAGAGTATGTCACCGATTCCCCTCATTTTTCCCTTTTTATTTTTCTATTCTGATTTTATGCCTTTTCCCTTTTGTAGATTCTTGCGATGGGGCCACCCTCTGGGGCCGGCGCCCAAGAAGAGCCTTGCCCTTCAGGTGAGACAGATGACACTGCCCGACGTCGCCCCTGTTTCCGGTGGCACCCACAGTGGCGCCCGTGCCCTCGGTGGTTGTCGAGTGGGCGACCGCGACCGTGCCAAGCTAGGAGCAGCCGGACGTAGCCGCGGTGGCGTTCGAGGAGGTGTCGCAATCCATGCCCCCGGCAGCCCAAGTGACAATGGCTGACACGGGCCGGGCAGAGTCGGATGCAGCCGCAGTGGTGTCTAATGGAGCAGCGCAGTCCATGCCGCCGGAGGCCCAAACAGAGGTGGCCGCGACCGCGACAAGCCCGGCGGGGTCGGACACTGCCTTGGTGGCATCTGAGGGGGTGGCACAATCCGCGCCACCGGCGGTCCAGGCCGCGGCGCCCGGGGCAGGCCGGATGGAGGAGGACACGGCCGGAGGGTCTTCAGGCATCGTGGTGGTGGTGGAGAGGATCCGTAGAAGGTCATCCCCGGCCCTGTTGTCGGGGGGCAGCCGCTCCCCCACACGGGGCGAGCCACCGCCCCAGTGGACGACCGCTCAGGACCCAACGTCGGTTCTTTTCTCGCTCGACGATGCTTTCGAGAGCATGGAGCAGGAGAATCTTGACATTGGGTTCTCAGCTGTGATGGACGCCTTGAGCCAGGGCGGTGGTGCCCTGCGCGAGATCCTCATTCCTTCTGGCCAGGTACCCGCTTAATCTTCCTTCTTCATGTGTTTTTGTGTTTTCGTATTTCTGATACCGGTCTTCTTTTCAATGTATCATTGCTTGTAGCCAAAATAAATCCTGGTTCCTCCATGAGCAAAAGGCGCAGTGGGACCACCTCACCGAGGAGGCCCGGCTGCGAGGAGACATGGCGCGCAGCTTGCTACCGCCCAACAGCGGGAGGCCGAGGCACGTCGGGACGCGGAGGAGTTCCACGGGATGTTCGAGGACCGGTCGGCAAGGGTGAAGGTGGATGAGGAGGCAACCGTCAGGCTTTGAAAGGAGTGGGACGAGCTGCTACAAAAGGATGCCGCGGCTAGTGAGCAGGCTGGCAAGCTCCTGGCGGAGCTAGAGATGGAGCGGGACCTCAAGCTGAAGGCTGGGGAGAGGTCCACAGCGTTGCAGCAGAGGGTGGACCGGGATGCCAAGGTGATCACCTGGTTGCGTGAGGAGAGGGACGAGCTACGTCAGACCGAGGAAAGACTTCGCTCGGAGCGTGGTACAGCCCGTGAGGATCGTGACCGCGCCATCCGAGACCGCGATGAGGCGCGTCGGGTGGTTGACTCCCTCCAGGCGGATCTTGGAGTTGCCATGAACCGAAGGTTGGACGCTGAGAGCGTTACTGCTAGGCTAGAGAAGGAGCTCGCCAAAGTGCGAGGGATCCTTTAGACTGAGAGTGATGAGCATGACCTTCTGCAAGTCGCTGTCGGTGTGGTCATCAATGCCCTGAGGGTGACGCAGCCGGCGAAAACCAACTCACTCGTGGTTCATGCCACGGGCATCACGACGCGGGTGGGCCAACTTGAGGAGGATGCCTTTCACGCCGGGATCACCCAAGCCTTTGCTGTCGCCCGTTCCCATTATGATAGGGAGATCAACCTGGAGGTGATGAGCCAAGGCTTTGCACCTGTCAATGAAGACGCTGAGCTAGACAAGATGGAGAAGGCGGTGACTCCCCTTGTGCGGAACCTGGCGGACAGGCTGAAAGAAGAGGTTCTCCCTTCGTGGAAGTAGTTAGTTGAATTAGTTTGATAAACATTTATTCGTAATATGTGAACAAGTGTCGATACTTTCGTGTCCTGGAGACGGTTTCGTGGATAAGTTTCATAATTTTGTTTCGTTTCCTTTGTTTGATCTTACCTTCTTTCCTTTTTGTGATGAGAAAAGATTTACGTGATCGACCCTTCCGTTTGTTAAGACCGTAGGGCCTGATGTGTTTAGGGGAAATTTTGACTGTGCTGGTGAGCAAAATTACCATAGCCATCTGGGCGTGGGCTTTTTGCGGTCTTGCCAATCTTTATCAACCCCCGAGTGAGATCCGACCCCTTGCGGTTGCTGGGGTCAGATGTTACTAGAGACCGGAGCGAGGGAAACGAACTTACATTTGTATTCGCTCGTACCCCTTACTTAGGATTTTGGCGATCGCTATGTGACCGCGTGTTTGGTTTTTTACCGCTGGCTTGGCCTTCCCTGAACCCCCGCGCATGGTGGGGATTTGATAGAGGGTCAGCCTATTTTGTAACGTTCGTCCTGTCCACAATTCTTCACAATTTGGAGGGATTGGGGCGGTGTCATTTGCCTTAGTGGCTCAAATGATGTGCCTGATGAGCTCGTTAATGGGGGTGTTTGGGCGGAATCCGATCCCATTGCTTTGCGACGGAGTCGGCAGCGCCCTCGGGTGGCATTCTGTTGCTCCCTGCCCTGCCTTCCAACAGATTCCCCCTCAATGAGGTTTCTATGGGCTCGGCTAGGAGCTGGTTTGAACTAGAAGGTTGAGATGACCCTATCCGCCTCAATGCGGGTTGGCCAAAGGCCGCTGAGGCTCATCTGCATTTTTCTCCCCTGGCTCTTGTTCGATGCGAGGCGGCCTCGGACCTTTTGTGGGTCAGCCTTCAAACCTCGGTCTTTCGATCTCGGATCGAGCGGCTCGAGCCCCCGAGCCCTGTTAGGGTCTGATGGGGGTCAGCCGTGTTTTGCACGTAACACCGTCCTCGGTTTTCACAACTAGAGGGGCTGAGTTGACGACACTTGCCTCGATGGCTTGAGTGCCACGCTCAATGAGCTCGCTAATGGGTACGTTCGTGTGGAATCCGGGTCCATCATTTGCTGACGGGGTCGGCAGAGCCCTCAGGTGGCACTCCACTACTTCTTAACCCACCTCCCGGCAGATGCCCGAGCCGTTCGATAGGCTCAGGTGGCCCGCTGGCCTCTCCTCGGTGGAGACTCTATGGGTTTGTCTCGGGGTTAGAATCGAACGAGAAAAGGTCGAGATGCCCCTGTCTGCTTCTGTGCGGGGTCAGGCAGGGCCATTGGGGCTCATCTTAGTTACTTCTCCCTGGCTCTATTTGACGCAAGGCGGCCTCGAGCCCTTTGCGGGCCAGCCTTCGAACCTCGGTCATTTGTCATTTCGTATCGAATGATGCGACTGCCACTTCGTGACACGACACGAAGCGTTTGGGATGAAGCAACTGCATGAGTTTAATGTACGATTTAATTTGAAACAAAAACAAGATTACCTTGGTGATAGGAGCAATGGGAAGCTCTTACCAGATGTGTCCGTGTGGGGTTCGGGCCCTGATGTTTGCGACGAGGTTGGAGTAACCTGCATAAGAATCGCTATTCTTTGTTTTTGTCTATAGGTGGTGATTCAAGCCGCTTGATTGATTTAGTTGACCTAACAACTTCCCCTCGATGGGGGTTCTATAGGGGGACCCCTCCAAACCCTTCTCGGGAAGGTGGGAGCTGAGGCTTGCGGTGCGGGGAACTGTGAGTTCAGTTTATGCTGGTGAACAAAAAACACCATAGCCGACGAGGCGTAGGGTCTGGTGGTTTGTCCAGTTGTATTCAAAGTTTTATACCCACACACCACGCTTCCGGTTTTTAAACGTAAGGGGGGGGTCAGGCGAAGAGGGTGTCCAAATGAATAGACACCCTCGGCAGCCCCGAGCAATGTCCGTGCCCTTGCAGTTGCTGGGGTTGGTAGCCCGGTGAAGAAATTATCACCTAAAGTAAGTAGATAGAGGTACTTATCTTTTTAGCGGTCGTCCGTTCGTTGTTTTACTAGGGCCGCCCGATTGGCCTAGGAGGCCCACTGGGCTCTCTCTGGATGGAGGTTCCGTTGTTGGGTCGTTCCACGATCCTGCCTAGGGAAGCGGAGAGTCGCCTGCATGCGGGCCTGCCCTGGTTCTTGCGCCTGGGACACATTAGTGGCGGGCCATGCCTAGGCAACGTCCTGTTTGACCAAGCGATGTCTTGTCAACCAGAGCGCGTCCTGCCAGTTCCGTCACGTCCCCTCGGCTTTCTGTCAGCATTGATTTCACATTTGCATTGAATAGGGGAAGGCAGAGAGTTTTTCATCCCAACCTTTCACCTTTCCTCAGCTGCTGAGCCCCTTCTTTAAATAGGGGGGAGTTCTCATCCCACTTCCTTGCCAGCCTCTATGCCACCACTTCTTTGAATCTGGGGCGTGATGTCGAGCTAGAGGTCATCCAACATAGATGAGATGGTGAGGGTCGCCTTTGCCGAGAAGGGGTCACTACCGTCGAAGGAGGAGGGGCACTAGAGGATGCCGAGCGTCGTTGGCCTCACCGTCGTCTATTGTGGCCTTCCTTTGGCAGCAGGCGCCCCCCATTTAGACATCGTTGTCAGGGTTGTGGCTGATGACGATGGCGTAGTCCCCGGATGCCCCGACGGAGGTGCCATTATCGGGGTTGCGGTTGATGATGATGGCGTAGTCCCTAGATGCCTCGGTAGAGGTGTCGTTGTCGGGGTTGTGGCTGATGATGATGGCGGAGTCACCGGATGCCCTGGCGGAGGGGCACCACAGTTGCCGGCGTGGTGCTTGACGTTGCAGATGATGGCACCTTCGAGGATCCTACGGAGTGGCGGGACATCGCCGATGGAGAGCATGGCGCGGTGGCCGTAATAGATGAACTGGCCTGTGTACATGCCAGGACGTTGCTGATGGAGAGCGTGGCGTGGCGACCGCAGTAGTACTTGTAGTAAAGCTAGGCAGAGACTGTAATTGAATACGTTTGTGGGGGAGCCCCTGAGTAAACAGTCTTTTGAATTTATGAGTACATTAGTCCTTTTTGTGATCAAATCACTTTGTAAGTGGTGAATTTGTTCAAAGAATGAATGAACAAATTTTCATCTTTTGTTACGGCAAACAGCTTTTCAGCTTCCTCTTTTTGTAAAAGAGGTTTCGGTGCCCTCCGACCCTTCCCATGGTTCAATTTGTAAGAAACTAGGAATGCGGGCGAATTAATTCGGATCACGCTAGTGAGCAAAGAGGTCGTAGCTGCTGGGGCATGGGTCTCCTGCGGTCCTACCAGTTGTACTCAGAATTTGTTCCCGAAATCTTAGTCCTTAGGACTTTGTTATGAGAAGAATGAAAGACTTAGAGAATGTTTGCAAAGATTAACACAGGAAGTGTTTGCAAGCTAAACGTACTCGTATCATTTGTATCAGCCCCCGAGTGAGGTCGGACCCCTCGCAATTTGCGGGGGTCGGATGTCACTAAAGATCGAGGATTTGTAAAGACAAAAACTGATAAGGAAATGTATGCGTTTATTTAAGGGTAAAAATGACGTAGCTGTTCGATGTTCTAGGCATTGGTGAAGACCTTGCCATCGATGGTTTTCAACTTGTAGGCACCTGGACGGAGTACTTCCGCAACGACGTACAGCCCTTCCCATGGTGGGGAGAGTTTGTGGTAGTCCTTGTTGCTTTGTACGAGGCAGAGAACAAGATTCCCGACGTTGAAGGCTCAGTCCCGCACCCATCGGCTGTGGTACCACCGTAGCGCCTACTGGTACATGGCCAAACAAAGGAGGGCGATGTCGTGGGCTTCGTCTAGTTGGTCCATGGCGTCTTGGTGGGATGCCTCAGCTCTCTGTTCGTCGTATGCTCTAATTCTTAGCGCTCCGTAGTCGAGGTCCGTCGAGAGGACGGCCTCGACACCGTAGACCATGAAGAAAGGTGTGTAGCTGGTGGCCCAGTTGGGAGTTGTTCTCAGGCTCTAGAGTACTGCGGGGAGCACGGCGATCCAGCGTGCGCCGAACTTGTTCAACCGGTTGAAGATCCTAGGCTTGAGGCCCTGTAGGAGCATACCGTTTGCGCGCTCGACCTGCCCGTTCGTCCGGGGGTGCGCGATGACCGCCCAATCGATCCGGATGTGTTGTTCATCGCAGAATCGAATGAATTTCCTACCGGTGAACTATGTGCCATTGTCTGTGATGATGGAGTTTGGTACAACAAAATGATGGATGATGTCGAGGAAGAATAGCACAGCCTGCTCAGATTTGATCGTGGAGATCGGCCGAGCTTCGATCCATTTTGTAAACTTGTCTATGGTGACAAGTAGGTGGGTGAAGCTCCCGGGCGCCTTTTTGAATGGCCCAACCAGGTCGAGCCCCCAGACCATGAAGGGCCACATGATGGGAATCATCTGGAGTGCCTGGGCTGGGAGGTGAGTTTGCCGAGCGTAGTACTGACACCCTTCGCAGGTGCGTACAATTTGCTCAGCATCGGCTACTGCAGTGGGCCAGTAGAAGCCCTGTCGGAATGTGTTTCCAACCAAGGTCCTCGGCATGGCATGGTGACCGCAGAGCCCACCGTGGATGTCGCTCAGGAGAAGTCTTCCCTGTTCACTGGGGATACAGAGCTGTAGGATCCCGGTGTGGCTTCATTTGTAGAGTTTGCCCTCTACAAGAACGAAGGACTTGGCGCAACGTGCGAGCCGTCGAGCTTCCGTCTTGTCCGTCGGTAGTGTGTCGCAGAGGAGGTAGTCGGGGTAAAGCGTTCCCCAGTCGTTCGGAGGGTCAGGCTCTGTTGCTGGATCCTCTTCAAGCTCCATGACCTCGGGGTCGGACAAAGCAGTCGGTGGGTCGGCCCTCGGGGCCAGATCAGATGGGCCATCATTGGCCCGTTCCAACCCCTCGTTGCACACCAAGGGCTTGTGTTGATCACTGGTGTAACAGAACTGACCAAATTATAAGAACGTAAGTACAAAAACAATCACCGAAGTGATCAAATTCCTGTACTTAAGCTCCCATAATCCTAGTAGTCCAGAAATCATGAAGGATTTCAAACAACTCTTGACATACAAACCAAGACCGTAGTGATTCAACACAACACATCATTCGTTACAACATTTCACAAGTGGCATCCGGATTACATCCATCAGAGTGCGAATAAAATATTACAAACCAAGTTCAAATTTGTGGAAGCAACATAGTTTAGTACATAACTTCATAGTTTCAAATACATTACCAGATCTTAGTCATGTCCTACAAAAGCATTATCAGGTACGAGAACTAGGAGAGACCGCGCCCAACGGTCTAGTCTTCATCCCTAGCCTGGAGAAGGCAATACTTGCAGCAACCGAAGTAGAACTGGTCATCTGCAATAGGTGGGAGATAAACCCTGAGTACGAGAAGGTACTCAGCTAGACTTACCCGTCAAAACCAGAAATAAAAGACACCAAGGGTCATGCAAGGCTTATGAGGTGGGCTAGCTTGACACATTTGCATAAAAGAGCTTATGAATATAGTGACCAATTTAAACTTAGCATCAAGCTTATCATCATTTACCTGTCCACTAGATTAGCACCTGTACTAGAGCACTCACTTATTAGGAGCAATCAATATTAACCATAGCAGGTATAATAAGGCTGTCATCATCATATCATTATTTCTGAACCATTATGTTATTTAGTGTATCTACTTTAGAGATAAGCCCGTCAAGTTCTCACTAACCGAGAGAGACGGCGACTCGAATCGAATTACAACTCAGCTGAGGGGGTATTTCTAACTCTCACCCTGGCATACTTTGCAAGGGTAGCCGTGGGTCACCTTTGGGACAACTCAGGAACCAAATTCGCGGGTTCGATCAGCGCCAACACTCTCAGGGATTACCCTTCTGCCAGGACGATCAGGACTTTTAACTCACCTGCCCTTGGACTCACGCCTACGGCTCCCTTCTGAGGTGTACTTTATACTTATCGACTCCCGGCCTGAGGTGAGCTACTCGGCTTCGTGGTCGGTCTCCAAACCCAGCCAACTAAGAGAGAGGCATGCGTTCAACATGAACAAGAAAGGCTCCAAGATTCGGTCCTTAAGCGACACAGACGGAGTCACTACAAACCGGCAAGCCTCCGCCCGGTCTTCATTTCAAATTAAGATAGGTTATTTTCCACGATAGCAAATATAGCCAACCGTGCCATATGTATATTCCTATATCTCGCAGGTGACAGGAAATCACCCGACTTCTACCGCGTTTAAGCAGGGCTAAGCACTACACGAGCCTGAGCTACATAGGATTCAGGGTATCAATATCTGGACAAGGATTGGATAACTAATGCAGCAAGTGTTTGCATCCAACACCTAAACTTAATGCAACAATATATATATGTAACAATAATACTTTAACTACATTTCGGAAATTAGGAGGCTTAATATGTTCCGGGGCTTGTCTTTCACAAAGTTGTATGGACGGTGATCTGGGCACTCAACGGTGACCTCGTCTGGCACTTCTCCTGAGGGCTACACCTCCTGAACCTCCGGTGGTGGCTGCTGTTGCTCCCCGCTCGGTTCCTCGAATTCCAGCAGTGTCACTCCTTTCGGTACACCTATTGCATGCCGATGCACAAGATAAATATCATGGATGCATAAGGAATGACATGATGCTCATGATGAATGGATCACAGTAAGTGTTTAACGAAAACATCACTGGACACTCGTTTACCGATTAAGAATAGCTCTATTCAAATCACTTTAAAACATGTATCTAACTTAACTTGAAGAATGAGATCAACTTACCTAACTTGCATAACCTAAGATAAAGATGATCATCTTCAGTTAAAGGCCTAACACCTAGGAACATTATCACAAGCTTAGGAATAGTAAAGGTATACTTAATTCAAAAGTTAAGGTTTCACATGCAAACGAGCAGTTTCTTAATTCAATCACAACAAGAGTTCTATAATTTCAAATGACTTGCAAGAGGACATTCTGGAAAGCTTATGAAATTCTCTACAAATCATTTGTTAACATCAAAGCATGATTCTTACGTTAACCAAATTAAATTAAAGTAAACATAGAATCTGTCCAGAAATGATAGGTTTACTAAATTAATTCTTTAGTGATGATGCAAAAGCATAATTGGACCAAACCAAGTTTACCAACTTGTTGTACATACCAGAGGAACATCAGAAAGTATAGTGCCAACCTCTAAATAAATTATTTAATGTCCTTTTCTAATTTATTTAGTTAATTAGGTGATTAAAGCAACATATAGTAAAACTGTACAGAAAAATCTACAAAAATTACAGTAGCTACCTCATGCTTCACATGGACTACTATAAAAATTTCAAAGCAATTGGGCAAGTAGAACTTGTTGTATCAAAAATAACAGATGGCATGTCTATTTCTAGCATAATTAGGAAACCCTATTGAAAAGTGTCAAGCAACAGATTTCTCATTTTTCCTAGTATCATTCTAGCATAAGAATAGCATTAACCAATTTTTACCTTTACTGGATCTATAGAAAAATTATGAAAATTCACACAAGATCCATCCATGCAAACAAGAAAATTACCTAACTCCTACATATAGTGTCCAAAGTGTATGAAAATTTAACTACAAGCTATTCATGATATGAGCAGTACACCATAAAAATTTCATGCCATTTGGAGCTACACAGAAAAAGATATAATTACCCCTATTTCCCACATGATTAAAAGAGATAATTAGCAACTCCATTTTTCATAACAAAACATGGCATAAATTATATTTTTAATATAAACTAGACATTGCCAGGAACTCAACAAAATTGGAACCACATCATTTGGATCTACAAAACTGGAGATATAAATTTTACCAAACAGCATTCAAATCTGCATAAATGAGCTATGTTTTGAATACACAGTCACTGTCAGGCGGGGTCCACTTGTCAGCTGGGCCCGCATGGCAGTGAGACGAAAAACAGGGGACGCGGCTGCGACGGCGCGGAACTGGTGGAGCTCGCCGACGGCAGCTTCACCGGCGACGAGGAGGGTACCTCCGTGCTCGCCATGATCTCCCGCGTCGATTGAACTACTAACCCTAAGCTCTAGCGGACTCCAGGTAAGGCGGCCATGGCGCATGGTGGCTCGACGGAGCTCCAGTGGCCGTTCTAGCGATGGCGAGCCCCCATTGCCTCTTCCGAGCTCGGTACGAGCTTCACGAGGTCCCAATGGAGCTAGCCAGGAAGGAAAAGGAGGATGCGAGGGACCCTAGCTATCCCGACCACGGCGGCCTCGAACTCCAGCGAGGTCGCGCTCATGGCGGTGGCGGCGGATTTGATAAATGTGACCTCACCTCGACTCGATAGGCTCAGATAAGAGGTGGAGGAGGTAGAGGAGGACACGGCGGAGCTTTGGGCGAACTAGAGGCAGCGTTTTCACGGTGGCGAGCGAGCTAGGCGATGGCACGTGCTCGGCGTCAATGGCGGAGCCGGCGCGCTGCTGCGGCTGCTGTGAGCGGAGGAGGCGAAGGAGAGTGAATGGAAGCGAGCTAGGAGGGCAGAGGGACATGACTTCAAGTAGAGGA
Source organism: Miscanthus lutarioriparius (assembly GCA_904845875.1). Lineage (NCBI taxonomy): Eukaryota > Viridiplantae > Streptophyta > Magnoliopsida > Poales > Poaceae > Miscanthus > Miscanthus lutarioriparius. The sequence continues at coordinate 68,291,509 of CAJGYO010000001.1, read as the reverse complement.
CACCAGGCAGCGGTGCCAGGCTAGCCACGATGCATGGTGGCCACGCGGTGGCAGACGTCTGTGGCCGGTCGGCACTGTAGCAAGTCTGAAATTTTGATTCAGTTACCAAAGGTGCCGACTGACAGCGCCATTTCCCCGATCCACAACTTCCAAACCATGATGATCTAGCTCATGGTGTAGTTAACAAAGTTGGAGATCTACATGCGGGCTACAATTTTTACAATTGAAGCTCGAGCTGGTTCGGCTTGGTTAGTGAGATACGAGGCTCCAAACATCGACACATGAAACTGAAACTCAGTTTTCAGACTTAGAAATTTTCTAAGTGTTGAATACAACCCCCAAATCTAACTTGTGGGCCATTTTTAAGCATGTTGTGCACATTTTCAAAGCTTGGCACCTTTACAACTTTTGTTCCTTCTAAAATTTTCTACAACTTTGCTTTAGGTTGCTCCGACATGCAAACACTCTAAGGTGTACTTTTTAAACAGTCAAACCAAAGAGCTCTAGGGGTCAACAGTAGTCAAACCATCACTTCAAAGCATAATTAGTCAATATGGTCAACATGAACATTGTTCCTAATGACATTATAAGTGTAGCTAAGTTGTTTAAGAGAATAATTAGCCACACCACACATTGATCCCACTAAAATCAAGCATCTCATGCATTGAAACAAGGAAAAACAAGTGAAATGTTACTTTTGTTTCAAAGTCATGTTTCATACATTTCATGAGTCTGTTGCATAGTACTAACTAACCATGCTTCACTAAAGTGAGTTGCACATGTTGCACTTGAGTGTTGCACACTATTCATTTCCTAAAACAAACACACATGGAATGTAACAATATGTTGCAATTTCATGTTTCACATGTTTTAGTAACAATGACATGATGAGGTAGATGATGCACATGTTTATGAAATGAAATGCAAATTTTTTTGAGAGTCAAACACCTAGGGTGTTACAGCCTTCCCCCCTTAGAAAAATGTCGTCCCGAGATTTGGAAAGCGTACCATTTAGTATAGAAAGTCGGAAAATTATCCTTTAGATAATCTTTCAGCTCCCATGTTGCATCCCGATCACTATGATTACTCCAAACTACCTTGTATAACTTAACTACTCGCCTACGAGTCACTCTCTCTTGAGTATCCAGAACCTGCACGGGCTTCTCCTCATAAGAAAGATCAGATTTCAATTCGATTCTCCTTGTTGCTACTCTTTCCTCGGGAATACGGAGACACTTCTTCAGCTGAGACACATGGAATACTGGGAATATAGCTCCCATTTCACATGGTAGATCGAGTTTATAGGCTACTCTTCCACTTTTCTCGATAATTCGGTAAGGTCCAACATATCGAGGCTCAAGCTTCCTTTTGATTCCAAAACGTTTTACTCCTCTCATAGGGGATACCTTCAGATAAACATGGTCACCTACTTCAAACTCAATAGGTTTTCTTCTCTTATCAGCATAGCTCTTTTGTCTAGCCTGAGCGGCAGTCATATTCTTCTGTATAGTTCAAACTTGTTCTTCGGCTTCTTTTACAAAATCAATACCATAGAATCTTCTTTCTTCGGGTTCCACCTAGTTTAAAGGAGTCCTACACTTGCGGCCATATAGCGCTTCAAAAGGAGCCATCTTGATACTCTCTTGATAACTGTTGTTATAAGAGAATTCAGCGAGAGGCAACCATTCCTCCCAAGAGCCTTTGCAAGAGATAAGACAAGCTCTAAGCGTGTCTTTGAGAATTTAATTAACACGCTCAGTCTGTCCCGATGTTTGCGGATGATAGGCAGAACTGCGGATTAGATGAGTGCCAAGATTCTGATGTAAGCATTCCCAAAAGCGAGCCGTGAATTGCGGTCCTCTATCTGAAACAATGGATTTGGGTACACCATGGAGACGTACCACTTGTTGAAAATAAATATCAGCATAATTGTGAGGGTGATAGGTAGACTTGACCGGAATAAAGTGAGCGGATTTGGTTAGACGATCTACGATAACCCAGATGGAATCACAACCCTTTTTGGTAGTGGGTAACCCAACAATGAAATCCATAACAATTTCTTCCCACTTCCAGCCAGGAATAGAGAGTGGCTGCAATAACCCTGGCCTCATGTGAATAGCCTTGACTCTACAACAGTTATCACACCTTGCCATGTAGGCTGCGATTTCTTTCTTCATCTTGGTCCGCCAATAATATAGCTTGAGATCTTGATACATTTTACTGCTACCAGGATGGATGGACAATCTAGAAGAATGGGCTTCAGCCATAATTTGATTTCTAAGTTCTTTGTCTTTGGGTACTACAAGCCTATCATTAATCCAGAGAATTCCTTTGTCATCGACCCTAAAGTGCTTGGTCTCCTGCTCTTTCATCTCCCGCTTGATGTGAAACACACCCACATCAGTCTTCTGGAGTTCGATAATTCGACTTCTAAGAGAGCAATCCACAGTGATATTGTGCAGTACTATAGGATGAAGGAGGTGTGCCAGATGAAAGTCTTCACTAACTAAGGAATTGCAATGGGCCTTTCTGCTGAAGGCATCAGCAACCACATTTGCCTTGCCAGGATGGTAGTGCACTTGAAGGTTGTAGTCTTTGATCAATTCTAACCATCGTCGTTGATGCATGTTCAACTCGGGTTGAGTAAAGATGTACTTGAGACTTTTATGGTCGGTATAGATGTTGCACACATTACCTAGCAAGTAATGTCTCCAAATCATCAGGGCATGAACAACCGTGGCTAGCTCTAAGTCATGGGTAGGATAATTGACTTCATGTTTTCGAAGCTGGCGCGAAGCATAAGCAATGACTCGGCCCTCCTGCATAAGAACACACCCCAAACCGGTGCCACATGCATCACAGTAGACATCAAAAGGCTTCTCGATGTCAGGTTGTGCCAATACAGGAGCAGAAGTTAGTAAGGTCCACAAAGTGTGGAAAGCCTCTTCACACTTCGACGTCCACACAAACTTCTCATCCTTTTGAAGTAGTCGAGTCATGGGCTTGGCGATTTTAGAGAAATCCAGGATAAAGCAATGATAATAGCCAGCCAAACCCAGGAAACTTCGGACTTCTGTGACCGTAGTAGGTGCCTTCCAATCTAGGACTTCTTGCACCTTAGTAGGGTTAGGTATATCTTCAGGACGAATTTTGATCTGATGGTAGCCAGACCTCAAATTGATCTTGGAGAATACCTTAGCTTTGGAGAGTTGATCAAACAGGATATCGATGTGAGGAAGAGGGTATTTGTTCTTGATAGTAACAGCATTAAGGGGGCGATAATCCACGCACATGCGTAGAGACTCATCCTTCTTCTTCACAAAGATAGCCGGACAACCCCAAGGAGAAGAACTAGGCCGAATCAAACCTTTCTTTAATAGCTCATTCAACTGAATCTTCAGCTCAGCCAACTCATTGGGCGGCATTCTATAGGGCCTTTGAGAAATAGGAGCCATACCCGGAACAAGTTCTATCTTGAATTCTACTTCACGGTCCGGAGGTAATCCAGGCAAGTCATCAGGGAAGACATCTAGAAACTCACAGACAACCGGTATATCCTCAAAGGCTTTGGCTAGGGTAGCATTGGCTGTATTGTGGATAGCGATATCACGAGGCAACTGCACTAGAAAACCCTTCTTATCCATAGGATCTCTCAACATTACCACACGGGTTGATGTATCGATCAACACTCCATTCCCACTCATCCACTTCATCCCTAGGATTACATTGATTCCTACCTCCGGCAGAACTACAAGATCCGCAAGGTACTCTCGATCCCCAATCTCAATCTTTACATCTCCAACTACTTGGTTAGTCATGATATTATTCCTAGCAGCACTAATACAATAACCACCCTTGACAATTGTAATCACATTCATCTTATGCTTAGACACAAAAGTAGATCTCACAAAGGAATGTGAAGCACCCGAATCAAAGAGCACAACTGCAGGGTGATCATTAACAGGAAACTTACCAGCGGTGACCACTCATCAGCAGGAATTTCCTCCATAGTAGTGTAGTGAACACGCCCCTGACGGACGTTTCCCTGAGCATTCTGCTTGGGAGGATAGGGACAAGTACTAGCCTAGTGACCAGGCTTGTTATAGTTCTAGCACGGCCTGTTAGCTGGTGGGACATTGGAGCTGCCCTGCCCAGAGGTATTCTTTGGCAAGGAAAATGTGTACCCCTTGCGAAAACCAGTTTTAGCTTGATTTTTCTTCTGAGGCGGGCGGTACTGGACATTAGCATTGGGTGGACGATATTGGGTTTTGGATACCACTGGTGCCTTAGACTGAGAAGCACCTGCCTCAAAGTTTCTTTTATGGGTCTTGGAAGCAGCATATATATTATCATTATTCTCTTGAGTCAGGGTGTCACTGATAAACTCATTGAAGGTGACACACTTACAGTTGCCCATAGACTTCATCAGTTTAGGGGAAAGTCCCCTCTTGAAACTAGCTATCTTTTTGGCATCAGTATCAACAAACTCGGGAGCATACCTCACCAGGTTGTTAAATGCCTGGAGGTATTCATTAAGACTCTTGTTGCCTTGAGTTAGCTTCATGAACTCAGTATGCTTAATTGCCATGAGACCAGGTGGGATAAAATGTCCCATAAAAGCTGCCTAGAACTGGTCCCAAACCACCTCAACATTTGCAGGGAAGGTGGTCCTGTGATGGGTCCACCAGATGCCTATAGGGCCTTGGAGCTGGTGTCCTGCATACGAGGCCTTCATACCTTCTGTCAATCGGAGCAATCCAAACCTTTGCTCTATCGTACTCAACCATTCATCAGCTTGTAATGGTTCTTTTGCCTCTCTAAAGATAGGAGGCTTTGTGTCCATGAAGTCCTTAAAGCTGCTATACTGGTTTGGCTCTGGTCCCTAGCGGACATATCGATCATCACAGTTAGCTAGTTGGCGTTGGCTCTGGTCCCTGGCGGACATATCGATCATCACAGTTAGCTAGTTGGCGCATAGCCTCAGCTAGCATGCGCTGACTTTCGACAACTATCTGCATTAGCTCAGCTGGTGTGGGCGGTGGTGCAGAAGGTGGTTGTTCCTCATCTCCAAAGCCATGACCGCGACGAATATTATAAGCCATCTGCAAAATGTATAGCCAATGAGCACTGACGATGTGGAAATTTTGTAGATGAATTGTATAATTATGCCAAACTGACACCAATGGAGAAAATGAATTTATACTATCAACAGAGGCATAATCATCCATCACAATCACACAACTCATCAAGCGCATCGATTGACACATTAATGCGATGAACTTAACCAACAACAAGATCTATAGGCCGCATAGACGGAATTTATCAAAGCTCACATACGTGGAGCATAACACGTTTGATAGGTTACATCCAAGCCATAGGGGTTCCAAACTGACATCACGGATCACATAGGGTTCGATATTACATCCCAACGATTAACTTATTACAAGCTACTCGTTCATGCATGAGGATCAACAAAAGACTAGCTCTAGCGCATTAGCTAAGTAGTAAGCTAACTACGCATCATCCTCGGAGTCAGTGTCGAAGATGTCTCCTCCATCTTCATCACTAGCAGGTTCTAGCTCCTCATCTTCCTCCTCTCTAGGTGGAACGTCCTCAGGTCCATTAATCTCAATGTCATCATCATCTTCAGCCATGATGACACTAGAGCCCATCTCATCCTCATCATCAAGGGGGAGGAGAGGGTGAAGCTGATTGTGTATCAGGTGAACCTCCTCATGGAGATTGTCATTGTACTCTTCTGCAGCTGCCAATTGCTGCTCCAGCTCAACCTGTCACGCTCTCAACGCATTCTCTTCGTTCCAGGCTTCATTCCGCTGGTTCAGCACGTGAATCAACATGCGCTCACAATTGCGATGAGCAACCATCAACCTCTGAGCCTCCAGGGTCTCTTGATCCTATTCCTGCATTACTTGCTCCAAACGCTGCTGAGCTGCACTCCTCTCAGCAGTCAAACGAGCTAGCTCTGCCCTCAGTCTTTCCTCCTCAGTAGGCTCCGGACGGGGCTCACGAGGAGCTAACTGGTGACGAGGCACCCTGCCTTCGGTGGACTTGCGAGCGATGCATTTTGTGTGCGCCATCTGTAGCAAAAAGTTGCAACGTAAGGGGAGAATCATTTAAGGGATATGAAATTTAATTAGTCGAGACCATCAAATTTTTAAAGGAGGGAGTAATGCAAGAAATGCCATGTATGCTTGAACATGATGCATGCACGATCCGTACATCCTCACAAACCTAGAAAAATTTAAAGGCTAGCGAAATATATGGTGGCATACATACGTTCTCTCATATAGGGTAGCTAGTCGATCTACAACGATACGTTGTTAGTGTACCTACAGCAAATTTCATTTCAGCCCAATAATTTCCCAAAAAGGCATGTAAAGTAAGCAGTAAACTAAATACTTTCGTACATACATCCCCCGATGTGTATACTCTAGTATCACAGCTACACGACAGAGATACCCACACTTAAGTACTCTCATAGATACATGATCGAACATGTAAGTATGCGAGCAACCACAACTACTGTCCCCTAGACCGACGGTTGGACGGTCATGCTCTCACAACTCCCACTTACCAAAGCGTAGAGGTATTTTGAGCCATACATTACCACCCAAGCGGATGACATCCATACAATAGCACGCCGTATGGACAACGAAACAGAAACAAGTAGGAACCCCCAAGTTAGTACTTTAATAAGCCACCTAAGAGTCCTTATTTGGGCATAAAGGATGTGACCACTGGCAACACTTAGTAATTAATTTAGGATTTTCACAAATACTTTTGTTTTAAATACACAAATGACATGTTTAGTGTCAAATCTTGCTTTGATGCCAGCTGTAACAGAACCGACCAAATTATAAGAACATAAGTACAAAAACAATCACCGAAGTGATCAAATTCCTGTACTTAAGCTCCCATAATCCCGGTAGTTCGGAAATCATGAAGGATTTCAAACAACTCTCGACATACAAACCAAGACCATAGTGATTCAACACAACACATCATTCGTTACAACATTTCACAAGTGGCATCCGGATTACATCCATCAGAGTGCGAATAAAATATTACAAACCAAGTTCAAATTTGCGGAAGCAACATAGTTTAGTACATAACTTCATAGTTTCAAATACATTGCCAGATCTTAGTCATGTCCAACAAAAGCATTATCAGGTACGAGAACTAGGAGAGACCGCGCCCAATGGTCTAGTCTTCATCCCCAGCTTGGAGAAGGCAATACTTGCAGCAACCGAAGTAGAACTGGTCATCTGCAACAGGTGGGAGATAAACCCTGAGTACGAGAAGGTACTAAGCTAAACTTACCCGTCAAACCAGAAATAAAAGACACCAAGGGTCATGCAAGGTTTATGAGGTGGGCTAGCTTGACACATTTGCATAAAAGAGCTTATGAATATAGTGACCAATTTAAACTTAGCATCAAGCTTATCATCATTTACCTGTCCACTATATTAGCACCTGTACTAGAGCACTCACTTATTAGGAGCAATCAATATTAACCATAGCAGGTATAATAAGGCTGTCATCATCATATCATTATTTCTGAACCATTATGTTATTTAGTGTATCTACTTTGGAGATAAGTCCGTCATGTTCTCATTAACCGGGAGAGACGGTGACTCGAATCGAATTACAACTCAGCTGAGGGGGTATTCCTAACTCTCACCCTGGCATACTTTGCAAGGGTAGCCGTGGGTCACCTTTGGGACAACTCAGGAACCAAATTCGTGGGTTCAATCAGCGCCAACACTCTTAGGGATTACCCTTCTGCTAGGACGATTAGGACTTTTAACTCACCTGCCCATGGACTGACGCCTACGGCTCCCTTCCGAGGTGTACTTTATACTTATCGACTCCTGGCCTGAGGTGAGCTACTCGGCTTCGTGGTCGGTCTCCAGACCCGGCCAACTAAGAGAGAGGCATGCGTTCAACATGAATAGGAAAGGCTCCAAGATTCGGTCCTTAAGCGACACAGACGGAGTCACTACAAACCAGCAAGCCGCCGCCCGGTCTTCATTTCAAATTAAGATAGGTTCTTTTCCACGATAGCAAATATAGCCAACCGTGCCATATGTATATTCCTATATCTCACAGGTGACAGGAAATCTCCCGACTTCTACCGCATTTAAGCAGGGCTAAGCACTACACGAGCCTGAGCTACATAGGATTCAGGGTATCAATATCTGGACAAGGATTGGATAACCAATGCAGCAAGTGTTTGCATCCAACACCTAAACTTAATGCAACAATATATATATGTAAAAATAATACTTTAACTGCATTTCAAAAATTAGGAGGCTTAATATGCTCCGGGGCTTGCCTTTCATAAAGTTGCACGAATGGTGATCTGGGCACTCAACGGCGACCTCGTCTGGCACTTCTCCTGAGGGCTGCACCTCCTGAACCTCCGGTGTTGGCTACTGCTGCTCCCCGCTCGGTTCCTCAAATTCCAGCAGTGTCACTCCTTCCGGTACACCTATTGCATGCCGATGCACAAGATAAATATCATGGATGCATAAGGAATGACATGATGCTCATGATGAATGGATCACAGTAAGTGTTTAACGAAAGCATCACTGGACACTCGTTTACCGATTAAGAATAGCTCTATTCAAATAACTTTAAAACATGTATCTAACTTAACTTGAAGAACGAGATCAACTTACCTAACTTGCATAACCTAAGATAAAGATGCTCATCTTCAGTTAAAGGCCTAACACCTTGGAACATTACCACAAGCTTAGGAATAGTAAAGGTATACTTAATTCAAAAGTTAAGGTTTCACATGCAAACGAGCAGTTTCTTAATTCAATCACAACAAGAGTTCTATAATTTCAAATGACTTGCAAGAGGACATTCTGGAAAGCTTATGAAATTCTCTACAAATCATTTATAAACATCAAAGCATGATTTGTAACACCCCAGGTGTTTGTCACCAGTTAAGCAATGGGTTTGAGCTCAACCATGACATGTTCAGTGGTGATGGAGATGTCAAGGTCAAACCTATGGGAATGAGCCCCAACCTAAACTCGGATATTGCACCCTTGCTTTACATATAGGCCCTTTTAAAGATATATGCTTGGCTGGTGCTATTGGAATATCTTTATGTGTTTCACATCAATACCCATCTATATGGATCACTGGAAAAGTTTCATGAAGTTTGGAATAAAAAAGTCACATGAAATGATAAGTTATAACCTTATTGGAATGACTTTACTAAGTGCTTGAATTGCACTATTAAGTGAATGGAAATGTAGGTCATCAACCAAACCTTGCAACCTTGCCCAAATGACTCTAATTGAACTCTATAACAAAAGTCATGAAGGGTTCATGTTGAGCAGAAGTCAAGAAAATGTCTCAATCGGTCAATAACTCTAATTTAAACTTTACAGTGACGATACTTTGACCTATGTTGACCAACCACTTACAGTGCTTGCATGGAGTTTCACCTTAAATAAAAGTTGAAGATTGAGTAGAGTGGAACAAACTTTGTTTTTGGAACAAGAGCCAGATCAACTTGGAACTAAGTCAAACAGAGGCTCGAAAATTGAATCAACGGCTGTTTTCAGACTTAGAATTTTTCTAAGTCTGGAATTCATCGTCGTCGCCATTGGCATCTTGCGTTCTCGTGATTTTGTTAAGCAAAGTGAGCAGGTCCCAAAATAAAAGTTGGAGTATACATGATGGAGAAGAGCATGTATAAATATGACACTCAGTTGACTTCATTTTGCCCATCAATTTCTAGAGGTTGTTTATCGCCATTAATGCACTGACACTGCCATCTTCGAGTGTCATTAACCGCTAATCTATTGCCCCAATGACTATGATCCCTTAATAAAGTTTGTAGATCGTCAGAAGTGGAACAATTTTTATTCAAGGGCCATAGCCCAGTTCAGCACGCAAGCATCCCTATCATGGCCTCCAAGTCGAGCACCGCGACGCACGCCACGTGTTCGGCGAAATGACGTCGTGGCAGCCATGCACCGGAGCGCGCCCCGCCATGGCTGACGCGCATCCGAGCTCTACGCCACGCGCTGCTGAGTGCCCCTGCCCCTCTAACCGAGCGCCCGAGCGGCCCTCGCCTCCTCTCTCGCCTCTCCACCGCCCCTCTCGCCCTGCCTCTCGCTATGGCCATGGCCGCCTTTGACGCCAAGTGAAGCTTGAGCTGCTGCTGCTGTTATAGCATTGCTCCCTCTCCTCCTCTGTTGCAGTGCTTAGGCACGCTGTGCTGCTCCTCCACCGTCGTCTCTTCTCCGGCCGGATTCGCCGCACTGCTTGCCGTTGCCGAAGCTACTACTGCCGGCATGCCGTCCTGGCGCTGCTCAGCGGCTGCGCCGCTGCTGCCTGTAGCCTGGCTGGCCAGGACTAGGCACGGCCACGGCTGTCCATGGCCGAGCCCCAGCGCCACCCTTTTGGCCACCGACGCCCCTCTCCAGCCGGCCGAATCGACCACCGGTCGGCCCGATGTTCTCTGCTCGGTCGGTCTGAAGAAGAAGGAAGGACTTCGTGCTCGAATTCGAGAAAAGGGAAGGTTCTTTCTGCGAAGTTGTGACACATGTGAATAGTGCTCAGGAGGACCTCTTCGCTGACGTTTGATTTATATTTTCCGTAGGGACCCCGATGCAAGATTTCAATTCCTTTTCTCTGGTTTTTACAGATTTGAATGCTCCAGTTTGAAAATTCGTAGTAATTTGTAGAAAACTCGTAAAATAGTAAATGAGGACTTTTTGGAATCCTTGTGAAATTATCTATGCACTAGATCTATAATATTACATGTTTTAGTTTAAAGGTTTAGCTGTAAAAATAGATTTATGCAGTTAGGTTTTTAATGCTAGTTGTATTTGTCTTTTTCATAACTGTAGTTTTTTTGCTCAAATAAATGTGAAATTTTTATGGAGTGCTCATAAGGTGATTGTTGTTGTCTGGTAAAAATGTAAGAATTGTAGGATTTATATTTTAAGAGTTATAAAAATAACAAATGTACTGTATTGCTTTGCTTCAACTCTGAATAGTCCTGCATGCTTGAATTAATTGGCTTAGTTAAGTTATGAATAATGACTTCATGATAATACATGAATTGTATTACTTTTATTAAGCTTTTCAAAAAGCTAAATATCATGCTTTTCGGTTAAGTAGATCTTGAGTTATACTTGCTTAAATCTCTGTGGCTGTTTCTGCCCAAACCCAGAGAGGGTTTCCTTGTTCTTATTGTGGGGCCTTCTTAATAGTAGAATTAGCTTTGGGTGTTTACAACAAAGTTTTTTAGAATTTGGTAAGATTTCTAAAAAGTCTAGAACCACATTTATTGGACATGTATAACTCCATTTATAGCTGTTTAAAGTGGCATGTCAGTTTCTGTCTATGTTTTAGACAGAGATGCAATTATTGGATTAATTGACCCTTCTAACTGTAGAATCATCTTAATATGAGAATACGAAAGTTGTAGGTAACTTACTAGGATTTTCAAAAAGTTATGGTTCATGTTTGTTGGAGGTCTAGAACTCTAGTTGTGCTTCTATGAAATTCTTATCAGTTTTCTGTACCACTATTGTTGGGTTGCAATTGTAGTTTTGCTTATGCAATTATTTTCGTGGTGTAAATGATGTTTGATATGGTTGTAGTGAATACAAAAGTTGTAGAAAATTTAATGATCTTTCTTGTGTTCAAATTGTAAGGTCATAGGCCAGATAGTGTAGGAGTTACATGACTTTTAAGTCTTCTATCAGGTTTTGATTGTATTCTGAGCAGATCTGAAAGATGCTAATGTTTGATCTAGTTAGGATTTGAATGAGCTTTTGGTGATATTAACAAAGTTGTAGATAATTCATGTATCGAGCTGATGTTAAAATTTGGTGGTATTTGGTCTTGTGGTTTCTGAGTTATGCCTATTGAAAGTTGGGTTTCAGAAATGGCTGCTCTCTGTCAATTGTGGACCAGTGTCTGTAAATGGGTATATTTTATTTAGTTAGCTGGAGAATCATGCTAAGATGATTAAAGATGAATTGTAGAAAATGTCATAAGCTTTCCAAAATGTCTTCTTGCAAGTCATTTGGATTTGTGTAACTCCAGTTATAGCTAAATCTTGTAGCTGTTGTTTGCATGTCCAGAAATTGGTAGATTCCAATTTTAGTGTTTGCTTGCATATTGCATCTCATCTAGGTACGCTAAATGCACCACGTGAAGGATGAGATGTTGGAGCCAAACCCGAAGACAGCGTTTGATGGATCTATCCCGAAGATGGAAGGACTAAGCAAGTGCTAGGACCTGAGATGTCACCAGGACGGTGCAAGCTAACTGAATTGACTTGTGTCGGATCCCAGGCAAGCCCCGGAGCATACTAAGCCTCCTAATTTCCGAAATGCAGTTAAAGTATTATTGTTACATATATATATTGTTGCATTAAGTTTAGGTGTTGGATGCAAACACTTGCTGCATTGGTTATCCAATCCTTGTCCAGATATTGATACCCTGAATCCTATGTAGCTCAGGTTCGTGTAGTGCTTAGCCCTGCTTAAACGTGGTAGAAGTCAGGTGATTTCCTGTCACCTACGAGATATAGGAATATACATATAGCACGGTTGGCTATATTTGCTATCGTGGAAAAGAACCTGTCTTAAATTGAAATGAAGACCGGGCGGAGGCTTGCCGGTTTGTAGTGACTCCGTCTGTGTCGCTTAAGGACTGAATCTTGGAGCCTTTCCTGTTCATGCTGAACGCATGCCTCTCTCTTAGTTGGCCATGTCCAAAGACCGACCACGAAGCCGAGTAGCTCACCTCAGGCCGGGAGTCGATAAGTATAAAGTGCGCCTCGAAAGGGAGCCGTAGGCGTGAGTCCAAGGGCAGGTGATTTAAAAGTCCTGATCGTCCTAGCAGAAGGGTAATCCCTGAGAGTGCTGGCGCTGATCGAACCCGTGAATTTGGTTCCTGAGTTGTCCCAAAGGTGACCCACGGCTACCCTTGCAAAGTATGCCAGGGTGAGAGTTAGGAATACCCCCTTAGCTGAGTTGTAATTCGATTCGAGTCGCCGTCTCTCCCGGTTAGTGAGAACTTGACGGGCTTATCTCCAAAGTAGATACACTAAATAACATAATGGTTCAGAAATGATGATATGATGATGACAACCTTATTATACCTGCTATGGTTAATATTGATTGCTCCTAATAAGTGAGTGCTCTAGTACAGGTGCTAATCTAGTGGACAGGTAAATGATGATAAGCTTGATGCTAAGTTTAAATTGGTCACTATATTCATAAGCTCTTTTATGCAACTGTGTCAAGCTAGCCCACCTCATAAAGCCTTGCATGACCCTTGGTGTCTTTTATTTCTGGTTTGACGGGTAAGTCTAGCTGAGTACCTTCTCATACTCAGGGTTTATCTCCCACCTGTTGCAAATGACTAGTTCTACTTCGGTTGCTGCAAGTATCGCCTTCTCCAGGCTGGGGATGAAGACTAGACCGTTGGGCACGGTCTCTCCTAGTTCTCGTACCTGATAATGCTTTTGTTGGACATGACTAAGATCTGGCAATGTATTTGAAACTATCAAGTTATGTACTAAACTATGTTGCTTCCGCAAATTTGAACTTGGTTTGTAATATTTTATTCGCACTCTGATGGATGTAATCCGGATGCCACTTGTGAAATGTTGTAACGAATGATGTGTTGTGTTGAATCACTATGGTCTTGGTTTGTATGTCGAGAGTTGTTTGAAATCCTTCGTGATTTCCGGACTACTGGGATTATGGGAGCTTAAGTACAGGAATTTGATCACTTCGGTGATTGTTTTTGTACTTACGTTCTTATAATTTGGTCGGTTCTGTTACAGCTGGCATCAGATCAAGATTCGACACTAAACATGTCATTTGTGTATTTAAAACAAAAGTATTTGTGAAAATCCTAAATTAATTACTAAGTGTTGCCAGTGGTCATATCCTTTATGCCCAAATAAGGACTCTTAGGTTGCTTATTAAAGTACTAACTTGGGGGTTCCTACTTGTTTCTGTTTCGTTGTCCATACGGTGTGCTATTGTATGGATGCCATCCGCTTGGGTGGTAATGTATGGCTCAAAATACCTCTACGCTCTGGTAAGTGGGAGTTGTAAGAGCATGACCGTCCAACCGTCGGTCTAGGGGAGAGTAGTTGTGGTTGCTCGCATACTTACATGTTCGATCATGTATCTATGAGAGTACTTAAGTGTGGGTATCTCTGTCGGGTAGCTGTGATACTAGAGTATATACATCGGGGGATGTATGTACGAAAGTGTTTAGTTTATTGCTTACTTTACATGCCTTTTTGGGAAATTATTGGGCTGAAATGAAATTTGCTGCAGGTACACTAACAACGTATCGTTGTAGATCGACTAGCTACCGTATATGAGAGAACGTATGTATGCCACCGACATAGAACGTGATGGCCACCTTAGGCTGGCAATTTCATGAGGACGAATAGGACGAGCATGCATCATGATTGTGCTTGTGCATAAATATGCTTCCCTCACCTTGTTCTAATACTAAGTAACTTGTGATCAATGTGATGTTACTATCTTCCCTGTGTGAAGCTAGACAAAATGCCTTGTCCCATGCTTCTTGAATAGCTATGCTTGAAGGTAGTGTGTGATTAGTTTTGTCTTGTATGTTTGCTTCCAAAGGAAATAGATGACACGTTATTAATTGGCAAAAACTCACCCCTTCGAAAACTAAATTGCTAAATGTAAGTAAAACTTGTGTTGTAGAGGTATCCACCTACTCAGTAAAAAGGGAAATAAAAGATAACAGTGCCTTACCACCATGTTTTTGCCTAATATGTGTAGTGGTGTTGTTGTAGGTGACTGCTTGTTATGTACGAGCTTTGTGCTTCGTAATAGCCATTTAAGCTAATTGGATTGAGTGTTTCGAAATGCTCGCTTAAGACCATTGTAACACCTCGGGTGTTAGCCTTGCATAACTTGACTTGCATAACATAAGCATGATCATCACGCATTCATAAACAAGCATTTACAATTGAAACATTTGATTGAAACGTCTGCAACATTTGCTTGTTATCGCATGTTTCATTAACATATGCAACTTTTCTCGCTATTTCATGTCTCCATGTGTATATGCATATGATCATGAGTGGACACAGGTACTTGGTTAATGTGAGTCACGCAAACATGTAGCCACACCTAGGGTAGCAAATAGAACCTTGTTCAGGGTTACATTTCATAAACCAACACTTAAGCTTTCTTGTGATTACCCTAACTAGCTCAATGAGTGACTACCACATGAGATGATTGGATAACCTTACAAATTGCCTAAACATGTTTAGAATATCATCATGAACAACTTTGGTATTTAGGGCTAGGGCTAATTTGGTCATTTAGTCATGATTTGAGTATGTATCATCATTTAAAAGTGACATGTTTGACCAAAGTTGAACTAGGTGTTAGAGACCTTGCATGGAGGAGATCACTAAAGCAAAGTTGTAGTATTTGGTATAAGGAACAACTTTTATTTTTGGGTCATTGACTGATTTAGCTTCTAACATGCTTGAATAGGTCCCACAAAAAATAGCAAAATCCAGGTTTCAACACTTAACGAATTTTTCTAAGTCCTGGATCCCTGACAGCCTGATAAGCCGACCTTGAGCATGATTTTACTCTGTTTCTGTTGCGAATTAGAACAAGTGCTTTGAACAAATATTGTAGCTGGTACATAGGTCTACAAATTCGGTTTAGGAAGTTTTGGCTAGAAGTCCACGGATTAAGAGTTTGTCCAACGTGAAAACCCGTCGTCAGGCTCAGTTTTGGTTCACTGAACGAACTGAATCAAAACCTTCAGTGGCCGACCGGTTCAGGCCGTGGTCGCCGCGTGGCGCGGAGCGTGGCCGCGCATCGCCGGTGCTCTACCCAGTGCGGCCAAGGCAGGCCGAAGCACGCCTTCAACACACCAGCACCCACCCGCAACGCCCAGCGCCCTCATTTCATTTTCCCCGCTCCTCCTTCGTCGTCTCGCAGCGCCAGCAGCAGCCACCGAGCTCCCACAGCTCTGCCGTCGCCATAGCTGTGCGCAAGCTCGCACCTAGCCACTCCATCACCACCGTAGCACTCCACCGCCACCCCGGCAACCCATCGCGTCCACCAGTGTCCGCTAACCGAGCTCGGTAAGCTCCAACGCCATGCAAGTGCTCGCCGGAGCTCCGCCGCCAACCCCGTCGTCGTGGCCCCGCCGCCATAGTTCACCTCCCGCTCCATTAGCTAGCGCGCTAGGTCCTCTAGCATTCATAGATGCTTGTCCACACATTAGGTTGAGCTGCCGAGGTCGTCACCGGCGTATCGCCGTCGTCCCGCCTCGCCGCTCCGCCATTGCCGCCGCCGTCGTCTTTATCGTCGACGATAGGGCCGGCCAAGTGGCTCAATAGATGCGCTAGGTCACGTAGATCACGTCGTGAAGACCTCACCGCCGGCAACCTCGCCGTCGGCGAGCTCTGGCCGCATCCATAGGTTAGCGCCACCGGCTCTGTTTCCGTCTCAATGACAGGTGGGGTCAACTGACCAGCGGGTCCCACCGGTCAGCGACTCCATGTTTTAAATCTAGTTCATTTTGAATGTAGATTTTGTATGTTTTGTAATTTTTGTATCTTTAGTTTAGTAGCTCCAAAATTTGTGAAATAAATTTGTGAGTGTTCCTTAGGAAGTGTAGTATTTAGGAAAAATATGTTTTTTACATTTATAGTAGAAATTTTTGGAGATTTAAATAGGGATTTGAAATGTGCTTTTGAATGCATTCAAATTTGTTTATTTTATATCTAGAGTTCCTGTGCTCCAAAATTTATGAAATTTTTGTGGTAAGCTAGTCTTAGCATATATGAGACCTGGTAAAAATTTGAGGACTAGTGCATATGTAGATTTATAGTTATAGATTTTTCTTTTATGAATAGTTAATCCTTGCATGAATTTTTATAAATTAATTATGAGTCCAAAATTCATGAAATTTGTTGGAGGTAATCCTAGTACCATATGGATGCTAAGAAAAATAGGAAATCTATTGCTTGACACTTTTCAATAGGATTTTCCATTTATGCTATTTCAAGCCTTGCTTCCTTGTCATTTTTGTATAGGATGTTCTACTTAGTAAAATGACATGAAATTTTTATAGTAGTCCTTTGATAGCATTAGTAAGGCACTGTAAATTTTTGAGAATTTATGAAGTATATCTGATATGTGTTTATTATTTAACCTATATATCTAAATAAAATAATAAAGGCATTTAAATAAATAGTTTGAACTTCCCCATTATATTATCTAAAATGTATTTAGTATGCTTACACTGTTGGTAGATTTTATGTTGTCAAATTTGGAATAATTACATGAAGTAGAAGTAGTATTACTTTACATTGCATGTTGAATAGTTTCCAGACAGATTCTGTAGTTTGATGAGTTGCATGTTGAAAATGATGTGTACTATAAAAATGGTTAATAACAAAATGGTAGAGAATTTGATAAGCTTTCCAGAAAGTCCAGGATCACTGTATTTGGATTAGTAGAACTCCAGTTATGAGTGAAACAAGTAGCTACTATTTTGGGGCATAGTCGATGCATTGTAGAAGTAGTTAATTAATAATCGAGAAGAGATATGCACCTACTCAATAAACATGATGCACGTGTTAAACATATATGCATTCGTAATACTTATGCCATACTCATGCATCTAGGATCAGAGGAAGAGATCACGTTGCTGGAATTCAAAGAAACAGAGGAAGGGAACCAGCAGGAGGATCCTCAAGCCACAGCTCCCGAAGGCGTGGAGCAGAACCCTGAAGAGCTTTCGGAGTGCCCTGACCACCGCCCTACTTCCTTTCTACGAGGCAAGCCCCGGAGCATTATAAGTCTCCTAGTAATTTACAAATGTTTACCTACGTACTTATGATTGGTGCATTAGGTTATAAGAGTTGAATGAAACCACTTGATGCATGTACATTCCTTGTCCAAATATTACACCTTTTACCGGTATAGGTTCAGGATCGAATATATGCTTAGCCATGCTTAGACCGGTAGAAGTCGGGTGATGTCCTGTCACCTACGAGATGTAGGTGGATACCGGAGCACGGTTGGTTATATCTGCTATCGTGGAACAGAACCATGAGGTAAAAGTAAATCGAGACTGGACGGGAAGTCGATAGAGAAGCAACAAGACATGGAGGTCTTGGGTGTGGATTTATCCCCGTCTGTGTCAATTAAGGACCGTACCGTTGTTGGCGCTTCTGACAAGATTGAACGCATGCCTCTCACTTAGCTGGCCGGATAACTCGTTCCGACCGCGAAGCCGAGTAATTCAACTCAGGCCGGGAACCGTTCTGTTGTGCGCTCCTTCCGGGGAACGATCAGACTGAGCCCAAGGGCAGGCTCGGCCTGAGCATCCTGGCATCTAGTGTTCCAGATTGTGCGGCGCAGTACGGACTCGTGAAATGTGTACCTGCGTTGTACCAAAGGTGACCTAAGGCTATCGTGGCTGGTAGACCTGGGTTTGTGTTAGGAATAAATTCCCAGCTGGTTGAAATCGATTCGAATCACCGTCTCTCCCGGATAGTGAGAAACTTGGCTAGTCCCAACATCGTAGCAACTGTGTTATGAAACATGATGGTTCGGATGAATATGGAATTACAATACATGCTATGGTTACTATTGTATGCTTCTAAATGATATACCACATGTTTGGCACAGGATAGTTGCTAACCTAGAAATGGATAGTTATAAATAACCTGGTACAAAATTTGTAACTGTACCATGATTTAATTGCTTTTACGCAAAAATGTTTTCAAGTTATGTCCACTTATACAGCCTTGCATAATCCTTGGAGTCATTTTATTTCTGGTTCATGACGTGTAAGTCTAGCTGAGCACCTTCTCGTACTCAGGGTTTATTTTCCCATTGTTGCAGATGGCACTGTGTATCATGGGTATTGCAAGAGTTGCTTCTATCCCGCCGTGGATGAGGAGTAAGCCTTGGGCAGGCTTCTTTATTAATTCCTATCTTTGCTTTTGTGGACCGTGATCTGGCTTGGCACTGTATCAAACTATGTTGGAAACTTTATCTTTGAACTTATTTGCTTCCGCTTTATTTATCAAACTTGGTTTGTAATAACTTTTATTCGTACTCTGATGATGAAAAGTATTTATGAACTTTATGTAATATGTGGCATGTATATTGAATCCTGTACGATCTTGGTTGTTGTAAATCGTTTATCGAGACCCGTCGTGGTACTCGACGGACTACCGGGTTTATATGGGTTCAAGTATGACAGTGCGACCGCTTGCGGATTGCCATTGTACTTGTATTCTTATAAATTGGTCGGTTCTACGACAGCTGGTATCGGAGCAAGATTCAACGTTAATTGTCACAAGTGTATTTAAAACAAAAGTCTTTGTTTTCCAAAAACCCTTCTCTAGCAACTAATAGTTATATAATAGGTATTTGAAATCTAAAGTGTGCCAATGATCACTTTCCTTATGCCCAAATTAAGGACTATTAGGTGGCTATTTAAGTACTAACATGGGGGTTTTTACTTCGTCGTCCATATGGCGTGCTATTGTATGGATGCCATTCACTTGAGTGGTAATGTATGGATCAAAGGCCTCTACGCCAAGGTAAGATGATGAGTGTATGACCGCAAGATGTGAGAGTGCGGTCGGGAAGAGTTAGCTTTGGTACGGCTATGTATGCATGCTTGCATGTGTATATGGTACGTATTTAATTGTGGGTTTAAATTATTGTCGGGTAGATTGATACGGAAGTATATGTATGGGTATACATATATGGAAGTATTTACAATTACATTACGCATATTTCATTATGGGTTTAGGGCTGAGATGAAATTTTATGCAGGTACATTAACAACGAAACGTGTAGCTCGATGAGTTACGCTATTTATGAGAGAACGTATATATGCCACCGTGTCTACCGCTAGAAACAAATTTTTCGTAAGTTTGTGAGGACGTACGGAACGAGCATGCATCATGATAATTACCATTCACATAATTAACTTGTTCCTCCCCTTATAAAATTCTTACTCAGTTATGTAACTCTTATCCGTCATGGTCTTGTCTCACCAAGTGGTACATGTTAATGGTGCAGATGGCACGCACAAAGCAGACCGCTCGCAAGTCCACCGGAGGCAGAGCTCCCCGCCGTCAGCTTGCTCCACGTACCCGTCAACGTCACACGTTTCTTGGAGAGTTTGGGATGCCTACACTATTGTGGAGGGTGCTCAGCTATGTCGGCTATCCTGATGGAATGGAGCCCCGCTACTTCTGGGCGAATGAGCAGTTGGGGGAAGGTCTCTTAGTTACTGTGGAGGCCGTTGTTCGCCCCCGAGGTGACGATTCTGAGTGGACCGGTTGGTGTTATGAGTCAACTGGTAGGACTGCTGAAGAAGCAGCTGGCAGGGCAGCCTTTGGGATCTTGAGGAATATCATGGATCGTTTTCCTCAGGAGCTGGCAGCCGCTTTGGTTGGAGTCTTTCCAAGGGGTAACCCCTCCACTGACTCATGGCAGCAGGCAAGAGGAAGATCTTTGGAGATTGGTGCAGCAGAAGGGCAGAACAGTGATAACCCTTCCATGAGCGCCATGTTCGCAGTGATGAGAGTGTTAGATGGAGTAGAAGGTAGCCTCAGATGTGTGTCTGGTGCTCTTGGTCATGCCCGCGAGGACCGACATCAGCTTCAGAGGGAGCACGATGCCGAGATTGAGAGGCTCACTGAAGAGATGACTCGGTTAACTCACCAGCGGAATGCAGCTTGGTCCAGGGAAGATGTTCTAAGAGCTCGACAGTTCGAGCTAGGGCAGCAGCTGGCCAATGCGGAAGAATACAACGATAATCTACATGAAGAGGTTCATCTACTGAACAACCAGCTCCACCCTTATGTCCCACCTGGAGCCACAGAAATGGATCTAGAAGGGTACGATGAAGAAGATGAAGCAGTGGAGCCTGAAGAAGAAGTGGAACCTGAGGAAGGAGATGATCCTACGTCTGACCTCGATAGTGATCATGATGAGGATTAGATCGCTTAGTACTTAGTGGAAGGTCTAATGTATCACCTTTATTAATGTAATGGACCTGTAGTTCGAATTTTGCATTAGTAAACCGACTATCATGTAATGTTGATTAATCGCACGTTTGGATGAACATCAATGCAATTCCAGTCCTTTGTTGGTAATCACGGTTTAAACTTGCATGCGTTATGAGCGCGATGAGTGGTCAAATTGGGGATGTCATGTTGCGAGAATGAATTGTTATGCCTCTGTTTTTATTGTGATTTTGAGAATTTTCTCCAGTAATTTCAGTTTGGCATGAGTACCTAATTCATCTGCAATCTCTTGACATCAACCAATAATCGCTTATTGTTGCAACATCGCAGATGACGCGCACCCGTGCTGGAGCTGGTGGCAACCAGGATGGCAACCATGATGACTTGCCACCCCCACCGCCGCCGTCTGCTCAGGAATTCTTTACCCAGTTCCTGGGGAGCCAGAGGACAATGGAAGAAGCTTTGCGCCTTATCGCGCAGAACACTGCTCGTGGCCACCCACATCAACCAGGGGCCGAGCCAAATTAGCACAGTACATTCAAGGAGTTTCTGGATACGAAGCCTCCAATCTTCAAGGTGGCTGAGGAACCACTACAGGCCGATGAGTGGTTGAATACCATTGAGCACAAATTCCATCTGCTGAGGGTCACGGAGCATCTGAAAGCAGAGTATGCTTCTCATCAATTGCAAGGACCAGCAGGGATCTGGTGGACACATTTCCTGTCATCCTTGCCTGCTAATGCGCGAGTTACCTGGGAACAGTTCAAGCTGGCTTTTAGGGGACACCATATTCCCCCGGGCCTAATGCGCATGAAAGCCGCCGAATTTATGAGGCTCACTCAAGGAACAAAGTCACTCACAGAATATATGCACGCATTCAACAACTTGTCAAGATATGCTCCAAGTTTCATGGATGCTGAGGAGAAAAAGATAGAAACTTTCAAGCGAGGTTTGGGTACTAAACTAATGAAGACTATGGCAAATTCTAGGTGTGCCACGTACAATGAGTTTATTAGTGATGCCTTGACCCAGGAAAACCACAACAACATGCATGCAGTTGCTAAGGGTCGCAAGAGGACATATGAGGCCGGTGCATCTGGATCCTTCCAATCAAAAGCGCCTATCACATCTAGGCCCCAATTGCGTCCACCTGCACCCAAGTTTAGGCCTCCACCACCGAAGGCTCAGAATAATAGGCCACAGAAACCATTCCGTAAGGCATTCACTATTGCCTTACCAAAAGGAAATGGCAATCAGGATAGCTCCACCGGATTCAGAAGTAATCAACCATGTTTCAACTGCAACCAACTGGGTCATTGGTCCAAGGAATGCCCCCACCCCAAGAGGAATGGCAACCCAAATCAGAACAATCAGAGGCAGGTGAATGCCAGGGCACGTCAGGGACAAGTGCATTATACCGCTGTGGAGGAAGTGCCCACCGGAGAAGTTGTCACGGCTGGTATGTTTCTCGTCAACAAGCATCCCGCTGTTGTTTTATTTGATTCCAGAGCTTCTCATTCATTTATGAGTCAAGCATTTACATCTAGACATGATCAAGAAATAATTGAAGTAAGCAAAGGGGGTTTTAACATAAGTTCAGCAGGGGGAACTGTTACTACCAAAAAGATAGTAAAAAATGTACTCATCTCGATACAAGGGAGGGAGTACACAACAGATTTGATAATATTGCCGAGGTTATCGATAAGTGTAATCTTAGGCATGAATTGGATGAAGTATCATGGTGCTCTTATTGACACTAGCACCCGTACTATCATGTTGAGAGAACCCACGGGAGGGAATGCTTTTCTAGTACCACTCTCCTGCGATTTCGAACCCCAACATTTAGCCTATGCTATCCAAACCACCAGAATAGGTGATATCCCCGTGGTTTGTGAGTTTCCGAATGTATTTCCAGAGGAATTACCAGGCTTACCACCTGATAGGGAGGTGGAATTTAAGATTGAGTTAGTGCCAGGTACAGCACCCATATCAAGAAGGCCCTATAGAATGCCACCCAATGAGTTAGCAGAACTTAAGGTTCAATTGCAAGATCTGTTGGACAAGGGTCTTATCCAACCCAGCTCATCTCCATGGGGTTGCCCATCCTTGTTTGTGAAAAAGAAGGATAAGTCACTGAGAATGTGTGTAGATTACAGACCACTCAATGCTGTGACCATCAAGAACAAATATCCATTACCCCGCATCGACATCTTGTTCGATCAGCTAGCGAAGGCAAAGGTATTCTCCAAAATTGACTTAAGATCAGGCTACCATCAGATAAAGATCAGACCGGAGGATATACCTAAAACTGCTTTCTCTACTAGGTACGGCTTATACGAGTATTTGGTTATGTCTTTCGGACTAACAAATGCTCCAGCCTACTTCATGTACCTGATGAACTCGGTATTCATGCCCGAACTTGACAAGTTTGTGGTCGTGTTTATCGATGACATATTGATATATTCAGAAAATGAGTCAGATCATGAAGAGCATCTGAGGATTGTCCTATCCAGACTGAGGGAGCATAAGCTATATGCCAAGTTTAGCAAATGTAAATTTTGGTTGAGCAAAGTACCTTTCTTAGGTCACATTTTATCAAGAGATGGAATCTCAGTAGACCCATCAAAAGTACAAGAGGTCATGGATTGGAAAGCCCCAACTTCGGTTCATGAAGTTCGGAGTTTTCTAGGATTAGCAGGATACTATCGTCGGTTTATTCCAGATTTCTCAAAGATAGCTAAGCCTATGACCAGACTACTTCAGAAAGATGAGAAGTACAAATGGACGTCAGAATGTGAAACAGCTTTTCACACCCTTAGAACTTTGTTGACTACCACACCTGTGCTAGCACAACCAGACATTGAAAAGCCTTTTGATGTATTTTGTGATGCATCGGGAATAGGTTTAGGATGTGTGCTTATGCAAGAAGGGAGAGTAATTGCATATGCTTCTCGGCAATTGAGAAAACATGAAGTCAACTACCCTACACATGATTTGGAACTTGCAGCCGTTGTCCATGCATTAAAGATATGGAGACATTACTTGTTGGGCAATGTATGTCATATCTATACTGACCACAAAAGTCTCAAGTATATCTTTACCCAGCCAGAGCTGAACATGAGACAACGAAGATGGTTAGAATTGATTAAGGACTACAATTTGGAAGTGCATTACCATCCGGGTAAAGCAAATGTAGTAGCCGATGCACTTAGTCGGAAGTCTCATTGCAACACTATGGAAGCATTATTGGAAGATGGATTCAACTTGTTACATCCTGCTGTACTACATAATATCACAATTAGTTGTTCGCTTGAGGGCAAAATCATAGAGCTACAGCAGACAGATGTAGGAATAAGTCACATCAAGAGAAAAATGCAAGAGCAAGAAACCAAACATTTTAGATTGGACGAAAGAGGTGTATTATGGTTTGAGGACCGGTTAGTGGTACCAAAAGACCGTGAGCTAAGGAATCAAATTTTAGATGAAGCTCACTCATCCAAATTGTCTATCCATCCGGGTAGTAGTAAAATGTATCAAGATTTAAGAACCCATTTTTGGTGGACTAAGATGAAGAAAGAGATCGTAGCCTATGTTGCTAGGTGTGATAACTGCAGTAGAGTAAAAGCTGTCCATATGAAAACTGCTAGATTACTTCAGCCATTGCCTATTCCAGGATGGAAATGGGAGGAAATCAGCATGGATTTTATCACAGGCCTTCCAATGACGCCACAAGGTCACGATTCAATATGGGTAATTGTTGATCGTCTCACTAAGTCAGCACACTTTATACCCGTGAATACACGGTATATAGTTGGGAAATACGTTGAGATATATGTTTCCTAGATCGTGAGACTGCATGGAGTACCCAGGACTATAGTCTCAGATCGAGGACCATAGTTCATAGCTCGTTTCTGGGAGCACTTACACCAGGCTTTGGGAACCAAGCTAATCAGAAGCTCGGCATACCATCCGCAAACTTCAGGACAGACAGAGCGAGTGAACCAAATCCTAGAAGATTTACTTAGAGCTTGTGTTATATCTTCAAAAGGTTCGTGGGAGAAATGGTTACCTTTAGCTGAATTCTCCTATAACAACAGTTATCAAGCGAGTATCAAAATGGCTCCATTTGAAGCCTTGTATGGTAGAAAGTGCAGAACTCCATTAAACTGGATTTAGCCCGGTGAAAGGAGATACTTTGGTATTGATTTTGTCAATGAAGCCGAAGAGCAAGTACGTATCATCCAACAACATATGAAGGCAGCTCAATCAAGACAAAAGAGTTATGCCGACAAAAGAAGAAGACCACTGACTTTTGAAGTGGGTGACTATGTATACTTGAGAGTATCACCCATGAAAGGTGTGAAAAGATTTGGGATGAAAAAGAAGCTTTCACCAAGATATGTAGGGCCATACAAAATTTTGGAACGAAAAGGAAATGTTGCGTATAAGTTACAACTACCACCAGAGATGAGTGCAATCTTTGATGTGTTCCATGTTTCTCAGTTAAAGAAATGTCTTCGAGTACCTGAAGAAGCGATTGCACCCACCAACGTGTAGCTTCAATCGGATTTGACCTATGAAGAAAAGCCAATTCGAGTATTAGAGGAGATGGAGAGAGTGACAAGGAGTAAGATTATCAAGTTCTATAAGATGGTGTGGAACAATCATAGTGAACAAGATGCTACGTGGGAAAGAGAAGATTATCTACGAGAAGTTTATCCTGCCTTTTTCCAAGAATGGTAGGTCTTGCAAATCTCGGGACGAGATTTTTATAAGGGGGAGGGGCTGTAACACCTCGGGTGTTAGCCTTGCATAACTTGACTTGCATAACATAAGCATGATCATCACGCATTCATAAACAAGCATTTACAATTGAAACATTTAATTGAAACGTCTGCAACATTTGCTTGTTATCGCATGTTTCATTAACATATGCAACTTTTCTTGTTATTTCATGTCTCCATGTGTATATGCATATGATCATGAGTGGACATAGGTACTTGGTTAATGTGAGTCACGCAAACATGTAGCCACACCTAGGGTAGCAAATAGAACCTTGTTCAGGGTTACATTTCATAAACCAACACTTAAGCTTTCTTGTGATTACCCTAACTAGCTCAATGAGTGACTACCACATGAGATGATTGGATAACCTTACAAATTGCCTAAACATGTTTAGAATATCATCATGAACAACTTTGGTATTTAGGGCTAGGGCTAATTTGGTCATTTAGTCATGATTTGAGTATGTATCATCATTTAAAAGTGACATATTTGACCAAAGTTGAACTAGGTGTTAGAGACCTTGCATGGAGGAGATTACTAAAGCAAAGTTGTAGTATTTGGTATAAGGAACAACTTTTATTTTTGGGTCATTGACTGATTTAGCTTCTAACATGCTTGAATAGGTCCCACAAAAATCAGCAAAATCCAGGTTTCAACACTTGACGAATTTTTCTAAGTCCTGGATCCCTGACGGCCTGACAAGCCGACCTTGAGCATGATTTTACTCTGTTTCTGTTGCGAATTAGAACAAGTGCTTTGAACAAATATTGTAGCTGGTATATAGGTCTACAAATTCGGTTTAGGAAGTTTTGGCTAGAAGTCCACGGATTAAGAGTTTGTCCAACGTGAAAACCCGTCGTCAGGCTCGGTTTTGGTTCACTGAAAGAACTGAATCAAAACCTTCAGTGGCCGACCGGTTCAGGCCGTGGTCGCCGCGTGGCGCGGAGCGTGGCCGCGCGTCGCCGGTGCTCTGCCCAGCGCGGCCAAGGCAGGCCGAAGCGCGCCTTCAACACACCAGCACCCGCCCGCAACGCCCAGCGCCCTCATTTCATTTTCCCCGCTCCTCCTTCGTCTTCTCACAGCGCCAGCAGCAGCTGCCGAGCTCCCGCAGCTCCGCCGTCGCCATAGCCATGCGCAAGCTCGCGCCTAGCCACTCCATCACCACCGCAGCACTCCACCGCCACCCCGGCAACCCACCGCGTCCACCAGTGTCCGCTAACCGAGCTCGGTAAGCTCCAACGCCATGCAAGTGCTCGTCAGAGCTCCACCGCCAACCCCGTCGTCGTGGCCCCGCCGCCACAGTTCACCTCCCGCTCCGTTAGCTAGCGCGCTAGGTCCTCCAGCGTTCATAGATGCTTGTCTGCACGTTAGGTTGAGCCACCGAGGTCGTCACCGGCGTATCGCCGTTGTCCCGCCTCGCCGCTCCGCCATTGCCGCCGCTGTCGTCTTTACCGTCGACGATAGGGCCGGCCAAGTGGCTCAATAGATGCGCTAGGTCACGTAGATCACGTCGTGAAGACCTCACTGCCGGCAACCTCGCCGTCGGCGAGCTCTGGCCGCATCCGTAGGTTAGCGCCGCCGACTCTGTTTCTGTCTCAATGACAGGTGGGGTCAACTGACCAGCGGGTCCCACCGGTCAGCGACACCATGTTTTAAATCAAGTTCATTTTGAATGCAGATTTCGTATGTTTTGTAATTTTTGTATCTTCAGTTTAGTAGCTCCAAAATTTGTGAAATAAATTTGTGAGTGTTCCTTAGGAAGTGTAGTATTTAGGAAAAATATGTTTTTTACATTTATAGTAGAAATTTTTGGAGATTTAAATAGAGATTTGAAATGTGCTTTTGAATGCATTCAAATTTGTTTATTTTATATCTAGAGTTCCTGTGCTCCAAAATTTATGAAATTTTTGTGGTAAGCTAGTCTTAGAATATATGAGATTTGGTAAAAATTTTAATACTAGTGCATGTGTAGATTTATAGTTATAGATTTTTCTTTTATGAATAGTTAATCCTTGCATGAATTTTTATAAATTAATTATGAGTCGAAAATTCATGAAATTTGTTGGAGGTAATCCTAGTACCATATGGATGCTAAGAAAAATAGGAAATCTGTTGCTTGACACTTTTCAACAGGATTTTCCATTTATGGTATTTCAAGCCTTGCTTCCTTGTCATTTTTGTATAGGATGTTCTACTTAGTAAAATGACATGAAATTTTTATAGTAGTCCTTTGATAGCATTAGTAAGGCACTGTAAATTTTTGAGAATTTATGAAGTACATCTGATATGTGTTTATTATTTAACCTATATATCTAAATAAAATAATAAAGGCATTTAAATAAATAGTTTGAACTTCCCCATTATATTATCTAAAATGTATTTAGTATGCTTACACTGTTGGTAGATTTTATGTTGTCAAATTTGGAATAATTACATGAAGTAGAAGTAGTATTACTTTACATTGCATGTTGAATAGTTTCCGGACAGATTCTGTAGTTTGATGAGTTGCATGTTGAAAATGATGTGTACTGTAAAAATGGTTAATAACAAAATGGTAGAGAATTTGATAAGCTTTCCAGAAAGTCCAGGATCACTGTATTTGGATTAGTAGAACTCCAGTTATGAGTGAAACAAGTAGCTACTATTTTGGGGCATAGTCGATGCATTGTAGAAGTAGTTAATTAATAATCGAGAAGAGATATGCACCTACTCAATAAACATGATGCACGTGTTAAACATATATGCATTCGTAATACTTATGCCATACTCATGCATCTAGGATCGGAGGAAGAGATCACGTTGCTGGAATTCGAAGAAACAGAGGAAGGGAACCAGCAGGAGGATCCTCAAGCCGCAGCTCCCGAAGGCGTGGAGCAGAACCCTGAAGAGCTTCCGGAGTGCCCTGACCACCGCCCTACTTCCTTTCTGCGAGGCAAGCCCCGGAGCATTATAAGTCTCCCAGTAATTTACAAATGTTTACCTACATACTTATGATTGGTGCATTAGGTTATAAGAGTTGAATGAAACCACTTGATGCATGTACATTCCTTGTCCAAATATTACACCTTTAACCGGTATAGGTCCAGGATCGAATATATGCTTAGCCATGCTTAGACCGGTAGAAGTCGGGTGATGTCCTATCACCTGCGAGATGTAGGTGGATACCGGAGCACGGTTGGCTATATCTGCTATCGTGGAACAGAACCATGAGGTAAAAGTAAATCGAGACCGGACGGGAAGTTGATAGATAAGCAACAAGACATGGAGGTATTGGGTGTGGATTTATCCCCGTCTGTGTCGATTAAGGACCGTACCATTGTTGGCGCTTCTGACAAGATTGAACGCATGCCTCTCACTTAGCTGGCCGGATAACTCATTCCGACCGCGAAGCCGAGTAATTCAACTCAGGCCGGGAACCGTTCTGTTGTGCGCTCCTTCCGGGGAACGATCAGACTGAGCCCAAGGGCAGGCTCGGCCTGAGCATCCTGGCATCTGGTGTTCCAGATTGTGCGGCGCAGTACGGACCCGTGAAATGTGTACCTGCGTTGTACCAAAGGTGACCTAAGGCTATCGTGGCTGGTAGACCTGGGTTTGTGTTAGGAATAAATTCCCAGCTGGTTGAAATCGATTCGAATCGCCGTCTCTCCCGGATAGTGAGAAACTTGGCTAGTCCCAACATCGTAGCAACTGTGTTATGAAACATGATGGTTCGGATGAATATGGAATTACAGTACATGCTATGGTTACTATTGTATGCTTCTAAATGATATACCACATGTTTGGCACAGGATAGTTGCTAACCTAGAAATGGATAGTTATAAATAACCTGGTACAAAATTTGTAACTGTACCATGATTTAATTGCTTTTACGCAAAAATGTTGTCAAGTTACATCCACTTATACGGCCTTTCATAATCCTTGGAGTCATTTTATTTCTGGTTCATGACGGGTAAGTCTAGTTGAGTACCTTCTCGTACTCAGGGTTTATTTTCCCATTGTTGCAGATGGCACTGTGTATCATGGGTATTGCAAGAGTTGCTTCTATCCCGCTGTGGATGAGGAGTAAGCCTTGGGCAGGCTTCTTTATTAATTCCTATCTTTGCTTTTGTGGACCGTGATCTGGCTTGGCACTGTATCAAACTATGTTGGAAACTTTATCTTCGAACTTATTTGCTTCCGCTTTATTTATCAAACTTGGTTTGTAATAACTTTTATTCGTACTCTGATGATGAAAAGTATCTGTGAACTTTATGTAATATGTGGCATGTATGTTGAATCCTGTACGATCTTGGTTGTTGTAAATCGTTTATCGAGACCCGTCGTGGTACTCGACGGACTACCGGGTTTATATGGGTTCAAGTATGACAGTGCGACCGCTTGCGGATTGCCATTCTTATAAATTGGTCGGTTCTGTGACAACCATGATGTAGGCATGGATGCTCGTTATCTAGGTAGTGCCATAGTTGTCACCCTTTTGCCCTCGGTAAGCATATGAGTGTGGAAGAGCGCTATCCTGGAGCAGCGTCCAAGTTTTGGTAATCTCAGGGTTGTCGTCTACAATTAAGTTCTCTCTTAGGAACCTGAGCTTGTACACGTGGTCGCTAGCCTTGAAAGTTGTGCTACAAAGACTTTATCTATGCCTTTGCTTGACCTTAGGCCCAAGCTTAGTTCCCTTGAATGCTTGCATGTTTCATGGTTGTCCCGCTCCTGTGTGGGAGGACCCTGCTAAAAAATCCTTGTTAGATCTTATTGCTCATTCTTTTACAGATGATCTGGTGCAACGCTAATCGCTATCTATCCTAGCTTTGGAACCTTTTCCTCACAGATCATGTCATTGCTTTATCAACTCAATCCCTAATTAGTGCAATGGCTCTGTCCCTCGAATCTCGTGTATTTTGTCTCCAACTCCTTCAAGTCTCTGGATGTTTATCAGTCTTGATCTCCTGTTGCTGCTCGACAGGACTAAATCTCATGTTAATCTTTATCTAGTAATCACTTTGGTGGACACGAGGCGTATATGGAAATTAAGCAAGAGTCTCCTGCTTAGTTGCCTTCGGCAATTAGGCTATGTTCTTTTGCGCTGTGTTTTGATCTTCTGATCGCCTCCTTGTTGATTCCTAACCTTGTGACTATCCTTGTTTGCTATCCCTCTTTTGCACAATGCTTGTTCTTACAATCTAATTGGTGCCACTAGAAGTTTCACTTTGGTTGTATGTTCAGTAATGGTGCCACGATTAGCGATCTATGGTGTCGCGACGGAACCTAGGGCCTCCTTGTGGGCGGCCGACGCATGGTTGTGCTGCTGGGTGCGCGCTGGTATCGAGGTTTCTAGTCATGATCCATTGCCGAACTATACCAATGTGTTATTTTCACATGAGCTCTTCCTTGGTTATCTCTCCATATCTTATCGAAGATCCCTATATCAGACCGAAAGTAGTAGAGCTTCCTGTTGAAGTCACAAAAAGGATAACCTTTGAAGAACTGGTCACCGACATAAACATTAACCGACTACAAGAGGTGGTAGACAAGTGACTCCACTTGGTTGTCCTAGTATTGATGTCCGTCACCTAGTGAACAACTTATGTCATCATTGTTGGATCAGAAAAGCACACAACAATTAAGGTTGGACAAGTTGTTAGTCAGATAAGAATCGAACGTCACATTATGATTATGACCTAGCTATCCAAGTCTTGATTATTATGTGCATGCTGATCGCACAGTCGAGATCAATAATCTCTAGTGTGACCCCTTGTCTGCTGACTTCGATGGCGACCATCTGTCATGTGTCAATCACACAGATAGTACAAAACGTTGTATCGGCTACGTAAGGAGCTAGCGAAAGCACATCCCTAGTTTCAATCAGCATCTTTGTGCCCTAGGTGCCACTAACACATGTGTCCAAACTCTATTGGACGAAGTGCCGAAGGATATATAGGAATGGTTCCTTATCTCTGTAGGACAGTCCCTCCATGAAGAGTATGCTTTGTGTCCTGAAAACATAGCCACAAGTCCAATGCTTGTGCATAGTCAAGTTGGTGTCTAGAACGATGGTTGAAGTGTTACCAGAGAAGCATGTGAGGAAAACTCTAGCCCCCATCCTCAGCTAGGGAAAGGCTGCTGCTGCTATGAGAAATGTTAGAGAGTGCAAAACACACACCTCAGCGTGTGAAGCAAAGAAATGGGAGAACACGAAATATGTCCAGATTTTGTGGCACTAAACCGGTTATCTTCAAGCCAGCGATTAGTGACTCAAACGAAGTTGGATTGACCCTAAACTTGGTGATATCATTCCTTGCTTAGGACCCTTCAATGCCTTAAGTTGGTTTGAGTATTGGTTGAGTAAAACATCGGATTTGAGAGATATCTTGTCGGCTCGGTTTGCTGCCATTTTAGAACACAGCAGTTTTGGTAGATGAATTGTTTGGATGGTCAAATGGTGTCCGGTCGAGTTGAATTATGGTGAGTAGTTATAAGACCCATGGATCTACATGCCCACCAAAATTTGTCCATATTGGAGCAGTAGTTTGTGAGATATGAATAGAAAACAAAAGGGTACAGAATCTGCAATTTTGCTATGCCTACGATCATCCTTTGCATTAGACGGTTGTGTTTGTAATTCATGCCAAGAAATTACAACTTGTAGGTGTATTGCTGTTAGGCAACCCTCCATACCCTTGAGGAGACTAATTGCACCCCTATGTGCCTTGCTTTTGCCCTCTTAGATCAGCAATGCGTGAGCAGTCAAGGTGTTCTAGAAGTCAAATTGTGCCCTTGCAATTCGAAAGTAATTGGAAAGGTGTCAAACCATAGATTTTTGGATTATGGTTTTTGAGATATTGATTGGCCTAAGAATGGAAGCCTTGACGTCAAATATAGTTTAAGAAAGCTAGTTTTGCTACAATGCAAGTCAACCAACTTGCTGTGCAACTGCACCACGAAGACAAATTTTACTTAACCTGCTTGGTAGTGAACTAGTCCCTAGTTTTGTGATTACTTGCAACTTATATTGTCCTCCAAGCCTCGCTAACATCCTTCTACGTCAATGGCATAAATTTCATGCCATTTGGAGCTACACAGAAAAAGATATAATTACCCCTATTTCCCACATGATTAAAAGAGATAATTAGCAACTCCATTTTTCATAACAAAACATGGCATAAATTATATTTTTAATATAAACTAGACATTGCCAGGAACTCAACAAAATTGGAACCACATCATTTGGGTCTACAAAACTGGAGATATAAATTTTACCAAACAGCATTCAAATCTGCATAAATGAGCTATCTTTTGAATACACAGTCACTATCAGGCAGGGTCCACTTGTCAGCTGGGCCCACATGGCAGTGAGATGAAAAATAGGGGACACGGCTGCGACGGCGCGGAACTGGTGGAGCTCACCGATGGTGGCTTCACCGACGATGAGGAGGGTACCTCCATGCTTGCCATGATCTCCCGCGTCGATTGAACTACTAACCCTAAGCTCTAGCGGACTCCAGGTAAGGCGGCCATGGCGCACGGTGGCTCAGCGGAGCTCCAGTGGCAGTGCTAGCGACGGTGAGCCCCCATTGCCTCTTCTGAGCTCGGTACGAGCTTCATGAGGTCCCAACGGAGCTAGCTAGGAAGGAAAAGGAGGATGCGAGGGACCCTAGCTATCCCGACCACGACGGCCTCGAACTCCGGCGAGGTCGTGCTCATGGCAGTGGCGGCGGATTTGATAAATGTGACCTCACCTCGACTCGATAGGCTCAGATAAGAGGTGGAGGAGGTAGAGGAGGACACGGCGGAGCTTTGGGCGAACTGGAGGCAGCGTTTTCATGGTGGCGAGCGAGCTAGGCGACGGCGCGTGCTCGGCGTCAATGGCGGAGCCGGCGCGCTGCTGCTGCTGTTGTGAGCGGAGGAGGCGAAGGAGAGTGAATGGAAGCGAGCTGGGAGGGCAGAGGGACACGACTTCAAGTAGAGGACACCGGGCAGTGGCGCCAGGCCGGCCACGGCGCGTGGCGGCCACGCGGCGGCAGAGGTCTGTGGCCGGTCAGCACTGTAGCAAGTCTAAAATTTCGATTCAATTACCAAAGGTGCCGACTGACAGCGCCATTTCCCCGATCCACAACTTCCAAACCGTGATGATCTAGCTCATGGTGTAGTTAACAAAGTTGGAGATCTACATGCGGGCTACAATTTTTACAATTGGAGCTCGAGCTGGTTCGGCTTGGTTAGTGAGATACGAGGCTCCAAACATCGACACATGAAACTGAAACTCAGTTTTCAGACTTAGAAATTTTCTAAGTGTTGAATACAACCCCCAAATCTGACTTGTGGGCCATTTTTAAGCATGTTGTGCACATTTTCAAAGCTTGGCACCTTTACAACTTTTGTTCCTTATAAAATTTTCTACAACTTTGCTTTAGGTTGCTCTAACATGCAAACACTCTAAGCTATACTTTTTAAACAGTCAAACCAAAGAGCTCTAGGGGTCAACAGTAGTCAAACCATCACTTGAAAGCATAATTAGTCAATATGGTCAACATGAACATTGTTCCTAATGACATTATAAGTGTAGCTAAGTTGTTTAAGAGAATAATTAGCCACACCACACATTGATCCCACCAAAATCAAGCATCTCATGCATTGAAACAAGGAAAAACAAGTGAAATGTTACTTTTGTTTCAAAGCCATGTTTCATACGTTTCATGAGTTTGTTGCATAGTACTAACTAACCATGCTTCACTAAAGTGAGTTGCACATGTTGCACTTGACTGTTGCACACTATTCATTCCCTAAAACAAACACACATGGAATGTAACAATATGTTGCAATTTCATGTTTCACATGTTTCGGTAACAATGACATGATGAGGTAGATGATGCACATGTTTATGAAATGAAATGCAATTTTTTTGAGAGCCAAACACCTAGGGTGTTACAACTGGCGAAGACTCCAGTTGGCACTGGCTCTCGGCCGGATGCTGCTTTCGTGAGCGCGTCGGCCGCTTCATTGAGGCGCCTTAGGATGTGATTGAGTTCGAGGCCGTCGAATCTGTCCTCCAGCCATCGGACTTCTTGGCCATATGCCGCCATCTTGGCATCGTGGCAGCTTGACTCCTTCATGACTTGGTTGACGACCAGCTAGGAGTCGCCCCTGTGGTCGAGACGTCGGATGCCCAACTCGATGGCGATTCGTAGGCCGTTGATGAGCGCTTCGTATTCGGCGACATTATTTGATGAGGGGAAATGGAGCCAAACCATGTACCTCATGCGGACCCCGAGGGGTGATACGAAGACCAGCCCCACGCTGGCCCCCTTTTTCATCAGCGGCCCATCGAAGTACATCGTCCAGTACTCCTGATCGACGACTGCCGGTGGCAACTGGACCTCGGTCCATTCCGTGATGAAGTCAGCCAACACCTAGGACTTGATTGCCGTTCGAGGTGCATATGTGATGCCTTGATCCATCAGCTCAAGTGCCCATTTTGCATTTCTCCCCATGGCGTCCTAGCTATGGACGACCTCGCCGAGGGGGAACGACGTCACAACTGTCACGGTGTGTGACTTGAAGTAGTGGCGCAACTTCTTCTTGGTGATGAGTATGACGTATAGGAGTTTCTAGATTTGGGAGTAGCAGGTTTTGGAGTCGGACAGTACTTCGCTGATGAAGTACACAGGGTGCTGCACCTTGAAGGCGCGCCCCTCTTCTTCCCGCTCTACTACCAGGGCGGCGCTGACCACTTGCGTGGTGGCCGCTATGTATAGTAGGAGGGATTCTCCATCGCTTGGAGGAACCAGGACCAGGGGCTTTGTTAGAAGTAGCTTGACCATGTCGAGTGCCTCCTGGGCCTCGGCTGTCCACTCGAAGCGGTCGGCTTTCTTCTGGAGTTGATAAAGGGGGAGTCCTCATTCGCCAAGGCACGAGATGAATCGACTGAGGGCAGTGAGGCACCCTGTGATCCGCTGAACCCCCTTTATGTTCTGGATCGGGCCCATCTTCATGATGGCTGAGATTTTCTCTGGGTTGGCTTCGATGCCGCGCTCGGAGACGATGAAGCTGAGCAGCATGCCCCTCGGGACCCCAAAAACACATTTCTCGGGATTGAGTTTGATGCCATTTGCCTAGAGTTTAGCAAAGGTTTGTTCAAGATCGGCGATAAGGTGGTCAGCCCGTTTGGACTTAACTACGATGTCGTCGACGTAGGCCTCAACGGTCCGCCTGATGAGGTACCCGAAGCAGTTGACATACAACGCTGGTAAGTTGCCCCGGCATTCTTCAGACCAAACTGTAACCGAACCGACCAAATCATAAGAATGTAAGTACAAAAACAATCACCGAAGCGATCAAATTCCTGTACTTAAGCTCCCATAATCCCGGTAGTCCGAAAATCACGAAGGATTTCAACCAACTCTCGACATACAAACCAAGATCGTAATGATTCAACACAACACATCATCCGTTACAACATTTCACAAGTAGCATTCGGATTACATCCATCAGAGTTCAAATAAAATATTACAAACCAAGTTTGAGTGTGCGGAAGCAACATAGTTTAGTACAAAACATCATAGTTTTCAAATACATTGCCAAGTCTGAGTCATGTCCCGCAAAAGCATTATCAGGTACGAGAACTAGTAGAGACCGCGCCCAACGGTCTAGTCTTCATCCCCAGCAGGGAGAAGGCAGTACTTGCAGCAACCAAAGAAGAACTGGTCATCTGCAACAAGTGGGAGATAAACCCTGAGTACGAGAAGGTACTCAGCTAGACTTACCCGTCAAAACCAGAAATAAAAGACACCAAGGATCATGCAAGGCTTTTCAGGTGGGCTAGCTTGACACAGTTGCATAAATGAGCTTATGAGTAAATAACCAATTTAAACTTATTATCAAGCTTATCATTATTTACCTGTCCACTAAATTAGCACATGTACTAGAGCACTCACTTATTAAGAGCAAACAATATTAACCATAGCAGGTATAATAAGGTTGTCATCATCATATCATCATTTCCGAACCATTAAGTTATTAAGTGTATCTACATTGGAGATAAGCCCGTCAAGTTCTCACTAACCGGGAGAGACGGCGATTCGAATCGAATTACAACTCAGCTGAGGGGGTATTCCTAACTCTCACCCTGGCATACTTAGCAAGGGTAGCCGTGGGTCACCTTTGGAACAACTCAGGAACCAAATTCGCGGGTTCAATCAGCGCCAGCACTCTCAGGGATTACCCTTCTGCCAGGACGATCAGGACTTTTAAATCACCTGCCCTTGGACTCATGCCTACGGCTCCCTTCCGAGGCGCACTTTATACTTATCGACTCCCGGCCTAAGGTGAGCTACTCGGCTTCGTGGTCAGTCTCCAGACCCGGCCAACTAAGAGAGAGGCATGCGTTCAACATGAACAGGAAAGGCTCCAAGATTCAGTCCTTAATCGAGACAGACGGAGTCACTGCAAACCGGCAAGCCTCCGCCCGGTCTTCATTTCAAATTAAGACTGGTTCTTTTCCACGATAGCAAATGTAGCCAACCGTGCCATATGTATCTTCCTATATCTCATAGGTGACAGGAAATCACCTGACTTCTACCATGTTAAAGCAGGGCTAAGCACTACACGAGCCTGAGCTACATAGGATTCAGGGTAACAATATCTGGACAAGGATTGGGTAACCAATGCAACAATGGTTTGCATCCAACACCTAAACTTAATGCAACAATATATATATGTAACAATAATACTGTAACTGCATTTCGGAAATTAGGAGGCTTAATATGCTCCAGGGCTTGCCTTTCACAAAGTTGCAAGGACGGTGGTCTAGGCACTCAACGACGACCTCGTCTGGCACTTCTCCTGAAGGCTGCTCCTCCTGAATCTCCGGTGCCGGCTACTGCTGCTCACTCAGTTCCTCGAATTCCAGCAGGGTTACTCCTTCCGGTACACCTATTGCATGCCGATGCAAAAGATAAATATCATGGATGCATAAGGAATGACATGATGCTCATGATGAATGAATCACAGTGAGTGTTTACGAAAGCATCACTGGACACTCGTTTACCGAGTAATTAGCTCTATTCAAATCACTTTAAGCATGTATCCACTTAACTTAAAGAACAAGATCAACTTACCTAACTTGCATAACCTAAGATAAAGATGCTCATCTTCAGTTAAAGGCCAAACACCTAGGAACATTACCACAAACTTAGAAATAGTAAAGGCATACATAATTCAACATTTAAAGTTTCATATGCACACAAATAGTCCCTTAATTCAATCACAACCAGAGTTCTACAAATCCAAATGACTTGCAAGAGGACATTCTGTAAAGCTTATGAAATTCTCTACAATTCATTTGTAAACATCAAAGCATGATTCTTAAGTTAACCAAATCAAATTCCAGTAGACCTAGAATCTGTCCCGCAATGACAGGGTTGCTAACTTAATTATTTAATGATGATGCAAAACATAATTTGATCAATCCAAGTTTACCAACTTGTTTTTCATACCTAAGAAACATCAGAAAGTATAGTGCCAACTTCTAAATAATTTATTTAATATCCTTTTCCAATTTATTTAGTTAATTAGGTGATTTAAGCAATATATAGTAAAACTATTCATAAAAATCTACAACAATTACAGTAGCTATCTCATGCTTCACATAGACTACCATAAAAATTTCAAAGCCATTGGGCAAGTAAAACTTGCTGTATCTAAAATAACAGATGACATGTCTATTTCTAGCATATTTAGGAAACCTTATTAAAAAGTGTCAAGCAACAGATTTCCCATTTTTCCTAGCATCATTCTAGCATAAAAATAGCACTCATCAAATTTTACCTCCACTGGATCTATAGAAAAATTATGAAAATTCACACAAGATCCACCCATTAATAAAAGGAAATTCTATAACTTAAAAACTACACATGCACTAGCTCTGAAATTTTAACCAGAGCTTCTAATAATCAATAATAGACTACCCACAAAATTTCATAATTTTTGGACCAAAGAAACTCAAGATAAAATTCAAACAAGTTTGCATGTATCCAAAAACACATTTCAAAGTCCTATTTAATTCATCCAGAATTTCTAAAACATGTGCTCATATAATATTTTTATTAAATACTAGACATGACCAGGAGCTTAACAAAATTGGAACCATAGCATTTGGACCTACCAAACTTGAGTTACATATTTTTGAAATTGTGCACCAAACTGTGAAAAACAGTTAAACAAAACAAAAATGAAAACCTAACCGCTACTGGGCCAGCCCGTAGAAACGACGGCCCGCGAACAACGCTGGCGTGGCCCAAGACGCGGCGCGGCCCACACTGGGCTCCCGCCTCAGCCTCGGCGGCTGACAGCCGGGTCCCGCATGACAGCGAGACAGACAGGGGAGGAGAAGGAGACGGCGACGAAGCTCGTCGCCGGTGACTTCTCCGGCGAAAGCAACAGTGCCAAAAGTTTCGCCTCACCCTAGCGGACCTAGGGGAACCATTGATTGCAGCTAAGGACGCAGCTAGAGGGGGTGGCGATGGCCACGGCGGCGCTTGGCCATGGCACGGCCGGCTCCGACGACGCTATGGCATCGCAGCCCTAACGGGTGGCTCGAGGAGCTTTGGTGGTGTTCCTAGGACCTAGCTCGAGCCAGAGGAGGGGATGGGAATGGCGCGAGGAGAGCTGGCCACGCGGAGTGCTAACTCCGGCGAGGTCCGACAAGGCGGTGGTGGGGAAAAACCGGCGATTGGCCCTTACCGATGTACGATTGACTCGCTAGCACGGTGGAAAAGGGAGAGGGGATCACGGCGGGGCTCTGGGTGAGCTGGGCAACACGTTTTTGCCAATACGCGGGAGCTAGGCGAGAGCGAAGTTCCGGCGGCAATGGCGGGCGGCTCGGTACTGCGCTGTGGGAGGCGAAGAATGCAAACAGGGGCGTGCGAGTGCGTCGGGCAGGCGCGGGGTGGCTTCAAGACGCGGCTGGCCGTGCCAGGGCGCCCACGGCGCGTGGCCTGCGCGCTCAGGCGATCGGCGACGGGTGGCGCCACGCGTCGAATGTTTTGTGAAATGGTCGGCCATGTTCACTGAACGTTTTCTGAAAACGCGATTCAGAGCTCCACGACGGTGACTAACAGCACGTATTCGACGATCATTAACTCCTAATCCATGGCGATCTAGACTATGCCATAGTTAACAAAGTTGCTCATCTATACGTGAACTACAACTCTTTCCACTGGAGCTCAAGTTGGTTTGGCTTTGTTAGGGAGATACACGGCTCCAAACATTGGTACACGAAACTGTACTTCACTTTAGGACTTAGAAAAATTTGCTAAGTATGAAATCAGCATGTACTTCTGACTTGTGGGCCATGTTTGAGCATGTTCTAGCCATTTTCATGAGTTGGTCATAAAACAACTTTTGTTCCTTGATAAATTAGCTACAACTTTTGTAAAGAGTGCACAGCCATGCAAAGTCTCTAAGTTGGACTTTTGAATCAGTCAAACAGAGGCACTCTAGGGTTCACTTCAAGTCAAACCTCCATTCAAGGGCAATCTTGTCATTTTGACCTACATGAACAATGTTCCAACAAGTAACCTAAGTGTAGTTAAGGCGTAATAGACCATGATCAACCACTTTACCAAATTGTTATACCACTTCTAATGATCATATGTGATACAGAAATTAAAACAAGCAATTCATACATATGTTTCAATACAATGTTTCACATGTTGCATGACCTTGTTGTTATCCTATACTTGTCACATTACTACCATGTTGCCATGCTTCAAGATATGAGAAATTTATGTTGCATTCATACGTTGCACTACTACCACTCTAAGCAATCAAGCATGAAACACATACAATTTAAAATGTTGCATATGTATGTTTCAATGATAATGACATGATGACATAGATAATGCACATGTTTATGAAATGAAATGCAATTAGTAGAGGCCAAACACCTAGGGTGTTACCGCCCTCCCCCCTTAGAAAAATCTCGTCCTGAGATTTGGAAAGCGTACCATTTAGTATAGAAAGTTGGATGATTTTCCTTTAAATAATCTTCCCGTTCCCAGGTTGCATCCCGTTCACTATGATTACTCCAAACTACCTTGTATAATTTAACCACTCGTGTACGAGTCACTCTTTCTTGAGTATCCAGAACTTGCACGGGCTTTTCCTCATAAGAAAGATCAGATTTCAAGTTGACTTTCCTTGTTGCTATTCTTTCCTCGGGAATACGAAGACACTTCTTCAGCTGGGACACATGGAATACCGGGAATATAGCTCCCATCTCACAGGGTAGATCGAGCTTATATGCTACTCTTCCACTTTTCTCGATAATGCGGTAGGGTCCAACATATCGAGGCTCAAGCTTCCTTTTAATTCCAAAACGCTTGACTCCTTTCATAGGGGATACCTTCAGATAAACATGATCACCTACTTCAAACTCAATAGGTTTTCTTCTCTTGTCAGCATAGCTCTTTTGTCTAGCCTGTGCGGCAGTCATATTCTTCTGTATAGTTCGGACTTGCTCTTCGGCTTCTTTTACAAAGTCAATACCATAGAATCTTCTTTCCCCGGGTTCCACCCAGTTCAAAGGAGTTCTACACTTGCGGCCATAAAGAACTTCAAAAGGAGCCATTTTGATACTCTCTTGATAACTGTTGTTATAAGAGAATTCAGCGAGAGGTAACCAGTCTTCCCAAGAGCCTTTGCAAGAGATAAGACAAGCTCTAAGCATGTCCTCAAGAATTTGATTAACACGCTCAGTCTGTCCTGATGTTTGCGGATGATAGGCAGAACTGCGGATTAGATGAGTGCCAAGATTCTGATGTAAGCATTCCCAAAAGCAAGCCGTGAACTGAGGCCCTCTATCAGAAACAATGGATTTGGGTACACCATGGAGACGTACCACTTGTTGGAAGTAAATCTCAGCATAATTGTGCGGGTGATATGTAGACTTGACCGGAATAAAGTGAGCAGATTTTGTTCGACGATCTACGATAACCCAGATGGAATCACAACCATTTTTGGTAGTGGGTAATCCAACAATAAAATCCATACTAATTTCTTCTCACTTCCAGCCAGGAATAGAGAGTGGTTGCAATAATCCGGGCCTTATGTGAATAGCCTTGACTCTGCAACAGTTATCACACCTTGCCACGTAAGCTGTGATTTCTTTCTTCATCTTGGTCCACCAATAATACAGCTTGAGATCTTGATACATTTTACTACTACCAGGATGGATGGACAACTTAGAAGAATGGGCTTCAGCCATAATTTGATTTCTAAGTTCTTTATCTTTGGGTACCACAAGTCTATCATTAAACCAGAGAATTCCTTTGTCATCGACCCGAAAGTGCTTGGTCTCTTGATCTTTCATTTTCCGCTTGATGTGAAACACACCCACATCAGTCTTCTGGAGTTCAATAATTCGACTTCTAAGAGAGCAATCCACAGTGATATGGTGGAGTACTACAGGATGAAGGAGGTGTGACAGATGAAAGTCTTCACTAACCAAGGAATTGCAATGGGCCTTTCTGCTTAAGGCATCAGCAACCACATTTGCCTTACCAGGATGGTAGTGCACTTGAAGGTTGTAGTCCTTGATCAATTCTAACCATCGCCATTGATGCATGTTCAACTCGGGTTGAGTAAAGATGTACTTGAGGCTTTTATGGTCAGTATAGATGTTGCACACATTACCCAGCAAGTAATGTCTCCAAATCTTCAGGGCATGAACAACTGCGGCTAGCTCTAAGTCATGGGTAGGATAGTTGACTTCATGCTTTCGAAGCTGGCGTGAAGCATAAGCAATTACTCGGCCTTCCTGCATAAGAACACACCCCAAACCGGTGCCACA
The DNA here is from genome assembly GCA_904845875.1 of Miscanthus lutarioriparius. Taxonomy (NCBI): domain Eukaryota; kingdom Viridiplantae; phylum Streptophyta; class Magnoliopsida; order Poales; family Poaceae; genus Miscanthus; species Miscanthus lutarioriparius. The sequence continues at coordinate 68,248,784 of CAJGYO010000001.1, read as the reverse complement.
TGCATCACAATAGACATCAAAAGGCTTTTCGATGTCAGGTTGTGCCAATACAGGAGCAGAGGTTAGCAAGGTCCGCAAAGTGTGGAAAGCCTCTTCACACTTCGGAGTCCAGACAAACTTCTCATCTTTTTGAAGTAGTCGAGTCATGGGCTTGGCTATCTTAGAGAAATTCGGGATAACGCGACGATAATAGCCAGCCAATCCCAGGAAACTTCGGACTTCTGTGACCATAGTAGGTGCCTTCCACTCAAGGACTTCTTGCACCTTCATAGGGTCAACCGAAATTCCATCACCAGATAACACATGACCTAGAAAAGGTATCTTGTTCAACCAGAATTCACACTTGCTGAACTTAGCATAAAGCTGGTTGTCATGTAACCGAGTTAAGACAATTCTTAGATGTTCAGCATGCTCTTCTTCATTCTGAGAATATACCAGGATATCATCAATAAACACGACGACAAACTTGTCCAATTCTGGCATGAATACAGAATTCATCAGGTACATAAAGTGTGCCGGAGCATTTGTCAACCCAAAGGACATGACAAGGTACTCGAACAAGCCATAACGAGTAGAGAAAGCTGTCTTAGGTATATCTTCAGGACGAATTTTGATCTGATGGTAACCAGACCTCAAATCGATCTTGGAGAACACCTTAGCTTTAGAAAGCTGATCAAACAGAATATCGATGCGAGGAAGAGGGTATTTGTTCTTGATAGTAATAGCATTAAGGGGGCGATAATCCACGCACATGCGTAGAGACTCGTCCTTCTTCTTCACAAAGATCGCCGGACAACCCCAAGGAGAAGAACTAGGTCGAATCAAACCTTTCTTCAATAGCTCATTCAACTGACTCTTCAGCTCGGCCAACTCATTGGGCGACATTCTATATGGCCTCCGAGAAATAGGAGCCATACCCGAAATGAGTTCTATCTTGAATTCTACATCACGGCCCGGAGGTAATCCAGGCAAGTCATCAGGGAAGACATCTAGAAACTCACAGACAACCGGTATATCTTCAATGGCCTTGGCTAGGATAGCATTGGTCGTATTGTGGATAGAGATATCACGAGGTAACTGCACTAGAAAACCCTTCTTATCCACAGGATCCCTCAACATTACCACACGGGTTGACGTATCGATCAACACTCCATTCCCACTCATCCACTTCATTCCTAGGATTATATCAATTCCTACCCCCGGTAGCACTACAAGATCCGTAAGGAACTCTCGATCCCCAATTTCAAGCTTTACATCTTTTACTACTTGGTTAGTCATGATATTATTCCCAAAGAAACACTAATACAATAACCACCCTTGACAATTGTAATCACATTCATCTTATGCTTAGATGCAAAAGTAGAACTCACAAAGGAATGTGAAGCACCGAATCAAAGAGCACAACTGCTAGGGTGATCATTAACAAGAAACTTACCAGCGGTGACCACTTCACCAGCAGGAATTTCCTCCACGGTAGTGTAGTGAAGACGCCCCTGGCGGACATTTCCTTGAGCATTCTTGGGAGGATGGGGACATCTATTTGCCCAATGACCAGTGGTTACTGATTCCAACACGGCTGTTAGCTGGTGGGACATTGAGCTGCTGCCGCCTGAGAGGTATTCTTTGGCAAGGAAATTGTGTACCCTTGCGAAAACCAGTTTTAGCTTGATTCTTCTTTCCGAGGTGGGTGATGCGGACATTAGCATTGGGTGGGCGAGTCTTGGGTCTTGGATACCATTGGTGCCTTAGATCGAGAAGCACCTACCTCAAAGTTTCTTTTTGCGGTTCTTGGAAGCGGCATATATCTTATCATTGTTCTCTGAGTCGAGTGTCACCGATAAACTCATTGAAGGTGACACACTTGCGATTGCCCATTGACTTCATCGGTTTAGGGAAAGTCCCTCTTGAAGCTAGCTATTCTCTTAGCGTCGATGTCGGCGAACTCAGGAGCATACCTCGCCAGGTTGTTGAATGCCTGGAGGTATTCATTAAGACTCTTGTTGCCTTGGGTTAGCTTCATAAACTCGGTATGCTTAATGGCCATGAGACCAGGAGGGATAAAGTGTCCTGTGAAAGCTGCCTGAAACTGACCCCAAACTATCTCGACGTTTGCAGGGAAGGTGGTCTTGTGGTGTGTCCACCAGATGCCTGCAGGGCCTTGGAGCTGGTGTCCTGCATATGTGGCCTTCATACCTTCAGTCAAACGGAGCAATCCAAACCTTTGCTCTATCGTGCTCAACCAGTCATCAGCTTGTAATGGTTCTTCTACCTCACGAAAGATAGGAGGCTTTGTATCCATGAAGTCCTTAAAGCTGCTATACTGGTTCGGCTCGGGTCCTTGGCGGACATGACGATCCTCACGGTTAGCCATCTGACGCATAGCCTCAGCTAAACATCTACTGACTTTCCACAACCTGCTCTCTGCATTAGCTCAATTTGGTGTGGGCGGTATGAGGTGGTTGTTCCTGAATTCCCATGCCACGACCGCGACGAAGGTTATGAGCCATCTGCAAAATGTATAGCCAATGAGCACTGACGATGTGGAAATTTTTGTAGATGAATCGTATAATTATGCCAAACTGAGTCCATTGGAGGGAATGCATTTATATAATCAACAGAGGCACAATCATTCATCACAACCACACAACTCATCAAGCGCGTCAATTGACACATAAATTCGATGAACTTAACCAACAACGAGATCCATAGACCGCAAAGACGAAATTCATCAAAGGCTCACATACGTGGAGCATAATACGTTCGATAGGTTACATCCAAGCCATAGTGGTTCCAAACTTACATCCAAAGATAACTTATTACAAAGCTACTCGTTCATGCATGAGGATCAACAAAAGACTAGCTCTTGCGCATTAGCTAAGTAGTAAGCTAAACTACGCATCGTCCTCGGAGTCAGTGTCGAAGATCTCTCCTCCATCTTCATCACTAGCAGGCTCTAACTCCTCATCTTCCTCCTCATCAGGTGGAATGTCCTCAGGTCCATTGACCTCCATGTCATCATCACCTTCAGCCATGATGACACCAGAACCCATCTCATCCTCATCCTCATCCTCAGGTGGCAGGAGAGGGTGAAGTTGATTGTGTAACAGGTGAACCTCCTCATGGAGATTGTCATTGTACTCCTCAGCAACTGCCACTTGCTGCTCTAGCTCTACCTATCGCGCTCTCAACACATTCTCCTCGTGCCAGGCTTCATTCCGTTGGTTCATCACGTGAATCAACATGCGTTCACAGTTGCGGTGAGCAACTGTCAACCTCTGAACCTCAAGGGTCTCTTGGTCCCTTTCCTGCGTTACTTGCTCCAAGTGGTGCTGAGCCGCATTCCTCTCAGCAGTCACCCGAGCTAGCTCTATCCTCAGCCTTTCCTCCTCAGTAGGCTCAGGACGGGGCTCACGAGGAGCTAAACGGTGACGAGGCGCCCTGCCTCCAGCGGACTTGCGAGCAGTGAGCTTCGTGCGCGCCATCTGTAGCAAAAGTTACAACGTAAGGGGAGAATCATTTAAGGGATACGAAATTTAATTAGTCGGGACAATCATATTTTAAAGGAGGGAGTAATGCAAGAAATGCCATGTATGCTTGAACATGATGCATGCACGATCCGTATGTCCTCACAATCCTAGAAAAATTTAAAGGCTAGCGAAATATACGGTGGCATACATACGTTCTCTCGTATACGGTAGCTAGTTGATCTACAACGATACGTTGTTAGTGTACCTGCAGAAAATTTCATTTCAGCCCAGTAATTTCCCAAAATGCATAAAAGCAAGCAGTAAACTAAATACTTTCATACATACATCCCCCGATGCATATACTCTAGTATCACAGCAACCCGTCAGAGATACCCACATTTAAGTACTCTCATAGATACATGATTGAATATGTAAGTATGCGAGCAACCACAACTACTCTCCCCTAGACCGACGGTTGGACGGTCATCCTCTCACAACTCCCACTTACCAGAGCGTAAAGGTATTTGATCCAAATAAAACCACCCAAGCGGATGGCATCCATACAATAGCACGCCGTATGGACGACGAAACAAAAACAAGCAAGAACCCCCATGTTAGTACTTAATAAGCCACCTAAGAGTCCTTATTTGGGCATAAGGGATATGACCACTGGCAATACTTAGTATTTAATTTAGGATTTTCACAAATACTTTTGTTTTAAATACACAAATGACATGTTTAGTGTCGAATCTTGCTCTGATACCAGCTGTAACAGAACCGACCAAATCAAAAGAACGTAAGTACAAAAACAATCACCGAAGCGATCAAATTCCTGTACTTAAGCTCCCATAATCCCGGTAGTCCGGAAATCACGAAGGATTTCAACCAACTCTCGACATACAAACCAAGATCGTAATGATTCAACACAACACATCATCCGTTACAACATTTCACAAGTAGCATTCGGATTACATCCATTAGAGTTCAAATAAAATATTACAAACCAAGTTTGAGTGTGCGGAAGCAACATAGTTTAGTACAAAACATCATAGTTTTCAAATACATTGCCAAGTCTGAGTCATGTCCCGCAAAAGCATTATCAGGTATGAGAACTAGTAGAGACCGCGCCCAACGGTCTAGTCTTCATCCCCAGCAGGGAGAAGGCAGTACTTGCAGCAACCAAAGAAGAACTGGTCATCTGCAACAGGTGGGAGATAAACCCTGAGTACAAGACGGTACTCAGCTAGACTTACCCGTCAAAACCAAAAATAAAAGACACCAAGGATCATGCAAGGCTTTTCAGGTGGGCTAGCTTGACACAGTTGCATAAAAGAGCTTATGAGTAAATAACCAATTTAAACTTATTATCAAGCTTATCATTATTTACCTGTCCACTAAATTAGCACATGTACTAGAGCACTCACTTATTAGGAGCAAACAATATTAACCATAGCAGGTATAATAAGGCTGTCATCATCATATCATCATTTCCAAACCATTAAGTTATTAAGTGTATCTACATTGGAGATAAGCCCGTCAAGTTCTCACTAACCGGGAGAGACGGCAATTCGAATCGAATTACAACTTAGCTGAGGGGGTATTCCTAACTCTCACCCTGGCATACTTAGCAAGGGTAGCCGTGGGTCACCTTTGGAACAACTCAGGAACCAAATTCGCGGGTTTGATCAGCGCCAACACTCTCAGGGATTACCCTTCTGCCAGGACGATCAGGACTTTTAAATCACCTGCCCTTGGACTCATGCCTACGGCTCCCTTCCGAGGCGCACTTTATACTTATCGACTCCCGGCCTGAGGTGAGCTACTTGGCTTCGTGGTCGGTCTCCAGACCCGGCCAACTAAGAGAGAGGCATGCGTTCAACATGAACAGGAAAGGCTCCAAGATTTAGTCCTTAATCGAGACAGACGGAGTCACTACAAAACGGCAAGCCTCCGCCCGGTCTTCATTTCAAATTAAGACTGGTTCTTTTCCACGATAGCAAATATAGCCAACCGTGCCATATGTATCTTCCTATATCTCGTAGGTGACAGGAAATCACCTGACTTCTACCATGTTAAAGCAGGGCTAAGCACTACACGAGCCTGAGCTACATAGGATTCAGCGTAACAATATCTGGACAAGGATTGGGTAACCAATGCAGCAATGGTTTGCATCCAACACCTAAACTTAATGCAACAATATATATATGTAACAATAATACTGTAACTGCATTTCGAAAATTAGGAAGCTTAATATGCTCCGGGGCTTGCCTTTCACAAAGTTGCAAGGACGGTGGTCCGAGCACTCAACGGCGACCTCGTCTGGCACTTCTCCTGAAGGCTGCTCCTCCTGAATCTCCAGTGCCGGCTGCTGCTGCTCGCTCAGTTCCTCGAATTCCAGCAGGGTTACTCCTTCCGGTACACCTATTGCATGCCGATGCAAAAGATAAATATCATGGATGCATAAGGAATGACATGATGCTCATGATGAATGAATCATATTGAGTGTTTACGAAAGCATCACTGGACACTCGTTTACCGAGTAATTAGCTCTATTCAAATCACTTTAAGCATGTATCCACTTAACTTAAAGAACAAGATCAACTTACCTAACTTGCATAACCTAAGATAAAGATGCTCATCTTCAGTTAAAGGCCTAACACCTAGGAACATTACCACAAACTTAGAAATAGTAAAGGCATACATAATTCAACATTTAAAGTTTCATATGCACACAAATAGTCCCTTAATTCAATCACAACTAGAGTTTTACAAATCCAAATGACTTGCAAGAGGACCTTCTGGAAAGCTTATTGAATTCTCTACAATTCATTTGTAAACATCAAAGCATGATTCTTAAGTTAACCATATCAAATTCCAGTAGACCTAGAATCTATCCCGCAATGACAGGGTTGCTAACTTAATTATTTAATGATGATGCAAAAGCATAATTTGATCAATCCAAGTTTACCAACTTGTTTTTCATACCTAAGAAACATCAGAAAGTATAGTGCCAACTTCTAAATAATTTATTTAATATCCTTTTCCAATTTATTTAGTTAATTACGTGATTTAAGCAATATATAGTAAAACTATTCATACAAATCTACAAAAATTACAGTAGCTATCTCATGCTGCACATAGACTACCATAAAAATTTCAAAGCCATTGGGCAAGTAAAACTTGCTGTATCTAAAATAACAGATGACATGTCTATTTCTTGCATAATTAGGAAACCTTATTAAAAAGTGTCAAGCAATAGATTTCCCATTTTTCCTAGCATCATTCTAGCATAAGAATAGCACTCATCAAATTTTACCTCCACTGGATCTATAGAAAAATTATGAAAATTCACACAAGATCCACCCATTAATAAAAGGAAATTCTATAACTTAAAAACTACACATGCACTAGCTCTGAAATTTTAACCAGAGCTTCTAATAAGCAATAATAGACTACCCACAAAATTTCATAATTTTTGGACCAAAGAAACTCAAGATAAAATTCAAACAAGTTTGCATGTATCCAAAAACACATTTCAAAGTCCTATTTAATTCTTCCAGAATTTCTAAAACATGTGCTCATATAATATTTTTATTAAATACTAGACATGACCAGGAGCTTAACAAAATTGGAACCATAGCATTTGGACCTACCAAACTTGAGTTACATATTTTTGAAATTGTGCACCAAACTGTGAAAAACAGTTAAACAAAACAAAAATGAAAACCTAACCGCTACTGGGCCAGCCCGTAGAAACGACGGCCCGCGAACAACGCTGGCGTGGCACAAGACGCGGCGCGGCCCACACTGGGCTCCCGCCTCAGCCTCGGCGGCTGACAGCCGGGTCCCGCGTGACAGTGAGACAGGCAGGGGAGGAGAAGGAGACGGCGGCGAAGCTCGTCGCCGGTGACTTCTCCGGCGAAAGCAATAGTGCCAACAGTTTCGCCTCACCCCAGCGGACCTAGGGGAACCATCGATTGCAGCTAAGGACGCAGCTAGAGGGGGTGGCGATGGCCACGGCGGCGCTTGGCCACGGCACGGCCGGCTCCGACGACGCTACGGCATCGCAGCCCTAACGGGTGGCTCGAGGAGCTTTGGTGGTGTTCCTAGGACCTAGCGCGAGCCAGAGGAGGGGATGGGAATGGCACGAGGAGAGCTGGCCACACGGAGTGCTAACTCCGGCGAGGTCCGACAAGGCGGTGGTGGGGAAAAACCGGCGATTGGCCCTTACCGATGTACGATTGACTCGCTAGCACGGTGGAAAAGGGAGAGGGGATCACGGCGGGGCTCTGGGTGAGCTGGGCAACGCGTTTTTGCCAATATGCGGGAGCTAGGTGAGAGCGAACTTTCGGCGGCAATGGCGGGCGGCTCGGTGCTGCGCTGTGGGAGGCGAAGAATGCAAACAGGGGCGTGCGAGTGCGTCGGGCAGGCGCGGGGTGGCTTCAAGACACGGCTGGCCATGCCAGGGCGCCCACGACGCGTGGCCTGCGTGCTCAGGCGATCGGTGACGGGTGGCACCACGCGTCGAAGGTTTTCTGAAATGGTCGGCCATGTTCACTGAACGTTTTCTGAAAACGCGATTCAGAGCTCCACGACGGTGACTGACAGCACGTATTCGACGATCATTAACTCCTAATCCGTGGCGATCTAGACTATGCCATAGTTAACAAAGTTGCTCATCTATACGTGAACTACAACTCTTTCCACTGGAGCTCAAGTTGGTTTGGCTTTGTTAGGGAGATACACGGCTCCAAACATTGGTACACGAAACTGTACTTCACTTTAGGACTTAGAAAAATTTGCTAAGTATGAAATCAGCATGTACTTCTGACTTGTGGGCCATGTTTGAGCATGTTCTAGCCATTTTCATGAGTTGGTCATAAAACAACTTTTGTTCCTTGATAAATTAGCTACAACTTTTGTAAAGAGTGCACAGCCATGCAAAGTCTCTAAGTTGGACTTTTGAATCAGTCAAACAGAGGCACTCTAGGGTTCACTTCAAGTCAAACCTCCATTCAAGGGCAATCTTGTCATTTTGACCTACATGAACAATGTTCCAACAAGTAACCTAAGTGTAGTTAAGGCGTAATAGACCATGATCAACCACTTTACCAAATTGTTATACCACTTCTAATGATCATATGTGATACAGAAATTAAAACAAGCAATTCATACATATGTTTCAATACAATGTTTCACATGTTGCATGACCTTGTTGTTATCCTATACTTGTCACATTACTACCATGTTGCCATGCTTCAAGATATGAGAAATTTATGTTGCATTCATACATTGCACTACTACCACTCTAAGCAATCAAGCATGAAACACATACAATTTAAAATGTTGCATATGTATGTTTCAATGATAATGACATGATGACATAGATAATGCACATGTTTATGAAATGAAATGCAATTAGTAGAGGCCAAACACCTAGGGTGTTACACAAACAGCATTGAGATGTAGTAGAATGATCCAAAGGGGGTGATAAAAGACGTCGCGAGCTGGTCGGACTCTCTCATCGTGATTTGGTGGTAGCCGGAGTACGCGTCAAGGAAGTAGAGGGTTTCGCACCCTGAGGTAGAATCGACTATTTGGTCTATGCATGGCAAAGGAAATTGGTCCTTTGGGCATGCCTTGTTGAACCCTGTGTAGTCGACACACATCCTCCATTTCCCACTTTTCTTTCATACAAGAACGGGATTTGCTAACCACTCTGGGTGGTGTACTTCCCTAATGAATCCGGCGGCCAACAGTTTTGCTATCTCCTCTCTGATGGCCCGACGCTTTTCCTCGTCGAAGCGACGTAGGCGTTGCTTCACCGGCTTGGAGCCTAGGTGGATTTTCAAGGTATGATCGGCGACCTCCCTCGGGATGCCTGGCATATCCGAGGGTTTCCACGCAAAGATGTCTTTGTTGTCACGGAGGAAGTCGACGAGCGCGCTTTCCTATTTGGAGGAGAGCGTGGTACCAATGCGTACCATTTTACCCTCGAAGCTGTTGGGGTCTATGAGGATCTCCTTGGAGCCTTCTGCCGATTTGAATGACCCGGTCGATTTCTTCGCGTCGGTTGATTTTCGGCAACCTCCTCCCTGAGGGCGGCGAGTTCCCTAGAGGCAATGACCATGGCGGCGTGGCCGCAACATTCGACTTCACACTCGTAAACGCACTAGAAGGAGGTGCCATAGGTGATGACCCCACAGGGACCCAGCATCTTTAGCTTGAGGTATGTGTAGTTGGGGACGGCCATGAACTTGGCGTAGCACGGTCGTCCTAGGATGGCGTGGAAGGTTCCAGGGAACCCGACCACATCGAAGGTGAGGGTCTCAGTCTTGTAATTGGACTGATCCCCGAAAGTGATGGGTAGATCGATCTACCCCAGTGGCACGCTCGCTTATTAGGCACGACGCCGTGGAAAGGCACTCGGATGGGATGGAGGTTCATCCGGTCGACGCCCATCTTGTCGAGCGTCTTGGCGTACATGATGTTGAGGCCGCTGCCTCCGTCCATCAGTAATTTCGTGAGTCGCTTTGGGCCAATGATCGGGTCGACTACAAGCGGGTACCTTCCGGGTGTGGGACGACATTTGGATGGTCGGTCCAGTCAAAGGTTATGGTGGATTCTGACCATCGGAGGAAGGCAGGCATGACCGGTACGACCGTATAGACCTCGCGGCGTGTGACCTTCTGGCGTCGTTTCGAGTCGTAGGCCATTGATCCTCCGAAGATCATAAGGGCACCATTCGACGTTGGGAAGGTGTCGTCCTTCTCCTCGGCGTCGTCTGTGGTGGGGGCAGGTTCCTTCCCCTGCTCCCCTTTGTTGGCACTTCTGAGCAAGAACCTCCGCATGAGGCCACAGTCTTTGAGCAGATGTTTTACAGGAAAGACGTGGTTCGGGCACAGCCCTTTGAGCATTTTTTTGAAGTGGTTCAGAATGCCCTCTGTGGGCTTCCGGCCACCCTTATGGTCGGCAGCGGCCACGAGCGAGTCATCGCGCCATTGCTTCTTATTCTTTCTTTTGGCGGAATGGTTGGAGGTGCCTTCGCCGGCGCCCTCGTCCCGCCTCGCCTTGCCATCGAAACGGTCAAGGATCGCTCCGACTGCCTCCTCTCCTGAGGCGTGGCTGGTGATGATGTCCAGGAGTTCCTTGGTGGTCCGTGGGCCCTTGCATCCTAGCTTATGAACCAAAGACTCGCATGTGGTCCTGGATAGGAAGGTTCCTATCATGTCAGCGTCGGTGACATTAGGGAGCTCGTTGCACTACCGGAAGAAGCACCAGATGTACCTGCGGAGGGTTTCATCAGCCTTCTAGTGGAAGTTCTTGAGGTCCCATAGGTTCCCAGGGCGCTTGTACATGCCCTAGAAGTTCCCCACAAAGATTTCCCTCAGATCCGCCCAACTATGAATGGCGTTGGACGGTAGGTGCTCCAACCATGCTCGTGCCAAATTGGCCAAGAATAGTGGGAGATTGCAAATAATTAAATCGTCATCATTCGCGCCACTGGCTTAACAGGCAAGCCGATAGTCTTTGAGCCAAAGCCCGGGGTTTGTTTCCCCAGAATATTTAGGGATGTTGGTAGGTGGTCAATACCTTGGCGGGAAAGCGACGTTGAGGATGTGTCGGCCGAAGGCCTGAGGGCCCGGCAGGCCGGGGCTTGGGCTTCGGTCCTTGCCACTGTCGTAGCGTCCACCACGCCGAGGGTGGTAGCCACGTTTGGCTCCTTCTCTTGAGTCGTTGTAGGCACATCTATGGGCGTCGATGGTGCTACGTGCGTCGCGGTTGTGGCCGAGGCATTGATGCACCGGGACAGCGGTGTGCTGCCTGCCGCTTGGCGGTGTCTGGTGAACCGACGCGTCTTTGGCAAGGCGCATTGAGGGCGTGCGCTGGCTGGTGAAGAGCTCGTGTCACCGAGACAATGAGCTTTCCGCCTGCTGTGCCACCGCACGCTTGAGCAACGTGCGAATTTCTCGGCGGGCCTGGTGATCCTCGGACGTCGCGGCCTCTAGAAGGCCGTGAAGCAAGGCCGTCGTCAGTGGCGATGTTCTGGCTTGCTCGAGCGAAGTGAGGGAGGGTCCCGTCGTTGGTTGATCTCCGCGTACTCCCACACGAGCCCTTGTCCGGCCTCATCGATCTCCAGCTTCCGGGCTCTCAACTGCTCCATCCTCACACTAGATGGGACTGCTGCCTCCCCCCTGGTCCTACCGTTGGGGTTGCCTACCGGGGTAGCCTCCTCCTCGGAGACGCTTTCGACATGCCCCTTAGGGGTTTCCGCCATGAAGCATCCCCGGGAAGGGTGATGGCTCCCCCTGCTGGAGTTAGAGCTAGAGGATGATCCTGGCTCCTCAGTGAGGAGCTTGTGGAGGGACTCCGTGTCATGTTCAATTACCCCCATGAACTCGCTGTCCGCGGGCGGTTGAACCATGCATAGTGCCATGAGGTGGCAAGCGGTTGTGGCGGCGTTGCGGAGACTGAATGGAAACACTATCGGGGCGCTCCACACGTGGTGCTCCGGAGAGAGGTGCCCCTCTCCGGAAGGTCATGCCACGTCGTCGTCGTTGGAAAGGGTGAGGTAACATTGGTTCTCCCTGGACTGCTGGGCTCCAAGGGAGACACCAAGCTGGCGCCCAAGCCTCTCGTGGTCGAGGCCGATGAAGGGGAGAGATCGGATGGCAGTGTGCGCCCGTACCAACTCTCCTCCCACCGTGATGATGAAATCTAGGCTTCCAAAGCACACATGTGCGCCTAGGACCCAGCTGACGTTGTGGTTAGCCATCCATGGCCTGGTTCGGAACGCGCAAAGGCCCCTACCTAGCGCGCCAAGTATCGGTGTTTCGAACAAGCACCAGCTAGTAAATTTATAATTGATGCGCGTTAGGCCCGGATGGTGTGCTAAAGGACACAAGGTTTATACTGGTTCAGGCTGAATGTCCCTACATCCAGTCTGTTGCTGCTCGTGTTATTAGCACCGAAAAAGTTTTATAGTAGGGGGTACAAATGGTCGAGAGAGGGATTAGTCCTAGGTCTCTAATGGAGGGGTCGAAAGGATGCCAAGAGCCTGGTGGCGGCCTGGCTGTGTGCGTGATGTGTCGAACCGAGCTCTCTATGAGTTCATCTGTGTGTGAGTTGTTCGTCCAAAGTCCGTCCCTCTAGTGGGGAGCCCTGCCCTCCCTTTTATAGACCAAGAGGGGAGCAGGGGTTACAGATGGGAGAATGTGGAAAATACCAAGAGTATAGAAGGTCCTTCGAAGGATCCGGGTCTCCCTTTTTTCCTGCGCCTGCCCTGCATAACATGGCAGACCGTGTCAGGAGTGGCATGGTTGTTGATCTTCGTAGGCCATGCCCTGGCCTCATTTAGCAAGTGGGTGCATCCCGTCCCGCCCCCACGGGCGGCGTGTCGGACAGGGTTGTCGATCTCCAACCCCGTGGGGAGCGGATGGCATGGTGACTGCTCATTCACCACTATAGAGGACAGGAGTCCCTCCTTGGAACGTAGTGGTTGTCATATGTTCGCATCGGGTTCTTCGCCCGGAGGCTGAAGGCGGTGCCTACAACTCTGTAGGGCGAAGAGCATGTGCCTGCAACACTATTCAGGCTCTACCATACCTAGAAGGGTCTAAGCGCCCATCTTGTCACACCCTGACGGTACTTTCCTGCAGGGGCGCAGGGCATGGTCCTCGATGCCGCGGTTGACCCAAACGTCTTGTCTTACCCTGTGCCTATCATTATGAGGGAGCGAGGTGCGGTTGTCAGGCTCGGCAGAGCCAGCCTTTGGACATCGGGTGAGGCGAGGTCCGTCCTCGGATGTCGGGCGAGGCAGAGCCTAGCTTCTATCCATTAGGTGAGGCCGAGCCCAGCCCTCGGGGGTCGGGCGAGGTGGAGTTTAGCCCTAAGCCCTCGGGCGAGGCGGAGCTGGCCCACGGGTGTCCGGCGAGGTGGAGTTTATACCTCGGGGGTCGGGCAAGGCGGAGTCTAGCCCTCAGCCCTCGGGCGAGGAGGAGCTGTCCTCTAGCCGTCGGGTGAGGTGGAGCTGGCCCACGGGAGTCGGGCGAGGTGGAACCAAACTCCCGTCGTTCGGGCAAGAAGCGTAGTAGTGCTCTTGTCCGTTCGGGAGTTTTTAACGTTCGATGGTTATTAGTTCCACCTCCTTGGGTACCCCGGTATTAGGTCCCTGACACATAAGTATGCACATAGACTAGGGGTAAAAGCAAAGTTGCTGCTCGATGTTCTAGGCATTGGTGAAGACTTTGTCGTCGATGGACTTGAGCTTGTAGGTGCTCGATTAGAGCACCTCTGCGATGATGTACGGTCCCTCCCACGGTGGAGAGAGCTTGTGGTGGTTCTTGTTTCTCTAGACGAGGCAGACCACCAAGTCCTCGATGTTGAAGGCATGTCCCCACACACGGCGCTTGTGGTACCAGTGTAACGCTTGCTGGTAGTTGGCCAAGCGTTGGAGGGCAACGTCGTGTGCCTCATCAAGCTGATCCATGGCATCCTCAAGGGACGTCTTGGCTCCCAGCTCATTGTACGCCCTAACCCTAGGGGCTCTGTAGTCAAGATCAGTCGGGAGGACCACTTTGGAACCATATACCATGAAGAAAGGCGTGTAGCCGGTCGCTCGGCTGGGGGTCATCCTCATGCTCTAAAGTACCGCAGGAAGTTCCGCAACCCATCGTCCGCTGAATTTGTTCAGTCACTTGAAGATTATAGGCTTGAGACCTTGTAGGACCATGCCATTTGCGCTCTCGACCTGCCCATTTGTGCGGGGGTGTGCTATAGCGGCCCAATCGATGCGGATGTGACAGTCATCACAAAATTGGAGGATTTTTTTCTCGATGAACTACATGTTGTTGTCCATGATGATGGAGTTCGGGCCTCCAAAGCGGTGGATGATGTTGAGGAAGAATTGCACGGCCTACTTGGATTTGATCATGGAAATTAGCCGAGCCTCTATCCACTATGTGAACTTGTGTATGATGACAAGCAAGTGCGTGTAGCCCCTGGGCGCTCTTTTGAATGGTCTGACTAGATCAAGCCCCTAGACCGCAAATGGCCACATGATAGGGATCATCTGGAGCGCTAGGGCTAGCAGGTGGGTTTGATGAGCATAGTACTGACACGCTTCGTAGGTGCGCACAATTTGCTCGGTGTTGGCCACCGCGGTTGGCCAATAGAATCCCTGTCAGAACACATTTCTGACTAAGGTTCTGGGTGCGGCATGATGTCCGCAGACCCCACCAAGGATGTCCTTTAGCAGTAGCCTCCCTTGTGCGATGGGGATGCAATGATGTAGGATCTTGGTGTGGCTTCACTTGTAGAGCTCCCCCTCAATAATGATGAAGGACTTGGCGCAGCGTGCGAGCCACTAGGCCTCCGTTTTATCTGTCGAGAGCACCTCACGGAGGAGGTAATCGAGGTAAGGTGGCCTCCAGTCAGCTAGAGGGTCGGGCTCTGCCATTGGATCTTTGTCAAGCTCCATGACTTTAGGGTCGGAAGGAGCCGATGGTCGGTCAGTCCCGAAGCCCAGGGCAGGTGGCCTGTCACAGGTCTATTCTTGCTCCTCGTAGCGGATTGAGGGCTTGTACTAATCACTAGTGAAGATGCCCATTGGCACCGGCTCTCGGTCGGACACCATTGTTGCTAGTGTGTCGGCCGCCTCATTAAGCCACCTCAAGATGTGGTTGAGTTCAAGGCCATCGAACTTGTCCTCCAGCTGGCAAATTTCTTGATAGTACGCAGCCATCTTGGTGCTGTGGCAGCTTGACTCTTTCATGACTTGATCGATGACTAGCTGTGAGTTGCCTTGGACGTCAAGCCATCGGATGCCCAACTCGATGGCGACGCATAGGCCGTTGATGAGTGCCTCGTATTCGGCGACATTGTTGGAGGCGGGGATGCGAACCTTGTACCTCATGCACACCCCGAGGGGTGAAACAAAGACCAGTTCTATGCCGGTGCCTTTCTACATCAGTGATCCATCGAAGTACATCGTCCAATACTCTTGGTTGACGGCTGCCGACGGCATCTAGACCTTGATCCATTCTGTGTTGAAATCGGCCAGCGCTTGGGACTTAATGGCCATCTGAGTGTCATATGAAATGCCCTGACCCATCAGCTTGAGTGCCCATTTCATGATTATCCCTATGGCATACCAGTTTTGGATGACCTCACCAAGAGGGAAGGATGTCACTATCGTCACCCGGTGTGACTTGAAGTAGTGACGCAGCTTCCTCTTGGCGATCAGGATGGCGTACAAAAGCTTCTAGATTTTGGGGGTAGCGAGTCTTGGAATCGGACAAGACTTCAGTAATGAAGTATATGGGACGCTGCACCTTGAGGGTGTCTCCCTCTTCTTCCCATTCTACCACTAGGGTGGTGCTGACCACTTGTGTGGTGGCCGCATAGTAAAGTAGGAGTGGTTCCCCATCAGTTGGTGGGACTAGAATCGGGCTTTCATCTAGATATCCTTGACCTTGTCCAGTGCCTCCTAAGCCTCGGGCGTCCACACAAATCGGTTGGTTTTCTTCAGAAGTCGGTATTTGGGGAGGCCATGTTCGCCGAGGCTTGAGATAAAATGGCTAAGCACGGCGAGGCACCCCGTAACTCGCTGTACTCCCTTTAGATTCTAAATTGGGCCCATCCTCATGATGGACGAGATCTTCTCTAGGTTGGCTTCAATGCCACACTCAAAGACGATGAACCCAAGCAGCATACCCCTCGGGACCCCAAAAACGCATTTTCTCAGGGTTGAGTTTGATGCCATTTGCCTGAAGTTTCATGAAGGTTTGCTCTAGGTTTGCTATGAGTTGGTCAGCCTGTTTGGACTTGACCATGATGTCATCTACGTAAGCCTCAATGGTTCGCCTGATGAGGTCCCCAAAACACTTGAGCATACAACGCTCGAATGTAGCCCCTACGTTTTTCAGACCGAACGGCATCATGATATAGAAAAATGATCCGAATAGGGTGATGAAAGAAGTCACGAGCTGGTTGGATTATTTCATCGCGATCGGATGGTACCCAGAGTACACATCAAGGAGGCAGAGGGTTTCGCATCCCGAGGGCGAGTCGACTACTTGATCTATACGTGGCAAAGGAAATAGATTCTTTGGACATGCCTTCTTGAGACTTGTGTAGTCAACACACATTCTCCATTTCCCATTCTTTTTTTGTGTAAGGATGGGATTGGCTAACCACTCTAGATGATACACTTCCTTGATGAATCTAGCCACCAAAAGTTTCGCGATCTCCTCGCCGATAGCCCTACGCTTCTCCTCATCAAAGCGACGCAGATGTTGCTTTACCGGCTTATAGCCTGGCCTGATCTTCAAGGTGTTCTCGGCGACTTCCCTCAGAATGCCTACCATGTCTAAGGGTTTCCACGCGAAGATATCTCTTTTGGCGTGAAGGAAGTCGACGAGCACGCTTTCCTATTTAGAGGAAAGCGTGGTGCCGATGCACACCACTTTGTCTTTGGAGCTGCTGGGGTTTATGAGGATCTCCTTTATGCTCTCTATGGGCTCAAAAGATCCGGCTGACCGCTTGGAGTCGGGTGCCTCCTCGGTGATCCCCTCCTTGATGACTACGAGCTCCTCGGATGCGATAATCGCCGAGGCATGCTCGTAGCACTCAACCTCGCACTCATAGGCACGCTGGAAGTAGGTGTCGATGGTGATGACCCTGTGTGGGCCTGGCATCTTGAGCTTTAGGTAAGTGTAGTGGGGACGGCCATGAACTTCACGTAGCACGGTCATCCCAGGATGGCGTGGTAGGTTCTATGGAACCCGACCACCTAGAAGGTGAGGGTCTCCATCCTATAGTGGTCTAGATCTCTGAAGGTGATGGGCAGGTCGATCTGCCCGAGCGGTATGGCTTGTTTCCCCAGCACGACGCCTTGGAAAGGCGCCCCGATCGGTCGGACGCACGACTAGTCGATGCCCATGGCATCAAGCATCTTGGAGTATATGATGTTGAGGCCGCTGCCCCCATCCATCAATACCTTGGTGAGCCACTTCGTGCCGATGATTAGGTCGACCATGAGCAGGCACCTTCCCGGCTACGGGATGCTGGCTGGGTGGTCAGATCGGTCAAAGGTGATGGTGGACTCCGACCACCGGAGGAAAGATGGCATGGCTGGCTCGTACGTGTAGACCTCGCGACGTGTGAGTTTTTGGTGGGTCTTGGAGTCCTAAGCCGCCACCCCATTGAAGACATGAGGTAGCCATCTGAAGTCAAAAAGATGCCATCCTTCCCCTCGATGTCGTCCACCGTCGGCTCAGGCTTCTTCCTCTGGTCCCCCTATTTGGAGCCGCCGGATAGGAAACGCTTCATGAGGGTGCAATCCTTGTACAGGTGCTTGACGGGGAAGGCGCGGTGTCGCACCCAATTTTGCATTGCAAAACCAAGTACTCATATATGTGCGCCTAGGATGTCCAAACACACACATATATCACAAAATGCAATAGTATCAAAGTAAAATACTTATTACATTGCATATCTCATCATAAAGTTAATACAAAGTTTGCTCAATGGCATTATTATTACAATCATAATGGAAATAACTAGCCCAAACTACCACAGGGACTCAACTGGTGAACGTCTCCCTAGTAGTCCTAGACATACTCTAGGAACTCTTCATATCCATTATATGTTACCCATCTGGGTTTTTCATTGGATGTAAAGCAAGTGTAAGCTCACCATGCTTAGCAAGTATATCAAAGGGATCTATGAGGCTCAAATGGCTTGACACTGTTTGACTGCGGTTCGCAATTTTAGTTGATCAAATTTTAGCATCCTGAATCACTACTTTTATGAACAATCCCAATTCCCAAGTGATATTAAAGTATAGTCATATTCATCTGAATTCCCAACCATCCACCATCCATAGTAACCACTAATCTTGAAGGATCCAGACCGCTCGTATCTGTGAGCACGGTTGTTATAACAGCTTAATTATTTCTACAGAAATTGTACATCTTTACCCACTGAGCCGTGATTCCCAAAGCCATGGTTTGCGAGACCCACTACACCTCTTCCCAGGAAGTGTGGCAAGGTTTCACTATGAAACCCTTAGCTAGTTGCACTAACAAGTCGTAGCTACAAAGGAGTGGCACTCGTGGGCATCGCAGCACGGTACACACCCTAGCAGAAAAAGGAAAGATACCCTCTTACCCCTTACTGGAGCTACAGACGAACTAGTACAATCTAGTTAACAGGTTAAAGTCAGAGCCATATGACACTCAGGGTTGTACGGTCCCTCCTGGGTTGCCGCTTCAGGATTAAGTCCTTAGGGAGAGGCACTAGAGTACTCAACCCCGTACTCTAGCCCCCTATCTGTTGCTAAAAACTCCATTTTATCACATTGCATATAGCCTTTAATCATGTTTCACAATTATTTTATGTTAAGCACTGCAGCATCTAACCAAAATGCCTACCCAAAAATCCCAGGTATCAAGGATATGTGGTACAAGTAATCATCTAGGTAAAGTCCTTAAAGGCATTTCAAATTAAACACATGCATGAATATGAATGGTAATAGTTCATAGGTAACAAGGGGCCTTTGGTACACTTGCCTTCCTCAAAGTCGTCCTGAAAGTACTGCTGATCCTGCTGTGGGTTCTCAGTCACCTCAAATGGCTCACCCTCTAATCTTGATCCAATCATCAATCAAGCATCATACCAATCATTACATGCATACAAGATGGACTTTCATTAGAACATTACACCAAACAGTAAAAACATAAGTAGAAAAGCTTATAAATCTATTCTACATACTGCTACAAACACGTGAGCGAAAGAATCACTCAAATCGGACTTGAAACACGAAAGTTATGCATGATTTAAGATGTAATGGCATTTCTATAAATAAAACAAACTTAAATTTGAATAAAATCGTACTGTAACGTGTTCTTGGACCGCGGGCACTAAATCTAGAAAATGCAGGGGCTAAATTGAAAGAAAATGGGACTGAATAGAAATACTTTTGAACTGATGAGTACCACGGGTTGATTCTGAGAAAACAGAGGGGTTAAAATGCAAAAGTGCATGGCGGGTCGCGGTTGACCGCGTCACCGACTGACTGGGCGGACGCGTGGCGGTCTGTGAGTGGCGCGGTGCACCACGCGTGTGTGGGCACGCTGATGTGGCGCTGCAGACCCAGTCCATGGCCCAACCGGTGGACCGATTACTTAACAGCGAAGGGGTACGCAATCTTGATCGCTCATTCAAGATCCAATGGCGCTGCTGTGAAGGATAGAATGTCACCGGCAATGACGACTCCCACGATGGCGCCATGGCCGGCAAGACTAGCTCTCGCCGATCCAGCGCTCTAGTGCGTAAAAACAAAGAAAGAGCACGGGAAGGGTCGGAAGCTCACCGAGAGTTCGGTGCGTTTGGGGCGGTCTCTAGAGGTGAGGTCGATGGCGGCAGTGCTCTGGAGAGAGAGAGAGTGCGGGTGAGGTTGAATCCGAGAAATTCGTGAAACCGGGGGTACCTAAGGGCACGGGAGGTCACGGTGAATCTCCGGGTGGCGTCGGCATCGAGCTCCGAGGTGTGGGCGAGGGAGAGCTGCGGCGGCGGCTACTGGAAACCGAGAGTAGGGGATGGGAGAGGGAGAAGGGATGGCGCGGTGCTTTATAGGCCGGACAATGAGCGGAAATTGGAAGGGGAGCAGGCGGGATTGGTCGCCTACCATATGTGGGCGACGGCGGTGGGATTCCATGCCGTGCAGCGCCCACGGCGGCCAGAGAAAGGAAAGTGCCGAGGGGGGCAAGAAAGGAAATTGGGGAAGAAGAAAGGAAAGGGAGAAGAAAGGCGCTGACAGGTGGGCCTAGGTCGTAGCGGGAAAGGAAAATGGCTCACGGTGCGGTTGGCTGGCGGGGCCAGCGGGCAGTGAGAGGAAGAGAGCGGACGGCAATGCGTGCGGGCGATGAAGGCCAAGCTGGCGGGCACTGTGGGCTAGGGTGCCGATGCGGGCCACGCGCGTGCGTGCGCGGGAGAAGAAAAGGGTTGCGCGGTAGCAGGCTGGTGCGGGCAGGAAAAGGAGAAGGGAGGAAGGAAGAGAAGGGAAGGGCTGCTGGGCCGCCAGCAGGCCAGCGCGGGAAGGGAGAGAAAAAGAAAAGGCTGGGCCTGTGCTGGGCTGAATAAGGAAGAAAAGTAAATTTTTCAAAATCAAATTCTTTTCCAAATATATTTTTTCAATTCTAAGCCAAATTCAAATGGGATTTGAATTCAACTTCAAATCATCTAACCCTACACTCAATCAAAACCATATGCTTCGGCATGAATGCAACAACCATTGTTTCTAATCCTTATAGTGTATTTTACTTATCCAACATTTATTATTTAGCCTAAGTTAAAAAATACCTAGAAAATGTAATAAAGGCTAAGAATTTAATTGCTAATTTGTAGTAAAATTTTTAGGTGTTACAAACCTACCCCCCTTAAGATGAATCTCGTCCTCGAGATTCGGATGGTTCAAAGAGATTGGGATAGTCAATTCTCAGATCTTCCTCTCTTTCCCAAGTTGCCTCATCCATAGAGTGTCTGTTCCACTGAACCTTGCACATTCTTATTATCTTGCTCCTTGTGATTCTCTCCGCTGTTTCTAAGATTCTCACTAGATATTCTCTATATGATAGATCCCCTCGGATATCCAGTTCTTCCAAAGGTAGTTGTTCCTCAGGTACTCTCAAACATTTCTTAAGTTGCGACACATGGAAGACATCATGAACACCTGAGAGCTGCTCCGATAATTCTATCTGGTAAGCAACTTCTCCTCTCCTGTTGATGATCTTGAATGGTCCCACATACCTAGGTGACAACTTTCCTTTGGTATGAAATCTCTTAACTCCTTTCATAGGTGAAACTTTGAGATAAACAAAGTCACCGATTTCAAACACCAAATCTCTTCTTCTCATGTCCGCATAGCTTTTCTGTCGAGACTGTGCAACCTTCAAGTTTAGACTTATTGTTTGTACTTGTTTTTCTACCAGTTGCAAAACATCTGGTCCAAAGACTTGACTTTCTCCCATTTGATTCCAAAACAATAGGGTTCTACACTTCCTGCCATACAATGCCTCAAACGGTGCCATCTTGAGACTCTTTTGGTAGCTATTATTATAGGAGAATTTGGCATAAGGTAAACTCTTATCCCAACTTGTCCCATACTACAGAGCACAAGCTCTTAGCATATCCTCTAAGATCTGATTTGTTCTCTCGGTCTGTCCATCTATTTGCAGATGGTAAGCTGAGCTAAAGTTCAACTTCGTATCCATGGACTCATCCAATTTCTACCAAAAATGTGATGTGAACTGTGTACCCCTATCTGAAACAATCTTCTTTGATACTCCATGTAAACATACAATCCTTTCCATGTATAACTCTGCCAACTTTGCACCCGAATAAGTTATCTTGACCGGAATAAAATGTGCCACTTTTGTCAGACGGTCCACAATTACCCAGATAGAGTCAAATCCTCTCTGTGTACGGGGTAATCCAACTATAAAGTCCATTCCAACTTCTTCCCATTTCCACTCGGGTATCTTCATAGGCTATAGCAAACCTGCTGGCCTCTGATGTTCTGCTTTTACTCTTTGGCATGTGTCACATATGGCCACATGTTCAACTACATCTCTCTTTAGTCCATACCACCAGTATCTCTCTTTAAGATCAAGATACATTTTAGTACTCCCTGGGTGTATGGAATAGGCTGAGTCATGAGCTTCCCTCAAGATAGACTCCCTAATAGATTTCACTTCTGGCACACAAATCCTTTTACCAAACCATATTGTCCCTTGATCATCCATGTGGAATCCTAGGGCTTTACCAATCACTATACGTTCCGCAATATCCTTGATCCTCTCATCATTTAGTTGTCCCTTACGAATTTCTTGTTCTAGAGTGGGTTCTACCTCTAACTCCATGGTGTTAGTCACAATACCCAAATTTAAGTATTTGAACTCCTCACACAACTCTTTAGGCAGTTGAGTTGTATAGGCCATGTTCACATAACTCCTTCTACTCAAGGCATCTGCTACAACATTAGCCTTTCCTAGGTGATAGTGTATATCCAAATCATAATCCTTGATTAACTCTAGCCATCTGCGTTGCCTCAGATTTAGATCTGACTATGTGAATATGTACTTCAAACTCTTATGGTCCATATAAATCTCACACTTATGACTAATCAGGTAATGCCTCCAAATCTTGAGAGCATGCACCACAGCTGCTAACTCTAGATCATGAGTCGGATAATTTAACTCATGTTTCCTCAGCTGTCTAGATGCATAGGCAACAACTCTGCCTTCTTACATAAGAATGCCACCTAGACCTTGTCATGAGGCATCATAATAGATGGAGAAGCTTTTGGTGAGATCAGGTAAGATGAGCACTAGGGCAGAAGTCAGTCTCTTCTTCAACTCCTCAAAACTGTCCTGACATTGCTTAGTCCATACAAATTTGGCATTCTTCTCTAACAAAGCAGTCATGGGCTTTGCTAACTTAGAGAATCCCTCGATGAATCTCCTATAGTACCCAGCCATACCAAGAAAACTCCGAATCTCACTAACATCCTTAGGTGGCTTCCAACTCAACACATCTCTAACCTTCTTGGGATCCACTGCTACTCCTCCATTAGAGATTATGTGACCAAGGAAAGATACTTCTTTTAGCCAGAACTCACATTTGCTAAACTTGGCATAAAGCTGATGTTCTCTAAGCTTCTACAACACCAACCTCAAATGTCCTTCATGTTCTTCTTCATTCTTAGACTACACTAATATGTCATCAATGAACACAACGACAAACTTGTCAAGGTACTCCATGAACACTTTGTTCATCAGATACATGAAATAAGCAGGTGCATTTGTCAGACCAAAAGACATGACTGTGAACTCATACAGTCCATATCGGGTCACAAAACAGTCTTGGAGATGCCAGTACGCCTTATTCTCAACTGATGGTATCCAGATCGAAGGTCAATCTTGGAAAACACACAAGCCCCTTTCAACTGATCAAACAGGTCATCAATTCTAGGAAGTGGGTACTTGTTCTTAATTGTGACCTCATTTAAGTGACCTGTAATCTATGCACATTCTCTATGTACCATCTTTCTTCTCTACAAACAGTACTGGTGCACCCTAGGGTGAAGAACTAGGTTGAACATAACCCTTATCTAACAATTCCCTTAATTGTTTCTTAAGTTCTGCTAATTCATTCACTCCCATTCTATAGGGTCTCTTAGCTATGGGTGCAGTTCTAGGTAAAAGTTCAATTATAAACTCGATGTCTCGTTCAGGTGGCATACCTGGCAATTCCTCAGGGAAGACATCTGGGTACTCGTTTACTATCCTTATATCTTCTAAGGTTGTACCCTCCAACTGATTAACCCAGCAGATTTCTACAGCGGACTGAGTTGCCACATACACAACTTCCTCTCCGGATGAAGTGGTATGATTCACAGAACTATTGCCACAATTAATAACTACCTTCTGCAATCTTAACCAATCCATACCCAAGATAACATCAATACCAGATGATTTTATGACTACAAGATTTGCTTGAAATTCTACCCCCCTTATGCTGAGACTAGCAGCTAAGCATATTCATTCTGCTTTCATTACCCCTCCAGGTGAGCTTACTAACATGTGTTTCTTCATAACACTTACTGGAATACCATGCTTCTTTATGAATGTATATGCTATGAAGGAATGCGAAGCACCAGAATCAAAAAGTACTATAGCTGAGTTTGAGTTGACCGGAAACATACCGATCACCACATCTGGTGCCTCCTGAGCTGTTTCAGCAGTCACATGGTTCACCTTCCCCCAAACATAATTCTGCTATGAGTTAGCCATCCTATTGGGGCATCTGTTGGAGTAATGTCCTAGGCTTGGTCAGGTCTCTTCAATCGGGAACCATTGATCCCAAGGCTTAACATACCCATATGTTAGGATCTCCTTAGGGGCCCCCTAGCTTTTTGTGGCCTCACTTTGCCTAGTTCATGATGGCGACAAAGGGCTAAATTTGATCTTCTAGCGACTGAGCTAGCCATCGCGGGGTTGGCTTGCGCTAACGAGAGTGCGATGCCCTATGTGGGGCCCTTCCCCTGGTGTGACATGGGTGTTTGGCTATTGAGGCCAAGCGATAGAGGTGCTGACCTCTTTTGGTCCTATGTCACATAGGTCTATGGCCCAAGCGAGGGAGTCGAACCCCGATATCCATACCGATATCGACACTGCTGGGGGTTGTCGAACTTATTACTTCGAGGCCCCTAGGAGTGCAAGTGCAACTCCTCTTCAGGTTCTTTATGCTGAGTTACATACACATACCCAATACAAGGCATTCCAAACAACTCATTCACGTATCCTCTTTAGACTTACATTATTTCCCGAAGTGTTATTAATAGCAAACTAGAGTTAGATGATGTATGACTACTAAATCTGATACTCCAAACAGCTATACTTCTACTCTGGGTTGCCATTCTTGTCACTCATCTACTCGTTGAGTTACACGCAACTCATCTTGGAAGACACTGGCTTCCAAGGTCTGCTAACTATTGTCCTCACTGGAGCTAGATCCGAGAAGAGGCTCAGACTTCCTACAAAACAACTTAACGGCTACACCGTGAGTACATTACATACTCACAGGACTTAATTTCAACATATAATATTTAGTGGATGCATAGGGTAGTTATCAGGAATTTATGTAAGTGCAGAAAGCAATGAGGTTCATTAAGATTGTGACATGCTATGCTCAACATAGAAGTAAAGGTATTCATCATTATAACAAAGTGCTCATAGTCCATTGTTCATGCTACCATGGGTATTGAAACAAAGGACAACTAGATAGTTCCATCTAGAGGGACTCCAGGCTTTCAAGACTCTGCAGAGGTGTACAACTATACCCACACAGAGAAATAGGACTAACCTCCATACACCGAGCCTGGTAGTAAGGGTTGCCTCATGTTCTCCAACCTTTCCCTAATCCAACCTGAGTGTCCTATGAAAGGTTCGAGTGGTTGCCCGGTTAATGCCTCGGACATTCCCAGCCGAAGCCAACCCCCTTGCTAGTTTCGCGGATAAACTGGTTGTAACTAGTTACTTGGCTTGTCGACCCCATTCGCAACATGTGGTCTGTACGGGTGGTTACTCAGACTTACGTATCCCAATACACGATCCTTACTGCTCCATGAGCTACATTGTCTGAGATCCCACACTCACGATGATCTACCCCTCACATGAGCAAGATAACCAAGTTATCATCAAGATTATCATATTAGAGATATTAGTCCTTAGTCAGATTAGTTAGGTAAGTCAAGTTGTACCCTCATTGGTTTTAGTAGTTAATTATCCAGGTGTAACATCCTACACGCGCGAGTATGAGTTCCCTTCTTATGCTCGACTTCTACTGTTGCCCAAGCAACTAAGCACTAAGCATTAAGCATTCCCATTCCCGTTGTTTAGATGAAAGGCTTCTACAGATTATTAAGCTACTCTAGGTGTAGTATAAGAGTGATCATTATCCAAGACTACATGCGATGCATGACTCATAATGCAACTTGATAAGTATCCAAAGTAGGGTGCCTGCCTGGTAGTGCTGCCAATCTTGACAACTCCAAGCTACCGGTGACTTGCACACGATCCTCACTACATGGGACAACCAAGCCTGAAAGGAGAAGACCAATGATTGGAGATGATCACGAGAGAGATAAGGAAACTAGGATTCCTACTTGGGATTTAGGAAGAGACATCTACTGTGACTCTATTGCTATAGGATATAATATACCCTACTTATTGAGTGCACTAGCTGACCAACTCTAAGTTTCACTGTGGTAGTCGGACAATCCACCCTACTGATGGACACTCTGTTGTGCTAGATACCAAGGTGGGTTGTCTCAGGTTGACTCTATTCGGCTCTGGCGGATGCTCCGTGGGTTTTATGGATGCTCCGATGGGTTTTGGGTACTCTTGGGTTACTAGGTTGCTAGGTGAATATGATTCATCGGATACTCCGACATGTGTGATGGACGATTCGGTGGGATCTAAGTGCTCTCGGGCTCTTTGGCTGTGAGTCTTTATAATTTAGCAGATACTCTGTTGTGTCCCCCCGAAGGGACCTCTCCCTGTCGTATTTACTTTTGTGGCTCAGTCGGCCATGGTGGGAGAGTGAAGAGAAGGAAATTAGAGCTCGATGCGACCTCATCTTGGCAGGATGTGGTCAACGCGACCAGGGCGTCATGCACGCTGACGCTACGGACAACACACATGCGTCTTCGACTGAGCACTATCTGCGTGGCCGTAGCATCATAAATGGCAAGGCGACGGTGCAAGAAGAAGGTGAGGGGGCAAGCCCTCATGCGCACAGTGAGGAGACGACCAATAGCACGGTGTAGTACCAGCAGTAGCGGCAGGGACAGCGGAGCAGCGGTGAGGCAGCCCACAGCACAACGCAGCGAGCAGCGGCCAGGGCAAAGGGCCCACGGTGGTAGCAGCAACACACGGCCAGGGCAAGCGGCCAACCATGGATGGCCACACCCAGCCATGGCCAAGCCAGGAGCAGGCCCAATCAGCATGGCCTCGGCAACACACGCGATGCTGAGCTATGGAAGAGGCAGTGATCGCAGCCCCCGGCCAGACAACCCGAGGCCATTCACGTGCACGAATTTTAAAGCATCAACCACGACTAAACCAACTCAATTGAGTCACATCCACCTAGACCATACCAAAGAGGGTACATTGGACTACCATTAGGAGCAATAACATAGCACTAGCCTTTAGCTACGTTTTTTAGAATTAATTCACCAACATGGCACTGCCATTCTGTTTTTAGACTTAGGAAATTTGCTAAGTATAGGGATGATTTTTATTTCAACTTCAATTTCCAAGCTACTAAAAATACTAGCCAGCAATTTTATTTTCCTACAGCAAGAGTTGCATTGTTATCTACAAAGTTTATACTTTAAACTTTATTTAAGTGACACAAGTATGTTTTATAATGTTTTTGCCGAATAAAAATCGGTTTTGAACCTCACTTGATACAACATGAACAATTGGATCAACTTTCCTTTAACACTTTTATCAACCATTTTAGGCTACAAGCAATTCATCTACACTCTTTATCACATGCAATGTCACATAAACATGATGCTCATGACATGATTTAGCAGGTTGTTTAGGATGTAACACCGAGGGTGTTACATAACGGAACATGGGCAAAAGATTCCGCTAGGGACAGAGTACTCTTTGTTGCAATTACTTCTACTTTTGGTTGCATTGGTGGATGATCCATGATCCTTAATGGGTGCTTGTTGGTATTTTTAACGCACATAGATAAATCCACAAGCGCACGGATACCACTGTAGCTTTCACCCGGAGGTATTCCAAGTATCGTATCCACAGGGAAATGTGTGAGACTAACTACGGTCGAACTTAACTAAGGGTAGCAACAAGGTTAGGATGAATAGGAGCATAGAGAGGATAACTAAAGTTCTCTAGTTCTGACTTGGGTAAGCTTATGTCTTCTACTATTCCACTGGGGACATTACTAGGGAAAGCACCAGCAGAGGATGCTTTCCTTCGCAACCGCGTCCTAAGTGTGCCTATAGACAGGAGGTGGACTATAAAGGATCAACGAAGCTATATAGTATAGGCTATATAGAACTTATGTCACTCAAGCGATCTACCACCTTCCAGAATGTAGGGTGCATCCACGATTAACCTAAGTCTAAGCACCACGCTTACACATACGATTAATACTCTACTCCCTCTAGAATAGAAATAAAGCACTCAAGAGAGTCGTGAACCTGAAGAACAATATAAACAAGATGCTTACTTGAATCAGAAGTTGATTACCAGAGATATCTCGAAGGCAAGCTCAAGTAGAACTTGGATCTGCCAAGGTACAAGCTGTAAAGAGAGCACCGATAGGCCGACACCTCCTCCAAACTCTTCCCTCAATCTCTATCTCACTATTTCTATTCATAAGACTAGATCCTATAGAGGACTAATCTTCTCTTGATAGTTGGCTCTGATCCTGACGAGGAGAATATGAATTAGGGTTTTAGGATGGCTCTATGGAGGGTGCCAGATGCTGGTATATTTAGGCAGGGCATCCAACATGAGCCCTTGGATCAAACCGACTAAAAGGATGGCGTAGATGCAATCTAGGAGGCGGTGGAGAACCGACATTGTGATGCGAAAACTAACAGGTGGGCCTAGGGGCCGCCTGACCTATAGGTGGTGCCGCTCGGCCCCACCTGATAGAGCCTTAGTCTCCGCTTCAGTGATTTGCCTTCTGGAGTGTTCTAGAGACTTCCCACATCAGTTTTGCGGCAGAATTATGTTATTTCCTTTGATGAATAGGTCCCCCTTGATGGTTTTCTAGATAAACCCTGCTGAAAATATAGATTCACCAAAACTCATGGAATTTATTAGTTTAAACCCCTATACTTATGTTTGGTGATGGAATTAAGTATAAATACAGGTTATGTTGATAGTTTATAATTGATGTTAGTGCCATCAATAGTGCTCCAATAGTCTCTGCCTCTTATGAGTCAGTTCAGATGAGGTTGACTCATGGACTTGCCTCTGGTTTGCATTTAGTCTGTTTTATCCAACTTTTAATAATCATTGTCGTTCCCCTTCTTGGTTGCAGGCATTCCTCCAATTTTTGTCGTCGTAGGGGCGACCATGATAAGGAGTCAAAGAGGGTAATTGATGACCAGCCATCGGGTTGCTAAGGATGATGACCCTATGGACTATGATTGTGAAATCAAGGAGGAGATGATAGGGAGCAAGAAGAAAGTTCTATCAAGATGGTTACCATGATCTTCGTGTGCTGCATCTTCTTCTTCTGAGGGTGAGGAGGACAACAGTGGTGGTTATGAGGGTGAGGGTGAGTCACTGGCTCGACGTGGTATTCGTGGTTGCAGAAAAAATGCAGATGTTGTTGGTTAGAACACTTGGATGCCTCCGGATGGATACTTTGATCTGTATTTCGAAGGTATTCGTACCCAGGTTCAGGACATGATTGCTCCAATGGTGGGAAACTTTGATCAGAGGTTCGAGTGTGAACGGGGACACTTGCAGGAGCGCATCATTGATCCACTTTAGGCTTCAGTACACAATTTGACTGAGAGAGTGGAGTGTCTCTCTACAAGGGAAGAGCTGCAGGGAGTTCGCAATGACATTGCAATTAATGCCCAGAACATCTCACAGCTTAGGCTTTCCCATGAGAATCTTGCCACTCACATCTATCGTCACTTCCCACTAGCAAACTCAGGTATTCCTATCTTATCCACCCTCTTAGGTTTGGGTTCCTTGGTCGGGGTCACATCATAGAAAGTTTAGTCCAATTAATCTGAACTTGCCCTCATTATAGGTCTGGTCCTAGCGTTTCCCCAGGCACCGTTCCCTCAGTATTACGCTTCGTCTAGCAGTACCATGTCAGGTAGATATCTAAATTCCTTTGGTTCACGACTCCTGCTCCTTACTTTCCCTCTTGTAACTCAGGATTGGCCTATGAATTCTGGTTGTAGGGGTACCTTCGATGATGCTTGCTTTAGCTTGGCTTCCTCCGCCATATCCACAGATACCATGACTAACATCACCATATTCCTCACAACAACAATAGTTCCCGCCGCTGCCTCCACAACAGTGACACTTGTTCTAGTCTTCTAGCCATCTTCATTTGAGGATTGGGAAACTGGACTTGGATGATTTGCTAGTTGCTCCGCCATCTTGGGCATAGTATTAATATTGATGAACTAAGAGCTTGATTGCATGCATTGCCGCCCACCGAGGTGACTAACTTGTCACGTTGGTCGCAGTCGATCGACTGAGAACTTGTTAGGCATTGTAGATCCTACTTGCGGACCATTTGTGTGGACTTCTTATTCTTTCTGTTGTGTTGATTGGCTACTACATAGTTACACTTCCTTGTTCTGTTGGCCACATAGAGCCTAATTCACCCCAAGTGTACTCTTTATCCTTGATTGCTCAGTGAACTATTGTTCTCTCCGTAAATACTTTAGGTGCATGCATGTTTCCTTCCACTTGTGCTCTTATAGCAACCTTGGTTCTTACTTCTCTGCCCTGGCTCTGCTAGCTACTCTTTGCCTGGGCCGTCCCACCAGGGGATAACCACCCATGATGTCTTTAGGAGCATTCCATACTCTATAGTGTCTGCAAATGCCACAGCCACGACAGTGTTGCCAAACCTTGGTCAACCAATAGATGTTGTCATGCATTGTTATCACCGTGTTCCAAGATCGATGTCACTCTGGTCCATTAGGGAAGTGTTTGCTTAACACCTTAAACTTGGTTGGCTCTACTGTGTACTTGGTGTATTATCTAATGAGGTGATGGGTTCGGTACTCCATTTTCACCAATGCGATTGAACATCTGAGCTTGCTTGGGAGGTCATTCCCTTGTGCTCTCAGATGCCTATCAGCATTTCTAGACTACAATTTCAAAGATAAGGCCAAGGTACACGAGAGATGTTGCTGACATCCTTTGTTGAGCCATCGGGGTAAATGGTGGAAACTCGGGAAGGAACTCTGAAGGTCTAGATAAGAACGTCGAGACTATTCTAATGGCACTATTGTTGACATCAAAATTTGGTAATTGGGAAGAAAGCGGCTGGTAACGTAAAAAGAAGAAAATCTCCGATAATGACCATGACTCGAAAGCCGATGAGATATATACGATGGAGTCATTCATGCTCGTAAATTAATGGGGAGCGAGCAAAAGGTCAAAGCAAATTGGCGTTACGATGTGCCTACCATCTTGTTTGTTACATATCGTGATGCATTATTGGGCAACCGGCAAGGCAAATGGAAAAGGATGAGAGGCCAAGTGCTATCTGAGCTATGCTTGACATGGATGCCCGCAAGATTAAGATCGATTAACGAGGAAGGGATATTTTAATAGTTGTTTGGCCGGGCTGCATAAGGAAATAAATCAAATATATCTTTGGATGGAGATGTGAAGCTTCTTGATTAAAGAAAGAGTCCATGCATGAAGGAAATAATACGATCCACGGTTGCCGGCGTAGTGATTAGTGAAGATGCAAGCCAATAAAGATGCGTCCAAGCAAATATATACGTACATGTTACCGAAGCCACTTTGTGGGGAAGATTTCCAAGATCGGCTAGTCAAGGTGGGCCCGCATGTGGGAAGAAGGACATTCGCAAACAAAACGAGCGGTCGGCTAAATGCTTGTGCGGTCGGTTACTCGAAGGTGGTGACTCCATTCGGGAAAGCGAGAAGATGGCAAGCAAAGCCGATCGAAAAGATGAAAGTTGTAATAATAAAGGACTCGAGAGTTTGGGGCAAGGAATCGTAGTTTCCAAGTTTGTTTAAGAGTTCCTTTGTAAATCGTAGTCTTTAGGACTCGTGTTTCGTCTAGGGTATAAATATTGACCCTCGACCATTGTAATAGGCGTTCACAACCAAATCAATACAACGCGCCCCGTGCCAACTTTCGAGTCCTTTTGTCGTGTCGTCGAGTTCTTCGAGAGGAGTCATCGATCCGTCGACCTCCGTAAGTTCCGACAACCTTGTTATCATGTTTAGTATCATGCGGTGGATTTAGGCGTGATGCAAGTAGTCTTGTTTGTTTTCAATGATCGTATGCGGCGGATCTTTGCTTGACAATCAAGAAGTCTTTGCTTATACTTTGTTTATGAGTAGATACCCGTGCGGCAAAAGCGTTTGCTCAATATGCTTAGTGGAAGCAAGATGGTTATCGGCTCTATTAGATTACGGCAAAATCTAAATAGATTCATCAAGTTATCTGTGTTGCATGTTTTAAATATTTTATATATTTGTAACACACTTTTGCCCAATCTAGATTGATATTGTTCGGCCCTCTTCTATGGTTTTATTCGAGCTTCAATGATCATTACTTTCATAATACCTTTGCAAATAGATAACATGCTCGTAATGGCTGAATTATTTTAATCTAGATTGTCACATGTTGTGGGTTCATGTATGTTAATCACGTTTAAGTTTTTTTTTGACGAAACTAGGTGTCGTGTATGCGACGCAGAGTTTTAGATTGGCTTAATCGTGTTTATCTACACGTTCCTTCTTCATGGACCCCAACTCAATTTGGATTGTTGAGCTTGGATATGCATTAACGCATAATCAATTTCACTTGTTCAAACATGTCTTCCCATGCATATGCATTCGGCAATCGAGATCTTTACGTATGTCCATCCTACGATTAGCGAATGATTTATAAACTTGTTGGCGCATGACTTCCTATAGTCGTATGTCGTTAAGTGGCTTAACCAGGTCCGTATATGAGGCTATGCGGTCTCACCCGACATGTTCCGGTTTGACATTTAACTGTTTTATCCCTTGTCGGTTTCTTTCGAGGTCAAACCGACCGCACGTTCCGGATCACGAAGCACCGGGCACCCGATTGAAGCTACGCTTTTAAACTGCTTTGTGTATGTGCACGATGCGTCACATTTTGTGTCAACACACTTTTGGCACGCTTCGGTGGGACAATAATCGTTCGATTGGAAGTCGATGCTTTATGGATATTCTATTAGCTTCCAAATCACGGAGAGTCCGAATTTTTCATCTACAACAAAAAGGACGATCTTTGGTATTTATTCAGCCATCTATTAAAGCATTATTCATCAAGACCTCGGCATGTGGCATCAACAAACAACATATCATACTCTAAGGCCAATTTCAATTACGCTGAAAAGTCACCAATCTCGATTAAAAGGCGGTGAGCGTTTTTCATCTATTCACGTGAACCAAGATCGTGATTTTTCTTGAGCACGAGATCATTGTCAAATACCACGGAGGAAACCAGATGACAAAATTGCAAGGCCACGTCATTGCTGTTCGGGAGCCTCAACAAGATTCGAGGATGTAATTTGGAATACCTCAAGCACGAAAAATATCAGAGGAAAATGCCGTTAATCATACTCTTTGTCTCCGGAAAGTTGATTCCGGCCAAAAGGAACATCGGCGATTAGATTAAAAAACAGAGGATTAATGGATTATTTGGATGATGGAGTTATTTTATTATCGAAAGTAACCGATCGGTCTAACGGGAGAAGACGAGGTCGACACGGAGGGGATTGCACGTCATTTGTGTGGTGCTACTAGCAACGCGTGTGCGGAGTTCTTTGTTGTGCGTTACAAACTTCAACAACATGTTGACACTTTAAGTGATAAAGTCAAGAAGATCAAAAGTCGACGCCTTGTGTTCTGCCGCCCAAAGAATGTTGCATCAGCTAAACAAAGATATACTACAAAGATTCCATACACACGTATGCGGGATGATTGCCAATGTATGTAATCTATTCGGACGGTTGCTCCCTTACATCTATCGGCTTCAAGACTTTGGGTCAATAACTGCTCATGAAGGAGGATCGGCTACTATACTTGAGGTTCAAGACTCTGCCCCCAAGCTGGTAAGCTATCTGCTGATGGGGTCCCTACCGAACGCCGCTCATAAGAAGATTACACGGAGGGGTTTGGGCTCCTTCATCCCATGAGCTCCAAGATGCTCCATCATACCTGATGAGCCGATACGTGGTGTTGCCGTCACCCCAGCTGGCGCACATCGGCATGTATGCATGCATATATGCTTCCTCGTCAGTTAGCCAGACGGACATAGACATTGGGTACAGAACCTATACGACCAGAGCCATCTATTGGCACACTACTCTAGCATGTACAAATTATTGGTTTCTATACCGACTGGATAGAGCATCAGCCAGGTTCTTCTATACTTTAGTCGATGAACACAGGAAAGGATTATAGAAAGTGATAGCCGATGGCATGTTGATTCCCTGTCCTCTGGCGGCCGGACCAAAGTTTGTTTGACTGAGTAGTACATGTGCGTACATATCAAAGGAGAAAGAGATAATTGCTTACGTTCATTCAAGAGATATGGTGATAGGGCTTCACTCAAGATATACACATCGGCTAATTATAGTTCGCTCACATCAACGGAGACAGCCGATGTAATCAGTGTATCCTGGAGAAACATTGACGAGACAAGCCGATTGACGGTGAA
This sequence comes from Miscanthus lutarioriparius, assembly GCA_904845875.1. NCBI lineage: Eukaryota > Viridiplantae > Streptophyta > Magnoliopsida > Poales > Poaceae > Miscanthus > Miscanthus lutarioriparius. The sequence continues at coordinate 68,214,270 of CAJGYO010000001.1, read as the reverse complement.
ACTTAAATCGCAAGGTGGCCACATGACTCAAATATTGGAGCGGCATGTTTAGGATAAGGTTGCAAATATGATATTCCCACAAAAGTAGTCGATGTGTCCATGCGCACAGGAGTATTGGTTGATAACAATATCGGCTTGGAGAGTCATGGATAAATTCTACCAAGCTGGATATCGGCAAAAGAATGGTGCGGCGCCTTGGCATGAATAGCAACTTGTACCTATTCACTACCCCGCAAGACGGCAACAAAACTAGCAATAGACGGTCCTATTTACAAAGGCGGACGGATCCACCGGGATGTTTCCAAAGTGCAAGCACAAGATCATGAAGTGGTGGACACATCTACAACATGTCGAGGATGGCGTGAACGGCACATAGGTCCGGAGAAAATGACGTCGACATCGCAATGGATGATATGATGGATCTGACCCAGTGCATGGGACATCGTCTTGATAAACTTCGGACCGAGCATGGGCACCATATTTGCCAACTGCACCATTCTGGCGAAGGTGAAAGAAGCGCTAGCCACGTTGCGAGAGGGTATTGGATAGCTGAACCAGGCTACCACCAATTCCGACTTCTTGGCGACAACCGGGATTGTCACGAGTACGTCGAGCTTCGCCCGAACAGTCGTAAAGTACACCGAGGTAGTCGGGTTTGGGAGCTGCACACATTCAAGGGGATGCCAAACCCATCGTCAAGCTCGAAAGCTTCAACTTATGATGACCCGACATGCATGCATACCGGTAAAAGCCGGTGAGGTCTTTTATTGCAAGCAACCAAGAATCAAGAGTTTAGGCGCATCACGTTGATTTGAACTCCATGGGCTGCTCACCTCCATCGATTCCAAGAACAGATATAAAGAGATCGGTGGGGGCCAATCATGGCTAAATTTCCACCAATTTGAAGCATCCGGCTTAGCGACGCGCGATGTGGTCGGTCGGGTAAAAGCAGCCGCTAGCGAAGGTACCTCAATAGTAACCGAACCGTGTATGCGGCTTTGAAAGCTTGGACACGTCGATGGTGCTCTAAACACTCGTTCGACTATATGGAGCCGATACGAATACGATCGGCTATATGAAACTAATCGTCGCCGTTGCAATCAACAAAGAAAATCATGAATATCAATGCAAGACAACCGGAGTAGTCAACGACCGATGAAGCCATAGGTGGGGTAATCGGCTCATTAATCCCCATGAAGGTTTTCACAGCAATTTTATTTTGATTAAAATATTGGAAGATCTCCATCCATCTCTTGACGCTCCTCTGGACGACCCGCATAATTAATGAAAATATTAATAGAGTTGTTGTATCTGCTGAGAGGGTTGAAGCTTTATCTCGGTACAAGATTGTCGCAACAAATTATCGACTAAATATTCCTTGAAGCATCGGCTACTATTAGTGGTCATGAAAGGCAAGGTAAAAAATGTGTGTTGGCGATACATCTGAATAATTGGATTTTCCTAAGAGAGCACGAAGAAGGAATATCGGTTTGAAGAAAATCAGCAGATGTCAGATTGGTTCATCTGTATCTAGGCCGTCATCGGCAATATTACGACATCGCCCCTCACGAAGCAAGCCAAGCCGACGATGTTGCGCTTCATCGACTTGGGAGGCATATTTAATAGCATTAGTATGGTGGCGGAATACTTTATTGTTATGCGCATCCGGGACGGTGGGTATTTGCACATTGGTTTGGCATCGGCTAGTCACACACGAGATAGCAAATAACCGATAGCGAGGAAGAAGCTAATATTCGTGCTTATTATCTCGACTCCAGATATAGCCGATTATAATTATAGCTTTGAGTCATCAAAGATATCGGTTCCTAGTGAAAAAAAGTGCTCGAGAATGTACTCGAACAACATTGATAGAGTATTTCGGGAGTCAACGTATCAAAAGGTGATAGCCGATGGGGTCTTTTATATGATTATGTCTCATCGGATGATAGAGAAGGTTTCGTGACCTTGAGGATGAAATAATTTGAAGCTAGCAACGACCAAACTGGATGGAAAGAATCCGCTCGATGAATCTTGTATGAGGGAAACAAACAAAAGTTGGAACTCATGTATGTCGATGTCCCGCTCGACCTTTTGCTTGCGTCATAGTAATCAAACATCCGATCGCTTTGATTACGATTGTTCCGATGCCGCTTCATAAGATGGATAATAAGATTTCTAGAATCGGCTATGCGCTTGTCTTTGATGTGGATTGTAGGTCCGTCATCTTGGTTCTAAGTCTCAAGCCAAGACGACCGAGGGATCTGCCGCCATGTGCGCATGTACGTTGCCAATACTAAGAAAACATGGAGCTAGAGCCGAGAACATTCTTGATCGGTGGCCTTATGTATGAGACCGGAGTCAATAATTACGAGATTTGAAGGCAAGCTGATCTGTATGTGTGTAAAAGGTGGTTCGATCACATGATCGTCTCTCCGCTTGTCCAAGTTCTCATCGGCTCATGAGAGGTTACCTCATCGTCAGCTATGATAGTATAGTTGATGAGGGCATCTATCCTTATGCCAGTTCTAGTATGCTCATGGGGAATGTCAATATGAGCAGATTGCGTTGGCATCTTCCCCTCTGGTCATCATTTATGGTTCGGGATCATCATTCCCCTCTAGTCACCAATTAAGGCGATGATGTCTTTACGTGCTTGCATCCACGGTCGTGAAGTCAAGAAGGATTAAGAATATTATTTTCAAAGAAGACCTTAAAGATAGCACTGAGGATTTCAGATCGTTGACCGATAAACGCATACGGTGAAAGTGTCATTATTGGATCCCGGCGAGAGGCACTTATTGACTCGAGAGAAAGATGTACATCTGGATGTGAGGTACATACTCTTCCATGCTTGGCTCGCATATTCTTTATTCCTTGTTTTTGTCATCACTTGTGAACAATCTATTATAGGGAAAGCATGCTATCTAAGTAGTTGATGAATGAGATATGGTATGATGAAAGAAACCTTGCTTCTTTTGTAAAGTACTTGGGAAATTTTCTTACAAAATTCAAAATCAATAGCTTGTCTCCTCAATGATGTTGAATTTCCTACCAGAGTCATATATTAGTCTCATTAAAACCTTCCACATAAGTCGCTTGCTCTGTGTTGAGTTTTGTCGAGTCTTGTTGACCCTTGTTGAGAGATTTGTCATGTTCCCAAGATCAAGATCACATACACGCCACATATATATGTTTGCTTCTATCTTTGGAAGTACGCATAAAACATGTTTTTCATCCATCTCAAAATGTTCTGCTCCCTACACCGGGAGAAGACAAAATATGTTAGATTTTATTAGAATAAATGCTCCAAGTTCTTGATAATATTTCTCTCAAAAGTTGTTGTAAAAAGAGACATGGGTTATACAAAAATATAAAACGATGGACACAAAAGATGTCCAAAGTAAAAAAAAAAAAAAGGGGAAAAGAAAAGAGATGAGAATAAAAATAACCCATGTTCTCTAAAAAATATTCCACAGGAGAGAAATATATTTCAGAAAGCATAGTAGAATTAGGTTAACCACTAAATATTCCACACACATGCACCTCTTGATCTAAGAGTATGATACTTCTCTCCTTGGATCCGGATTTGACCTTGCAATATATGCAAGGTAAGTCGCTTACATATTTTATCCCCACCTAAACTCCACATAAGCTTTTTAGAAGTAGGATAAAGAGAAGCAAAACGATGTTTTGGTAAGGAACTATACAATCGAGCGATCCGAGAGAATCATTTGGGGAGCAAAGCTATGTTTTGATTTTAAAAATCTTTCAAAAACCCAAGTTTTTCGAAAGCGAGAAGAAGTGAGGATGGTGGATTCTAATCCGTTCTATTCTTCAACCACCCAAGATGGTGTGATAGACACTTGAGTTCACATGTATAGGTGAGGCTTGGAATAAGGTAATATCTGCTGCTAGTGAATTCTTGACTCTTTACCGATGATTTGAGAACCGATTATAGTTATAAACTCTGGGGGCCACCTCTTAATCGGCTAAATCGGATGAACAGTCATACCAAGCAAATCATCAAGGCCAAGTATTGCAATCAAATGTCATCGACTCACGAAAGAAGACCATCAGATTGAAATAGTTCAAGCATGAAAATTCATACTCTACGAACTAGGGGGCCTGTGTTGACATCAAAATTTGGTAATTGGGAAGAAAGCGGTGGTAACGTAAAAGAAGAAAATCTCCGATAATGACCATGACTCGAAAGCCGATGAGATATATACGATGGAGTCATTCATGCTCGTAAATTAATGGGGAGCGACAAAAGGTCAAACAATTTGGCGATTACGATGTGCCTACCATCTTGTTTGTTACATATCGTGATGCATTATTGGGCAACAAGCAAGGCAAATGGAAAAGGATGAGAGGCCAAGTGCTCTCTGAGCTATGCTTGACATGGATGCCAGCAAGATTAAGATCGATTAACGAGGAAGGGATATTTTAATAGTTGTTTGGCGGGCTGCATAAGGAAATAAATCAAATATATCTTTGGATGGAGATGTGAAGCTTCTTGATTAAAGAAAGAGTCCATGCATGAAGGAAATAATACGATCCCAGGTTGCCGGCGTAGTGATTAGTGAAGATGCAAGCCAATAAAGATGCGTCCAAGCAAATATATACGTACATGTTACCAGGCCACTGTGGGGAAGATTTCCAAGATCGGCTAGTCAAGGTGGGCCCGCATGTGGGAAGAAGGACATTCGGCAAACAAAACGAGCGGTCGGCTAAATGCTTGTGCGGTCGGTTACTTCAGAAGGTGGTGACTCCATTCGGGAAAGCAGAAGATGGCAAGCAAAGCCGATCGAAAAGATGAAAGTTGTAATAATAAAGGACTATGAGAGTTTGGGGCAAGGAATCGTAGTTTCCAAGTTTGTTTAAGAGTTCCTTTGTAAATCGTAGTCTTTTAGGACTCGTGTTTCGTCTAGGGTATAAATATTGACCCTCGACCATTGTAATAGGCGTTCACAACCAAATCAATACAACCGGCCCCGTGCCAACTTTCGAGTCCTTTTGTCGTGTCGTCGAGTTCTTCGAGAGGAGTCATCGATCCGTCGACCTCCGTAAGTTCCGACAACCTTGTTATCATGTTTAGTATCATGCGGTGGATTTAGACGTGATGCAAGTAGTCTTGTTTGTTTTCAATGATCGTATGCGGCGGATCTTTGCTTGACAATCAAGAAGTCTTTGCTTATACTTTGTTTATGAGTAGATACTGCAAAATGCTTGCGTTTGCTCAATATGCTTAGTGGAAGCAAAGATGGTTATCGGCTCTATTAGATTACGGCAAAATCTAAATAGATTCATCAAGTTATCCTGTGTTGCATGTTTTAAATATTTTATATATTTGTAACACACTTTTGCCCAATCTAGATTGATATTGTTCGCCCTCTTCTATGGTTTTATTCGAGCTTCAATGATCATTACTTTCATAATACCTTTGCAAATAGATAACATGCTCGTAATGGCTGAATTATTTTAATCTAGATTGTCACATGTTGTGGGTTCATGTATGTTAATCACGTTTAAGTTTTTTTAGCGAAACTAGGTGTCGTCGCGGCGGGCCTTGAGTTTTAGATTGGCTTAATCGTGTTTATCTACACGTTCCTTCTTCATGGACCCCAACTCTCAATTTGGATTGTTGAGCTTGGATATGCATTAACGCATAATCAATTTCACTTGTTCAAACATGTCTTCCATGCATATGCATTCGCAATCAGATCTTTACGTATGTCCATCCTACGATTAGCCGAATGATTTATAAACTTGTTTGGCGACATGACTTCCTATAGTTGTATATGTCGTTGTAAAGTAACCGTGGGCGTATATACGGAATATGCAGTCTCACCGACATGTTCCGGTTTGACATTTAACTTATTTTATCCTTTGTCGGTTTCTTTCAGTAAAATCGGACCGCACGTTCGGATCACGAAGCACCCGGGCACCCGATTGAAGCTACGCTTTTCGGCTTGCTGTGTGTGCGGCACAGTGCGTCACATTTTGTGTCAACAACTATAGATATGACATGCTTGACCTAGGGGTGTTCTCACGAATTCCTGCTATGCCTCGCTTAGGTTAACTATAACACCAACCGTAAGCCTATCACAACACTAATTAACTTTCTATCATTTCTTTTCTAAAACAACTCATTTGGATACCTTTGCAGCTTACAGTGTCAAGGGGAAGAGGCTAGAGTTAACTAGACAAGAGAGTTAAAACACTTACGGTTTGCCTATAGCGTAGAATACAATTTTTAGAATCAAAGACCGAAGTGCATATGGAGTGAGTTGAACGATGTTTTGAATGAGGACTATGGTTGTAAGTCAGTCAACTTCTCTGATACCCAGTGTTGTCGGACCCTAATATCCATACCGATATCGACACCGACGGGGGTTGTCGAACTTATGACTTCAAGGCCCCTAGGAGCGCACGTAGCAACTCTTCTTCAGGATCTTTACGCTAAGTTACATACACATACCCAATACAAGGCATTCTAGACAACTCATCCATGTATCCTCTTTAGTCTTACATTATTTCCTGAAGTGTTATTAATAGCAAACTAGTTTAGAAGATGTATGACGACTAAATCCGATACTCCAAATAGCTATACTGCTACTCTAGGTTGCCACTCTTGTCACTCATCTACTCGTCGAGTTACACACAGCTCATCTTGGAAGACGCCGGCTCCAAGGTCTACTAATTGTTGTCTTCGTTGGAGCTAGATCTGAGAAGAGGCTCGGACTTCCTACAAAACTACTTAATGGCTGTACCATGAGTACATTGCGTACTCGCAGGACTTAATTCCAACATATAATATTTAGTGGATGCATAGGGTAGTTATCGAGCATTTGTGTAAGTGCGGAAAGCAATGATGTTCATTAAGATTATTACATACTATGCTCAACATAGAAGTAAAGGTATTCATCATTATAACAAAGTGCTCATAATCCATTGTTCATGCTACAATGGGTATAGAAAGAAAGAACAACTAGATAGTTCCATCTTGAGGGACTCTAGGCTTTCAAGTCTCTGCAGAGGTGTACAATTGTACCCACACGGAGAAACAGAACTAACCTCCATTCACTGGGCCCGGTAGTAAGGGTTGCCTAACGTTCTCCAACCTTTACCTAATCCGGCCCGAGTGTCCTACAAAAGGTTCGAGTGGTTGCCTAGTCAATGTCCCGGACATTCTCGACCGATGCCAACCCCCATGCCTATTTTGTGGATAAACTGGTCACAACTAGTTACTTGGCTTGTCGACCCCATCCACGACATGTGGTTTGTATGGGTGGTTACTCGGACTTACATATCCCAATAAACGGTCCTTACTGCTCCACGAGCTACGTCGTCTAAGATCCCACACTCATGACAACCTACCACTCGCATGAGCAAGATAATGGATGACAGCTGTTGGGATAAGTCTCCACTTCATGCTGAGTGGAGCTGAGGGTCAGTTGTTGGGATAAGTCTCCACTTCATGCTGACATGTGGGCCATAGCATAATAATGGATGACAGCTCATTTCCTACTCTTCCTGAAGTTGTTGCAGTCTTATCAGATGATCCGGTGGTCAAGGCGGACTATCCGGTAGGTTTCTGTCCTACTAACTCTAAGTCCATAAATCTAATCTCTTCAATCTTAAGGGCATGTTGAAGCCTATAACCGCTTTAGTTATTCTTGATGATCACAACATCCAAAGTTGGGTCCTTCTTTGTTGGTCGTTCGATTGACCCTAGTTGATCAAAAGGTGAGGGTTTACGGTGTAATAGAACTTGGGTTATTACAGAGGGTTTGGTGAACTCGTTTGGGAGTTTCCAACTCTTGGCCCGGTGTTGGTATTTATTAACTTGTCACTTGTTTTAAGTAGCCACCTATTGCTTACCTACATCTCCTAACATTACTTTACTAGGTTGTCATCCCTATTGATGATGCCAAAGATGCTTGTTGGTATTACCTAGCATTACTACTATAATAATACTAAGCAGTTCTTTATTAATTTATGTGGCTAGGAAGAATAGATATGAAAGGAATCTACAAGCGCAAAGATAATTATACCATTGTAGCACTTCACCCGGGAGTATTCCAAGTATCGTTATTTATATTTTTACCAAAGGGAAGGTCTAGCATGGACATGTATTGATAACTTATACTATTGATGGAGAAGTAAGCCATAACCAATGTTCTACTCGTAATAGGGGTAAGTCATAGGATAAGATATATGATAAGTATTGACTAATAATAATGATAAATCACTTAGAGTACTCCTTTCTATGGCATTAGCATGGTCAGGTAGAATATTAGAGGAATAATTCCTAAGTTATTCTTAATTACAAGTCAAAGCATATATTGATTAGTGCAATTATACCTAGTAATCATTGCTAAGATTATCTTCATATCTAAACATAAGGGATATTACTAAGGAAGATTAAGAACAGAGCTTGTTCTTCCTTCATAACCGGACCCTACGTGCTCCTATATTCAGGGAGTGGACTACAAAGGACTCAATGGCTACCACATGACCTAGAATATAGCGTGTACCCGTAGGTAAACAACGTATAAACACCACGCTTACACAATGTCGACCACTCACCCATGGTACCTTAGACTGAGCGCAATATGAACTTATGCATGAACATGATGATAATCTAACTATGCTAAGCATATAATCAAAGTAGATGATGAATATTATAACGAAGAGCATGAATAAGATGAATACTAATATTATCATAACAATTGTAACTAGCATATAAAAATAATGGAGGTAGAAAAGAGAGGGGTTACAAAGATTATACCAAACCACGCTCTTGACAAGATCGACAATCCAAGCGAAGCCTGCTTCCCTCCCTCTAGACCTAGCCTAACTATCTATGCCCTAGAATATGGTGGAGCTCTGAGGATGATTAGGGTTTCTGTCTTCTCAAATGACTTGATGACTGGGGTTATGCCTAGGGGTGGCAGGGGCTAGTATATATAGGCCGAAGCGTCCAACATGAGCCCTTGGATCAAATTGACTTATAGGATGGCACATATGCAACCTAGGAGGCGGTGGAGAACCGACATTCAAAGGAGGGGTTGACATGAGGGCCCAGGGCACCTGGTGGCCTACCGGTGGAGCTGTCTCTGCCAGGGCACAGAGTCCTCTCAAGTCTTCTAGAGTCTTCTGGTGTCCGTTTCGCTGTGGATAAGCACGATTAAAGTTGACATGTAGGTCCACCTTGATGGTTTTCTAGATAAACCCTACATAAAATATAGATTCACCAAAACACGTAGAATTTGTTAGTTTAAACCCCTAGACCTTTGTTAGTGATTATATTTTTGCCCTTATACATGTTATATTGATGGTTTATAATGGTTGTTAACTACCATAAACAAACTCCCCCAAGCTTAACCTTTGCTAGTCCCTTAGCAAAGCTAAACTTAGTAAATGGATCAGGAGTTGCGTTGATGCTTTCACTCCTCAAAAGTACACATGCGTTTAAACAAGAATTCTCCTCCAGATTAGAATGAACCGATCTGACTTTCAAACTTACCCATATTACCTTCAACCATGGGGCTTCTCACCTTCACTTGGTTCTTGAGCAATTGAAAGATAGAACGATCAAGTCAAGCACTATGTCTCAAGTTCTTTGATCAACCATTATTCTAGAGTTTTTATAGATTTTCCAAAATAAAACTCAGAGCTTCCATTGTATGACACTCTGAAGTCTCTCAATATATGTGGTATTTGTGGATTCTCACCAAGGAAAAAGTGATGTTATGCCTTTCTTTCTTCCTACAACTAAGGCTTATGTGGAGCTCATATGAGTGGAGAAAGCATAAAAGAGCATACTTGCAATACATATATTCTAAAGTCAAACCTTGGATCGAAAGAAAGTTGAGTCATACAATCAAATCAAGATGTGCATGTGTATGGATGTATGTGGTGGATATATATGGTGGCTAACCTATTTCTACTATGCTCCTTGGAAACATATCTCTCTTTTGAAACTTAGAAACATTTGCTAGAGAACAGGGGCTATCTTATTCATCTTCTTTTCTTTTTCTTTTTTTTAGGAAGGCATCTAATTACCCATTGTTTTCAATATCTCGAACACTTGTCCATTTTTTCTCATCTCTTTTTTCTTTTTATCTTTTTTTATGAATATCTTTTGCATAGCCCCATGCCTCTTTATGCAACAAAATTTTTGAGAGATAGCAACAAGAACTTGGAGCATTTATTTGGTGGATATCCTATCAAGAATATTTTTGGTGTTTACTCCTAGTGTAGGAGTAAAACATTTTTAGGTGAATCTAGATGGAATGGCATGTTGTTGTGCCTACCCCCCTAGTGTAGGAGTAGTGCATATTTGGGTGGTGTGTACGTGATCTTGATTTTAAGAGCATGACAAGTCTCTCATAAGGGTCAACAAAGCTTGACTAAACTCAATGCAATGCAAGCAGCATATATGTGGAATTTTTCCTAATCTAAATATCATATATGGCTCTAGTAGGAATTCAAGCTTTGTCATATAGGAGCTCATCATGTAACATTTTTCTATTTTCAAAAGATAAATCTCTAGAACTTTAGTGTCACTTGTAACAAGATAAACAACAGCTCATACCTTCTCATATCATATCCGTCAATTACCTAGACTTAGATCAAGCATAAGCTACCCACGAGTTTCAAGTTCAAAGTAAATTCTTATATCAAAACAGTCGCATCCAAAACTCGGGATAATTCAAGGCTGAAAAGTAGGTACTTGAAAGGAATTACGATAGAGCAACTATTCATCATTTCCATTGCAAGAGATTATTATCAGAGTCCTTTTATTTAGCTCTTAAAAAACAAAATTAAAGAAAACTTAACACACCTTTTATTTTGTTTTCAAAATTTAAGATCACACCTTAATATATATAACTAGCTAAGATAAATTCTTATTTTGCTTTTAGTTTGTTATGCATCTTTTTATGACTTAGAAATAATAGAACAAAAGGGAAAGAAATCCTTAGCTCGATATATGGGGGATGCCTTTCCCCCAAGTTGGATGTTATCGTGGTCTTTCTTAGATTGAGTTTACCAGCAAAAGTATTTCTCATCCGTCCAGAAGTAGGGTTCCTTGTGCAGCGGGTGTAGCAGCGGTTCAGAAAAATGAACTTCAGATGGATGGCTTTACTCTTGATCATCCTACAAAATACTCCAACAAGAAAACCAAAACTTGTGGCACAAATTAGGATAAGGGGTTAGCGGTCAGCCATTCAGAGATTTGTTGTCCTTGGGGGTTTAGTCACATTTACTAATGGTAAAGTTCTAGCAGGATGTCTATTTAATATTTTTTTAGATTTTCTTATTTATATAGTGCAAAAATAAAATATGCATGCATGATATATATATATATATATATGCCACCACAGTGAATATTCTCGTGGGTGTTTACACACAATCAAATTACTCATGCGGGGCTTAGGATTTTTATAATGTGATGATGATATACAATGATGAAACTTTTTATCTTCCTTTTCTAAATGCAATGCTAATGCAGAAAAATGAATATGTTAAAGTGAAAAGTAATTCATGCAATACTAAAAAGTAAATATGGATAACTACCGATGTTACCTCACGGCTAGGGTTCGGATTTTAAGTCCTCTGGACAGGACTTGGCTAGAGAAAAGTTCTTCACTCTTCGAGTGCATGATCCGGTCTCAACGATGGAGACCCAAATGGATGCACATCTTGTGACGGTGTCTCTGATGGTGATGTCACCTTCTCTTTCCATACCTGCTTCTGTGGACTTGACTTAAACGGAGTAAGTTCATCTTTTACAACTTCTTTAGGTTCCTCATCTTCCTCCCAACTTTTCTTTGGGGATTGATTCTTTTGGTTTTAGGATGATCAACGTCTCCTCCTAGAGTGGGACTTCTTTGGCTGCTCATAAGTGGTATAACTATTAAAATAACAACATACCTTCTCTCTAGGGAATTGGAAGTGGATTTGTCCAGATCCGAGGTAGATGATTGTGTTGGTAGTGTTGATGAACGGTCTTCCAAGGATGATGGGCGTATCTTTTTCTTCACCTATGTCTAGAACCATGAAATTGGCAGGGGTAAACTGATCGTGTATTCTTACCATAACATCTTTTGCTATTCCTTCCAAAAATTGGATTGATTGGTCCGCCGTCTGCAATTGCATATATGTAGGGAACAAAGGTTCGTCACCAAATAAGTATTCATACGTTACCTTGGACATTATATTGACACCTGACCCAATGTCGTAAAAGGTCTTATGGAATATTCTTTGTCCAATGGTACACTCGATCGTGGGCATGACTGGGTCATCCTTCTTAGCAAGGAATGGTGAAGCGAGGAGGTTGTCGTACTCTGATCGAAGTGTGTTGATCATGTTGACTGATTCTTCTTGAGGCTACTTGGCCTCGTTCTTCCTCCTTCTCCTATTGTTCTTCTTCTTGGTCACTGATGTCTCTTCAGGCAGGTACGACGTTTGTGGATGTCCGGGAGATCGCAAGATGTGGTTCTTGAAAGAAAACCTTTTCTTCCTATCTTTGATTGTGAAGCAGATCTTGGCACTGTCCGTGTAGATGATGGCTTTTGCAGTGCTTAGGAAAGGTTGGCCCAAAATAATGGGTGCCCTTACATCTCCACCTATTTCCAGAACCACAATGTCTACGGGAACATATGATTGTCCCACTCGAACAATGGCATCTTCAAGAACTCCCTTGGGGTAATAGAGTGACTGATCTGCAAGCTGCAAATGCATATTTGTGTATAACAAAGTATCTCCATTAATTTGATCATAAATTACCTTAGGGATGATGTTGACACTTGCTCCGAAGTCACAGACAGCTTCTTGAAAAATGGGAGGTCCAATGGCAATGGGGATGATAGGTCTTCCTAGATCGCTCTTCTTTTCCATCAAGGTATAATCTATCCACCTTCTCGTCGATGCTTGTATATAGTAATATGCTGCATTGTGAATATCGATAAGATTTATAGTTTCTAGATCTTTTGGTTGCCCTAGAATCTTACCTTTGTTGGACAGAGGAACAGTAGCAGCTAACTGAGCTATTTGTGATTCTATCATTTTATTAAAGCTATGTTGGTTCTTAATGGCAGAAGCAAAGCTATCCATTCTATTATTTATGTTCTCTAGAATTTTATTATTGGTAGCTACCTTTCTAGATAATCCCCCGATAAGTTTGGATTGGCCAGCAATTAATTCTCTCAAGGGTGGTTGATTGAACTTATTAAAATTATTACCTTGATAGTTACCTTGGTAGTTCGGTCTCTGTTGCTGATTCCATCCTTGATTCTACTGAGGACGAAAGTAGTTGTTATTGTTGACAAAGTTCACATCCTCATGGTTTTCAGGACAGTGTTTCCACACACTTCACATGTCATGCAAGAATCATGAATGTGCATGACTTCTTGCTTCTCATTGGCTCGATCTTCAAGCTTCTTCATCAGTAGGTACATCTTGGCAGATAGCATGTCTACCTCCTTGAGTTGATGCATACCTCCACCTCTCTTGCGGGTTTGAACATGTTCTTCATTCCAACCTTGGTTGGAGGCCATGTTCTTCACAAGAGCTGTTGCAGCTGGTATTGTGAGTGATAGGAATGCACCTCCAATAGTAGCATCCATAGTCTCACGGGTACTATTGGTCAACCCATGGTAGAAAGTCTGCATGAGTAGCCAATTCTCCATCCCATGATGAGGACATTCCGCAATGTAATCTTGGAAGTGTTCCTATGCCTCAGGGATAGATTCATCATGTTGTTGCTGAAAGCTTGAGATTCTCCCACGCAGAGCATTGGTTTTACCTATGGGAAAGAACTTGTCTAGGAAGGCAGTGGAGCAGTTATCCCATGTAGTATTTCTATCTTTGTTGGCATAGTACCATTGCTTTGCTTTCCCCAAGAGTGAGAATGGGAAGAGGCGAAGTAATATGGCATCTTGGGTTACTCCTTTGATGGTGAAAGTGCTATAGATCTCCAGGAAGTCTTGGAGATGTGCACTCGCATCTTCATGTGCCTTTCCAGAAAATTGGCTTGCTTGCACCATGTTGATGAGGGCTGGGTTGAGGTTGAATTCATTATCTTCAACATTTACTGTCGGTCCAGTACGGATGTTGGCCATAGTTGGAGCATAGAATTCATAGAGAGTCATGTTAGCCATAGCTTCAAATTCAGGTGTTAAGCTTCGCCTTATATGGTTGTCTTTCGACTTTAAGGCTAGAACTTTCTTGAGTTTAGCTCTATTCCTCCTGATTAATGCTTTTGGATCTTCAACGTAGTTTGTTGGAAGGTCAAAACTAGTCATACATTACCCTGCATAAGATACACAAGTAGACAAAACAAGAGTAAGCTTGTTTGAGCAGGGGTCAATGGTTATCTTTGATCACATCAATAAGTATAGGTTTATTAATACTTCCTTTGCCTAGCTACTTTCCACGGCAACAACACTAGAAATGCTTGTTGGTATTTATTAACTTGTCACTTGTTTTAAGTAGACACCTATTGCTTACCTACATCTCCAAACATTACTTTACTAGGTTGTCATCCCTAGTGATGATGCCAGAGATGCTTGTTGGTATTACCTAGCATTACTACTAGAATAATACTAAATAGTTATTTATTAATTTATGTGACTAGGAAGAATAGATATGAAAGGAATCTACAAGCGCATAGATAATTATACCATTGTAGCACTTCACCCGGGAGTATTTCAGGTATCGTTATTTATATTTTTACCATAGGGAAGGTCTAGCATGGACATGTATTGATAACTTATACTATTGATGGAGAAGTAAACCATAACCAATGTTCTACTCATAATAGGGGTAAGTCATAGGATAAGATATATGATAAGTATTGACTAATAATAATGATCAATCACTCAGAGTACTCCTTTCTATGGCATTAGCATGGTCAGGTAGAATATTAGAGGAATAATTCCTAAGTTATTCATAATTAAAAGTCAAAGCATACATTGATTAGTACAATTATACCTAGTAATCATTGCTAAGATCATCTTCATATCTACACATAAGGGATATTACTAAGGAAGATTAAGAATAGAGCTTGTTCTTCCTTCATAAACAGACCCTACGTGTCCCTATATTTGGGGAGTGGACTACAATGGACTCAACGGGAGTGTCAGATCTGTGATCTACCACATGACCCATAATATAGGGTGTATCTGCATGTAAACAACGTATAAGCACCACGCTTACACAATGTCGACCACTCACCCATGGTACCTTAGAGTGAGCGCTATATGAACTTATGCATGAACATGATGATAATCTAACTATACTAAGCATATAATCAAAGTAGACGATGAATATTATAATAAAGAACATGAATAAGATCAATACTAATATTGTCATAACAATTGTAACTAGCATATAAAAATAATGGAGGTACAAAAGAGAGGGGGTACAAAGATTATACCAAACTATGCTCTTGACAAGATCGAGAATCCAAGAGAAGCCTGCTTGCCTCCATCTAGACATAGCCTAACTATCTATGCCCTAGAATATGGTGGAGCTCTGAGGATGATTAGGGGTTCTGTCTTCTCAAATGACTTGATGACTAGGGTTATGCCTAGGGCTGGCAAGGGCTAGTATAGATAGGTTGGAGCGTCCAACATGAGCCCTTGGATCAAACTGACTTAAAGGACGGCGTAGATGCAACCTCGAAGGCGGTGGAGAACCGACATTCAAAGGAGGGGCTGACATGAGGGCCCAAGGCACCGAGCGACCTATAGGTGGGGCTGTCTCTGCCTCTTTGCCTCAGCATGGAGTCCTCTCGAGTCTTCTAGAGTCTTCTGGTGTCTGTTTCACTATGGATAAGCACGATTAAATCTAACATGTAGGTCCACCTTGACTATTTTCTAGATAAACCCTGTAGAAAATACAGATCACAAAACTCGTGGAATTTGTTAGTTTAAACCCCTAGATCTTCATTAGTGATTATATTTATGCCCTTATACATGTTATATTGATGGTTTATAATGGTTGTTAACTACCATCAACACCCAGGAGCACCCCCCTTTCGGTCAGAGCCTGCGGTGGGACGAGTGATCGAGAGCATCTAGGCTCTAACTTGGGGCCACCTGATCACCCGACGCGCCATGCCTTCTAGGGGCTTCAGTAGCAGGCCCTGACCCTCTCGGGCTGGCCTTCTAGGGCCAACCTACTATGACCATAGATTAGGTCATGAGGAGTACGCCGAGCTCGAGCAAGGGACCCTCATTGGGTCCACCGCTCAACGGCTCCTGCCCTAACTCCAGGGAGTTGGTTGGTTTTGGGGGTGCACCTCTCGAGCGCCTGTCGATCGGGGGGTCAGGTTGCTCTACCTGGGGAGCTAGCGCAGCCATCGAGGCCACCATGGGCCTCCTAATCAGCGGGTGTTCTAGCTTCTAGGCACGTCCCTTCCACTGATGCCTTGAGTAGGCGGTTTAAAGGCGCCTGGGTCACCGTGCCTGGTGGAGGAGTTATGGCATGCACTCCCACGCTGTCCTACTTCGTCTACAAGATGGGGCATTAGGCCCCATTGAGTACATCTAGATGAAGAGGAGCCACGGCACTTGGTGCATGTGGATTCAGGCCATTGATGGCAGCTGGTGGGCCTGAGGGGAGTCAGATCCCCATAGTCCTGTGAGGAGGCATGCGCGGAGTGGGTGGCACACTTGGTGGAAAGTGGAGTGGGGACTTGACTTGTTGTCAATGCCCACCTAACTCTGCCTTTGCTGCACCGCCACCATCATGCAACTAGTTTGAGGCATGCTGCGGGGATCGAAGGAATGCCTAGCCAGTTCCCTGAGGTCTCTTTAGCCGTCCATGGCTGATCAGAGGGCTTGAGGCCACTCATAGCGCATCCACTGGGGATATAAAGAGGGACCCAGGGATGCAGCGCCTTCTATCCCTCCTCCAGCTCCTTCTCTTCTTCCTCTCAGATCGAACTCCTAATGTCCATGGCGATGATGAAGTGCGACGCTTCTCTCCGAGTGAGCCTAGCTCTATCTGCCCGGCGATCACTCCCACGAGGGTGGAAGGACTCCAGCGAAGCAAAGTCGGCGGGCCATGTGGAAGGGGCAAGGGTCGGCACTAAGGGATGGTGTCCTTTCCTTATGCGTTGCCACCCCCTCGACCAAGCATGACACCGAGCTTCTGCCCCACCGTCTTCCTCTAGAGTGTGGAAGGACCCTAGCGACATGAGTCACTAGGGCATCCCTCTTTTATTAGTGGAAGAGCATTTTGGTTGCCTCAGGGGAAACCGTTCAGCTCAAAGCTAGAGCCCAGTGAAGGAGAGGACATGGGCGGAGCGGGGTTCTCCCCTTCATTTCGCCCCTCATCGTCACCGTTGTTGTAGAACCGATTCCGCTCCCTAGGTCGGGGCGGCACCGCTCGGGTCTCCCCGTGCTTGTTGGCAAACTGCGCAACCCTAACCGAGGGTCGGCAAGGGTCGAGTAGGCCGGTGATGTCACCACCGCATGGGCAGTCTTAGGGTAGCAGTTTTTGCCGCCATATATTGTAATTGAGTCATTTCCTATTGATGAAATGAAATTACTTTTGTTTGTAATCTCATTGCCCATGAGTCATGCTCAAAGACTTAGGTCCTTCGTTGGGATGGGCTATTACGATGATGGCCTCAGTGGCCAAGATCGCCATGTCCATTGTAGGTGGACCGTGATGCCTAAGAGGGGGGGTGAATTAGGAAACTTAAAATTCTAGCTCTAAGCTATGGCCTCTTTTTCTAATCTTAGCAAAACCTACGCAAAAGATAAACTATCTAAATGTGCAACTATGGTTTTGCTAATGTGTTGCTATCTCTACCGCAAAAGGAGTAATACGATCAATATAAATGTGGAAGCTAAAGAGCAAGGTAGAGATATGCAAACTCCCATCGACGACTCCGGTATTTTTACCGAGGTATCGAGAAGCACGCAATCTTCCCCCTAGTCCTTGTTGGAGCCCCTCGCAAGGAATCCCTCGCAAGGGCCAAGCTCCTAGTCGGGTAACTCCATGGATAGCCTCGGGCCTTCCCCACGCGCAAGTGGGTCTCTGACGTGCCTTTCGGCAAGCCTCTCCCGGATGCTCCCCACCGTCTTCACTATCAAGCTTTCGGCCAAAATGCCGTGGGCCTTGTTCCCTCCATTACACTGTGGTGGCCACACCAAAAATGCGGTTGGTGTGATCTTGCAAGACAACAAGCCCCTCCGATGTACAACAATGGTGCGCGCAAGCACTGAGTGGTAAGAGATATGCAAACCTCACTAAACACTAGGCCTAAACCTAGAGCAAGCGCATAAGCGGTGGTCTAATCAACCTAAGCACTTCACAAAGCACCTACGCTAATCACCTAATAAAACACTAAGCACTATGCAAGTGGAGATCACTAAAATGGTGTATCAACACCCTTGGTATGTTTCCTTAGCTCCACTCACCTCAAATGGCCGGTTGGGGGTCTATTTATAAGCCCCACTGAGAAAGTAGCCATTGGGGATGAAATCCCGCTTTTCTGCTACTGACCGGACTCTGACCAGCATCCGGTCAGCACTGACGGGACGCGTCCGGTCACCAAAATAGCTCTCTGGAACCTTACTGATGTTGACCGGACTCTGGCACCCAACGTTCGGTCACTTTGCTGCTCAGCGTCCGGTCCAGCGTCTGGTCACCTCTGTGAGATGTCCAGCGTTCGGTGCAGCGCCCGATCACCTCTGTGAGCTGTCCAACATTCGGTCCAGCGTCCGGTGCAACATCCGGTCTGGCGTCCGGTCTCCTCTGTGAGCTCGTTTCTTCGCGATCTTGTGTCTAGCTTGGTTCCTATCTTCATGCTTGGACTTTGCTTGATATCTTGGGTCTTCTCTTGTGCTTCTAAGGTTTTGCTTATGGTGTTGATCATCGGATCATCATGTCGCCTTCGTCCAAGTCACGTCTTGCATCCTATTGAACTACAAAACAATCACATGCAAATTCATTAGTCCAATTTGGTTGTGTTGGTCATCAAACACCAAAATCCAAAGTAAATGAGCCAAGGGTCCATTTTCCTAACAATCTCCCCCTTTTTGGTGATTGATGACAACACGACCAAAGCAAGCAAATAATAAAAATTGGAATTTAAAAACTATCTACTTGCTAAGATGCAATGCAAGTGGCAAGGTTATATGATGCTAAAAGATACTACTTGTCAGACTAAAAAATACTACATAAAACTTATCTTGCCCTTGCAAAATGTCCCCATGTGGCATTACAGATTTAAGCCTTGCTGCCTACAAATTCTCCTCATTACATAGACACCTGTTGCTTACCTACATCTCCTAACATTACTTTACTAGGTTGTCATCCCTAGTGATGATGCTAGAGATGCTTGTTGGTATTACCTAGCATTACTACTAGAATAATACTAAACAGTTATTTATTAATTTATGTGACTAGGAAGAATAGATATGAAAGGAATCTACAAGCGCATAGATAATTATACCATTGTAGCACTTCACCCGGGAGTATTCTAGGTATTGTTATTTATATTTTTACCACAGGGAAGGTCTAGCATGGACATGTATTGATAACTTATACTATTGATGGAGAAGTAAACCATAACCAATGTTCTACTCATAATAGGGATAAGTCATAGGATAAGATATACGATAAGTATTGACTAATAATAATGATAAATCACTCAGAGTACTCTTTTCTATGGCATTAGCATGGTGAGGTAGAATATTAGAGGAATAATTCCTAATTTATTCATAATTAAAAGTCAAAGCATACATTGATTAGTGCAATTATACCTAGTAATCATTGCTAAGATCATCTTCATATCTACACATAAGGGATATTATTAAGGAAGATTAAGAATAGAGCTTGTTCTTCCTTCATAACCGGACCCTACGTGTGCCTATATTTGGGGAGTGGACTACAAAGGACTCAACGGAAGTGTCACATATGCGATCTACCACATGACCCATAATATAGGGTGTATCTGCATGTAAACAACGTATAAGCACCACGCTTACACAATGTCGACCACTCACCCATGGTACCTTAGAGTGGCGCTATATGAACTTATGCATGAACATGATGATAATCTAACTATACTAAGCATATAATCAAAGTAGACGATGAATATTATAATGAAGAACATGAATAAGATGAATACTAATATTGTCATAACAATTGTAACTAGCATATAAAAATAATGGAGGTACAAAAGAGAGGGGGTACAAAGATTATACCAAACTATGCTCTTGACAAGATCGAGAATCCAAGAGAAGCCTGCTTGCCTCCATCTAGACATAGCCTAACTATCTATGCCCTAGAATATGGTGGAGCTCTGAGGATGATTAGGGGTTCTGTCTTCTCAAATGACTTGATGACTAGGGTTATGCCTAGGGCTGGCAAGGGCTAGTATAGATAGGTTGGAGCGTCCAACATGAGCCCTTGGATCAAACTGATTTAAAGGACGGCGTAGATGCAACCTCGAAGGCGGTGGAGAACCGACATTCAAAGGAGGGGCTGACATGAGGGCCCAAGGCACCGAGCGACCTATAGGTGGGGCTGTCTCTGCCTCTTTGCCTCAGCATGGAGTCCTCTCGAGTCTTCTAGAGTCTTCTGGTGTCTGTTTCACTGTGGATAAGCACGATTAAATCTAACATGTAGGTCCACCTTGACTGTTTTCTAGATAAACCCTACAGAAAATACAGATCACAAAACTCGTGGAATTTGTTAGTTTAAACCCCTAGATCTTCATTGGTGATTATATTTATGCCCATATACATGTTATATTGATGGTTTATAATGGTTGTTAACTACCATCAACACCCAGGAGCACCCCCCTTTCGGTCAGAGCCTATGGTGGGTCGAGTGATCGAGAGTGTCTAGGCTCTGACTCGGGGCCACCTGATCACCCGGCGCGCCATGCCTTCTAGGGGCTTTAGTAGCAGGCCTCGACCCTCTCAGGCTGGCCTTCTAGGGCCGACCTACTATGACCATAGATTAGGTCATGAGGAGCGCGCCGAGCTCAAGCAAGGGACCCTCATTGCGTCCACCGCTCAACGGCTCCTGCCCTAACTCCAGGGAGTTGGTTGGTTTTGGGGGTGCACCTCTTGAGCGCCTGTTGATCGGGGTGTCAGGTTGCTCTGTCTGGGGAGCTAGCGCAGCCGCCGAGGCCACCATGGGCCTCCTTATCAGCGGGTGTGGTGGCTTCTTTGCACATCCCTTCCGCTGATGCCTTGAGTAGGCGGTTTAAAGGCGCCTGGGTCACCGTGCCTGGTGGAGGAGTTATGGCATGCACTCCCACGCTGTCCTACTTCATCTACAAGATGGGGCATTAGGCCCCATTGAGTAGATCTAGCTGAAGAGGAGCCATGGCACTTGGTGCATGTGGATTCATGCCATTGATGGCAGCTGGTGGGCCTGAGGGGAGTCAGATCCCCACAGTACCGTGAGGAGGCATGCGCGGAGTGGGTGGTACACTTGGTGGAAAGTGGAGTGGGGACTTGACTTGTTGTCAATGCCCTCCTGACTCTGCCTTTGCTGCACCGCCACCATCATGCAACTAGTTTGAGGCATGCTGCAGGGAGCGAAGGAATGCCTAGCCGGTTCCCTAAGGTCTCTTTAGCCGTCGATGGTTGATCAGAGGGCTCGAGGCCGCTCATAGCGCATCGACTGGGGCTATAAAGAGGGACCCGGGGATGCAGCGCCTTCTATCCCTCCTCCAGCTCCTTCTCTTCTTCCTCTCAGATCAAACTCCTAATGGCCATGGCGATGACGAAGCATGACGCTTCTCTCCGAGTGAGCCTAGCTCTATTTGCCCGGTGATCACTCCCACGAGGGTGGAAGGACTCCAGCGAAGCAAAGTCGGTGGGCCATGTGGAACGGGCAAGGGTTGGCACTGAGGGATGGTGTCCTTTCCTCATGCGTTGCCACCCCCTCGACCTAGCATGACGCCGAGCTTCTACCCCACCGTCTTCCTCTAGAGTGTGGAAGGACCCCAGCGACATGAGTCACTGGGGCTTCCCTCTTTTATTAGTGGAAGAGCATTTTGGTTGCCTCAGGGGAAACCGTTCGGCTCAAAGCTGGAGCCCAACGAAGGAGAGGACATGGGCGGAGCGGGGTTCTCCCCTTCATTTCGCCCCTCGTCGTCACCGTTGTTGTAGAACCGATTCCGCTCCCTAGGTCGGGGCGGCACCGCTCGGGTCTCCCCGTGCTTGTCGGCAAACTGCGCAACCCTAACCGAGGGTCGGCAAGGGTCGAGTAGGGCGGCGATGTCACCGCCACATGGGCAGTCTTAGGGCAGTAGTTTTTGCCACCGTATGTTGTAATCGAGTCGTTTCCAATTAATGAAATGAAATTACTTTCGTTTGTAATCTCATTGCCCACCAGTCATGCTCGGAGACTTAGGTCCTTCGTTGGGATGGGCTATTACGATGATGGCCTCAGTGGCCAAGATCACCGTGCCCATTGTAGGTGGACCGTGACGCCTAAGAGGGGGGGTGAATTAGGCAACTTAAAATTCTAGCTCTAAGCTATGGCCTCTTTTTCTAATCTTAGCAAAACCTACGCAAAAGATAAACTATCTAAATGTGCAACTACAGTTTTGCTAATGTGTTGCTATCTCTACCACAAAAGGAGTAATACGATCAATATAAATGCGGAAGCTAAAGAGCAAGGTAGAGATATGGAAACTCCCATCGACGACTCCGGTATTTTTACCGGGGTATCGAGAAGCACACAAGCTTCCCCCTAGTCCTCGTTGGAGCCCCTCGCAAGGAATCCCTCGCAAGGGCCAAGCTCCCGGTCGGGTAGCTCCGTGGATAGCCTCGGGCCTTCCCCACGCGCAAGTGGGTCTCGGACGTGCCTTCCGGCAAGCCTCTCCCGGATGCTCCCCACCGTCTTCACTATCGAGCTTTTGGCTGAAACGCCGCGGGCCTTGTTCCCTCCGGTACACTATGGCGGCCACACCACAAATGCGGTTGATGTGATCTCATAAGACTACAAGCCCCTCCAATGTACAACAGTGGTGTGCGCAAGCACTGAGTGGTAAGAGATATGCAAACCTCACTAAACACTAGGCCTAAACCTAGAGCAAGCGCATAAGCGGTGGTCTAATCAACCTAAGCACTTCGCAAAGCACCTACGCTAATCACCTAATAAAACACTAAGCACTATGCAAGTGGAGATCACTAAAATGGTGTATCAACACCCTTGGTATGTTTTCTCAGCTCCACTCACCTCAAATGGCTGGTTGGGGGTCTATTTATAAGCCCCACTGCGAAAGTAGCCGTTGGGGATGAAATCCCACTTTTCTGCTACTGACCGGACTCTGACCAGTGTCTGGTCAGCACTGACCAGACGCGTCCGGTCACCAAAATGGCTCTCTGGAACATTACTGATGTTGACTGGACTCTGGCACCCAGCGTCCGGTCACTTTGCTGCTCAGCGTCCGGTCCAGCGTCTGGTCACCTCTGTGAGATGTCCAGCGTTCGGTGCAGCGCCCGATCACCTCTGTGAGCTGTCCAACATTCGGTCCAGCGTCCGGTGCAACATCCGGTCTGGCGTCCGGTCTCCTCTGTGAGCTCGTTTCTTCGCGATCTTGTGTCTAGCTTGGTTCCTATCTTCATGCTTGGACTTTGCTTGATATCTTGGGTCTTCTCTTGTGCTTCTAAGGTTTTGCTTATGGTGTTGATCATCGGATCATCATGTCGCCTTCGTCCAAGTCACGTCTTGCATCCTATTGAACTACAAAACAATCACATGCAAATTCATTAGTCCAATTTGGTTGTGTTGGTCATCAAACACCAAAATCCAAAGTAAATGAGCCAAGGGTCCATTTTCCTAACAATCTCCCCCTTTTTGGTGATTGATGACAACACGACCAAAGCAAGCAAATAATAAAAATTGGAATTTAAAAACTATCTACTTGCTAAGATGCAATGCAAGTGGCAAGGTTATATGATGCTAAAAGATACTACTTGTCAGACTAAAAAATACTACATAAAACTTATCTTGCCCTTGCAAAATGTCCCCATGTGGCATTACAGATTTAAGCCTTGCTGCCTACAAATTCTCCTCATTACATAGACACCTGTTGCTTACCTACATCTCCTAACATTACTTTACTAGGTTGTCATCCCTAGTGATGATGCTAGAGATGCTTGTTGGTATTACCTAGCATTACTACTAGAATAATACTAAACAGTTATTTATTAATTTATGTGACTAGGAAGAATAGATATGAAAGGAATCTACAAGCGCATAGATAATTATACCATTGTAGCACTTCACCCGGGAGTATTCTAGGTATTGTTATTTATATTTTTACCACAGGGAAGGTCTAGCATGGACATGTATTGATAACTTATACTATTGATGGAGAAGTAAACCATAACCAATGTTCTACTCATAATAGGGATAAGTCATAGGATAAGATATACGATAAGTATTGACTAATAATAATGATAAATCACTCAGAGTACTCTTTTCTATGGCATTAGCATGGTCAGGTAGAATATTAGAGGAATAATTCCTAATTTATTCATAATTAAAAGTCAAAGCATACATTGATTAGTGCAATTATACCTAGTAATCATTGCTAAGATCATCTTCATATCTACACATAAGGGATATTATTAAGGAAGATTAAGAATAGAGCTTGTTCTTCCTTCATAACCGGACCCTACGTGTGCCTATATTTGGGGAGTGGACTACAAAGGACTCAACGGAAGTGTCACATATGCGATCTACCACATGACCCATAATATAGGGTGTATCTGCATGTAAACAACGTATAAGCACCACGCTTACACAATGTCGACCACTCACCCATGGTACCTTAGAGTGAGCGCTATATGAACTTATGCATGAACATGATGATAATCTAACTATACTAAGCATATAATCAAAGTAGACGATGAATATTATAATGAAGAACATGAATAAGATGAATACTAATATTGTCATAACAATTGTAACTAGCATATAAAAATAATGGAGGTACAAAAGAGAGGGGGTACAAAGATTATACCAAACTATGCTCTTGACAAGATCGAGAATCCAAGAGAAGCCTGCTTGCCTCCATCTAGACATAGCCTAACTATCTATGCCCTAGAATATGGTGGAGCTCTGAGGATGATTAGGGGTTCTGTCTTCTCAAATGACTTGATGACTAGGGTTATGCCTAGGGCTGGCAAGGGCTAGTATAGATAGGTTGGAGCGTCCAACATGAGCCCTTGGATCAAACTGATTTAAAGGACGGCGTAGATGCAACCTCGAAGGCGGTGGAGAACCGACATTCAAAGGAGGGGCTGACATGAGGGCCCAAGGCACCGAGCGACCTATAGGTGGGGCTGTCTCTGCCTCTTTGCCTCAGCATGGAGTCCTCTCGAGTCTTCTAGAGTCTTCTGGTGTCTGTTTCACTGTGGATAAGCACGATTAAATCTAACATGTAGGTCCACCTTGACTGTTTTCTAGATAAACCCTACAGAAAATACAGATCACAAAACTCGTGGAATTTGTTAGTTTAAACCCCTAGATCTTCATTGGTGATTATATTTATGCCCATATACATGTTATATTGATGGTTTATAATGGTTGTTAACTACCATCAACACCCAGGAGCACCCCCCTTTCGGTCAGAGCCTATGGTGGGTCGAGTGATCGAGAGTGTCTAGGCTCTGACTCGGGGCCACCTGATCACCCGGCGCGCCATGCCTTCTAGGGGCTTTAGTAGCAGGCCTCGACCCTCTCAGGCTGGCCTTCTAGGGCCGACCTACTATGACCATAGATTAGGTCATGAGGAGCGCGCTGAGCTCGAGCAAGGGACCCTCATTGCGTCCACCGCTCAACGGCTCCTGCCCTAACTCCAGGGAGTTGGTTGGTTTTGGGGGTGCACCTCTTGAGCGCCTGTTGATCGGGGTGTCAGGTTGCTCTGTCTGGGGAGCTAGCACAGCCGCCGAGGCCACCATGGGCCTCCTTATCAGCGGGTGTGGTGGCTTCTTTGCACATCCCTTCCGCTGATGCCTTGAGTAGGCGGTTTAAAGGCGCCTGGGTCACCGTGCCTGGTGGAGGAGTTATGGCATGCACTCCCACGCTGTCCTACTTCATCTACAAGATGGGGCATTAGGCCCCATTGAGTAGATCTAGCTGAAGAGGAGCCATGGCACTTGGTGCATGTGGATTCATGCCATTGATGGCAGCTGGTGGGCCTGAGGGGAGTCAGATCCCCACAGTACCGTGAGGAGGCATGCGCGGAGTGGGTGGTACACTTGGTGGAAAGTGGAGTGGGGACTTGACTTGTTGTCAATGCCCTCCTGACTCTGCCTTTGCTGCACCGCCACCATCATGCAACTAGTTTGAGGCATGCTGCAGGGAGCGAAGGAATGCCTAGCCGGTTCCCTAAGGTCTCTTTAGCCGTCGATGGTTGATCAGAGGGCTCGAGGCCGCTCATAGCGCATCGACTGGGGCTATAAAGAGGGACCCGGGGATGCAGCGCCTTCTATCCCTCCTCCAGCTCCTTCTCTTCTTCCTCTCAGATCAAACTCCTAATGGCCATGGCGATGACGAAGCATGACGCTTCTCTCCGAGTGAGCCTAGCTCTATTTGCCCGGTGATCACTCCCACGAGGGTGGAAGGACTCCAGCGAAGCAAAGTCGGTGGGCCATGTGGAACGGGCAAGGGTTGGCACTGAGGGATGGTGTCCTTTCCTCATGCGTTGCCACCCCCTCGACCTAGCATGACGCCGAGCTTCTACCCCACCGTCTTCCTCTAGAGTGTGGAAGGACCCCAGCGACATGAGTCACTGGGGCTTCCCTCTTTTATTAGTGGAAGAGCATTTTGGTTGCCTCAGGGGAAACCGTTCGGCTCAAAGCTGGAGCCCAACGAAGGAGAGGACTTGGGCGGAGCGGGGTTCTCCCCTTCATTTCGCCCCTCGTCGTCACCGTTGTTGTAGAACCGATTCCGCTCCCTAGGTCGGGGCGGCACCGCTCGGGTCTCCCCGTGCTTGTCGGCAAACTGCGCAACCCTAACCGAGGGTCGGCAAGGGTCGAGTAGGGCGGCGATGTCACCGCCACATGGGCAGTCTTAGGGCAGTAGTTTTTGCCACCGTATGTTGTAATCAAGTCGTTTCCAATTAATGAAATGAAATTACTTTCGTTTGTAATCTCATTGCCCACCAGTCATGCTCGGAGACTTAGGTCCTTCGTTGGGATGGGCTATTACGATGATGGCCTCAGTGGCCAAGATCACCGTGCCCATTGTAGGTGGACCGTGACGCCTAAGAGGGGGGGTGAATTAGGAAACTTAAAATTCTAGCTCTAAGCTATGGCCTCTTTTTCTAATCTTAGCAAAACCTACGCAAAAGATAAACTATCTAAATGTGCAACTACAGTTTTGCTAATGTGTTGCTATCTCTACCGCAAAAGGAGTAATACGATCAATATAAATGCGGAAGCTAAAGAGCAAGGTAGAGATATGGAAACTCCCATCGACGACTCCGGTATTTTTACCGGGGTATCGAGAAGCACACAAGCTTCCCCCTAGTCCTCGTTGGAGCCCCTCGCAAGGAATCCCTCGCAAGGGCCAAGCTCCCGGTCGGGTAGCTCCGTGGATAGCCTCGGGCCTTCCCCACGCGCAAGTGGGTCTCGGACGTGCCTTCCGGCAAGCCTCTCCCGGATGCTCCCCATCGTCTTCACTATCGAGCTTTTGGCTGAAACGCCGCGGGCCTTGTTCCCTCCGGTACACTATGGCGGCCACACCACAAATGCGGTTGATGTGATCTCATAAGACTACAAGCCCCTCCAATGTACAACAGTGGTGTGCGCAAGCACTGAGTGGTAAGAGATATGCAAACCTCACTAAACACTAGGCCTAAACCTAGAGCAAGCGCATAAGCGGTGGTCTAATCAACCTAAGCACTTCACAAAGCACCTACGCTAATCACCTAATAAAACACTAAGCACTATGCAAGTGGAGATCACTAAAATGGTGTATCAACACCCTTGGTATGTTTTCTCAGCTCCACTCACCTCAAATGGCTGGTTGGGGGTCTATTTATAAGCCCCACTGCGAAAGTAGCCGTTGGGGATGAAATCCCACTTTTCTGCTACTGACCGGACTCTGACCAGTGTCTGGTCAGCACTGACCAGACGCGTCCGGTCACCAAAATGGCTCTCTGGAACATTACTGATGTTGACTGGACTCTGGCACCCAGCGTCCGGTCACTTTGCTGCTCAGCGTCCGGTCCAGCGTCTGGTCACCTCTGTGAGCTGTCCAGCGTCCGGTGTAGCGTTCGGTCACCTCTGTGAGCTGTCCAGCGTCTGGTCTAGCATCCAGTCACCTCTGTGAGCTCATTTCTTCGCGATCTTGTATCCGGCTTGGTTCCTTTCTTCGTGCTTAAACTTTGCTTCATATCTTGGGTCTTCTCTTGTGCTTCTAAGGTTTTGCTTATGGTGTTGATCATCGGATCATCACATCGCCTTCGTCCAAGTCACGTCTTGCATCCTATTGAACTACAAAACAATCACTTGCAAATTCATTAGTCCAATTTGGTTGTGTTGGTCATCAAACACCAAAATCCAAAGTAAATGGGCCAAGGGTCCATTTTCCTTACAATCTCCCCCTTTTTGTGATTGATGACAACACGAGCAAAGCAAGCAAATAATAAAAATTGGAATTTAAAAACTATCTACTTGCTAGGATGCAATGCAAGGGGCAAGGTTATATGATGCTAAAAGATACTACTTGTAAGACTAAAAAATACTACATAAAAACTTATCTTGCCCTTGCAAAATCTCCCCATGTGGCATTATGGATTTAAGCCTTGCTTCCTACAAATTCTCCGCATTACATAGACTAATCCATAATCCACTATCCTCCCTTTCTCGGACCATTACCATTTGTAGACCATTACCACTTATAAATTATTATGATCTAGCTTATGGCCCTACAAATTAATGTTTGCTTTTGGTCCTCTAAATTCTCCCCTTTTGGAATTAAACACCAAAAAGGAAGACATTAGTAGCACAAGGGAGGGTCAAACTTTGTGATCCTTTGTGTGTAGAGTGGAATAGGTCACAAAATTTGACTCTCACATTATATAGATTGAGCTCCCCCTAAATATATGCATACATATGGTAGAAAGCAAGGCATATGCATTTTTGGCAAATTATTGCTCAAGGGAATTTAATCTATATAATGCATGGAGAAAGCATATAAATATCAAAATGAAATCAACATGATGATATCGGTTTAGAAATACCACATGTGTAAACCAATTTGATTTCTACCACTTGCAATAGGTGGTGGATATTTGAAGTATGATGCTTAACTCCGAGGACTCCATTTTCCTTGCAATGAGACTACTACACACATGATAAGCTTGAAAAGGTGTAAGTCTCAAAGCATCCAACTTGTAGAGTAACCTCCCCCTAAATTTGTGCACACAAGTGTGGGATACTTGTAGAAGTCATGCACATTGATTTTAGAATCAATAATACCACTTGAAAGATGACATCTCATCAACATGAGAATCATTTTCGAAGATGACATTTGGGAGAAATTATCTACAATTTGGAGTTTGGCACATATTAGATGAACAATCAAAAGACAAGCTATGTGTTGTGCTCCTAAACAATTTTAAACCATGTAGGTTTGCTCCAAGGGTTAAGAATGAAACCGAGCAAACCTACCATAAGATATACCTAGTGTATGCATGACAAAAGATATAAGCATGCAAATGCAAACATAGGCATGAAAAGTAACTAGATGCTTAAAGATACCAATTTGTAAGAAATACCACTTGTAGGAAATGCAAATTGATACTACTTGAAGGAAATTGAATCTAGTTACCTAACATGGGAAGGGGAATTTGGGTCCATAGTATTCACTAACCCACTTGGCAATGATTTTGTCCATCATGATGCACCCCATGAAATACACCCATACTTTGCCAAGTCTCCAAATTCCCCGATGTCCATTGGACTTCTCACTTCCCTTTCGAGATCCAAACCTTCTTGGTGCTCTTCATGTTGGAAATAATTTCCTTTGGCACCCAAAAGCGTTTGACCCCATTGTTGGCTTGCTTGTTCACCTTGATGGCCACCACCTTGTCATTTTTCTTTTTCTTTAACAAGTATGGTGTGGAGGCCTTCTTCTCCACCTTGTTGGTGTAGGTGTTGGAGAGCTTGCTTGTTTGATTCTTCTCTTTCTTCTTTGCTCCTCCCCCATTCTTCACCTTGCACTCAAAGGACTTGTTACCTTTCTTGTGGCACACGTAGCAAACCACAGTTTGTCCTTCATCAAGCTTCTTCACTCCCTTGACGGTGTTATCTTGATGAAGTTGGGCTTGCTTTGGCTTGCCTTTTACTTGAGTCAAGTCCTTGGTGAGGCGAGCTACTTCTTGCTTGAGTTGCTCATTCTCCTTTGCAACCTCTTGTGTGCATGTATCTACAACAACTTTCTCAATACAAACTTGGTTGCACAAAGATGAGTCTAAACATAAATCATTACAAGAAGTAGAGGCATCCTTTTTAGACATGTTAAAGATAAAACTTTTCTTTTTAGATGCCTTGGTTGGGGTTGTACTAACGGCTTCAAGATTAGCAACTTTATTTGTTAGCTCATCACAATGTTTGCACATGGTTTCCATTTTAGCAAGCAAACTTTTTAAGCATCTTGTGAGCTAGCTAACTTCTCTTTTAATTTTTCATTTCTCTTTACAAGTTGCTCATCATTGATTGTGCATGCATTTGTTGTTGCACTAGCCTTAAGTTGCTCAAATTTAGTAGATAGTTCAACATTGAGATTAGCAAAGTTCTCATATTATTCAAGCAAAGTTTTGTATGCTTTTTGTGAACTATCTAGCTTTTCTTTTAATTTCTTGAGCTTCTTTTGTTGACTAGTGAAAATTTTAGCATAATTAAGATTTTGTTGCACAATTTCATCATAAGAAGGCATTTCATCATCACTATCACTCTCACTAGAGGATGAGCTTTCATTACCTCGTGCCATAAGGCACATACGAGAAGAGCTTGATGATGAGTGCTTGCACCCTCGCCTCTTGTGATGGTGTTCTTCTTCACTTGAAGAATCATCCCATGACTTTATTGATGTGAGGGCTTGGTTCTTGCATGCCTTCTTCTTTGTCTTGGGTGTGGGCTTGTTTGGACAAACTTCCACAAAGTGCCCCAACTCGCCTCATCCATAGCATCCTCTCTTTCTTTGCTCATTTCTTTGATTGGTGAAAATGAGATCTTGGATTTGGATGGGCACACCCTTGACATTGAGCCTTTGGATCATCTTCTCCACCTTGTTGATAAGTTTGATTGATTCTTCATCAAGGTCGGAGGTGGAGGAGGAAGATTGATCATCATCACTTGATTCTTCTTCATCATCATCATCTTCATCTTCACTTGAGGAGCTTGAGCTTGAGCTTGTCTCAACTTGCTTGCCCTTCATCTTCTTTTTCTCGCTACATGCGAGAACTTTGCCTTTGCTTGATGAAGAGGCTTCTTCTTGACCCATCTTACGTGACATTTCAAATGCCACTATCTTGCCAATGACTATGCCCGGGGTCATGGTGCTCAAGTCCTCCATGTTGTGAAGGATGGTGATGATGCTTGCATATTTCTTTTGTGGTAACACGGAGATGATCTTCCTCACATTGTCCACATCATCTAGCTTTGTTAGTCCTATTGAATGGAGCTCATTGATAATTAGATTCAAATGAGAATACATATCATGAACAAGCTCATCATCATTCATTGTAAAGGAATCATACTTTTATTTAGCTAGACAATGTTTTTGCTCACGGACATTAGATGTGCCGTCATGGAGCTCTTGGAGTTTTAACCAAATTTCATGTGCCATATTTAAAGTGAACACTTGGTTAAACACATCCATGCTAAAAGATTCAAACAGGCAATTCTTAGCTCTAGCATTGAAATGTATTTCCTTTTCTTCACTCTTTGTGGGTTTATCGGGATTCTTAATGGTTTTCATCCCGTCATGAGTGACTCTCCAAACACCCAAATCAACCACCTCAAGATAGCAAGCCATTCTAGCTTTATAATAGGGGAAGTTAGTGCCGTCAAAGTGCAGAGGCCTAGAGGTATCCATCCCAACCACTCTAAATAGCGTCGGCTCAACGGCGGTTAAGCCAAAGGTCCAAATTGAGCCAACCGGCTCTAATACCAATTATAGGTGGACCGTGA
Organism: Miscanthus lutarioriparius; assembly: GCA_904845875.1. NCBI lineage: Eukaryota > Viridiplantae > Streptophyta > Magnoliopsida > Poales > Poaceae > Miscanthus > Miscanthus lutarioriparius. The sequence continues at coordinate 68,182,060 of CAJGYO010000001.1, read as the reverse complement.
CGAGTAAGAGGGGGGTGAATTAGGCAACTTAAAATTCTAGCTCTAAGCTATGGCCTCTTTTTCTAATCTTAGCAAAACCTACGCAAAAGATAAACTATCTAAATGTGCAACTACGGTTTTGCTAATGTGTTGCTATCTCTACCGCAAAAGGAGTAATACAATCAATATAAATGCAGAAGCTAAAGAGCAAGGTATAGATATGCAAACTCCCGTCGACGACTCCGGTATTTTTACCGAGGTATCGAGAAGCACGCAAGCTTCCCCCTAGTCCTCGTTGGAGCCCCTCGCAAGGAATCCCTCGCAAGGGCCAAGCTCCCGGTTGGGTAACTCCGTGGATAGCCTCGAGCCTTCCCCACGCGCAAGTGGGTCTCCGACGTGCCTTCCGGTAAGCCTCTCCCGGATGCTCCCTGCCATCTTCACTATCAAGCTTCCGGCCGAAATGCCGCGGGCCTTGTTCCCTCCAGTACACTGTGGCGGCCACACCGCAAACACAGTTGATGTGATCTCGTAAGACTACAAGCCCCTCCGATGTACAACAATGGTGCGCGCAAGCACCAAGTGGTAAGAGGTATGCAAACCTCACTAAACACTAGGCCTAAACTGTAACATCTCGGGTGTTTAAAATACTAAAACCTGACATGTCATCATATGCATTGCAAAGCATTTGGCATTTGGTGAAAACTTTGAGATGCATACACTAAAACAAGTTTATATTCATGTGGTATGTGTTGAATTGTATTGGTTGACTCTAGTTCAAAGTTTGTTTGGATTTTGAATTTTTCGAGAAAACCCCGCTTTTCAACATTTAAATCCTACCCTGAAAACCCATTTAAAAATCTAAGCATAATTTGGGGTTGATCCCAAAAGAAAAAGTGTAGATCTTGGCAAGTTATACAAAGTTTGTTTTTGGAGTTTTTCAAGTTGTTTAGAAAAATTTTGAGTAATTCAAAAAGGTGTAATTCGTTAAATTTCCCTATTCAAATTCAAAAGTTGATTTCAAAATCTAGACCGAATTAGGAGATGGTTATAAAAGCAAAGTTGTAGAACTTTTAATTTTGAACAACTTTTATTTTTGGAGATTTTTGAGTTGTTATAAAAATTTGAGAGTAATTTGTGAATTTTGGCGAATGGCAAACTTGTAAATTTTGTGAACAGTGTTCACCACCGAACATACATGGCCGGCGACCGTCTTCGTCATTCCAGGCGCGTGCGTGGCGGTCTTGGCTTCGCGCTGGCGCGGGAAAGGCGTCGCCGTGGCTTCTCCTTGCTTCCTTGGCCGCCCTATAAAGCTCCGACGCCGTCGTCGTCGTTCTTCCTTCGCCCTCTTTTTTTCCCGACGTTGCCGATCATCTCCGGTGAGCTCTCGTCGTCGAATCGAAGGCTCTCTCTGCCGTTGCAAAGAAAGCATCCTTTAGTCTCCGTCTTATCCTTGCGCGCTTAGCCAACCCATCAATTCGGCTTAATTTCACCGGAAACCGCCACTCGTCAGATTTCTTCTCCACGGCCGGTCGTCCCGTAAATCACGCCCGCGTGCTGTCGCGGGCCAATGCTCTGGTGAGTCTCTCGCCTTTGCCGAAGTCTTGCTTTCGCTTCACCAAGACCGATGTAGTTCTTTGTGACCTATTGGTTTCTCATTTTGACCACCATAGCTACGAGCATCGCCGTCGTCGAAGATCGCCTCGCCGTGGACCGGCCGCCAACGCCGACTGTGTCCTCGTAGCTTATCCGGTCTCATTCTTTGCTCCAGCGTGTTCGTGGTGAGCTATGGACCTTCCCATGCCCTCTGTTTCTCCGTTTTCGGCTTTGTTTTCGCCGGCTTGGCGTTGTGTGTCGCCGTGCCATCAGTAGCCGCCATGGGCGGCGTAGTGCTCGGTCCAGCGAAGAATTGGTGGCGTTTTTGCCACAAACAAATGCTTACGTGTGATGTAGTGATCATGATAATGCCTTCGCTGTCGCCGTTGATCTCGCCGCCGTCGAGATATCAGCCGGTCAGCGCCATCATCATCGTAGTCAAAGCGGGAGGAAGGGGATGACATGTGGGGTCACCATGTCGATGACTCGGCGTTCAAATGGATTTTTCTATTTTCATATTTGAATGAATAGTGTATACATTTTTTGTTATTTTGTGTAGATTTATTTAGAGCTCCAAAATTATGAAAATTTTTGTGTGACTTCTCTGTGGTGTAAAGTATTTAAGAAAACTATGAAATAATGTTTTTCAGTACTTTTTGAATGTGATAAAAATTGCTCAATTTATTAATAAATGGATTTCCATGAATTTTCTAGGCTTATTTACTTGTCAAAAAAATTATGAAATTTGTTTTGCCACTTAGTTATCATGTAATGAACATTTACAAAAAATTTTAGCTCAATTGGAATAAGTTGATTTATTTCATAATTTTGAATTAAATAATTAATTCATAAAAGCAAATAGTAACCTTTAGTGATTTAGGTTTTATTTGTAATTTTGGATTGAGTGATGACCTTGGGTCATTTGTTGTTAATGATCCTTGGCAGTTGATGTATATGTTACGAAAAAGATTTAGTTTGTTTGACTTGCAACTGTACCGCGAAGGAAAGTTGTATTCAAATTGTTAATTTTTGTATCCATCATCGAGCATCATATTTCGTATTCCGCATCATGTTAAACATGGCATTGTATTATGTGTAGTGAACGAAGGTGAACACGTGGTAGTTAATCAAGTTGTTGAGGAGGTTAATCCGTCTGTTGAGGTCGGACCGAATACTTGTGAAGCGTCGCAAGAGCCGGACTTTTCCGTCAACGAAGGCAAGCCCCGGATGCATACAACCCTACCTTGTGTTTTACAAATTAATTTCGCTTTTGCTTTCCATTACTGCATTAGGTGATTAGGAGTTAGGTAAAAGCCTAATTGGTGCATTACCACCCTTGTTATTCCATATTTACCATATTACCAGTTTTGAACTCGTATATGCCTAGTTTTGCTTAGCTATGCGTAGAACGATGAAGTCGGTGACTACCTGCCACCTGCAAGTTTTAAATGGAACATTGGTTAATTATGTTAGCATGTGATATGGGAATGTGGAGTAATAAATCTAAATCGGGCGGACTCGGTGTGTGTGAGCCACAAGACATGGAGGTCTTATGAGCGGGATCTTTCCGCCTGTGTCGATTAAGGCACGTCTGTTGTTGAATTACATGAGGTGAGAATTTGTAGTACTAACCACATACTCCGGTAAGCCTGAACTTGGCAATTCTATTACGAGAATGGCTACTCACAAGACCGGGAGTGGAGAGATGGCGAGAATAGCGTGTACCCACATGGCAATGGGCTGGATTGGTGGAGTAATCTTGTATTCTCGGTGGCGCGGACCCGTTCTTGTTTTAGAGGATCCAAGGGTAGGTTGGTATATGTAGGTCGGGGACCGCATATGTCGTGGTGGTCTGGAATCCCATTTGGGTTTATAATCGGTTCGAATCGTCGTTGCTCCTCGGTTATGGAGACTCAACTCACTGCTCATCATCGCCGTAGTAATTAATAACTGGAACTTGAGGATGGTTTGAGAAGGTGTTGGTTATGAAGTTTCATGATATCAATGAGGATCATGTCACTTTGTATATGATCTTTATGAAGTTTTAAATGTTGATATATAGATTTTTGTTAAAATGCTTTTACATAAAAGAACCTCGATTATTGCTAAAGCCATACCTTGAATCCCATGAGCCTGCATTTTGCGTTCTTTTAATTCTTATTTCGGTTAAGTCTTGTTGAGTACTTTTGTACTCGTGGTTCGTTGACCTTGTTGCGGTGAGTCTCATGAGCAGATCTGTTGTGGATCATCTTTGCATGATGATTGTATCTTGTGATGACGTTGAGAAGTAATTGTGTGGCCCTTGGGCAGGGCAGCCTCATTGTGTGTTTTGTATTATATTATAATGCCGCTCCACTACTTTGGTTTGTTTTAATATCGAACTTAGTTGTATGGTTTGAAACAAATGGTTTGTAAACTATGTTATTGTAAGTCTTCCGCTACTTTTACTCGATGTATTTATTTGAATAAACTGTTGTAATATCGCAATGACTCTGTAATGTGATCCCGCGAAAATCGTGGATGATTCGGGGTTCCCGAGGACACCCGACAAGTATTCTTAAATTACCAGAACATATGCATAGATGTCAAAGGTCGTTGGACAAAGGAGTGCATGTGGGCCCCTGTAATTTAGGAGATTTGCTTCGCCAGAATGGTATCAGAAGCGATCGTTACAAAGTTTTTGTGGTATTGGTTTACAAAAACTTCAAAATGATTTGGGATGACTAAATTTAACTTGATTAATTTGGTCCAAATTGCTTCTGACTTATCTTATTTCTTTCTCACCATTCCTTATTTGATTAAAAAGGTTTTGTGTGGTGGAGTAGTAATATTACTATGCCCTATATAAAGATAAATGTTGTTTATGTGCATTATAAACTTTGATGTTTTTGTTCGTAAGAACGATTCATGCATCATGAATAATTCACCCGTTACTTCCTTCACCTCTTAGTCTGGAGTTGAGTAGTGAGTCTAGTTTGAGTAATATAATCCATCTTAGCTACTTATTGGATTTTGATCAAATGGTCTTATTTGGATTAAATGGGCTTCCTACAGTATGGCTCGTACCAAGATGACGCCCCGTAAGTCCACTGGACCCAAAGGAGTTCCTCATCACCAACTTGCCCCTAGAAACAATGGTGCTAGCAGTAGCAGTTCTAGGCCTGATCCCCAGGCAGAGATACAGAGGATTTCTACAGAGTTAGCACAAGCTACTAGAGATAGGGCTTTGGATGCTATACAGGTAGGAGAATTACGGGATCAATTGAGGCGTCTCACCACTGCACACAGGAACTGCGAAAGCATGTTAGTTCGTACGGTGGAGGGACGAAATGAAGCCTGGCATAGGGAGAATGTAGCTAGAGCTAGAACTCATGAGCTAGACTTCTATGTAGAAGATTTAGAAGAACATAATACCTATCTACATGAGGAAGTTCATAGGCTTAGCAATCTACTAAACCCAAATCATGAGCCTCAAGCTGATGCCATGGACCCCGGTGTCATCCTTGCCGATGATAGCGAATCGGAAGAGGAAGAAGAAGAAGATCCTGAAGAATTAGTAATGATCAATGAAAGTGATGATGAAGGCGGTAATAATTCTGGAATGGATACCGAGCCTGAAGTTTGAAGTAATCATGGAAAAGAGTAGAGTTGTGTTATAGTTAATCTTGGTTAAGCTATGTATCTTGTTTTGGTACATATAGGGTCTGGTGTTTATAGTAATAAACCCTATGTTATGTGTCTGGAGTAAGCTATTGTGCAATTCAATAAAGGCTTGTGAATAAAGTTTGGTTTGTTATGAGCAGATGCGTCGTACGCGGGGATCGCATATCCCTGGTACTTCACAAGATGATGATGATATCCCCAACCTGCCACCGATGCCGACCAATCTGGCTGATGCTATCGCTGCATTAGTCAATGTGACTATGGAAAATTCTCGTTTGCTTCATGAGATGGCTCAAAGTAATCAGAATCAGATGCATGGAAACCGTGGCCGCAATCATAACAGGCATGAGGCTACCTATGTGGATTTCACGGATACAAAACCCCCGGTGTTCACCAAGGCAGATGAACCACTGGAGGCTGATGACTGGCTTAGGACCATGGAGCAGAAATTTGATCTTATTCACTGCACAGAGTTTCAGAAACCGGTGTTTGCTGCCCAGCAACTTAGAGGTGCAGCTGGTGCTTGGTATGCAAATCTGATGGCCATGCAACCCGCAGGCGTTCCGTTAACTTGGACAGAATTTTGCACTGCTTTCAGAGCCCATTATATCTCAGAAGGAGTGATGGCTATGAAGCTGGATGAATTCCTTGCTTTGAGGCAAGGGGATCAAACGGTTATGCAGTATGTGGGAAGATTCAATCATCTGTCGTAGTATGCATCTGAACATGTCAATACGGATGCCAAGAAAAAGAAATGGTTCATGAGAGGTCTGAATACCAAACTGCAGACAATGATGATAGCCTGTACCAATATCACTTATCATGAGGCAGTAAATATTGCAATTGCTTCAGAGGCAAAGTATCGGTAGCATAAGGAGCTCAAGAAGAAAAAGAATGTGCCGTTTGGACCTTTTGGTGGAAACCAAAAGAGGCAGAGAGTGATTTATCATCCAATAAACCATAATCGTCCTCCTTATCGTCCGTCGCAGTTCCAAGCTGGGCAACAGTCAAATGTCCGTCCTGCGATAACCTATCCGAACTCACAGTCAACCAATGCTCCTGGTGGTAATGCTCCAACGTCATAGGGTCACAACTATCCGTGTTACAATTGTGGAAGGACTGGTCATTTCTTCAGGGAATGTCCATACCCTAGGCAGGCTAATCAAAATTATCAGAAGGCCCCTGCCAATCAACAACAGGGTCAGGCACCAAACAAGAACCACAATCAGAATGCTTAGAAGGGCAAAGATGAGAGGAAGACAGGACGGGTGTTCTATATTCAAGCTGGAGAAATTCCGGAAGGGGAGCCAGTGATGATGGGTATGTTTCCTGTTGCCAATCACCCTGCAGTTATACTTTTTGATTCTGGCGCATCGCATTCATTCATCAATAGAACATTTGTCGTGAAGCATGAAATTTCAATTGGGGCAACAAAGGAAAGTTTCTTTGTGCAGTCGCCCGGGGGACGTCTGTGTACTAAGGAAATGGTGTACCAGGTACCCATAAACCTGGGTGGGCATATGTTTCCCACTACCATGATTATCCTTAAGGATCAGGATATAGATGTAATCTTGGGAATGAATTGGATGTATCAAACATATAAGGTGTTATAGATGCTTTGAATAGGACTTTAAGAGTAAGTTTGCACGATAGTAATTCTCAACTTCTCATCCAACTTCCAACCTTAAGAAGATCGGTGGGCTGAGTTTGTGTAATCGCCGTCAAAGAGATTAGAGATATCCCGGTAGTATGTGAATTTCGATGTGTTTCTCGAGGATTTACCCGGTCTACCACACGATAGGGATGTACAGTTTAACATAGAGTTACAACCTGGAACAGCTCCGATTTCTCGGAGAGCTTATAGAATGCCACCTAAGGAATTGGCCGAGTTGAAGGCTTAGTTACAAGAACTAATTGAGAAGGGTTTATCCAACCTAGTTCCTCACCTTGGGGATGTCCAAGCAATTTTGTGAAAAAGAAAGATGAGACCACGAGGTTATGTGTTGACTATCGTCCGTTGAATGAAGTGACCATCAAGAATAAGTATCCATTACCTCGGATAGATTTGCTTTTTTGATCGGTTGGCGGAGCCAAAGTTTTTCCAAGATAGATTTGAGATCAGGGTATCACCAAATTAAGATAAAGCCTGAAGATATTCCCAAAACGGCATTTACCACGAGATACGGATTATATGAATACTTGGTGATGTCTTTTGGTTTGACCAATGCTCCAGCTCATTTCATGTATCTGATGAACTCAGTATTCATGCTTGAGCTAGACAAGTTTGTAGTAGTATTTATAGATGATATACTAGTATATTCCAAGAATAAGACATAACATGCAGAACACCTCAGAATTGTTCTGACTCATTTGAGAGAACATCAATTGTATGCGAAGTTCAGCAAGTGTGATTTTTGGCTTAAGGAAGTGCAATTTCTTGGACATGTCTTGTCAGCCGAAGGAGTTGCGGTTGATCCCGGCAAAGTGAGGGATGTGCTTGATTGGAAACCGCCAACCACAGTTCATCAAGTTCGGAGTTTTCTTGGATTGGCGGGATATTACCGTCGGTTTATTCCAGAATTCTCTAAAGTATCAAAACCTATAACTGAATTGTTGAAGAACCAAGTCAAGTTTGTCTGGTCATCAGATTATGAAGAGGCTTTCCAGACTTTAAAAAGGCTGTTGACTACTGCACCAGTGTTAGCTCAACCTGATATCAAGAAGTCGTTTGATGTTTATTGTGATGCTTCAGGTATTGGTATTGGATGTGTGTTGATGCAAGAAGGCCGAGTCATTGCCTATGCGTCCAGACAACTTAAGCAACATGAAGAACACTATCCTACTCATGATTTGGAGTTAGCGGTGTGGTTCATGCTCTAAAGATTTGGCGGCATTACGCTTGGTAATACGTGCCATATGTATCTGCACCACAAGAGCTTAAAATATATCTTTACTCGATCGAGTTGAACATGCGACAAAGAAGATGGTTAGAACTAATTAAGGATTACGATTTGGAAGTACATTATCACCCCTGGTAAAGCCAATGTAGTTGCAGATGCTCTCAAATCGAAAAAGCTATTGTAATTGCACGACAAGAAGAACAATGGGTTTGACTTTATGTCAAGAAATGGAGAAGCTAAATGTAGAAGTAATTCAACAAGGTAGTTTGACCAACATAATTGTTGAAGCCACTATTCGAGATCAAGTTATTCTTTGCTCGGAAGGAAAACAAGGGTATAGCCCATATCAAGGAAAGAGTCCGAGAATGGAAAGGCGGAATGTTTCAAATATAGATAATGAAGGTGTGCTATGGTTCAAGGATCGTTTGGTAGTACCAAAAGTTTCTGAGTTTACGACGATCAATTCTTGAAGAAGCACATGCTACTAGGTTATCTATCCATCGGGAAGCAACAAGATGTACCATGACTTAAAACAAAGGTTTTGGTGGACAAAAATGAAGATAGAAATTGTGAGATATATAGCAAAGTGTGATACTTGTCAAAAGGTGAAAGCTATACATTTGAGGTCTGCTGGAGAACTACAACCCTTACCTATTCTAGCTTGGAAGTGGGAGGACATAAGTATGGACTTTATTGTTGGTCTACCCAAGACAGCAAAGGGATTTGACTCAATATGGGTTATTGTAGATCGACTCACTAAGTCAGCACACTTTCTTCCTGTCAAGACTATATATCCCACTGTCCAATACGCCAAGATATATTTAGCAAGAATTATGAGTCTCCATGGAATACCAAAGACCATAGTGTCCGATCGGGGTACACAGTTTGTCTCCAGTTTTTTGAAACAATTGCATTCTTCCTTGGATACCAAGCTCCTGTATAGTACAGCTTATCATCCACAGACTGATGGACAGACTGAAAGAGTCAATCAAGTGCTTGAAGATATGTTAAGGTGTTGTGTCCTTAATTATTCCAACAAGTGGGACGAATGCTTACCTTTGGCTGAGTTCTCATATAATAATAGTTATCAGGAAAGCATTAGAATGGCTCCATTTGAAGCACTCTATGGCCGTAGGTGCAGAACATCGCTGAGTTGGTCGGAGCCCGGAGAAAGAAGATTCTTTGGAGTTGACCTTGTGAAAGAAACGGAAGACAAGGTTAGGTAAATACAGAGTAATTTGAAAATAGCTCAGTCCCACCAAAAGAGTTATGCGGATAGACGACGGAGACCATTGGTGTTTAACAAAGGAGATTTTATATATCTAAAAGTATCACCAATGAAGGGAGTTAACCGTTTTGGTGTTAAAGGAAAGTTGGCACCTCGATATATTGGACCATTTCAAATTTTGGAGAGATATGGAAAAGTGGCCTATCGCTTGAAATTACCAGAACATTTATCAGCTGTACATGATGTGTTCCATGTGTTTCAGTTGAAGAAGTGTCTCCGAGTGCCTGAGCGGAATGTTGAAGTTGAAGGAGTGGAACTTGAACCAGATCTGACTTATTCAGAATATCCTATCCGAGTGTTGGATCAGAAAGATCGTGTTACTCGAAGGAGAACAATAAAGTTCTACAAGATACAATGGAATCAACATTCAGAAGAGGAAGCTACCTGGGAATCCAAAGATTACTTGTTAGAAAAGTTTCCAGAGTTTCTAGCGTCAATATAGAATAGAATAATGTTAGTTGAGCTCAGTTACTTCAAATTATGTTTTGTAAAAGAACCTCAGTTGTTTTATGGAAAAGTTTTGGATGTTTTTGGATTGACGCATTTCCTTTTCCATTACTTACTCAATGGCTTTGAATCTCGGGGCGAGATTTCTTTTAGGGGGAAGGATTGTAACATCTCGGGTGTTTAAAATACTAAAACCTGACATGTCATCATATGCATTGCAAAGCATTTGGCATTTGGTGAAAACTTTGAGATGCATACACTAAAACAAGTTTATATTCATGTGGTATGTGTTGAATTGTATTGGTTGACTCTAGTTCAAAGTTTGTTTGGATTTTGAATTTTTCGAGAAAACCCCGCTTTTCAGCATTTAAATCCTACCCTGAAAACCCATTTAAAAATCTAAGCATAATTTGGGGTTGATCCCAAAAGAAAAAGTGTAGAGCTTGGCAAGTTATACAAAGTTTGTTTTTGGAGTTTTTCAAGTTGTTTAGAAAAATTTTGAGTAATTCAAAAAGGCGTAATTCGTTAAATTTCCCTATTCAAATTCAAAAGTTGATTTCAAAATCTAGACCGAATTAGGAGATGGTTATAAAAGCAAAGTTGTAGAACTTTTGATTTTGAACAACTTTTATTTTTGGAGATTTTTGAGTTGTTATAAAAATTTGAGAGTAATTTGTGAATTTTGGCGAATGGCAAACTTGTAAATTTTGTGAACAGTGTTCACCGCCGAAGCTACATGGCCGGCGACCGTCTTCGGCGTTCCAGGCGCGTGCGTGTCGGTCTTGGCTTCGCGCTGGTGCGGGAAAGGCATCGCTGTGGCTTCTCCTTGCTTCCTTGGCCGCCCTATAAAGCTCCGACGCCGTCGTCGTCGTTCTTCCTTCGCCCTCTGTTTTTCCCGACGTTGCCGATCATCTCCGGTGAGCTCTCGTCGTCGAACCAGTGCCTCTACCGTTGTAGCAAAGCATCCTTTAGCTCCGTCTTATCCTTGCGCGCTTAGCCAACCCATCAATTCGGCTTAATTTCACCGGGAACCGCCACTCGTCGTATTTCTTCTCCACGGCCGGTCGTCCCGCCATCGAGCCCGCGTTGCCGTGGCCAGTGCGCTACGGTGAGTCTCTGCCCTTGTTGAGTCTTGCTTCGGCTTCGCCGCACTGATGTAGTGCTTTGTGACCTATTGGTTTCTCATTTTGACCACCATGGCTACCGGAGCATCGCCGTCGTCGAAGATCGCTCCGCCGTGACCGCTGTCAACATCGACCTGTGTCCTCGTAGCTTATTCGGTCTCATTCTTTGCTCCAGCGTGTTCGTGGTGAGCTACTGGACCTTCCCATGCCCTCTGTTTCTCCGTTTTCGGCTTTGTTTCGCCGACGTTGTGTTGCCGTGCCACCGCAGCCGCCATGGTCAGTGTAGTGCTCGGTCCAGGCAGTAATTGGTCGCGTTTATGCCACAAATCGGTGCGCCGTGATGTAGTGATCATGATAGTGCCTTCGCCGTCGCCGTTGATCTCGCCGTCGTCGAGATATCGCTGGTCAGCGCCATCATCGCCGTAGTCAAAGCGGGAGGAAGGGGATGACAGGTGGGGTCACCATGTCAGTGACTCAGCGTTCAAATGGATTTTTCTATTTTCAGATTTGAATGAATAGTGTCTGTTTTTGTTATTTTTGTGTAGATTTATTTAGAGCTCCAAAAATTATGAAAATTTTTGTGTGACTTCTCTGTGGTGTAAAGTATTTAAGAAAACTATGAAATAATGTTTTTCAGTACTTTTTGAATGTGATAAAAATTGCTCAATTTATTAATAAATGGATTTCCATGAATTTTCTAGGCTTATTTACTTATCAAGAAAATTATGAAATTTGTTTTTCCACTTAGTTATCATGTAATGAACATTTACAAAAAATTTTAGCTCAATTGGAATAAGTTGATTTATTTCATAATTTTGAATTAAATAATTAATTCATAAAAGCAAATAGTAACCTTTAGTGATTTAGGTTTTATTTGTAATTTTGGATTGAGTGATGACCTTGGGTCATTTGTTGTTAATGATCCTTGGCAGTTGATGTATATGTTACGAAAAAGATTTAGTTTGTTTGACTTGCAACTGTACCGCGAAGGAAAGTTGTATTCAAATTGTTAATTTTTGTATCCATCATCGAGCATCATATTTCGTATTCCGCATCATGTTAAACATGGCATTGTATTACGTGTAGTGAACGAAGGTGAACACGTGGTAGTTAATCAAGTTGTTGAGGAGGTTAATCCGTCTATTGAGGTCGGACCGAATACTTGTGAAGCGTCGCAAGAGCCGGACTTTTCCGTCAACGAAGGCAAGCCCCGGATGCATACAACCCTACCTTATGTTTTACAAATTAATTTCGCTTTTGCTTTCCATTACTGCATTAGGTTATTAGGAGTTAGGTAAAAGCCTAATTGGTGCATTACCACCCTTGTTATTCCATATTTACCATATTACCAGTTTTGAACTCGTATATGCCTAGTTTTGCTTAGCTATGCATAGAACGATGAAGTCGGTGACTACACCGCCACCGCAAGTTTTAAATGGAACATTGGTTAATTATGTTAGCATGTGATATGGGAATGTGGAGTAATAAATCTAAACCCAGGCGGACTCGGTGTGTGTGAGCCACAAGACATGGAGGTCTTGTGAGCGGGATCTTTCCTTTGTCGATTATTAAGGCACGTCCGTTGTTGAATTGCATGAGGTGAGAATTTGTAGTACTAACCACATACTCAGAAGCCCTGAACTTGGCAATTCTATTACGAGAATGGCTACTCGCAAGACCGGGAGTGGAGAGATGGCGGAATAGCGTGTACCCACGTGGCAATAAATTTGGATTGGTGGAGTATTGTATTCTCGGGTGGCGCTGGACCCGTTCTTGTTTTAGAGGATCCAAGGGTAGGTTGGTATATGTAGGTCGGGGACCTGCATATGTCGTGTGGTCTGGAATCCCCAGCTGGGTTTATAATCGGTTCGAATCGTTGTTGCTCCTCGGTTATGGAGACTCAACTCACTGTTCATCATCGTAGTAATTAATAACTGGAACTTGAGGATGGTTTGAGAAGGTGTTGGTTATGAAGTTTCATGATATCAATGAGGATCATGTCAGCTTTGTATATGATCTTTATGAAGTTTTAAATGTTGATATATAGATTTTTGTTAAAATGCTTTTACGCAAAAGAACCTCGATTATTGCTAAAGCCATACCTTGAATCCCATGAGCCTGCATTTCTGCGTTCTTTTAATTCTTATTTCGGTTAAGTCTTGTTGAGTACTTTTGTACTCAGGGTTCGTTGACCTTATTGCAGGTGAGTCTCATGAGCAGATCTATTGTGGATCATGCTGCATGACAGTTGTATCTTGTGATGACGTTGAGAAGTAATTGTGTGGCCCTTGGGCAGGGCAGCCTCATTGTGTGCTTTGTATTATATTATAATGCCGCTCCACTACTTTGGTTTGTTTTAATATCGAACTTAGTTGTATGGTTTGAAACAAATGGTTTGTAAACTATGTTATTGTAAGTCTTCCGCTACTTTTACTCTGATGTATTTATTTGAATAAACTGTTGTAATACTGCAAAGACTCTGTAATGTGATCCTGCTCAGAAATCGTGGATGATTCGGGGTTCCCCGAGGACACCCGATAGTCTTCTTAAATTACCAGGAACATATGCATAGATGTCAAAGGTCGTTGGACAGTGACAGGTGCATGTGGGCCCTGTAATTTAGGAGGTTCTGCCACATAAACCTAGAGCAAGCGCATAAGCGGTGGTCTAATCAACCTAAGCACTTCGCAAAGCACCTACGCTAATCACCTAATAAAACACTAAGCACTATGCAAGTGGAGATCACTAAAATGGTGTATCAACACCCTTGGTATGTTTCCTCAGCTCCACTCACCTCAAATGGCCGGTTGGGGGGTCTATTTATGAGCCCCATCGAGAAAGTAGCCGTTGGGGACGAAATCCCGCTTTTCTGCTACTGACCCGACTCTGATCAGCGTCCGGTCCGCACTGACCGGACACGTCCGGTCACGAAAACGGCTCTCCAGAACCTTACTAATGTTGACTAGACTCTGGCACCCAACATCCGGTCACTTTGCTGCTCAGCGTCTGGTCCAGCGTTCGGTCACCTCTGTGAGCTGTCTAGCGTCCGGTCACCTCTATGAGCTCATTTCTTCATGATCTTGCGTCCGACTTGGTTCCTATCTTCGTGCTTGGACTTTGCTTGATGTCTTGGGTCTTCTCTTGTGCTTCTAAGGTCTTGCTTATGGTGTTGATCATCGGATCATCACGTCGCCTTCGTCCAAGTCACGTCTTGCATCCTAATGAACTACAAAACAATCACTTGCAAATTCATTAGTCCAATTTGGTTGTGTTGGTCATCAAACACCAAAATCCAAAGTAAATGGGCCAAGGGTCCATTTTCCTTACAACC